>JAKDFA010000010.1:1772-1201772 GCA_036971435.1 Dactylellina sp. 'tibetensis'
TATATATATATATATATATATTTTATAATAATTTCTTTTATTTAAAGTTTTTAGAGATATTGTCGAAATAATTAAATAATTTATTATAAATAAGTTATATAAAAGTAATAATTAATTTAATATAATTTAATAATATAAATATAAAATTATAAAAAAATTAAAGAATTAAAATAATATAATAAATTTAATTTAATTTATTTATTTAAAATATAATTTTATATAAGTTTGATTATTATTTTAAATTTATTTTTTTAAAATATTTTTTAATCTAATTATTTTTAATAATATCTAGATTATTAACTTTTAGTAAGTATATATATCTTGAATTATTATTAATATTATTATATAGTTAAAATAATAATTATTTTTAAATTTTATTTTCTAAATATTTTTAAATAGTTTTAGTTTTTAAAGATTAATATTAATTATATGTATTAAAAAATAGACCTTTATTTTAGTATTAATTTATAATATTATAATTAAAAATATAAAATAGTATTAATTTTGTATATTATAAAAAAAATTAATATATATATATATATATTAATTATTTATTTTATTTAATATATATTAGAAAGTATAAATAAAAGTATTATTTTAAATAATTTTATTTTATATTATTATTAATTAATTAATAATATTATTTTTAGTATTAGCTTTTAATTAATCTATAAATATTTTTATTAAAAATTAGATAATATATATTATATAAAAAATATAAAATATAATTATATTTAATCAAATAATATATATTTTATAAAGATTTAAAATAATATTTTATAAATTAAAATATTAAAATTATTAAATATTTTTTTTTATATTTAATATTTTAGAAAATATGATTATTATAGTTAGATTATTAAATATATTATTAATTATAATTATAAATAGTTTATTTATAAAATTACAATCTTTTAAAATTTTATAAATTATCTTAATTAAATAAATACTAATATATTTTCTATATAATATTTTAAAATTAATTAAAAAAAATTTTAATTATTAATTTTATATAATATAATATATAATAATTATTAGAAATATATAATAATTAAGTAAAGTTTATTTATTTAATAATAAAGATATTTTTTATAATTTTTTTAATTTATATATTTAATTGATTTGTAATTTAATATATTATTAGGACATTTATATTTGAATTAGTAATATTGATAAAGAACTTGAATTTTAATAAATTGATTATATAAAAAAATATATTACTACTAATAATAAAATTTAAAATAATTTTATGAAAATTTTCTTTTAAATATAATTTTAAAGAATTAGTTATTGAATTATTTCCCTAGATACAGTAATATTAACTATTATAATAATAATATTAATATATATATATATATATATATATATTAAATATTATTTTATAATTAAATTTAATATTATTTAATTATTTTAAATTAATTTATAAAATAAATTTTTTAAATAATTTTATTTATGTGTTTTTAAATTTTTAATATATATTTTTTTATTTGAATAAAGTATAGAAATGTTTAGTAGGGATTTTTATTTATTTATTTTATTTTTAAATATTAAATTTAAAATTTATTTATAAAAGATATATTAAATTAATAATATTTTTTATTAATAGTTAAAATTAAAAAAAAATTAAATAAACTATTATTTTAATATAATAATTAATAGGAATTAAATATAAAAATTTTTTAATATTTATTAATTATTTTTATTATTGAAGTATTACTATACTTTTATTTTATAATAAAAAAAATATTATTAAATATAATTATAAAATAAAGGTAAATATATAGTATATATATATAAATTTTTTAAGTTTACTAATTATTTTATTATTTTATTATTTAATTTTTACTATATTTGTACTAATTATATTTATAAATGGTTGGTATAGATATGGTAGTGGGTACCTGTTACCATGTAAAACACTACTTAGGTTATTAATAGTTATATAATATTTATTAATTTATATTTTTAAATTATATTTATATATAAATCCATCTTAGATATTTTGATTAAAATATTTTAAAATTCTTCTAAAAGTAAAAATACATATATTTAAAATTTTATTAATATTATAAATCTAATAATATTATTTTATATTATATTATAATTATAATTATTATATAATATAATTCTTGATTTTCTATATTTATTAGCTAGTTTATTAATATTTAATTATAAGTTATAAATAATATGTATAGTATATTATTAATAATATATAAATTAAAAATTTATAAAATTTTTTAATTTTATATAATTTATATTTTTTAAAAATTAATAAAGATTTTATTATTAATATACTTATTAGTGTTTTACATGGTATGGAAATGGTAAGGCTGAGCTTACCATTTAGTATTTTTATACCTAATTTTAGGTATAAAATGCCACTTTTTTGCTTATTATTACTATAATTAGCAATTTGGTGGTAAAAATGGTAAGGAAATGGTTACCATGTAAAACACTAATACTTATAAATGTTAGATATTTATCAATTTTTAAGAAATAGTTAAAAAAAGCTAACCTTATAAAACTAAATAATATTTATTTCCCTTATAGCTATCAAAGCTATCTGAGGGTAGCGAGATAATATAATTTTTTTGCTGATGAAAAATTAAAAAAAATTATTTATATAGTAGTTTATAAACAAATTTATTAAAAAATATTAAAATCTTAAAATAAACATTGATTATTAAGTTATTAATATATTAATAATAAAATTAAATAAGTTTAGATTTTTTTTAATATAGTATTTTAGATTTTTTATTTAAATTTACTAATTTTTTTAATATTAACTATTAATTTCTGAGTAATTATCTGACTTTTTAGTAACTATTATCTAGCCTCTCAGCAACTTTTGGTTTTCCTAATGTAATATATTATAATTTAGGTTATATACTATTTATGATTCAAATTTTATATATAAGTGACCTAACTAATGCTTGTACGTACACCGCTACAAATTTATTTATAAGAAATTTCTTAAAAAGATTAATATTATATAATTATTAAAAAGTTATATAGTAGTTAACTGAAATAAAAAAATTGAATTTTAAGTATTTATTAATCTTTAAGAGGTAACCAAGAAAAGTTAATCTTGTGAGGTTAAATAATATCTATTTCCTTTGCAATTATTAAAATCATCCAAGGGTAGTAAGGCAATATATTTTTTTTGCTGATGTTGAATGATCCAATTTTTGCTGAAAAACAATTAACTGCCTCTCCGTTATCGTAGTTTCAAACCTCGTTCACTTCTTGTCATTACCAGGGTTTGAAGTATGTAAACAAAGTCTAACTACAGAAGGTCAAACAAAAAATTATCCATATTGGATATAACGTGCTTCAAAACCATGCAAGATGAATGATACAATCTTTAAAGTCCCATCCAGCGAGTAATCAGGTGTAAAGGCTAGTTTGCATTCGAAACTATACCACTTTCTTCTCTCTTCAGGGAACCATAGGAAGTAATTAATATTTAGCTAAATTGGAACCCCTAGGTAGTCTCCTATCTGTGTTCTACGCTCCTGAACGGAAGGATTTCCTTGAAGTGCTGGTAATCCCAAAACGGTAGCGGCTTGCTGACATTGTTGAACTACTATCAGTTTAGTAAACACTTTCGAATGTATTTTCTGAGGGAGAGAGCTAAAATAAAAATAAAATACCAGATAATCCCATTAAAGCCCCAGGGGTACCAGGAAGTTGATTGACGTTAAAACCAGGCGGGTAGCGAAGTGGTGCGTGTCTGCTGGCTGAGCTGTTATAAAGTTGAATGGGCAATCTGTCCTGACTGAAGTAAGGTTAGCAGGTAAAAAATAGAGACGGAGGACTTCTTAGCTTACGCTGCTTGGATGGTCGTTAAACGGTTCTCACTAGTGGTCAACCGGTTCTCAATAGTGGTCAACCGGTTCTCAATAGTGGTCAAACGGTTGTCGATAGCATTCAGTGTTTGAAGTATCTGATTAACCACTGGTCCACCAGCGAAAGCTGGCATGTTCTGAGCATTGCCAACTTCTTGAGACATTGCTGTTAGTTCAGCCGAAATGTTTTGCATAGAAGCTAGTAGATTGTTGAAATTGGGTTGTGCCATGATGTAGGACAAGGTTTATCGCACAGGGATATGGAACAAACGAGCTCAAGAGAGTAAGTTTGTGTGCGAGACACCCATAACGGTGCAGGTGGTGATGTAGTGGTGGTATTGAATTCTGGATTCTTTGAAAGTGTGGGAACGAGATTTATGTTTACAGTATAAAGTAAGGGTTCTGTAGAGAGGGATGATGAAGGATGGTGAAGAGGAAAAGAAAGAAATCTTTCTCCTTCCTCTTCTCTATCATTGCTTTAGCTACCTATCTACGGACAACACATCTTTCTATCTCTATTTATCAACATGAACTAGCTTGGTTACAGCGGTGGCAACGCTGATGAGCAACGCATCCCTAACATACAGGCGTTGTATATAGCTCACTTTGCCGTATCCTTATTTAACGAAGCCTGTTAAAGTATTACATTGGATTTCGCAACATAGATTCAACACAAAAATATATCCATTACAAGATCACACTGGAAAATCAGGAACAAGCCATCCATTCAGCTGTAAAACGGAAAGGCTAGTCTTGGGTAGCTTTTGATACCGATATGCATCCTTAATACTATTTTTTATACCATAATATAATAACTATAGACCTTGTGGATGACGAAGGTGTACTAAAAATTTCTCTACGCGTGGACTGTCTAAACTTATGACTTGTGTGTTGGTTTTGTTGTGTAATTTCAATTGGCAGTAACTCGCAGGGCTCCGCCACCGAACGTAGTGAGACTCGCTACAGAACGGTGCTATACAAAGAGATGCTGATCCAACTATTTGAACTGCAGCACAATCTTCTATCCATCGTCAAAGAACCTTGATGGATAGATTTGATGGTCTTTTCTCGTTCCGTTTTAATGCACCCCCCTCAATCGTGTATACGATAATATCATCACCATCGAAGACTTTTTCGGTGGGACTGGATGCCGGCGTGGGAAAATGATCAGGCCCCTCAGGAAAGTTTGCGGCCCGCTGTTTCTTTTGCCATCGGAATAAGAGGAACAATACGAGACAGAGAAAAATAGTCGCGGCGGTGACGCCAATGCCTATACCCGCTTTCGCCCCAGTTGATAGCCCAGATGGCTTGGATGGACTTGTTTCGGCGTTTGCGGTAGCCGAAGGTATATATGATACACTATACTGTGTCGTGGCAGCGATTGGATGGGTTGTCGCTGTTGTGGGGGCCGGAGAGCGCGATATCGACGAAACAGACAACGGTGTTGTAGGCGTTTCAATTGCACTGGAGGTTGACGGTGCCGAAACGCTGGGTGAAGTTGTTATATCTCCATCTGACGAGCCCCATAAATACGGACCCCAAACATCGGAATACCCGACCGCGTTACAGTATTTATCTACGGAATTTTGGAGAGCTAAGCACAGCAATCGAATTTTAGCCTACGCTCCTCCAATTTGGCAATATTATGGCAAGGAGTGAATAAATATACCAATACGATCTTGATCATTGCAAGAACTCAATAGGCACTGAGCAGTTGCTGGCCATATACCGGTGTATGTAAATCTTTCGCAAAAGCCGTCATAGGCTGTTATGCAAGTATCCTAACGTGTTATGCTAGTTAGCGAAGCAGATTCGGGGTATAACGAATAGGAATGTCACCGAAAGGGGGGGAGGGCTATACAGCGCAAGGCCATTTGGTGAGGACTGGTAGTGCAGGTGTTGGCATGGCCGTAAATGTAGATCCCTAGTCTGTATTGCATATACAGAACCAAGAATGCGAGCCTCTTGAAGACTGACGTTTCATATAAAAGTTAGAGCATGAAGAGAAGAAGATACGATAGTCCAACAGACTGATTGGTGCCCCTTAAAGAGGCGACATGCATGCCTGTTTACCACGCATCCGGGAAGTCCGGCTGTTACGGACTTTCAAGCGAAATTAGGGGCTTACCATTTGGGACATCCAAAGAAAACTCGTCGCCAAGCAAAAGCAACGAAACCAAATCTGTGTGAATGTGGCATCTGCAAATTAGTATACCTACATTAACCTGTTTTCTGGGATCGAGGCTAATTATTCTGATACATGTCTAGGAATACACGTGTGTAATTTGTCGCAAGCAAAATATTATTCACTGAGTACTGAGAGTCCAAACACAGATTTATCACCCATAACAAAATTAAAGCTTTTTGATGCTATTGCGCTAAGTTGTAGCACAGAACTTCGGTTCTCACCAATATATATATGACGTGCATTCGAATTTGATGGATTAATACACCCATTTCCCTACTAACTAAGTAGTTAAACATGGCCACAAGTGTAGATCCCTGGTTTTTGTTGTATGTTGAATATTGCTTGCTTAAGCACCTGGTATTTTGCTATTCTTTTTTCCAAACACACTGGGAACAAAGCGCTGTAAAACCTAAAACTCGCTGGTTTACTCAAATGCTAGAATCATGCAAAAAATGGGAATGCCATTGTTCCAACCTAGGTAAAATGCTGAAAATTCCTGTCTCGACATCATTCAGATTGATGATAGTTCCAAATGAAATAAATTTCTGCTTGTATATCCACTAATTGTACCACGAACTAAACACACTAACGCGCGGCCATTAGACAAATGACATTCACTTACCGCAGTTGTTCCCAGGTCGTGTATCTTGCTATCGACTCTATGTTAACAATCCCCGAAATTAATCCGGGGTTTAGTCAGCCTAAGGGTGTCAATCATTTGCAAAGTAATTTATATTGATGCCGACTGCTTTCAAGACATAGGATACTAGCATACTGAGCGACAAATCCATATAGACATTTCAGTGTAATATAGAACACAGAGTTATACAATTGGACAGGTAGTAGCCTTCTATCTAATATTAGGCGATTTTAAATTCAAATAACATTGGCTTGGTAACTCGTGCTTAGCCGGCTTAGTTTAAAGCTCTACAAAAGTTAATGTTGGCTTCAAGCTTTATACTATTCTGTACAGACATGTTAAAAATTTTGTTTATACCAAAAAAAGAAAAGAAAAGAGCTATTTTCCATTGATTCTTTAGCCAAGAAGGTACCCGAAGATTACCTGCTTCATGAGACCAAGTCAGCTAGTTCAAACAATGTACAATGACCACTATCAGGCATCAGGTCTCTCTCCTAGTCCGGTGGACCCACTCCCAACACATGGCTTGCGGAGTACCTAGCTGAGATCTGCGCATGCTCGCAATCAAATGTGCGAGGATCCGCTGACAACCTAGACCAGAATATCTTCGCTTACCTGGGACAAGACGCTAGAAACCTCAACAACTCTATATCAGTGCTTCTGCCCCAACCACACATCGCGCGTTATTTTATCGATCAAGACTCCTGGTTAGAGACACAAAAGGACACCACCGGTCTTTCCATAAGACTGAGATAGAAATCCCAAGCAACGAAGTCGAGCCAACTTCATAGCTTTGTCTAGTCAACCTTCAGCATTTCACTTATTACCACCATGCGGGATCCTCTGCCACCCTGTCCAGAAGCTGTTGTCAAAGCGATAACACCGTTATGCGACTTCCTTGGTTTCAAGACGCTCCCGATCCACTTTCACGAGTTCATCGGTGCTTTCTTATTGTATCACATCACTAATATCTACCTATCGCCATTTATATCATCACTTCTTTTCCCAACTACGTACCGGTCCCTTAGCAAAAGAAATCGAATTAACTGGGATATACATGTCGTGTCTCTCGTTCAAAGCACTCTCATATGTGTGATATCATTATATGCGATGGCTATTGACGAGGAGAGGTCGACTATGGACGCGCATCAAAGGGTATGGGGTTATACTGGCCTTCTTGGGATGGTGCAAGCTTTCGGTGCTGGGTATTTTCTTTGGGACCTAATGGTCAGCACGCAGTACTTGAATATCTTTGGCCCTGGTCTTCTCGCACATGCAATCTGCGCTCTTTGCGTATTTTCTCTTGGATTTGTATGAACAAGTGCCATATTTCACAAGCCATTATCCAAATCTTTCGCTAACTTGATCCTTGTTTAGCGTCCATTTGTTAACTATTACGCACCGACATTTCTTCTATACGAGCTATCTTCTCCTTTCCTGAATTTCCATTGGTTCATGGATAAGTTGGACATGACGGGTTCTGGCTTACAACTTGTGAATGGTATTTGTCTGCTCGTAGTTTTTTTCTCTTGCCGTCTCGTCTACGGAACTTATTCGTCATTCCGAGTGGGTCTCGACATTTATCACGCATGGACTGCCCCGCCAAGCGAAATAATTGCCCAGGGCCGAGAAGTCCCAGCGTGGCTCGGTCTGTCATACGTCACGAGCAACCTAATACTACATTTCTTGAATTTCTATTGGTTTGGAAAAATGATTGATGCCCTTAGAAGAAGATTCGATTCTACAACGAAACCCGAGAAAAAGCCAAATAACAATGAAAAAAGACCTGAGGTCAATGTGGAGGGAACCGAGCTTAGTATTCCGACCACAGTTACTCAGCATCCGGGGAATGTTAGACAGCGCAAATAATCCCGGCGATAACAATGCTGGAAGAAATACACTCTTTACACCACGATAAACAATGTCATCTTAATAATCGGGGTTATCCGCACAGCAAATATATCGTCCATCGTTCACAGAATGAGAGGCATTAGGAGGGACATAGTTGAAAAGCTGACTCGATTAAATACTGAGTTTAATTTCTTAATGGATATGAAAGGCGCCAGGATCATATTCAATTTTCTATAGATATCATAAAGGGCTTCTAGTCCTACATATCTCGGGGGTCTATTGCATCTAGGTCTTATAGCTGATATATTGTTGTTTTCGTTTGTTGGCGGTATTATATAAGAGTATAATTAGTTAGTTCAGTATCTACAACAAGAATACTAAGTTATAGACTTGGTTGGAGGGCGTACATTATTCAGGTTCTGTTCAGATTTATGGGCTGTTATCAACAGATACAGGCTGGCCTGGTTCAATTGTACCTAATTCAAATAGCGTCTTGGATGCCTAAGTCTGATTCTAAGAATTTTAAATTATCTCGTGCTTTCGCAGAGTGGGTGACCAGCGTGGCTATAGACTCCCTAGAAGTTTCGACGTAGTCAACTACTGCTTTGGCGAAGCTAATTTTCTATAGAGTAAACACCATCGGGTTTTAGTCTCACTGTCAAACTCAATAACAGTAGAAGGTCGCACTATGTGGCTAATCTAAGATTTTTACAATTTAGGTAATTGTATTTTTGGCTCAAAGTCACGAAGTCTCCAGTCTACGATAATAAACACCTGGAAAATTTACGCAGCCTGGTGCAGACACGGTCGGTTGTGGAATACCTAGGAATCGGACATTTTGTAGTTGCCATAGCCAAGTCGCGGATATTGCCATATATTGGTAACAGATAACAGAAATTTCGAAGCTAGGAATCTGGATATTGTGTGAATTCTACACTGACGTTACTTCTTAGGTCTAGATACAAGTAAGATGTATATATCATTGGTAATTTTGTTACAGCCGAGATTTTGCTAGATTTTGAAACTTTGCCAAGCATTGTCCGTTTTGTTTTGGGTGGTAATAATCCGCTCCTTTTTTTTCTTCTACAAACAGTGCCACCTCACTCTGCATCAACATCAGCGCGAAACAGGTGCTAGAGAATACCTAACACCGAAGAGCCGAACCTCCTCCTCATATACAATAGCAGCGATACCCTTCCAACTATAAAAAATATTCTCGAATTTTGGAGTTATTGGATTTTTTGGCTTGTACCCCATTGCGCGTCGCTGATGTTCCCTCTTAACGCGACCCAGTGCTGTGTCTATAATCTAAGCCAGAGTACTTCTTGGAACATGGGGAATTAACATATATAGGACAACTGTTGATCACTAAAGCGCCAATTGAAAGAGCTATCTTGGATTCGAAATTCATCTGCGTTTACTATTTCGAGCCCATCAGGTTTAAATTCAGAAAACCGGAAGTTGTTGCGGTGCCGTCCTGGGCAAGGCCGACCCCTTGAGCACGGCATCTGGGTCTGCACACTCAATAAACATGTCAAAAAACCCCCAGGTCGCAATGCGACTCGCAAAAATAAATTTAATACGAAAGACGGGATCTACTCCCGGAACACCTAATCATGCGCCAGCGTTGTTTTCGACGGAGAAGAAGGCCATTGGTGCATTTTGGTACATCAAAGAAGAGTTAGATGATGGTAAAGTGCGTCCCCTTGTTCAAAATGTATGTCCCCGTCAGTTTCGATTATGCTTATCAAGGTTTTCATCTAGGCTAGAATGATAGCGAGAGCTAAGCAAATTGACGGCTATCGTGGTAATATATTCTATGGATCTGCCGAAAAGATTTGGAGAAACGTAATAACAAACCCGGAATTTATTTATGTGATAAAGCTGATTTTTGTTTTTAGAACTCTGTATATCAGGACCTCCATGGAGGCCACGTAGGCGGGAATGACCCAAAGGAACACCTTGCGGCTCAGCCGGAAAGCTTCATTGGTCGTTCTTATGGGCTTCTGTCAGATGAAGAGGGTGAAGACGAGCAATATGACCATGACATGGATGATATAGATCAGACCTTACTTCCACATCAGAGTCACACGTCGCTGGGAAACCAACAAGACCCTTTGTCACCGCCCCTTTCGCCAACCCCGACTCAAACTAGCACCATAGAAGCAGCTTCGTACGGCAAGGGTGAACACACACCCCCAATGCCCGGCTCTTTTATTTTCGAAGACGAGTCGCCTGCATCACCGACTTTCTCTTCGAGTCTGACAGAATCGATTCCAACTATTCCAGATTTCCTGTATTCTACGCCTGGTCGACCATCTTATATTAATCCGGGATTAGCGCTGGAACCCCGATATGATACCACATCCCCGCTTCCCCAGCACGTTAAATTTGATATGACCCCAAGGCAATTGGCTGCATTTTCGCGAAGGAAGCAGGAATTTGAAAGGTTGATCGAACGGCCGTCGACGCCTTCCATTATCAGCGATTCAGGGACTGATGACTGGGGTACTTCAGAGAAGGAAAAGGCAGAACGAGAAAGGCGAAGGAGAGATCTTCAGAAATTCCGCCTGGAAAGAGAAAGACGGCTGAGACTTGAAACTCGATCCGAAAATAGCGAAACGCTAAACCAAAGTAAAAAGCGATCTCACGACACATTTGACCCTATGGTTCTCGAGTTACAACACGAAGAAAGTGCTTCCAAGCGAAGTCGATCATCCGAAATTTTTGCCCGAGCTCTAGATGTCCAGAGTCAACCTAGACCATCTGTCTCTGTTTTCTCTTCTGAGCGTAAACATATAGATACCAGCGATAGCGATATGTCGAGCGTAGACTTGATAGACGCCTCTCAGAGTCCCCTGGAAATGCAAAGATCTCAAGTAGCCCAAAGCAATTATGAGCAAACGCCGAGCAATGCCTATAGCGCACCTACGCCCTCTCCATCACCACCACTCCCTCTAGAAAACACAATATTGAAGCATTCGAAACAATCCCATATTCCCAAAGTACCATCTGGCCTGCGAAAATCTACGAACATCTCAAGTTCCCCGGCCACTTCTCCACTGAAAGGACCTCAACGGTTGCGTGACATCCGCACTTCTACCAAGGACACCGAACATCGCACAAGGGCTGTGATAGATTCTGTGAGTGATTATTGCATTTAGACCGGCATTAGTTGCCTAGATTCTAATATAGTTACGTATCTAGATATTAAAATCTTCGTATCCACCCTTCGAATTTCCTCCCCTTACGACCTCGTTTGCTACGCGGGTTGAGCCAAGGTTGGCCATGGAAATCTCAAAATTCTTTCAGGTGGCATCCTAGAGACCTCATATCTTTAGTGGTCAACGATCCAACCTCCGGAACTACTTCGTGTCATTTATCACCATATTACATATATATATTCATTTTTGGACGAAGCAAACGGAGATAGGTGCTGGGCCATAGTGTCGACCTATTTTACAAGCCCTTCGTTTCGTTTATTTCATATATTCCTTGGCAATAATTTAATATGATGTTTATAGGCTTTTTGGCGTTAATTGGAGTGTGTTTTATTTTGTATTAACCTTCAGTTTTGGTGCCTAAGGTTACCCAGCCGCTCCCTCCTTCCTATTAGTCTTTGTAGTTAACCCAGTTATTATATCTACTTAAGTAAGCATCCAGGTACCTGTTCAGCAGTTTAAATATTTCTACTATTTTATTTTATCCACTAAGGAATTGAAATAAGGACAGGATTGACAAGACTCTAGAGTTACGATATTTGATTTTTACAAGCAGTTGGGTATGAAAGGAAATGATGATTTCTTGCACCAATACTATTTCTCTGCTGTTCGAACTTCGTCAGCTCAAATACGACAACCGCTTCTATCATCACATGCACAGAGGCTGTGTTGCACCCGCGCATGCGTTTTTCTTAACTAGTCAAAACTCTGCCAAGACAAAGCATCTTTCGAAAAATCTTGCGTTCATAGGTTGCGAGAGGGTGGTGTAAAACATCCCTCATCCCGACTGATGACACACCCACCTGGTGCCGCCGGGACTCGATGCTTCAATAAGCTTAGTATCTCTATCATTAGGGATTTTTGACCAGTATCTCTAGTCAGATTCACGATGGTCTGATATCTACCAGCATATTTTGCTAAAAACATCCTCCCCATCATATCCGCGCACTTCCGAACTCTTCCTACAAGAATTGAAGTCTCACAACATGGCACACCACCTCCAGGAACCCGGCGCGGCCTCTTCTTCACCGATGCAAGGCATCCCCGATATTCCTGAAGTTACGAAAACATCACCCCCTCCGCCTGAATACCCTTCTGCTTCCTCAAAGTCAGAACCCACTTCAGACACGGAGTCTCGTGCGCGGGCAAGATTTCGATCAAAGTCTCCTAGCCTCCCCCACAAACCCCAAATCCACACTCCGAGCGCCGTAGCACCAAAGGCTTCGAATGGGTTGCTTTCACCCCCACCTTCAGGTTGGCGAAGTTTCTCTCGTAGCCCTAGCCCGCTCGGTTTGATCCCTATTCACCAGACATTCCGTCAGCTCGTGAGTTGCATCTTTGTTTTCACATCCTAGCCAGTGTTCTGGTCATGAAGCCTGTGGCCGTATAGCAGAATACTAGATAAATAATATGCTTACAACTACTCTGGGATGGCAGATCCATCGACATGAGGTTCCTCGAAAGGTCCTACATGTCTCTATCGGATTCCTAGTTTTACATCTCTATAAAACTGGGGTTCAGCCAACTTCTATCACACCAATCCTCGGTTACGCTCTTATACCAATAGTATCTGCAGATATTCTAAGATTTTTATCACCTTCATTCAACTGGCTATATATCCGTGTACTAGGTGCTCTGATGCGGGAATCTGAATTCTCAGGTTGGAACGGAGTAATCTGGTATATGATTGGTACATGGAGCGTTCTCACGATATTCCCCAAAGACGTGGCGACTCTATCTATCCTTCTTTTGTCTTGGTGTGACACCGCTGCCAGCACCTTCGGAAGGATTCTTGGTCGATATACACCGCAGATTCGCAAAGGGAAAAGCTTGGCTGGTTCGTTGGCTGCTTTTATAGCTGGAAGTGCAGCTACAGCCTACTTCTATGGAATTGTGGTTCCAGAAACGCCATCGTGGCCTGATGATCCGACGCCCGCTATCAGTTATTTAGGTAATCTGCACTTCCCAGGTATCGGAAAAGTGGGAGGAATCCTTGCTCTCAGTATTGTCAGCATCGTTACAGGAATAGTTGGTTCCGTGAGTGAACTCACAGATGTTTTGGGTCTGGACGACAATGTCGTAATACCAGTTCTAAGTGCAGCGAGTATGTGGGGTTTCTTCAAAGCTTTTGTAATATGACGACTGGGACGCTCGATGTTTTACACTTTCGTGGTGTTCCGGGCTCTAGGATGCATCTCCCCTTGTTTCTTTACTTCTTTTTTTAGAATAGATACAGTTTCAGATTATGTGAATCCAAAGTATGGAAAGGACAAGATTCAATCGTATTTCGAATATATTTGATCTACAAATTAGATGCATGATAAAACGTGAATTAAGCTCTTGGGTTTTATTTACAAAAGAAAAGAACAGAAAGAGAGGGTTTCAGAATGCTACTATTGCAGACGCGTCGATGTAAATATTTCTCCTTTATCTATTATGGAATTGAATTCACACCGAATAAACACCACGCGCTGCCATGGGGTTAGCATGTATTGTGGTATTTAGGATACGGATCTCCTCAACAGGACGATTTTTTTTATCAATAACTAGCTTTTCAAATCTATCTAGAGTCCCACCCTCCTCTGCTCCATCGATGACCTTACCAAATATAGTATTCTTCCCATCCAGATGTGTGTGCTTGGCATACGTGATAAAAAATTGAGTGCCATTCGTGTTAGGTTTACCGGAGTTTGCCATGGAGACTATCCCGCGAGCATTATGCCTCAATGATGGCCTTATCTCGTCTTCGAATGGAATCCCATATATAGGGGTTCCAAGTGACTTCCCAGGATTCACGGATGGATCGCCTGTTTGGAGAATGAACGCGGGTATAGAACGATGGAATACACACCCATCGTAATAGCCTGACGCGCAAAGAGCTAGGAAGTTCTGAAATATCGCATATACATTATTTGATGCTCTCTTGTGTAATGTCTCTTTCGCTTACCTCTGCAGTTTTTGGAACGGCTTCGCAAAATACCTCTATCTTTAGGTTACCTAGTTCTGTGTGCAGCTAACGAACGGCGATTTAACATCAGATATACAGATATTGTGCAAGGGATAACTTACTGTTACTGACATGGTAGGTTTATCGATATGGAACTGGTAGGCAGTGCCTAACTATTTGTTTGAATTTTTGCTTGTCACAAGGTCAGGGATTTGTTTATTACGCACAGGCGTGGATGGCCGCTTGGCGAACGATGACTTAGAAGCACATACCCAGCACTTTATCACCTACAACACCAGAACCGAGCATTTAGAGGAAGCAAATATATCGAGGAAAACGTCTTGAAAAAGCCGTCAAATAAGGAGTTATTGAGTTCACAGCTTGAATTATTAGCTAAGAAGAGTAGGCTACCGTTAAATAATAGTGTACACGCTATTTTTGCAGGACTGAAACATCTCAAAACACAACCGAATTAGAACACGCTGATATAGTTTCCGATTCTCTCTTTCTGGTTCTGTGCTATGCACTCGGCAATCCATGTGATATTCCGAATTTCCTAGATTGGCGCAGATAGGTCAGGTATTAAACAATAGAGATCGCAGCAATTAAGGGCTAAAAACTCACCTGTTCTTGCAATTTAAGCCAAGCATAGACCACCGCAAAAGTAAAGTGATGAGTAAATGTGTCTTTAGCCAGTTCCATTTCTTTTTGATAGAAGATATCTTCGAGGCTCTTTTGAGCACCTGTCCCGATTCCGCCGCCGCCTTGCCCAATTCCGCCCTGGTCAAAAAACGTTCTGTATTCGCCTACAATCTCAACAGCAAGCCTGACAGCCTCCGGGTCATCGGCACGGCTCAACATAAGAGATCCCTCTGGGTAGAGTTTGCCAATTTCCGGATATAACTTCTTCCGGTCAGACTTAGAGAGCTCTGTGCCAAAAGAGTTTAAAGTTATGTTAATCGCTCTCCTATCCGCCTCGAAACCTAGGATTTCAGACATCAACTCAGCTGTCGGAGATCCGCTAAGCTCGGGGTCTGTAGTGCAAAATTCATGAAATGCTTCTAGGTAGCTTTTATAAAGAGTATTGCGGACGATTTCGATATTAAGCTCATCAAGATCGGCGGATCGAAGATTATTTTTAAAGAATGGTGCTAAAGGTGTTTCGACAAGGACAATGCTGTATAGTTCTTCGATATTCGATGCGACGCAGAGTGCTGGAAGACCTTCAAAGAATCCGAGTGGGTGACATCGCTCCAACAGGTCTTTTGTATCTCTTTCATGCAGAGTACCTGTAATCAGTAATGCAACATTGTCTATCATATAGGAGTATGTGAGAAAGTCCATGAACTTTGCAAGTGCACCAGTAGCCTGGGCTCGGAGATATCGAAAATCCTGGACGAGTTTTTCGGTTGCCTTGGCAGCAATTGTCGAAGTCGAGAATGGGGAAACAATATTGGCAAGCTGTTCACCATATGAAGGTGTGAGCTGGAGTTTGAGATCTAATGTTTCCTAGCATAATTAACAGACTGGTCTTTTCTAAGCGAGAGAAAGGGTTTACATGCTCACCTTCTAGCGTCTCACACTGGGTGAGGTTTGAATAGTTTGAACTTGTAAGAAGGCCGTTGCGGTAGCCACGGACTATTCCTTCAACATAGCCTGAGTGTACATTAAAGAACAAACCCTCCATGCTTATTGTCTAACCGGGAAAAGAGTAGAGGGACAGGAAAGAGCAGCGTGATAAAAAGCAGAGTAGTACACGGCAAAGTTGAAAATGCTAGGGAATGCGATTGCTACAGGATGTGAGAGATCTTTCTATCGCTGTATTTTGAAATGTTTTGTATTTCGATGTCGGAGGTTGACGCGACCTCCGCGAGTCCCAAGGATGGCCCGATCTAATCTGATCCGATTTATCTGATAAGATAAGATAAGGGCAGCAGGCTGCCCTAATCCAAACACTAAAGTGAGTTCACAACACAAGCACCAGCATCTCGTCCGCACTAGAAATCGAGTTTAAAACAATAGAAATCGCTGGATTTACTGAATGCCTCTCTATTTATGTCGGGCTGCCAGTATATTGGCTTTATACGCTAGAAAGAGGGTATCTGGGCGATATCAATAAGCAGCTGCTTGAGTCGCCAGAAAATTCGATGTGGGGTAGGGCACCCAACCTATGTTATCATGTTTGTTTCCCTTTCCCGTCTGCAAAAAACACCCAAACAACACACAAAATTATGCTTTGCATCCAAAATTTTGCCCAAAACTTAAAACATCAAGCTCGCTGACTTATAAACTGCACTATTACTTATCGCATCATCTCCCTTTCTTTTCACGTACTCTGACCAAATTTCATGACAGTATCGACCACATAATCTACGAATAAGCCCCGAAATTCACCATGGCATCCGCCAAAAACCTTCCCTCAATCTTTAACGCCACATCTCAAGATATTGAGATGCTGCTGGCTGCCCAATCTCATCTCGGATCGAAGAATATCCAGGTCAGTCCTTTGTCTAACAAGTTCAAACAGTAGCCTTGCAGCTAGTTCTCTAGACGTATATATACTAACTGTACTATTGGGAGGGCTCAGGTTCATATGGAGCCTTACCTGTGGAAGACAAGGCCTGACGGTATCAATATCATCAACATCGGAAAGACCTGGTAAGAACCCATGTCTAGTGATTTACTGATTAGGTTGGAGGAGTTGTTGTGTCCTTTACCTGCGGCGGTGCTATATCATTAAGAAACGAAGTGCTAATTAAGATTTCGATGCTCTGAGAAGGGAGAAAATTGTTCTTGCTGCCCGAGTCATTGCAGCTATCGATAATCCTGCCGATGTTTGTGCAATTTCTGCCCGTCCTTACGGCCAGCGAGCTGTGCTTAAGTTTGCAGCACACACTGGTGCTACCGCCATCGCAGGTAGATTTACTCCAGGAAACTTCACCAATTATATTACGCGTTCATTCAAAGAACCCCGTCTCATCATTGTCACCGATCCTCGAACCGATGCGCAAGCGATCAAGGAAGCTTCATATGTCAACATTCCCGTCATCGCTCTCTGTGATACCGACTCACCGACAGAGTTTGTAGATGTTGCCATCCCAACAAACAACAAGGGCCGCCACGCAATCGGGTTGATCTGGTGGCTATTAGCAAGGGAAGTTTTGCGACTTCGCGGAACACTTGCTAGTAGAGACGTTGATTGGGATGTTATGGTTGATTTATATTTCTATCGTGACCCCGAGGCAGAGGATCAGAAGGATCAGGTAGCGGAGGAGTCAAAAGTTACAGAGGAAGCCCCTGCACCTAACGAGTTTTCCAACGCTGGAGATTGGGAGGTTCCTGGTCAGTCAGTTCCGGCTCCTACGCAAGCCACAGGCGGCAGCTGGGATGCAGATGCAGATTGGCAAAATAATCAGCCGAGCGGTGGCGGTGACTGGGCGGAAAATACACCTGCCGCTGCTGGAGGCCAAACTTCAGGGTGGTAACCAAAGGGTCTTGATTATCTCTCTATATCATTTTCGTAAAGATTGCCCATAACCCCTCCTAGGACCTTTGTTTCCTTCCCTAGGGCAAGCTCTACGATGTTCTCAACTGGCGCAATAATCTCCCTTCCAGACCGCATTGAATAATATTTAAACTTCTTTCCTTGTACGCATGGTTTATTATGGTTTCATTACGTTTCTTTTCATTTTTTATTTTTATTTCTGTTCTCTTTCAACCCAGCTATTTCTCCGGTTGTATCTCTCTGGGTTCATTGTGTTATCCACCAAGCCTTTTTGTCCCTATACTCGAATCCCCAACCAAAAGAAACACTTCCTGTTACTGGAAACCATTAGGGCTGGGGTCACTCACCAGGGTTTCTCTTTACTCTCTTACTCGTCTACTTGGTGCTCTAGGATAAAGCCACAAGGCGCCCAGAGATACCACCTTCTACCCCACAATAAGAACCAGTGTTCAATGTGCCATACTAGCGTAATTGAGAATTTAAGATTTTTCCTTTGGTGGTCTGAGATTGTCGTATTCACGCGGTATCTAGATATTTACCCAATGCAGATAAGATGATCTGTAGAAAACGACTGCTTGATAAGTACCCCTCTGCATGAACACAAGCAAGCCTAAGCACAATCTTTGTGTACCTTCATTCGCAAACAAAAACCCTTGACTAAAAACAACCGCAAACACAATTTCGCTAAACGCATTATGTTCCTCTGATCGGAGATAGAAATATTTGCTATACTTCCTTACTCCTACCAGACCCCTCGTCACTGCCTCACCAGCAATCGCAACCAAGGAGAGTCTATTCAACAGCCCACGGATTCCCAAATACGAAGTGAACCCTTCGAATGGGTCTTCAGCCAAGCGAACTGTTGGTTCAAAGCTTGGACTCCTTTTCATTTCCTTAAGAGGTAATTCTAAGACGTAGCAGCGCGAACTCGATATTCAGCTTATTCCTGCATCAAGCTTCCACCTATAGAGATGCCGAGAGAAGACGTGACTGTCGACCATTACGCGACTCTTGAGTTATCAATAACTGCGACATCGGATGAGATAAAGAAACAGTTTCGAAAGCTCGGTATTTTCACACGTATCATCTTGGCTCTATCAGAGACTGATCCTCCGCCGTGCAGCTCTCAAATACCACCCTGATCGGAATCCAGGACATGAACTCGAGTTTAACGCAAAGTTCCAGCAGATACAGGCAGCCCATGAACTTCTCACCGACCCAGTAAGACGGAAAGTATATGACCGAACTCGACTATACCACGGAGGCTTTAACAAATCGAAAACAGACAAATATCATGATACAAATACGCCTTCCAGCCAACAATCTGTGCCTAGAAACTACGGCAATAGTTCTAATAGGCCTGGATTTACCTCGACTCCTCGGCCCGGAGATAGGTCATTCTCCGCCAAATCTCAATGGGAGTATACGACACGTCCATATAGCCAAGCTGGAGCTTCTGCTTGGAAAACTACACAAGAGAGATGGCAGCAGCAGCAGCGCCCGTCTCGTGAGGTACCTCGTACGCCGAAGAAAACGCGCGAGAATCCCTATGCAACCGCAGACATAGATCCAACGGTGTCTGCTGAACCGATATATTCCGCTCATAGAGACAATCTAGCTGGTGGAGGTGGTGGCAAGACCCCCCTGAAGAATACTTTCTTTGCAGACCGTAATCCGCGCGAAAAGGAGTGGATGGATCCAGCATCAGAAACCAGATCACCTGGAAACCCGCACCGGCGTGGTACAGGAATATGGGAGAACAAATCATCCTCAGAAGAGGATGCCCCCAGGGTGTCCACTTTTTATGCTTTTACTCCACGCACTCGCTTACGAACAAACCTGCGCGATTCTAGTCCTGACAAAGGTTCAGCACATATGGGAGGTCAGATGAATGGCTCTAATAAATCGAAGGGAACCAACGCAAGTCCATCTGAAAAGACAGTGTCCCCACACCGTTCGGTCAATTCTACGAGATCACAAACAGCACGAGAAGCAAAGGAATCTATCGAGTCACAAAACTCAGCACAGGCGCACGACCGGCGAAAGAGCAGTTCTTCTGTTGGAATAGATGGCACAGAGAGAAGAAAATTCTCATATCTTTTCAATGAAGATGGAGTTCGGAGACCTTATAGAGCTGCGAAACATCCAGGAAGTGATCATGATGGAGAGGACGAGGCTTCCCTGAAGAATAGAAACGTGCCCTTGCGCCAGTCCTATCCATCCTCGCGGCGCAACACATTAGACCGAGATGGGCTTCCCGCAAAAGTCCCTGTGGAATCCAGAAGCGCAAATGGTCTCAAGCACTCCGAAAAACAGCGGTTTAGTCCACATGCTTATGCGAAACCAGAAAGTATAAACCCAATAATAAAACCGACGAACCATCAATCGCAGGTTCACGCCCTAACTAATATATTATCTAAATCTACCAGATCTTCAGCCGGGATTGAGTTCCTTCAAGTCGTAAGTTTTGTTATGGTGTAGTGTTCTAAATAGGTTGCTAATGTACTCTAGATTCGAAACCAATCGGTCATCTCCGGTTAGCTTTCCCGGAAACTCTCCAAGTGATGGTCAAAGACCTAAATCTTTCTCTATGGCGGATTGGAACACTGTATTCAGTGGCGATGAAAATATATTTGCAGTCCCTGCTCGAAAAGGGCAACAAAGTCCTCGAAAGGGTCCAATCGTTCCCAAAATTCAAACTAACTTCGCTTCTGGGAGTGCCAGACTCAACTTTTCACGACCTCGACCAACCTCAACATCCGCAGAATCCTCTGGTACCTCCAAGAGTACGCCCTTAGAGGCTGTTTTCTCACCCCAGGATTCATTTAGGCCCCAGAAAGCGGAAGTGGAAGCGGAAATCAGTGTTGACCCATTTACAAAAAATGCGTTTATTTTTGATGATTGGAAAAATGCTTTCTCAGAAAACAATCCGTTTGATGTAAACCCTTCACAGCACGGCTCATCTGCATCTACCGTGCGATCAACATCTCGCCATCGCAAAGGTGCTACGAAGAAGAAAAGTGCGGGATCATTCAGCCAAAACAAAACATCTAACGCCGAAGGTCCCCATAATGCAAATGTATTTGCTGCTACAACCCAAACTGAACACAGCTCCAATTTCTCGAAGCCTCAGCCTGGGTATATGCCTAACCCGGCAACTCAAAAAAACATTCCTCCAGATACAAATGTACCCTCCCCGATCGATATGGATATCGATACACCCCGGGGAAGCCCAACGCCCACCCCAGCTATTCCAGCCACCCCAGTAAGTCGAAAATCATCAAAGCTAAGACAAGCAAAAAATTATCATAGTCCTACTGTCTCTGATGAAGAACCGGTCTCCCCTATTAAATCGGATTACCCACCGATCTCACCCCTAAGACCCGATGAACTAATACAGAAAGACCATTATGGGAGGGGTAAATCCCCAATCCGCTCGGCTTCTCAAATGCCGTTCACAAATACAAAACCAGATGAAGACAATGGCAAGACTGCACGGTTTCTATTTATGGAAAACCTTCGGAATGTCGAGCCATTGTCATATCCTGCTTCTAACGGGCTAAATGGTCACTGGAAATCCATACAAGACTCTCTACCATTCGAGTCAGAACCTGCTCCCTTTGTGCATATTCCCTCCTCGCCGCCACCATCTACAAGAGCCGCTAGTATCCCAACACCACCAGAACCCCCAATGGCGCCGATTGACCAGTCCGCTGTCTCTTATGATAAATATTGTGCTGCCATGACGGTATATCAAGCTCACTGGAACGAGTATAATGCAAAGATTGTCAATCACATGCGTGCAAGGCTGGAATCAGACGTGCTCCAGTGTGCACAGAACAAGGGCTTCGCAACTGGTACTAGCTGTGACCAGAAGACCGGTGTCCACTTTGATCTTGCCCAGACTAGGAAAGCTTTGGCCGAACTAGAGGAAGACCGCCAGATACGTGTACATTGGGAAACCGCTATACAGGCCCATACTACAACCTTAATGCAATGGAAGACCTACCTCGAACGTTTAACAGTAACAGACGAGTTATGATTTATTGCATAATATACGCTCTTGCCATTTAATGACAGGACGAAAGTTATCATAAACATGTGTATTCATCTATTCCCCTACAAATTTGCAGCATGCAAGTTCAAAATAACAAATTTTTTGGCAATTGCGAACTATCATCCCCCCGGCTTTCCTCAAGCCATCAATAAAAATATAGCGGCACCCCTGTATTATCCGAGCCAATAGTGAGATTTATAACTTGCTGGGTCCTTGTTCTCCAAAGAAGACTGTTCATATCTTGACTATCTCAAAACAAGCCTCCAAGTTGGGCGCTGGGCGAGTATTTCTAGCTTTAGCCATGCCTTGGTTTTGCTGGAGGTTCATATTTCTCGAAAGACTTCTTCTAGTTTTGACACTAGTTTCCGAGTCTCTTGATCCGTTCCAACCGTTATTCTTAGGCATCCTTTGCAACCAAGCTCGTCTCCCCGGTATCTGACTACTATCCCCTTCGTTTCGGCTAGTTTCGTGTATACCATTCGAGCCGAGAGGTTGTCTGGCTGGCCTCCAGAGGTTTTAGGCTTGTCTAGAATCTCAACTAGTAGAAAATTTGCATCAAAACCTCCTTTCAGCTGGCCAATGCGCGAGAATTGAGGTAATTGCTCAATAATCTGCATTCTTTGCTCAATTATTAGTCTCCGGTGTTTCATCATCACATCTAACCCCGGTCTTGAGACAGCCTGCATGGCGAGTGCCGATGTTAAAGACGAAATGTTATATGGTGCCTTGAGGTTGTTTAGGAGACAAGTGACCTCTGTTGATGCAAATGCGAAGCCTAGGCTGTTTATGTATCAATATAGATAAACGATTCCTTTAGGATTATATTAGGCGTGCATACCGTATACCAGCCATACCAAAGGCTTTCGATAGAGTTTGCATTACAACTAAATTTGGGTAATCATTCACCCAATGGGCGAGACTTTGGTTTTCAATTGCAAAATCAATATATGCCTCATCAAGAATAACAATGCCATTCCAGTCTAACTCGAGCAGACTTCTTAGTTGGTTCGGCTCGACAAGCTTTCCTGTCGGGTTTCCAGGTGAGCAGATATAAACCATCTTGATCTGGGGATCCTCTTGTAGCTTTTTCTCAATAGCGAGGGGTCGAATGTTGAAACTGGGAGAACCCCCCTCGACATCCAAAGGAACTTTCACGACCTCGATGTCATTTATTTGCGCCGCTACGGTGTACATCCCGTAGGTTGGAGGGCATACTAGAATTTTATCAACCCCCGGAACACAAAAGCATCGTATTAGGGCATCAATGGCCTCGTCGGATCCCACGCCCACAAAAAGATTTGCAGGTGTCAGCTGGTTTGCAGATTTCGAACTCTGCCGAAGGTCACAAAGGAGCTGCTTTAGCTCAATCTGATGACTGGATATTCGAAACCGTCAGAATTATATCGAATTGTACATTTCCGCAGACAGAAGACACGTCCCCCAAGACAAAATCAAAGCGTCTGAAGAATGTTTGTATGGGTTTACAACAATACGTACGGGTCCGGATATCGATTTAAGCCGGAAATTTTGAGCTGTTCAAAGCCATATTCTTTGCCTGGTTGGTCGTAGAGGTCCATGGCAAGAGACGGACCGTGAGCATTTTCGTTGGCATCAAGGAGAGTGTTGCTCCCGTCGTCCTTATAATCACTGGGGGTGAAACGGGCATCAAAGTTAGTCGATCCTTGAAATTTGACAGATTTAGTAGCAAATGTTGAACTGGTAGACGGACTCTCTGGCGCAACGATATGGCTGGAGAGCCAGAATATTAGGCCGCGCACAGGTTTCGAGGCTAAATTTCGTACCCCCCATGAGCGCGAGAAACGAGCTTTCTTTTAATGATATTTGCCTGTTTTACCGAAGTTTCCGTAACACTTGTTAGCTGGATCAAGGGTTACATGGTGTACTGTATTGCTGGCGATATATATATATGTGTTTGTTGCATTTTGTGGTTTGTCAAACCCAGATGCGTGTTCGGCGCTGCCGTAGTCCGACTACGGCGTACGCTTAGAGTGGCAACAGGTTCGGGTTATCAATTGCTACAAAAATACCCTTAGTTTGGTTCGAAAATTCCGAGATAGGTACTGCGTACACAAAGTTTATAAATTTTATAGACCTGTAACTGGACTATAGTACTGACTAAGATATCTCTCTAAATAAAGAAATTACGATTTTCGCTAAGAGGCATCTTGCCAATAGTACATATATAGTATGCATATTTATTAGTCACAGGCTGGCCTTAGCAAGACAAGCACAAATATAGCGTTAGGAATTGCTCTCTTTTTTAAGATTGTCCCAGCTCAGTTAAGGTAGGTGGGCAATTTACTCAGGTTAATGCGAAAACCCACGTGCTTTAAGAGAGCTAAATATAATCAAGGGGAGAAAAGACAGAAACGAGAAAGAGAGAAAGCAAACTTGGTATAAAGAAAAGACCAAAATAGAGGGTATGGAATAATATCTCTTATAGCATTAAATTCCGAAAGAAACCGTCTTTATTTAATGAGGTTTAATCGACTCCTTGGTCCATGCCTATTGGGGAAAGCGAGTAGGTTGAGATTAGTCTGTTTGGTAGTTATGAATTCAAGAGAAGGATGGACTCACTATCACTAAGAATGCCTGTGTCTAAGCCCGAGTGAGGTTTTCCATGGTCGTATGTTACACGTCTCCATCCACAGGCTTCCGATGAATCCTTCAGGAATTCCATTGTAGGAAACTGTAAATGAAAGAAGTCAGAGATAGCTAGCGGTGGCTCGGAATTGACAGGACATAGAGCACCTACATAGTGTTCATTCTTCTTCATCGTTATTACAAATGGTACGTTATCGAACGTGATGACGCGCAGCCGAAAGTCTACCTAGGTTAGTTCGGCGTATGGTGTATTGCATAACCCATATTCTAGACAACTCACAGGTATTATCGGGAATATTGGAAACTTCTTTGAGGAAAGAATCTAAGTCTGGAGTAGGAATTCCATTTACTCCCAAAACGAAATTTGTAGGGACTAGTTGATATTGGAAGGCTGGCGAACCCCTCGACTATAGACAAATTTATATTAGCAAGTAAATGCTTGAGGGTAAAAATTTAGGTGAGAAATACATACCCGTGCTGAAACATAGACCTCAGAATGCATGTGACTTATCTGTTGCCGTACCGCATGGTGTGGGCGATGTAGCACTGCTCCGCAAAATACCACTACCCTGTTGGTTTCGATGTCACTAGTTGTAACTGTAGGGACCTTAATAGCGAGTTCTTCGCAGTTTCGAACCACGCGGATGTCCAGCTCATCATGATCATACATGACATCTAGATCTGATATCCTGGTCATGATTTTACCATTTAAGGTGAGAATTAAATCCCCTTCTTCTAAAGTCTGAACCGGTCCGCAAGAAACCTTTCGAACTATGAAGAGTTGGTGACGTTGTGGATTATCCTGCTCCACTCTCCTGATCCACTCCTCAGATACCCCCATGACACGTGCCTGGCTCATCTGGATTGTATGGAGTTCAACATCTAAGATTCGAAGATTCGGGATTTGACCTCGCTGAATCTGTTGAATAACAGGCAGAATTGTGGGGGTAGATAAACCTAAGTGGTATTCTATATCCTTTGAGCCATGTGCTCGATCACCGAGATATGTTAACCATAAAGCCTGCACCGTACCATCCTCATCAGCAAGAACACCACTAGCACACTGGGCGCTAAGACTTGTGTCAACGGTGATTGCATCTAAATTAATGGCCCTATAACGAGGGGCCATCGAGTTTGCTGGGATCGCTACTGTCGTGATGTCAGTGATCGTTGTTTTAGTAGTCACAACTCGGAAGTTGTGGTTGAAACCGAAAAATACGGTGGAAGACCCCTGGCGGACACTCTCAGCACTAAGTTTCGCAGACTTCACAGGCGCCTGAACGAGTGAAGGGTCATATTGCACCACCGCGTAGTTCTGCAGAGGATGTAAAAAGACCACCTTTCCAGGAACCACTACCGACTCGGCAATTGTTAAAGTCAAGTCGCACAGATCATAAGGTACGAATGCCCTCGAAACTACGACAAGGCCCTTTTCTTGGTCTACGACGACGCCGAATCCGACCTGCAGAATTATCAAAGGGTTTTATTAGCTGGCCCTAGACGTAGGGATAGGAGAAAGATATACTTTTCGTGGCAGCGGATAGCCATCAATCTTTAGAGGCATTTCGCAGGCTATGCGGACGAAGCTCCGGACCAAGTCTGACGCCCCGGCGAATCCAGGGTTGTCAAGTGTGACAAATTGTGCTGACATTGGCTGGAGGGGATTTGACGGCAGAGCATCTGCAATATCTTGAAAGTCCCAAAGACCAGTAGCATCTGCCAATCGTTACCACCATGTACTTATAGGGATAAAAAGCAGAGTGATTCTCAAAAAGTGATACAAACCATTTCTCGTTGCCATCCGCATTTTGGACGTCCAATGTCTGTCAATTTGTAAGATTGAGGTGTTCAATGTGTGGAGATCCCGCAAATGCCGGTAAGTAACAACAACCCTAGATCGATCTTGTATATAATGAGGATTTGTCGCATTTATCCGTGAATACTAGAACATACCTGGTATTTTTTTCATGACATCAATAAATGTTCTTAGGTCTGGAGTTTTTTCGTTGTCCACCGACTAGATCTATTAGCTGGGCAAACTATTAAAAAAAAAACGATAACTTACTGCTATAATCCACCCTTTATCGGATCCATCAAACCGGAAGGTACCAGCCGGTTCGGAGACATAGACTCCTTTGACAGGAATTGCATAAAGTCTCGCGAGTTGATATGACAGGTCATGGAAAGATGCCCCACAAACAGTTAAAAATCGGTCTGGTGTGATCGAATGAAGATCTCCCACCGTAAGTTCAACCTGGATGTCCTGGCCTCCACGCTGAAGTAACAATTGGATAGTATTTCCGACATTGCTGTCCAAAATGTCATCTAAACGAACAAATTTGGTAATTAACTCATCATTTATTTTTATAAGAATATCCCCCTCCTTAAAATATATAAAAAAAAAAGCACGGCGGTCAGTAACTCCTTGACAAAAACCCGATACTTGGCTTCAAAAGTCGTACCTCAATTGATTTATAACCTGGGCCACCTGGCAGCACGGTCTCTGCAACCAACATTCCTATTTCTTTAGGAAAATTTTGTCGGATAGCAGCTTCCCAAGGAGGCGTCAACCCTAATCGTCGGCATTCGTCAAAAGGCTTAATGAGCCATTGCGTTTGTATCGTGCCACGGTAAACTACTTCATTGTTTTGAATACACTGTAACGCCCTAAGTGGGCGATCAAGTGGCAGAAAATAATCGGTGGCGGCTTGCCTCTGGGTTAGCGATTGAGTATACACAACGAGGATATAATAACCCACCTTCGGTACTCCCCCCAGCTTGCAATGCAACTGCAAACCCATCTACATTGACCACCGGGGATCCAGAGCTCCCTCCACTGGCTGATGCGGCTGCCTGAATGTAGTTCGTATCTAGTTCAAATCAGCAACCACCTCAAAGCTATATTCAGTAAAACAAACGGCTTACTAAAGTCATTATATCCGTCCCCGTAATCAGGCGCGTTCCTATCTGTTCTACTGATCACACCTGAAAGAATGCTCAACTTTTCGCCGGCGTCATTGCCAACAACTCGAATTTCAACACCGACCCCTAATAATCGTAAGATTTAATGAGTGTTGGCCGAGATAATCGAAAACACATGGTCTTACTTGCGAGGTCTGGACGTAATGTCAACTCCCCAACTTCCATATATTTTATTTTTGAAGGATCGAATTTGAGGATGCCGAAATCATGGACTGGATCTCGATAAACAGGGAATACATCGCACTTGAAGGCTCAAGGGTGTTTTGTTAGTACGTATCTATAACATCAGACCGCAATAGGGCTTTTTTTCTTTACTTCTTCATGGTTGTCAAACACACAGTACCCCCAGAATGGGCCTGCGCAAGCAACATGTCGATTTGTGAGAACAAGCCCTCTCACCCTATCCACGACAAACCCTGTTGCCTCACTTGTAACTGCCGGGTCTGCGTCAAAAGAGCATGTCTGGCAAAATCGGATCGAGACAACATTCCTGACAACAGATTCTATTGTTCTCTGCCATTCAACGGAGTCACCTGTCGCTGCAATATGTGGCATTACCCTTTGTTCGGATTGCGCTTGCTCTAGTGCGGCTAGAAGATCCTGCTCTGCCATCATATTGATATCGTCTTCGTCGACATCTTCGTCGTTATACTCGGCAGTGTCATCGAACTCAATCTCGAAATGATCTCCCTTTACATGTTTGTTAGGTCGAACGAATTGTGCTGAGCCGGAATGTCTGCGCTTGCCACGAGATTCGGAAGCTGCCTCCATAATTACTTTCCCCCTTCTGGTGTGTTAGATCGTCCACTCAAGAGCTACACTTTCGTCGAAAACCAAAATATTGTCGCGTGTTAATTCGTTGTAATTCCAAGATAAACGTCTCTTGAGGTTTCGCACCGAATTTGCAACCGTTGGAGACAGGTAATTTAGGTACCCAGGGATGAGCGAGGGTTGATAAGGGAGGACTAGGAGGATTCGGGTCGTAGCTATGTTCTTGGAGGGAAAAATTATGACATCTAGGAGGGTGATGAGCAGGTCCTGCATAAATCAGTACGCAGTGATAAAAGCTACAAGCTTCTTAGTCAGAATTCATCTGCATTAGAGTATAATAAAGAGGCGCGGTTTCTTTCTTCCTTTCCTCCCTTAGGTTGATATTTTCGCTGCCCACTATTGCATCCAACAGATATCGTATGGTTGGGTGCGGGAAGAAAATTGTGCCGTCGCGAGAAGAAGTAGCTAGGAGCGATGGTGGTTGTGGTATACCAACACGGGTATTCGCGTAGGATGGTTGGGGGAGAAAGGAAAAGAAAACCTTACTTGATCAAGTCCTCGTTCGTGGAAGAGCAAAAACCATCCCATTTACTCTGGATTGCTATACTATCTAGGATTCTGATCAGGTTCTGTGATATACCAGTATAAGCATTCAAAATATACGGCTCACACTAACATCTTGCTCAGATCAGGTAAGCTAAATTTCAAAAAAAAATTTGTTTGGCAAGATGCTATACTGTATCGGACTTGGCCTTGGCGATGAAAAGGACATTACCATCAAAGGGCTAGAGATTGTAAGGCGTGCGGAACGGGTATATCTCGAAGCATACACGAGCATCCTTACCGTTGGCCGCGAGAATCTAGTAAGATGGGCACCCATTGCGTTCAGCACAAACTCACTAACTAACCTTCTAGGAAAATTTTTATGGACGCCAGATTATTATTGCTGATCGTGAGCTTGTCGAATCTGACAGTGATGTCATATTGCAAGATGCAGGCTCAAAAGACATCGCCTTCCTCGTGGTTGGCGACCCGTTCGGTGCTACCACACACCTCGATTTACTACTCCGAGCCCGAGAGTTAAACATACAGGTCAAGACTATTCACAATGCTTCCATTATGAACGCCATTGGTGCTTGTGGTTTGCAACTGTATAATTTTGGTCAAACAGTCTCTATGGTATTTTTCACGGACACATGGAAACCTTCCTCGTTCTACGATAAAGTAAAAGAGAACGTAAACATTGGCCTCCATACTCTTGTTTTACTAGACATTAAAGTAAAAGAACAGAGCGATGAAAATCTGATAAAGGGTCGTAAGATATACGAACCGCCTCGGTATATGACCGTTGCACAATGCGCCACCCAGATGTTAACTGTCGAGGAAACCCGCTGTGAAGGAGGTTCGTGTATAATACGCTCCTAACTATACTCTAAGATAAAGATTACTCCTAGATTACCAAGCTAATACGTATACAGTATACAACAAAGATTCCTTGGCCGTCGGGGTAGCTAGATTGGGTTCGGAAAGTCAGAGTTTCGCTGTTGGTACATTGGAAGATCTTACTAATTCAGATCTTGGGCTACCACTTCATTCACTCGTGCTCGTAGGCCACAAGGTTCACGAAATGGAGATTGAATATATGAGAAATTTTGCCATCAACAGTGCAAAATTCAGCGCAATTTACCCCTCGAAGGTATAATCGATTATTCTTAAACCTGTTTTTACCTGCGTGATATTTGAATGCGTTCTCCTAACTACTAAAATGAATCGAAATCGTTTCTCTTATGCAAGAGGCTTCCTTTAATATGCCCCACATAATGGAAATTCCTTATTGCCTGAACCCAAATTTTTCTTTTCTAACACGAGGTAGTGTGCCTTTTCACCATCAGTGAGTAAACACTTTCATAAGGTTTCGTATATAGAAGAAACGGGTGGTGTTTAAACGTTTTATACCTATTATAATAAAAATTCCTGCAAGTACAACCTTCCATGTTTTCAACCCAAGAGGCCCCATCGCAAAAGTTGTTTTCGTGGCTGTGATTAATGTTGCTAGTAGAAGTATCTGTATTATATAGCCTACGACACGGTGATACTTGTATATCGCCTTGGCTTTCTCGATGGAACCAAATACACTTGGTAAATAAAACTGCGCAACCCCTAGACAAGCTTGTAGCAAGATACACACGTATGTAGTAATACCTAGGATAGCATGGGGACTATCAAAATGAGTGTGATGGGTCCTTATTTTGTTTAAAACAATCACGGCTAAAGCGCCTGCGAAGAGGATGATAGAAACACCGATGAAAACCGAGTGTAAGAAAGCGCCGTGTATTTTTTGTACCTGGGTATGAGTTGGCTGTAGAAGCAAGACAGACTCGAAAAGTAGAACAGCAGCGAGCTACAGTTTATAGTTAGTTTTTTAAAAATTGATATTGCTGTTGTTTTCTTCTAGTTTCATATGGGTAGGTACCGAATTGAGTATCTGATTTGTATCTAATTAGCAATGTGGTTCCACAAGATTTGATTTGAGGGTAGTGTGGCCGCTCCAGACCGTGGAAGCCAAGTGCATACTGGGTGGAAGGAGAATAGTATGGTATCGATCGAGAATACTGAGACCCATATCACGACCGTCAAACCTATAAGCCCGATCTGTGCTAAGAACCCCGTGCCTACAGTGTGGACATGGACAAATACTCATTTAGTAATTGTAGCAATGAGTCAATTTGTCAGGCTCTCCACAAGAGCATGCACACCAAGCGAAGCTTAAAGACCGATACAAGCAGCACAATATTTTTTCAGATGGGTGCCTAAATACCTAATACTAGATTATTAAAGATTGATCCATCTTGCCTCTGTCTGACAGATCCTGAATCACCTAGGAGTGGCTCTGTTTCAGCTGAATCGCTAGGTGATCCCCGGAAACTGTTAGGACTCGGAGAGTTCGTCATATTTGGTGCGTGGAGTTTGGTGTGTGTTTTGCCAAAGGCAATAACTATGCAAGTTTACTGCCAAATCTGCGTTGTATTAACTTCAATTTCACAGAATGTGGATGTTTCCTTCAAGTGAATGGGATCCAATAAAGTCAGAAGGGCGGAAGGAGTATTTATTAAAGTTTTATTGCTCGTGATTAGTAAGTAGCTTAAGTAGGTACTTAGGCAGTGCAGGAGTTTATGGCTCGTGTTACTGGTGTTCGGATGTTCCCAGCCGCGAAATATACCCCTCTTTGCGCATACGTAAATAAATATGTTGCAGGTAGAAGCGATGGCATCATTTGTAATCATATGTACCATTTGGTATATACATCGAGTCGCGGGTCACTCAAATTCTTAAACCCATTTCTGTTTAATATCTAGGGCGATTTAAAGAGCTATCTTCGCTTTAGAGTGACACTAATTTGGTTTGCTGGGCTTGGTATCGTCTCAAATAATTTATATGTGTTATCTACACTTAAAACCTCACAATATCTAGATCCGAGGGTTTGACTGATGGTTACGCTCATCACGTCCTTATAATCTGCATGACGAAAATATATAGTAAATAATATGTAGTACAAGTTCCAGGATGCCAAGGACTAAGTCAATCTCAAGACTCCAAAGTCCCATACTTCTCGTTTGCTTCTGTATCGGACATGTCTGGGGGCACTTTAATATCCCGTTTTGCCGCTCGTGTCCAATACATAAACGTGCGGTCATTAATTCTTCGAGGATATGCTACCCGCTTGACGTAGAGAGCTTCTAGAGCATCGTAGAAGCTATGGGCTTCAGTGTTCATTCCACAGCACCTGAGACATCGAATGATCCTAGTGATTCTTAAGTCGTTATGGCTATTCATCCAATTCCGGGCCGCCCTGGGAAACCTCTCGGTATTTGGCACGATATTAGATAAAGTTTGGTGCATGGAGTCATCCCCGATCTCACCACTCAGGGGGGTTATTTCATAGTCGAATCCGAAGAAGCTAAGCATCCTGGCCAGCGCTCCCCGCATTGCAGTTTGGAGTTCGTGGTCTGTCCGGAAAGCATGCATAGATTGCTCGTCTAGCCGTGGTGCTGGGTACAACATGAAATTCGATCTTTCTGGGATGGGGAACAATATTTGGATATAATCGTGCGTGTATTCGAGCTTGCTATCTGACCATCGGATGATTTCACTGAGCCTTCGGCCTTGGGAATCGGGCCCTCCTTTGTAGAACTTGACTATTGGTGGCACTGGCGGTGGATTTACTGGCGGATTGATGCCCACATCTTCAGCCACTGGCGCTATCAGTCGTTCGGGTCGCTCGGTTTCCTCGGGTTCGTTGTACTCTTGCTGCTGATCAGGCTCGCTGAAGTTCGCTTCCGCGGGATCCATAGGGCAAATTGTGGAATGATTGGTCGCCAGAATTGGAATATAGAAGTCGAGCCGGCGGAGTGTGTGTGCTAAGATTGGTATGTCCTTTTGTAGAAGGGAAGATGGTCGATGCATGCCTATACGCTTCGGGTGGGATTCGATTACTGCAAGGATCCCAAGCAAAAGAGTTGCCCAAGTAAATTTCCCTTGGCCAGGTGTTTGGTGGGGCGATTGCGGGCCGGGGTGCGCTTACCCCTTAAACAGACCACGAGGTGGGTGCATCGCTACCAGCATCTCAAAGCAGCGTACCCGCAGTATCTTGCACTCTAAATAGTCGTCTCCAACCGGCGGGACGAAACAAGACTGTTATCTCACTTACCTTCGTCCTACCTGTTGGCGCATTTATAAGACCATTGTAATCGGCATTTTTCCGGACCGATTCTAGATCCCATCATCTCACCCACAACCCCGACCGTCTTTTATTGAACAACAAATTACTTGATGGGAACGGGGGAAAACAAGAAAACGTTGAGGAATAGATACGACCGTGGCGTTGTCATAATCGATCTTGCTTTCACCATCTCCTTCCCTTGCGTAAAACCCGGACGAAAGCAGAGAGCAGGTCACTGAGTTTCTTTGTACGAACCCGCCAGGCAAGGGCATTGCTACGAACGAATGCTGAGATGATTCTGGAAAACGGGGTGGATCAAAACCAGGGAGACTCTGCCGCCCAAGAAGCCTATATTTCTTCTAAGTCCCCACCTCCTATTACGACGAGCGGCTCCGATGGCCATCCCACAGCCCCGGCGGAACCTCAGTACATCTCTCATCCCAATCACGCGTCCCTTCAATCAACCGAGCTAGAGACTAGTTCGGAGCAAGGCGATGTTTCCACAGATGTGCCACCGCCGAAAGATGGACTTACCGGGTATTTGTCGACACTAGCAGTATCTACTTTGCCGTCTCACAACTCTGGTGTTGCGCATCCTAATATCTCTAAAGTGTCTTTGCAAGGTGCTAGCGCCGGGAAAAGTCTGATTAGAGAGTTGACCGTAGAGGAAGAGCTACTATCCCTCAAAGTTCGCTCGTTATATGATTCTGGACTTAGTCCCTTGGATGCACACAGTTTCCTCGGTTCCGTACCTTCTGGCAGCATTCGGGCTGGGCTAGAAAAAAAGCGACTCTCTGCCATATCCGCAACATCGAACCGGTCACTCAAAATACAGACAGGTCCTTCCAGCGCTCGAAATTCTACTGCAAATAGCGCGGCCAGCCTGAATCTCGATCAAGGGCCGGAAATACGAGCCGAATTTGAGCTCGCTGGTGGTGTTGAAGATTGGGAGGACGTAGAAGCGGATGACATAGATAGGTGAGCTTTCTGTGTTACATATTTTATGATCGGCCTTTTATATTAACTGTATTAGATATGGTTTCATTATGCCTAAACCTGTCCCACCGCCCACAATTACTCCGAAGAACGGATCGTTAAATCGAACGGGGCGTAAGAGAGTGACATCCACCCTTTTTGTCAAGACAGGATTTAAGAGACGGCAGAATCGACTTTTGTTCGCTCGTAGCCGCAACTTCACTCTTATGCTGCCATTCCACACGAAAACCGCGCCCGAAATGTTAACAAGTCCAATTGCGGGTTCAAGTGAGAAAATGAAAGAAAAGGAAGTGAAACGAGTCACAAAGTGGCACCAGATGGCAAACAAGTTGAACGATACTGCTGGTGGAACAAACTTCAATTTTTCAACATCTGACCCGAAGGTACAACAGTTGAAATACCCTTTAGATCTGAGAAATGGCTAACATCGTCCCTATCATAGCTTATAGAGCGAACTTGGAAAGGGATACCAGATTGCTGGAGGTCGGCAGCGTGGTTTTCCTTCCTTGAATCTAGTGCTAGAAAAAGAGAAGATCATAAATCACCTGATGATCTAGTTGAATGCTACCATGTCTGTAAGACGGGCGGTTAAAAATAAGACGGGCGGTCAGTGGCTGACGAGTTTTGAATTAGACACTGTTGACTCAAAATTCTCCCGATGACGTTCAAATCGACTTAGATGTACCGCGCACTATTAGTTCCCACATAATGTTTCGACGTCGGTATCGGGGAGGGTGAGAAATACTGTGAACTCCACACCCAAAGCTTGCGCTTGCTGACAAATAATTTTTGTATTTCCAAGGCAAAGGTTGCTCTTTCGAGTTCTGCACGCAATTTCACTCTATTTCCCTGATATAGGTTATGTACAAGGAATGGCATCCTTAGCGGCCACTTTTCTTTGCTACTACGATGAAGATGCAGCGTTTGTCATGCTTGTGCGTCTGTTTGAGCTACGGGGTTTGCATACTCTCTATAGCAACGGATTCGGGGGGTTGATGGATGCATTGAATGAATTCGACACGGAATGGTTGCGTCCAGGGCATCCTCTTGTCAGTCAAAAATTAGTAAGTTCTATTTATGCCTTCCCTTTCACTTAGTTTTGAAGGGAGGGTGTCACCATCTTTCATCACCCAAATGGCGCTGACGGTTTTTGGTGACTACCATCATGATTGCCGCTACAGGAGAGTCTTAATATATCTGTTCTAGCCTTTGGAACAAGATGGTATCTTACTTTATTCAATTACTCGATCCCATTTGCCGCCCAGCTTCGTGTCTGGGATGTGTTTTTGCTACTGGGGGATGATGAGGAGATGGGATGTGGGCTGGAAACAGTGGGTGGGTTTGGAAGCACCCTGGACGTCTTACATGCCACGTCCGCTGCTCTCATTGACGGGATGGAAGACGTGGTACTTGGATCTGATTTCGAAGCCTCGATGAAATGCCTGACAAACTGGATACCAATCAAAGACGAGGATGTTCTTATGCAAAGTGCAAAAGTGGAATGGAAAAGAAGGAAGCGGCGAAAGTTAGGAGACAGATTTCCACGCGCTTTGCTTCCAACTCGCCCAGGGACGAGCGTGGCTCGTCCCCAATGATAGACGCCACCTGTGGTGGACGGCATGGGCTTTTTTTGGGGAAAATATGGAGGGCATCTGTATAGTTGTATATATTTTCATACTTGGATTAGGGTCTTGCTACTTGGACGGAGAGGGTAATCGTGATAATATCAACGGTTCAAAGAAAACCAAAAGCCTAAGAAAACACTCCCCCAAAAAAGTTTTTTCTTTTTCTTTCATTCCAAATTCTAAATCAAATATATATATTTAATTTTTCTGTTGGGGTTCATTTCATTTCATTTCAAATTTTTTAATTTTTTAATTTTTTAATTTTTTTTCTCTCTTCCCATTCCATAAATTCTACTTTTGCAAATATGATTGTTGTTATTATACATACGTATTAAGAAAAGAAACCCCCCCCAAATTAAACCTGGTGGTCCTCCTTTGAGCGAGAGTACACGAGACGACCCGACAAGAAAAAAAAACATGTGTTTGTTGAAGGTACCTGTACATACATAGAGACAGACAGACATGGACCCGTGCCTTGACCAGGATTCGATATTGATGTGCTGCAGGAAGCAAGATCAGAGAGGGGCCGTGCGAAAGTGGGGCCGGGAGAAAGAAGGCCATCTCGCCAAATTCAGCCGGGCACACGGGCCCGATGCGGGTTAGCCTCGTCAAGTCCTGCTGTTCCAAGCTGGCAGGATGGCTGAAAGGAGAAAGTCCGTTGTCGCCCAGCTTCCCTTTCCATCGCCCGCAGGTTTTTCGTTCTCCCCTTTCCGCCCCAACCCAGCCGAGCGTCATCGTCATCCTTCTTTCTGATTGTCATCCCTCCCCCGGCTCTTGTTTCCTGTGGCTTTCGCTCTCCCACGAAAAAAATAAACATGGGAAAACAATCCTAATTAATAGTAGCGATAGCGAAAAAAACACAGCCATTCCAAAACTCCACCATCCTCGCCACCATATTCACCACCACCATCCTCACCATCATCCTCACCATCATCCTCACCCATCGACGCTGCAGCCTCCCACCACGAACATCGGTTCCTGCGCAACCCCGTTCCCGTTCCCGTTCCCCTCCTCTCTTCTCCTCTCGCTCGTCAATATTAAATATTACCGTTTTCTCCACCAGCGAACAGCCGCGATCTTAGTCCTCCCCGACAAAAGCGCCCTGATCAACACCCCCCCCTGCGACTTCTCATCCTTCTTCTCATCCTTCTCTTTATCTCCTATTTTCTTTCTTTCTTTCTTTCTTTCTTTCTTTCAATGTTTAATCTTCCAATTATTCTAAACTAGTTTCGTTCCCTTTTCTCTTTCTTTCTTTTTACACCGTGATTTCGTGAATCTGCCAGATTCCCCAATATCTTCATTTTGGCTTAACAGAAATCCGCTGTGAACTATAGATTTTTTCGCGCTCTGCCCTTACTTCCTTTGGTATTCTTATCTTCCAACAATAATTCCCAAATCGGCTCCCGCAAACGCCCCATCGATCGCTAGCGCTCCTCAATGCAATCGGTCAACGCTATATCTCTCTTATACTATATACTTCAAGAGTTTCGTAACGGAATCTCAACCTAGCTGTATTTTTGATACCAGCGGCAGGTACCCGCCATAGCATATCTTCGTCGTGCTTTCTTCGATAAGGACCTACCCTGCAAAAACGAAAAAAACCCTTCGAGCGTCTTGGGGATAAGCTACTCTGTCTAGAGACAATACTATTTACCTTGACATCTCAACAATACACTGGTAAATCGTCATTGCATTTAAATTCATCCAAAAAAAATTTTCCTTTTTTTTTTTCCTTGTTTGAAATCAAAGCAAAGGAAAAAGGGAGGAGAGAGCGTGTGTGAGATAGAGAGAGGGAGAGAGATCAGGGGAAGGAGGAAGTGGAGGAAACATCCTCGGAGTCAATTCAGTTACGTTTATCGAGTAGTCTCGATCTGGGGGCTTGCGCCTCGGAGAAAGATCGTCAAGTTGCATCTTCCATCACAATTTACCGGCTTCTTTCCAATGTCAACTTCACACAGAGGGCTACCGCCCCCTGCTGCGATGGCTCTACCAGGCCATTCACCCTCATCAAATTTAAACCAACTTCCAGATCGGTGGCAGCATAGCTCAGAAGAAACGCAGCGCAGCTTCCTACAAGCAAAATCAGATGAAGAAAAACGCCGTCAGGAAGAAGAGAGAACAAAACAAGAGAGCTTTAGGTTAGAAATCCGCCGAACAGAGTTAGAGATCCTCAAGGAGGCGTTCCGTGGAGGCATACCTCCTCACCTAGTTCCTGTCATATTTACTGGGGGTGGAGCTCTTGCTGGAACAAGCGCAGAATGGGCAAACCAATATATCACACAACTGAACCACAACCAACAGCAATATCTCCAAGGCAGTATAGTTTCCCCACCGGATTCCCGACTCGAATCCCGTCTCTTAACTGCTACAGAACATCAAACTCCAAAATCAGGGGTGTTATCGTCAATCTCACAGACACCATCACAATCCCAAATAACACCTTCACATGTATCCACAGGACCCTCCCACGGCCTACAGAATTCTACTTCTAGCTCCTATTCACCCTATACTTCTTCTACACTACACCCCGTGAGGGGGCATTCCCAGCAAATACATTCGTCGGAGCCGTCAAGGTCATCATTGCCTCGAATTAACACAAATGAAATACATGTGCAAGCACCTCCACAAGGGCCGCCTCCCGGTCTTAACATGCAGCTTTCCGGTATTCCACCGTCTGCACACCCTTCGGCTCAAAGCATAATACCCCATCAATCTTCGCAACCTCACGGGTCACAGACACAAACACAGCAGGAGCCGCATCGCCAGCAGCCATCGTCATCACCTATCTTTTTTCACCACTGGCAACCCCCTTCAACGCAGCCAACAACATCAGCCCCGCTAGCGTCAACCTCACCGGCTTCTGGAAAGGGTGTGGAATCGTCTCCCTTTTCGAACCAGCCTTATATCTCAGGTATTGAATCCCCGCATTTATCCAAAAAGCGGAAAATTGGGAGCGATGGGTTAGGGTCTCAGTCTTCCGTTACTTTTACGCCAACTTCAAACTCCGCGACTAATACTTTCTCGTCGTTTTCGCCAGGCTCGTCCGCAGGTTCAGGCAAACGTAAAGGTGTGACAGCGACCCATAATCGCCACAGAAGCGATTCAGGTTCTGCTCGCGGTTACGAACCTTACCCAAAAAATACTGCTGCTCGCCCTAGAAGATCAGAAATCAGCTCCATCAATGATATGAATGGTACCTCTGGGATGAATCAATTTCCGATTTCTCATAGGACCAGCCACGAAGCTTCCCCAGAAGCTGCCCACAGGGATTTATCAAAAACCCAGAGCAGTCTCCACCACGAATCTTCGGCGCAACATTCCCACTTTCAGGCTGGCCCTGAAAATAGACTGGATCGCCACATCCATAATGAAAGAGAGACATCTGTTAGTGGTGGGGCATCACTACTTCGGAATTAATACACGTAATACTATGCTACTAATACGCTCATATTTCTCGAAATTTTTGGAAAGCGCAAATGTTCTTCATAAAATTAAGCTCGCCAGTCTTATTCTACCCCCATCGGGCTTCTATTTTCCAATATCATTTATTCACATAGGTTTTCTTGCGTTCCTAATGATATATCAGTTGAAATCATATATCTTGGCAGGCGATATTGCATTGTTTTTGTATGGTGGCTTATCGATCGTAATTTAACTTTCTTTTGGAGGAATTTAGTAGGGACGGTTAACTCTTGCATCACTGGCTTTTTGTACATACATACCCACTTGCCTATAGGCCTGAGTAAGCACCTTCGGCATATAAATACTTGACCAAAACCTCTAAACCAGACCGTATGATCTTGCATACTACTTTGGCAACATTTTCAGTAAACTCTAAAGTTATCTGACTCTAGCTCGTTCTCAGTCCCAATAGTCTAAATAAAAGTTGCCTAAGCACCTCGCGACTGACCGTATAAGAAATTATCAGGCTCGGCTACGGGCACACGCTCTGGTATTTCAATGTTTACGATACCAAAAATAAGAGTTAAAAAGGCTTTTTAAATTGCCTTTTTCAAAGAATAACAAGTAATTGCAAAGGACTTCAACAATCCAAGAAAAAACGTGCACATCTGCATACTACGAAGAGACAGGCACCGACTTCAGCGCAATGCTAACCCTTGCATTCAAATATTAGAAGTGCTGTGTGCTTAGCCTTCTAGGACCTCCTTATCCACTCTTGAGCTCGAAATACTATGAACGATTTCGAGAACCTCTGCGATCTGTTCCTCAGACAACCGTGACTCCAGTTCTTCTATCAAGACATCCAACTCCGTTTCATTCTTTGGGAGATGGTTCACGATCATAAGAATCTCTATCTTTTCGAAACGGAATTTTGCAAGACCTTCAACAAGGCTGATTGTCGTTTCGGGGGTTTGTGAAACCGCCGCCGTTAACGAGAGGTAGTCAATAAGCTGGCGATGTGGCGAAGATTACTTTAGTGGTATTCGTTGCAATAAACGAGTTGTTTCTTTTACCTCTTTCATTACAGTTTCAAGATTACCAGGCTTCAGAGCGGCTGTCGGACCTTGGTCTGCAACCTCCTCCCTGTACCTCCGTTTGACGTCTTGAACGTGCGCTAGGACTTCATGGTTGCTTAGCATAGCCTCGCATGGCTCGAGAACCTGTGGCGATCACCCTTAGTGAATATGATCATAGTGTATGATTACGTCCCGGAGGATAAAAGAATATATGTATATAAGTAGGAACTTACTTTCATTTGGCTTATTTTTACACTCCGAGATGAGGTCAACAGCAAACAGAATTCAGAAATTTCGTTGGCAAACAAAATTGAGTTCAAAGGCCGCTGCTACCCCAGCATCAGAAAAGACTACAATCAAAACTTTGCACACCCAATCCTCGGCCATAGACTCACATTTGCCGCCACTAAATCTACAACTCAAATCAAATATAAACATACTGGAATCAATTCCCAAAGCATGGAAGTAATTTCTCAAGACCAGGGTGAATCTACTCACCATGTTACACCGAGCAGCGAAGTGCGGTATTATGGCCCGTCAAAACCCACAGAATCCACACCGGAAGAGTTAAAACAACTGGAAAGCGACTTCTTCAAAACACCTCTGTTTATGCAATCTTTGGATGAAATACCCGAGGGAACAAATGATGCCCTTGAGGCTCTAAAAGCCTTGGCCTATGAAGGCGATCCGAATGAAGTGGCTGAGAATTTCCGGCAGCAGGGGAATGAATGCTTTCGTTCTAAGAACTGGAAAGATGCCACGGAGTACTACACAAGAGCTTTAGCCGTTAAGTGCTCTTCCAATAGCATTAACGAAGCCTGCTACGTGAACCGTGCTGCTTGCAATCTTGAATTAAGTATAGCTTCTCCGGAGTTTTTATTTAAATATACCTGGATATTTGTGGGTTGGAAAGTATCCATACAAGCTGGTAATATTTATTCTGTTTAGGAAATTATCGGAAAACCACAATGGATTGCCAGGAGGCCCTGAAGATTAATCCGAGAAACGTAAAAGCTTGGTACAGGTCGACACGAGCATGTCTTGCTTTAGATAAGCTTGAAGAAGCAGATGATTGTGTTAAGCGTGGTTTAGCAGTTGACGACGGCAATGCCGCCTTAAGGGCGATCCAAAGTCAATTGAATAGCCGAAAGGAAGTTTTGTCTAGCTTAGAACAAGCCCGACAGAAGCGAGAGCAAAATTTAAAAGCACAAGAATCCGCCCTTAGAAGGGCAATGGAGGTAAAGCATCTTATCCCTAGAGACATCGAGCGAAGCACTGAAACCCTGGTATAAAAGTTGCGCGGTATCAAGCAAAGAACGACATCTTCCCAGCCGCCCGATCTCCCTCCTGACGCAACCATGTTACTAAGCGACCCTCTAGATCCCCACTCTACTCTATATTTCCCTTTGATAATTCTATACCCCCTTTGCCTTGAATCTGATTTCATTAAGTCAATGTCTGAGGACCAGGCGATTTATTCCCAGCTTGAGGAGATACTTCCTCTTTCAAACCCTCCTCCCTGGGATCGGGATGGAGAGTATGTGCATACAAATATTGAGGTCCTCGTTGAGAAGAGGAAATATGATATGCATGGAAAAGCAAGCTTAAACAAAATTGGGAAAAGCATATCTTTGAGAAGGATTCTTCAAGAAGGGAAATTAGAATTGATTGATGGGATATTACAAGTATTTGTCGTACCAAGGCCACGGTTAGCTGAGTTCCTTCAAACCTGGAAACAAAAAAACCCGAACTAGTATTGCTTCAATACATCGTCAACAACAGTCATCCAGCGGCATTAGACATGTGAGCTATGCAGTTTGAAATTGTAATTGAGGTATCAACCATATTGTATATTATTGGTGACTAGCTCATGAGTAATAAGTTCAACCATAACGCCAGCTAGCCACCCAGCGTATCCGTTAACACAAGAGGAAAATATTAACAACACCACTTCCAATCCCTTACTAACATAGTATACAATGATCCTGAGGATTGGTGGATTTTCATATCATGAACATATCATAGCTTTTGATATGACCAGCCACCGTTCTCTAATATACGTTGGCGTTCTATTCTGTCGGCTTCGATCTCAGCCGCGGTCAACCGGTCCGCGCCGGACCAGTTAGCAGAGCTTGTTCGAGCCCTAAATTTGGCTCTGTCAGTCCTTCCTCTGAAAATATCTTCCATAGATAGGGGCGCTATGGGTCCGAATATTGTTTCGGGATCAATTCCTAGTTGATCCTGCAAGGCCTGTCTCAGTTCTGGGGAATCTGCCCACTTAGGTACACGGAATGACTTGTCATCCTCATCATCTTCGGAGCTAAAATATTTGTTAGACCACTTATCAGAAATTAACGACGACTGGGTATGGTAATCTTACTCTGTATGGATTTCAGGTAATTCAATGCTGTCGGGATTCGGATAAATCGGTGATTCACGAGATACTGTAGATGGTTGCTTTCCTATCCGTGGTCCCGAGGGAGTCACCATTGTTCCAAATTTGAGCTTGTCTTGTGAGTATTTAACTGCATCAACTTGCGGCAAATTGTTACTCGGTTTGGAAAATTGTGGTGGCAGCAAAGCAGTTTTAGCTAGCGATGACCCTTGGTTATACTGGACCTGGGTTTGCAGCGCTGGAGTGTAATCCTGACTGAATATCCCTCCAATCTTTGAAGGGGGCAGGTTTTCCTTCTTAGCAGTTGATTGCCTTATTGGGGGCATAAAAGTTGATGGTCCGGGTGTTTCCGAGATTTCCTCAGTTTTCCTGCGCTTATGTTGCTGCTGATAAGAATCTTTTGATGTTGTATCCTCTTTTGGGGGTTTATCTTCTTCTGTTTGCAGAAGGCGCTTGGGCTGGCGTTTATTATCTTGTTGGTGTTTAGATGAAACCGAAGGAGCTTTGTGCGAGAATGGTGTTGTCTTTGTAAGCACCTTGGAAGGATGAAGCAGAGGCTGTAAGCCTTTGCCCGTTCCGGGGAGTCGTTTTTTAGTATCATCGTCATCTGATGACTGCAGGTAATGTTAGCAGTTGGTCAATAAGATTTTTGTGAAATTATACCTTTGCTGCCTGTTTTTTTGTTGCTTTGATTACTTGTTGTTTTCGTTCTTCTTCGCGGCGTGCTTCTTCTCGCTTTAAATTTTCCTGTCTCCTCCGTTCGTTCTCCTGCTTTTGCGCAGCTTTTCGTTCTCGTTCTTCTTGTTCCTAAACTAACAGGTTAAAATTTTGTACAATCCACTTAAGACTATAGGACAGTACCCGTTTCTGCGCTTTTGCTGCTGAATTTAAAGCAGCTATTGATTTGGATTTTGGCACAGGGATATTTTGCGCAGAGGTATTTGACATTGCGGACGCCGGACGGGAATTTAGCTCTCTAGGTGGTCCAAATGTTTCCGCGAGCGCATTCACTAGCGTGAGTGAGCTTGGAGCATTGGAGTGGGTAGTCTGGAGTCTTGTCAGTTTGTTGATTCGTGATTTGGGGTGTTTGAAAGTATTGACTGACCTTCTGATGATCCATATCTCTTTGCGATGAGGTTACAAGTCGGATGTTTGGTGGAACTATCTTTGGTTTAGAAATACCACCATCTCTAACACCAAACATTCCGCGGTTGGACTTTTTTAATTCGCTCCCTTTTGGCTGAAAAGAGCCAAGATTAGACGGTTCCTTAAGGTTACCTAGTTTAGAGGGCGTTTTCTTGATCGACTGAGGTGACAGTTTACGAGAAATCTTTTGAGAATCCGACGCAAGTGTTCTGGTATTGTTTTTACCGGATTGATACTCATTATCGCTATCTTCGGATACTGCAAGATCGGAAAATGGTGAACCCGGCAACGATAGCTCGTTATCGGAAACAATTGGCGACTGGAGCATGTCGTCCACATTTTCAGTTATGAGATGAATTCCTTCAATTACAGCGGGTGAAGGACCTTTAAGCTGGACTTCGCGCTTGAGGATATCACCATATGTTACTAAGCCTTCTTCAGTTAACGGTCGGTGCTGTTTTGTATTATATATGATTTGCTGCGAGCTATCGGGTCGGTCATTTGGTTTCTCTAGCTTAGGGCGCAGTGAATCATGCGATCGTGGTGATTGAATTTCAGGATAAAGACAGTCCTTTGACGCCTTAGTAGATACCATATCTTTTACTACTAGTGGGCTTTCGGACGGCGGCTCTTGGTCTCGCGGCTTTTGTGGCGAAACCTTAATGGGTTGGGGACCGGGTTTGGGGGAGTCGGAACGGCCAGATCTCCAAAGGAGCTGTTTTGCAAAAGAGAATATATTGGCTTGGTTCTTTTTAGCAGTCGCGAAATCGGCATCATCGGGGATCTTGGGCTTTGATGGAGTACCAAGGTCATTCGAATGTGTAGGTGTCGGAAGCATTGGGTATGAAACAGCATTTTCAGGTACTCGCTTGGCCGTAAAGAAGATAGGGACAGGCAGTTTTGTGACGATTGGGGTTGCAGGTGCTTTCTTCGGTGTTGAAGTAACAACTTTCATTGGAGGTTCTGCAGCGTGGTCTATCGGTGTAAGGGTAGTGGTAGACGGTTCGGTCAGTGCCCTCAAAAGCTGTGGACGTGATGGAATCCAATCACCTTCGTCTGATTGCATGGATTCTCTGGATCGCGATATGGACGCCATTGTCGAGGCTTTGATATCAGGTGCGACGGCCTTGAAGGCATTACTGTCGCCGTGTTGACCCGAGGATGAAAGCGACGAAGTTGATATAGATTTGGACAGCCTACTTGTTCCTTGTTGGCTTAATTGGGATATTTTCTCGTTAAGTCGCTGTGTAGAGGTTTTTTCAGACAGTTGCATAACCGAGGTCTTGTTGATCTCGGCAAGGCGAAGTTGTTCGTTAAGATCATCATCTTCATCTTCTTCGTCAGAAACGGGTTGGGATAGAGGTTGGGCACTAATTGACTCAACCGCTCCTCCATCCACAAGAGTAGATGCCCCAAGACTTTTGCCTCCTGTGAGACGACCGAAAAAACTCGCCCTGTCATCCACCTGACTATTTCTCGAAACCGTAGTGCTAACGCCACCCATACTCTTCTTATGTGTCAGGGTTTCTCGAGCTGGTAAAGAAGCGAAATTAATACTGCTCCGAGCTACACCAGCTACGCCAGCTGGGGACGCCGCCTCGCTTGGAGTCTCGGACTCCACGACCGGCTCAGGACCTGTTAGTTTCGGCGTATGGAATGGACGAGCTTGTTGAATCGGTGAAATCGGGGATGAGAGTGCTGTTGGCGATGGAGTTTGGATAGGCGAAACGGAAGATTGCCGTTTAGGGTATCTTGAGATATGTGGCGGAGATTTGATAGGGGAACCAGAAGATAAAATTTGGGGCGATCGTAAAACTAGATCGTCATGCTGTTCAATGTCTGGATTTATCTGTGCGAAGGGGTGGGCATCTTCTAGTGTAGGTTTCAACTCGTTTTCAGAGGGTAGGACACTGTTTTTCTGGTCTCTGGTTGACGTGTGAGACTTTGGAACAGAGTCGGCATCTGAAGAGTATGCACTGTAGTTGACCTCATCGTCTGCATGTTCCTCCTGAGCGGAAACAAAGGATCTGCGTGTTGTATCGGAGTATGTTCTTCTTTCTGCTGTTTCAGCAACGATATTTGGAGCGTCTTGATAAAAGGGTTTTTTTGCAGGCGAGTTCCTTTCAATGGGCTGGTCTTTCGTGATACCAAACGAGCCCACCAGCCCGGCAGAAACAGATGACCTGCTCCAGATTCCGCTATCTCTGACCAAGTCTGGTGTCGAAACTATGCTATCTGAATTACCATTGAGAACCTGGTTGGGCTGCGACTGAGGGGCAGTTGTTGCAAGAATGCTGGTCGCTGCAAACAAATCATCGTTCTAAACGGATAAAATAATAGGTAAGTCTGTGAAGCAATGAAGATGGGCCTTCTTTTCTTCTTTTTCTCTGAGGGTTTCATACACTTGGCTCTCCAATCTGTATTATTCTTTTCGGGTTGCGAGGAGTTTTTCCTCTCAGTTTACCGGGGGTTTTGTATAACTCGGCAATATCTCTAATTTCAAATGAAAAATAGAATTTGAGATCAGATATTTTCCACGCTTCAAGGTTTAGATAACCAGGGAATGAGGGGGGTAAGAAAGGGGGGGGGAATACATCTTAGAGTCCTGTGTGAATATTTCAGCCATATGCTCATTTAGCCATTCCAATTCGTTCCTGATTGCAATTGTAAAGTCTTCAAAGTGATCCGTTTCTTTGCGATACGCGTCGGTAACCTCGCTGAGAATCCATTGAGCCGATCCGACATCAGGCAGAACAACTCGAGATGTCATTTTATTTGAGATGTACGGCAGCTCGAGCGGCGCCAGGATAACTCCGAGTTGATCTAGGTTTATGAGGCGCAAATCCCATGTATATATGATGTTGTCAAGTCGAAGCTGAGGTTGGAGATGATATTGAGGTTGAGATTGTGACGTTACTACTGCGTGCGCTCTCTCTTCTCTCTCGTTGTTATTGTTGTTTTTGTTTGGGCGACCAGAGAAACAACACGCGGATCCGCGAAGCTATGGCACGGAACCGATTCCAGATTGCACGTTCGGTAGCAGTGTCGAGGAAATTAGAAGTCCGGGTTTTGATGGAGTATTCCACGCGGTCTTGAATAATATAGAGGATCTATCAATTGAACAGGTGCTTCTCGAGTAGATAGTATTTCACAGGTTGTTGGCTGGAGGAGGGAAGAGAGGAGCGGGAGAAGAGCAAGACCAGGGTGTCTGCCCATGTACATGTACATACACTGATTGGGGGCAGAATGCGTAGCTGTGGCGACACCCCAGCACACAACAAACAACCACGCGCATTTCTATTATCTAATCTGATCAAACTGTAGTTGGAGTGTCGCCCATCGCCTCTAAACACCTCCTAGGTGTCCGATTCATCCCTAACAGCTGGCCAGCCTCACAATCCTCTTTATCAATATCCTAGTCGCCATGGCTAATGATAGATTCAAATATAAACTGGAGATCCAGCAGATGATGTTTGTCAGCGGTGAGACAGGAGAACCTTCACCCGAAACCACCGGCATAATAGAAGACATCGTTAGAGGTCAAGTCATTGAAATGGTTCGCCACGAGAGACTCTTCCGTTACATGGGGTTATGGCTTGTTCAGAACCCAAATCTCGTGCCTAATATGTTAACATATCTCTTTTACATAGTTGATACAAGCCACGGCGCAGGCCGCTCGTCGCAACTCCCGCTCCATCTCCACCGATGACCTTATATTCTTGATCAGACACGACAAAGCCAAAGTTTCTCGCCTTCGAACATATCTTTCCTGGAAAGAAGTCCGCAAGACTGCGAAAGACCAAGATCGCGATGTAGATACCGCAGATCTAGTAGACGATTCTGCAGCTGGTGATGCCCTCAAAATGCGTCAGAAACGTGCCAAGATATCATTACCATGGGAAGTCGCTTCATACTTTAGCGAACAGCCCCCGGAGGGCGATGATGAAGACGACGAGGAAGAGGCAGAAGCCAATGTTGCAACTCTAGCAAGGCTAAAAAGTGCGGATGAGCGGACTAAGGGTATGACACGCGATGAATACGTTCATTTTTCAGAATGTAGGCAGGCGAGTTTTACTTTCAGAAAATCTAAAAGATTTAGGGAGTGGGCAGGATTTGGATCGGTTACAGATGCAAAACCGAACGACGATATTGTGGATATACTTGGCTTTTTAACCTTTGAGATTGTTCAAGTTCTAACCGAAGAAGCTCTCCGTATCAAAGACGCCGAAGACAAACTACAAACAACCAATAAAGAAAACGACAAGAAGAGAAAGCGGGATCGATTTTTATTTGATGGCCCAGGCGAAGGGAGAACCCCAGTTGAACCCCGTCATATCGAAGAAGCGTTTCGAAGGCTTCAACGCCCTCGAGCTAAGTCCAAAGCGATGCGAAACTTCGAAGGCGGCGGAGTAATGAAAACAAGAGTTGGGCTCATATAGGAATACTGAACTTTTGCTAAAGATCATAGGTTTTGCATGTTCACCAGATGATTATTCATCTGACTTGCTTTGACGATTCATTTAATATGTCGGCTGGTTGGGTGTTTTGCTCAATATGGGAATAAATGGAGTTTTAGAGTGCTTCCACTTCAGGCTTCGATATTTTATATATATATATATATTTTAAAAAAAAAAAAATAACCGAAAACTGTAATATACAAGGCTATGATTCAGGGTATCTAACACCAACTCGAGAAGCAATTACTTCGAGGCATTGCTAAACCACGGTGTCTAATTAAAATATTATTTTCTAATACTGACCAATGGTTTATCTAGTTTTAGTGCTCCCGAACCCGCCAAATCCCATCATTCGTGCCATTGCCACGGCATCTTTATCAATAGCGACGTCATGTTCAATAGTATCAGTATCGGCCTCTACCTTTTTCTGTTTTGCTTCCTCTTTCTTTATCTTCTTCCGTGCCCTCTTTGCCAAGCGCTCTTCTTCTTCAACTCTCTTCCGCTCGAGTAATCGCTTTGCAAGATCAAACTCCTCTGCTTTATCCTGTTCCTGCTTTCGTATTTTCAGCCAGGCTAGCCGCTCTCTCACCATATCAAGCGTTGCTCGCTCTACCACATCCGTCTGACCTGTTGCCTGTAGATGCTGCTTGCTATTTAAATGTTCGACATACTCTAGACTGTTTGTGAAATTCAGATCACAGGCCTCACAGTAATAACCAGGGCCTTTCCCTCTCCTTCCACCAGTGCTTCCTAGAGGCACAATTTGTACTTTGTTTAAATTTTCATCCAACCGAATCCGATCTCGTCGAGCTTCGATCATTATTGAATCATCAAATTTCTTCTCGTCGCTATCGGGGTCTTGTTTCGGGATATACTTCTTTCCTGCAAGCTTAGCCTCGTAGCGCTCTTTGCGTTCTTTTGCTTCCCGGGCTTGGCGCTCCGTGGCTTTCTGTGCGTATTCTTCGCGATCCCACGTTCGCCGGAAAGATGTATCTCCTGTTGCGGCATTGTCATACACCCCAGGTGGTTTCGACATTGTGGCGTTGAATCACTGCCCTTAGACGAACGCGATAGGAGCAACCAGGAATGCCTTGTTGGTCATAGACCTCTTCCGTGTTGTATTTGCTGAGATAATAATCGAGTGTTGAGAGAGGTTGAGTTTTTGACTCAAGGTTGATACTTTTATTGAATCGAGGAACGGTTACGCGACCGAAAGCACAGGCATAACTCGGGCTCGAAGGCCGATAGAAAAACAGTTCGTTGGTAAGCTAGTGTTTAGCCATTGCAACACAGCCAGGTCTTGATATTTACAACGTTTTTAGTACTCCTAAAATTTAAAATTTCAGTCTGATCTCAATCTTGCTACTTTAGGCTAGGTATTTAGTTATATACTGAGAAAAGGATTTGAATAAAGTTCAATAGATTGCATGTTAGAATTTCGGTAGACAAGCATATTTTGATGTTCTCTCTTATCAGTGAGGAGAGAACCCCTCTCTTACTCGACAGGGCCCTTCCTCCTTCAATCGACACCAAGAGACAGATCAGTACGAGCACCAGACCAGATCTAAAGAAACAAAATTAAACTGCTAATAATAACATGTAACTTGAGAGACTGCAAGTAACTACGATTGGGAGACACTCGAAGGCTGCCTATACACAGACTCATGAACAGGAAAGACTATCATACATATTTCTAGTCAGACGATGGGATCAAATAGTATAGTACAAAATTGAAGGCAATTTTAAAAGAGATACAACTACCCCTGCCCTGAATGCACACATGGCTCGGCACCACGTAAGCAAGGTTGATTGGCAGTAGGAGGTATAACGCCGAAAACAACAAACTTACTCACCATGAAATGAGCAATGGGATAGCTCGACGTCATGATATCAAATGCGTGTAAGCAGAATTAGCGGGATTTTAGGCTTCCTCTGAAGGTTTTCTCTTCTTCCTTTCGTGCTTTTCTTTCTTGTCCTTCTTTTTATCCCTCTTCTCTGCCTTACTGTCTCGTCTAGAGGATTCTTCGTCGTCCCCAGGAACGTTAACTTCCCCTAATACGTCAATCTTTCGCTTTTGTTCTTTCTTGTCCTTATTTTTCTTCTTTTTATCTTTCTTGTCTTTATCTTCACCAACAGAGCTCGAGACACCTTCCATAGCCCCACCTTGTTCAGAAGAACCTCCCTCAAGATCCGCAACAGCTGCTCTCGCTAGTTCTGCAGCGGCTGGTGCATCTTCCATAACCTCATCCGCATCAGGGTTATACTTTTTGGCTTCTTGGATGGACCACTTGCCAGGTTGAACACCGCCAGAAGAGAGCTTAGGTAGGGTTGGCTTTCCCTCAAGATACCTGACACGGTTTTCCACTTTCTGCCGCATATAAGTGCCAAGGGCAGATGACTCCTCTTTATCATCAGCGAGTGCGTCATATCTGATACCTAACGAGGTCTTGGTTGCGAGCATGCGGGCGATCTTGCCCTTGTTTTTCCCCGTTGACTGGCCTATCAAGGAAGCTTGGTAAATCAACCCATATTTTGGGGTATCATGCTTCGTTTTTAGAGCCCTAAAAAGTGCCTTCTCTGCGCCAAGTATCTGGATCGTCGAGGCTGGTGATTTAGCAAGGTTCATGAGTGATCCCGCATGTGCTATCAGTCTTGCTCCAACCAGTTCTCCTACTAGAGCAGTAAGATTCGGTGCTATTGCCTGCATGCGATTCGACAGGTAGGTTGCAAGTTCTGTTCGATATTCGCTGAAACCAATAACTTCTTCCGCGAGGCTATTAATGTTATCAAGATCCTCCTTTGTAATTTCAGTGCCCATGGAGATTTCGGCGGCAGCTTTTAACGCAGTTTCTATTTCTTCTGGTAGCACTGTTGAAAGATCCGAATTCGATGCGTTCGAGCGGATACCCATTATCTTGATAACACGAGCATACGCCATATTATCATTGATGATTTTAGCCATCTCTGGGAAATGCCAGCCGTACCACTCCTTCAACCGCATAGCATATGTGTTGAGCTGCTTATCAAGGTCATCTAGAAGTGCGATTGCTTGTACGATCATTGTATCAACCTTGTCGGGCGAAAATTTTAGTTTGTGGCGGGACAGCGAGTGTGAGAGACCCAACGACATGGTGTTTAGATCAGAGGGGAGAAGACCAGGAATCAAGGAAGTTAGATGCTCTCTAATGGATCGGTATAGGTCTTGGGTAGTTGAATCGGAGACAATGGTTAATGATAGTCCAGGAATTTTATTTATGGCATTCCCTATTGTCCAATTTGGTATCAGCACATATATTCATCTAGAGTGTTGAAGATTTGGGAGACCCCACCAAGCTTTGCATCTGCCACAACCAACGAGGCCTTTTTCTCATCCTTGAGGGAATCCAGCATGCCGGCGAGCATGGGAGAAACCTTCCCTTCGATCAAAGCGGTGACTTCCTCAAGAGCAGTAGCCGCGCTGTCAAACTTGGAGAATTGTTTAAGCTTAAGCAGACCGCAGATGCCCTCTGAGGTGCCAATCTCTTTGGAAAGGTCATCGCGTTTTAAAAGCTTCTTGTCCTTAGCCTTGAATAGTGCGTAGCCAGCTGATGTTTCTGTAAGAATAAGGAACGACATAGCGGGAATTCCTCCTAGTAGATAGCGCGGGAGTTGAATGAGAGTTAAAATTTTTTTTTTTTTGCGACGATGGTAAATTCCTGCGCCGATTTTGGTGGAGCAACCAGCCTAGATGTCAATTGCCGCAGGGAGCGGTGTTTGGTCTCCTCTTTTTCCTCCGTGAAACCTCTTTCCTTTCTCTCTATTTACACAAACGAGAGACAGCGTCTATTTGGACTTTTACCTCAGAGGTAAATGATTTTCTGCACGTCGAAGGATGGTGGTGATACCGAGAAAAAACTAGTAGGGGAATGGAAAAAAAAAAAGTTTTAACTAGAGGTCAAACCACAAGGGAAAAAAAAAGAAAGAAAGGTAAAAGTGTAGCCGAATGGTGGATTTTGCGCTGGTATCCGAGGCGCTGTTGTGGCGTTGTGGCGGTACAAACCAAATATTTCAACTGACTGAAAGATCAAATAATCTGATCTTGAGGTCTGTTGTTTTACAAGACTGGTCTGTTGTCTCTACGTATATATATTGTATGGCAGCAGAATTTTGACAATTCATCACCACTACAAGCGAGACCGGGCTCCACAATCAATCAAATATAACCATGTCCACAAGAGTTCTCCATTCGCTGCAGCCTCTTGCTTGCAACTTGTCATCATCTCGAGCTGCCCTCCAGGCATCAACGGCTTTTGGATCGGCCACTCGTCTGCCGGCTGGAAACCTGGTACCCCGATTATTTTCAGCATCACCGTTTTTCGATAGGATATTCATACCAACTGCCACCATTGCACCTCTACATACATCCTCTAGTCTCAATGCTGGACGTAAGAGAAAGCCGCCAAGCAACCCATGGTCTGTCGCAAAGGCCGCCGAAAAACGAGAGAAGGTTAAAGCCCGAAAGGAGGAGCTTCGCCAGCTCCGCCAGGAGGCAGCCTCCGACCCAGTTGTTGGACACACGACACCTTTCCTAGAGGCAACAGATGCGAAACCAGATGTGCTGCCCCCGATCGACCAACTTGTCCAACCCAGCGACCCTCAGCAGCGGCAGTCGCTATTCGAAAAGGTTGTCACTGAGGAACGTCTTGGCCGACTGAATCATTTCTTGCACCCAGATGAAGTCTCAGCATCCATGATAAGGTCAAAAGACCTAGAAGAAACCCCCGCATATACGACGTATGATCATAATGTCGCACAAGGAAGGGAGATGCATGTGAAGGCAACCGCTGCGATGAACCGCATTCTCAGCCTTGGTAACGGCTCTTCTAGTGATAAAACGAGAGCGAACAAGGCATGGTGTGTGGAGACCTTCGGGCGACATGTTACCGACGAGAATTTTCTTCGACCAAAGCACGCGTCTACTGCCTCTAACCCGGCGATAGACCCCGTGAAAACCCCCCGCGTCGGCCGTGATACTGGTAGTAGCGAAGTTCAAGCTGCCTTATTAACCATGAAGATTAGAACGCTCTCTAAGCAGCTCGAAGGCAGCACACATGACAAGATGAACAAGCGAAACCTGAGATTGATGGTACACAAACGACAGAAGCTTCTAAAATATCTGAAACGTAAAGAACGGGGAGGCGAGCGATACAGATACGTGATGGAAAGTCTAGGCCTTGATGATAGTGCTATCATGAAAGAAGTATTCATGTGATAAGAAGTGCTGCCGCATAACCAAGAATTCCTACTAATCCGTACTTGTGCAAATCCTACAATGGAGATTATTCAAAGCTGTACGATATTATGATGATTTTGAATGTAATTATTACTCATTTGCTCAGATAAGCAGCACAATATTCCCACTCTATATAATTGCCGGGTACTCTAGTTGTATATTGAAAAATTGAACTGATTAATATGAGTGGTGAGATTCGAGTATGCTAGTCCCCCCTGCTAACGCCGATATAGATGGACTTGGATATCTTATTTAGTTTGAGACCAATTGACATACTCTGGGACGGTGGTATTAATTGATGAATATGGTGATCTCGGATATTCGAATTAACTATTCTCCCGAAAATTATTGTTGTGGTCTCATTACCTTCCAACAGCACTATTCTAGAATTTTTGTTTTTTGTGGCGTCAAAAAATCGGCCCAACCTCAAACGAGGAATATATCGAATACATCGGATGGTTCTCAGAACATTGTTTCTTAGGCGGGGGATTTGGTCGTCTCCAACTTCTTCCGCCTCTCATCCCACATTCGAAAGCTCCTACTATCTTCCAGTTTCTCAATTTGCTACTAAGCATGGAATTCTCCCAAACATTCAGCATGTCCGCACGTTCTCCACCTCGTTATATCTCGCCGGTTTACCAGCACTTGTTTCCTTTGCCCCACGGCCAATCATTGATACCAAATCAATTCGCGAGAACCCAGAGGCATATTCTCAAAATTGCCTGAACAGAAATTTACCCTTAGAAGCAGAGTATCCAGCGCGTATTTTAAAACTTTCTAACGATCTTTTTGAACTTCGTAGCTCGCTCAACCAAATTCGAAGCAAGCAAAATGCTTTAACTGCAACCATCAAAGCGGCTGTATTTAAAAGGACCAGCAACCCAGGAGAATGGGAAAATCTTCAATCTCAAGCGAGAGAATTAAAACGAAAAATATCCGCCTCAGAGACAGTAGAAGAACAGTTGGAGAATGAAATGAACCTGCTAGCCGTCCAGCTACCAAATCTGACCCACCCAGATACTCCACTGGCAGGGCAGCCTCAAGTGGTTGAATATATCAAGGGAGATAAACTCCCTTATAACCAAGCCTCCACTGCATCTCTCGACGGAAGTGGAACCAATGGTGTCCCAGTAGTGGTGTTTACTGGTGCGCCAGGTCTGTCTCATGTTGAAATTGGTACCGAGTTAGGAATCCTCGATTTTAACTCTTCAAATAGAACATCTGGCTGGGGCTGGTATTTTCTCCATGGCGATGCAGTTTTGTTGGAACAGGCTTTAATTCAGTATGCTTTGGTGTGTGCGAAAAATAAAGGATGGGATTTGGTCAGCCCACCATCTATGGTTTATTCCCATATCGCTAGTGCGTGTGGTTTCAAACCGCGAGATCAAAACGATGAACAACAGATATATAATATCCAGACCTCGCCCTCTCCCGAGTCTCAGGAGATGTCTCGACCAGAACTTTGCCTGTCAGGAACTGCGGAGATTCCTATGGCCGGCATGGTTGCAAATACATCCGTTCCCCAGAATATGCTCCCTAGAAAGATGGTGGGTGTGTCAAGATGCTATCGGGCAGAGGCGGGATCGCACGGACTCGCTACAAAGGGGCTGTATCGTGTTCACGAATTCACCAAGGTAGAATTGTTTGCATGGACAATACCTAACTCATTGACATCTGGTCACCTGTTTAATGAGATGTTGACCCTCCAAAAAGAAATACTGTCTGGCCTCGGTATCTCCGCGCGTGTCATCAACATGCCAGCAGATGACCTAGGATCTCCGGCCTATCGAAAGTACGATATAGAAGCTTTTATGCCGAGTAGACAGGGCAAAAAGTACGGGGGGTGGGGAGAAGTCACAAGCGTGAGCGAATGTACTGATTATCAGGCTCGAAGGTTGAACGCACGGTGCAAATATCCTGATGGGAAACTGGGATTTCTTTGGAGTCTAAATGGTACGGCCCTAGCAGTCCCAAGGATAATTGTGGCAATTCTTGAGAATAATTGGGACCAAGAAAAGAAAGAAGTTCATATTCCGGAAGTTCTCCATAAATATATGGCTGGAAGCACTGTTATCCGCAAGCATCCCAAAATTGTTTGACAGTTCCGAGGCAGTGCTATAAACAGCAACAGCGCACGGTCCGACTCTACACAGTGTACATAGATACAACCTATTGAAGATCTATATACAGCGAGTATTTCGTACACGAGATTGTGCTGCGAATCCGTGATTTACCATGAGATTCTAATAAATATTTAGATAAACCAGCTAATCATATTTGAACAATACACTAATGCTCTCGCCGTGGTGGACTCGGCGGATGGCCTAAGCAATCTTGTTAGCCCCTCGCATGCCTGCATCATGTTATACAACCAGAAAGTAAAGAGTAAACATACCTCAGAGAAAACACTGGAAACGTCTAGGATCTTTAATTTTGAACAGGCCCGCACATTCTCATGCTGAGGTACTGAGTTTGTGACGACCACCTGATCAATTGCACTAGCATTGATTCGGGCAACTGCATCGCCAGAAAATATACCATGAGTTAATAGTGCGTATACTTTTGTTGCTCCACCCCTCTCCTTGAGAAGTTTCGCCGCTCGAGTGATGGTATTACTAGTATCGGCCAAGTCATCTACCAATATAGCAACCCGTCCAGATATGTCACCGACAAGCATCATAGTCGCATTCTGGCGATCTGTGATTCTAGTGGGCCGCCGTTCCTAATATCAGGTCAGTCAGAGTTTATATAGTTGGGAATGAACCCATAGTCATCTTACTTTATGTATTAATGCAAAGTCCATTCCAAGAGCATCCGCGATCGCGGTTGCGCGCTTCGCACCACCCGCGTCAGGACTAACAATAACAGCAGATTGGTAATCAGGAATCTTAGTTTGAATGTATCTTTGTAGTAGCGGTCGACCGTATAAGTTGTCTACGGGAATGTCAAAGAATCCTTGGTACTGGGGATCATGTAGGTCCATAGTAATGATGTGGTCGGCGCCAGCACAGGTGAGCAGGTCCGCTATTAATGTCCCAGCTTGCGCCACCCATTGCTTGTAGCCGGGTTGTCTATGCTGGTCCCAATCACTGGAGCCATTGGCATATACAACTTTTTGAGCATCACGTTTCGTAGAACCGAGAATCTCGCTGCCGGTATGTTGCCGACGAAGAAAAGAGGGACGAGAGTTTGGACCGGGAGAACCTGGAGTGGTAATAGTTCCTCTTTCTTTGTCTATGGCAAGCCTGCTCAGTTTATGTTCGAGTTGCCCTGCAGGAGGCCCACTAGACCCAGCACCATCTGGTTGCGGTGCTGGAGTACCTGGGCGGCTTTCGAAAGTATAGCTATCTTTTTGAATACCAGCTTTGGCTAACGGCGCACCGACTTTGTTATATGGAATGTCTGGCTGTCTGCTATACGGGAACAAAGGCATAACTGCTGTGACTCTTTTGGCGGACGCTGTCTTGCATGCTGATATCGTAATGAGGAGTTCAATGAAGTTGTCGTTAACCTTACCGCAACCCGATTGTATAACATAAACATCCTTTCCTCGGACAGAGTCTTGAATTTCCACCCGAGTTTCCCCAACCGAGAATTTGGAGAGCGTAATCCTTCCTGGCGGTATCCCGAGTTTGATACATATCTGCTCCACCAATTCAGGGTGTGAAGACCCGCCGAGGACCACAATGTTGCGGACCATGCTGAATAGCTATCGGTGGTGTACCGTCTGTAGTGTCTAGTGCGTAGTGGTTGGATAGATATAATCAAGGGAGTTGAAATTTGACAATGTAAGAAATTGAGGGCCCGTCGCAAAAAAAAGTTGGGTTCTGTTGATAGTGCTGTTAGAGTAGTTGCGGTAGCGAATTCTAAATTTTGTCTTAAACTCAGGAATAAAAAACTACCTTGGTGGCTCCCTAAGCTGAGTCGCCTTTGCCTTTGCGTTAACTTGACGTTATGATTGATGCGCCGGTATTGAGGCCGGATGCCTTTGCATCTGTCCTACATGTGAGGTTTTGGCAATACCGATTTTGAAATGCTGGAAAGGAAGAAGAGGGAGGGTAAAAAAAAAAAAGAAAAAAAGAGGTAAGAGTAGAAGAATGCGATGAGGGACAAACTCACAAGCGAAGAATTGCGCCGATAGGCGAAACCCATTGTGGGGCTAGTTCGCCAATGTGGATGAACAAACTCATCTCCAAATGTTACAAGCATTATGACCTACTTAAGAACCTAAAGCTCAAGTAATCTTGAATATACCATTTGATGTTACAACTTTGGGCTTAAACGCGGCAGCGACGAAATATAATTACACGGAATCACAATATGATAGATACCGAGGCAAAAATGAATAAGAGGCTGGACTAGTGTGACGAGCGAGCGCTACGTTTAAAATGCGAATATATACCTAGGCATATATATATGTATATATACAGATATAGAGTAGATGTACTACTCATGTTGGGTATCTATGCTAAAAAAAAAGCTCTCCAATTATAGTAAGGGAGTGACAAATCAGGGCCAAAACACGGAAAAGACCAGAAAGAAGCTCCGCACAAAATTAATGATCTCCAATGGGCGGTGTTACCCAGGACCTCCCATTCCCCAGTTACCGGGCATGCCGAAATTCCAATTCATTTCACCACTCCCGAACATCGGGTCCATCCCAGACATTGGCGGGTTCATAGTGGGTGCAATCATTCCAGTTGAGCCCATTCCAGCAGTGTTAGCCACTGCCATCATTCTCGTATTTTGCTGGGGGCGCATCATCTGTGCTTGGATTTGTGCTTGCTGCAGGTAGAAGCCCGGATTGAAGTTCATCGTGTTGATATTCATCTGACCTGGCTGTTGCTGGTGCATAGCCATCTGGGGGTTTTGCTGTTGTTGCTGCTGCTGCTGCTGCTGGCGATTGAGCGCCTGTTGATGCTGTATCTGCTGTATCTGTTGCAGCTGTTGTTGCTGATGAGGGCTCATCTGACTCATTTGCGGTATATGGTTCATATTGGCGATAGCTCCAGGGTGGATATGGTTTTGCATTACATTCTGCATTAATGTCGGTGCCATGCCTCCTGCTTGGTTTTGTGAAATGGTAACTGGTTGCATAGGGGATTGTTGAGGATGAGTCTGTGGCTGCGAAAGAGGATGTTGAATTGTATTTCCCTGCTGTGACGGCGGTGAATGCGCCAATTGCATTTGTTGGTTGGGAAGAGCGGGCTTAAGGGCTGGGTTGACCATTGCTGGTTGGCTGGCAACTCTGGCGTGCCCAGGCTGCGTGTTTGCGGGAGCGGTTCCATTCCCACTTACACCTGGAAATAGTGCTTGGAGTCTTTTGTATGGCTCGTTCAGGGATGGGATGCTTGATGGAGGGATAAGAAGAGCCGGTGATGCCGGAAGGGTTGCTGTCCTCCTATCGGCCATAGCCGCCAAGTAGGCGAGGTTGACTTTCAAGCGTTGCATACACCTATAGGACGGGTAATGAGGGTGCACATAGTAAGTAGATGTATAGAAGTTATGCTAATAAAAAACTAGATGAGGATTCTGAAGGGCTTACTCAGCATAGCCTTTTTCGAGAGCCTTTAGGTCCTCCGAAGAGTCTGTGCCAGTAGCACCTGCCTTTGTAGCTTGCAGGTTCAAGGACTCTTTGAGAAGCTCAGCATTGATTTCAAGAAGTAGCGAAACACGAGATTTGTCAAGCTGGAGTTGGTTCTGGTTTTCTTGAGCCTTTTGCATTAGCAGTTGCTGCTGTTGTTGTGCTGCAATGTTGCTATTTGGAACAAGCACCCCGGTGGACTGTGAAAGGGCCTGAGAGAACGATACGGGGACAGCGGACCGGTTGCTTGTCATCGCTGGGTTCATGATGGATCGTGTTTTTGGTTTGCCAGTATCGTAGGGAGTCGGAGTCGGGTACTAATTGTCGAACAGTCGAAAGGGGCAATCGAGGTGGGAGGCGATGACGGAGAAGATTCGCGAAAAGCATTTGTGTTTGGCGCGTGCTAATTACTGACTCAAAATACCAGCCGCTTAATGCTTAAGTAAGCGAGGGCTCAAGGAAGTTCCAGGTATACTTTTATTGCTACCAAACTAGTTCTGCATCAAAGATTATTAGTCTAGATGCAAGAGGAATGGGGGTTATCAAAATATATTAATAGTACAACTTTCGTCTTTATTTGGTTCTCGACAAATATTTTGCCGAATCTATAGCAAAGTGCCTACTTACCAGCAAGTAGGTCGATATCAGTTAGGTTTCAAACGCAGAGGATAATCTACAATAAAATGAACATAAATAGGAAGATAAAACATAAAACAAACATACAGTTTACCTTCTAAGCGTCTTACTCAGAATCCTGAAGGTAAAGGTGAAGGCTGGCAGATAATTCAAAAGTATTATTTATAGCAGACCAAACATCCAAAGACAAGCCGCCTTGTTGGCCCTGCTGCACCAATACTCATTTCCAATCGACAAAAAACTTGCTCCTAAGGAATCATGCTAAATCAAGCGTAGAGAAAGAGTAACTTGAGGGGACGAAATTAGTCTGTGCTAGCTGATTTCCGACCCCATGGTGCCCACCTCCCAAATGCGCTAGCATTGGATGCATTGTTAGAGGGCTGTTGCGGTGGCCCCATAGAAGAGAGCGTGGTTGTCTGACCAGGCGTAAACACAGTAGTCGTTCTTTCGATACTGGTTTTAGTAGGCGGGGTACTGCTTGTTAGCATTTTACGCATTGCTTCAAGTTTTGCCCTGGCTTCTTCTGCTTCCTGTCTCGCCATCGCCTCTGCTGTTTTCGCCTGGACTAGTTCCAGCAAAAGAGACTCCGGTGATGTAGGCGCTTGGTTTTCGGTACTTTGAAGTAGGGGCTGGATACCAAGGCTGCTTGATCGTTTGTTGTATGTAGGTGGAGCAGATGTGGGAGCCTGCCTAGTGCGGCCACTTGTGTTGGTGTTCGACCTATTCAGTTTGAAAGCTCGAAGACCATTTGATGGTTCTCCTTCAGTAGTCGGCGCAGCGTCGTGATAATCATAATCCGCAGCAGCATGCTTTGGTAAGTCCTTGCGAGCTTTGAGCTCACTAATTGTTTTTTCTAGTCTTTGCCTCTCTTTTTGCGAATCTTGCCAGCGTGAACGAGACTCCGTCACTTGACCCTTCAATCGATTGATTTCATCATCCTTGTCCAATAGTTGTAATTGCAGATCCTTCGTTCTTGAAACTTCTTGGACCAATCTCTCTTTGGCTCTTTCTAGTTCGTTTAATAGTTCTTTGTATGATTGACGGGGTTTGTCTGCGTCTTCAACCTCATCGAAATTTTGGGAAAGTTGGTTGCAGATTTCTGCAATTTCTGTACCGCTTTCGTCTGCCGTTTCTGTAGTTGTTATAGAGTTTTGAGTAACCAATGCTACAAGTTTTTTTGATAACTGGCGTTCTTCGTCTCGCTCTTGCTGTAGGACCTGAAGTTCGTCTATCCTTGCCGCATTTTCGCGTTGCAATGCACTCATTGCGACCAATAGATCTTCAATTTGATTATGTAGATCATTTTCTTTATTCTTCCGGGCTGAGGAGGAAGTCACCGATCTGCTTGAATATCGAGTATCTTCTATGGGATTTGATCCCCCCAATGCTTCTCCGAGCGCATTTCCCAGATCAGAGCTTGTACAGTCCAGGGAATTAACTGTAATAAGGCTTTGCTTAGATGCAGTCTTTCGAACCACCGTGCTGTTTGGTCTAGGGACTGGGGGGACTGGGAGCCCGCTAAAACTAATTGGTGGTGTACTTTCTCGAGGAGATTGGACTGTCCAGAACCTGCCTAGAAACCTTGCAGCTGCAGCCTGTACACTGCTTTCCTGAGGTTTCGCTGATTGAAATGGGGCGTGGTTATCTTCCGGGTGTTCTTTTTTGAACTTATCTTCCAATTCCACCAACCCTTCTCTTGTAACAATGCCCGTGAGACCAGTAAAGTCATTTACTAAGTCATCAGCAGAGCATTTGTATGTGTCCCATAAACCCCGGGCTAGCAGCATCTGTATAACCTCTTCAAATTCATTGCTAGCCAACAGTCTGGTTTCATTGCGGCGTAAAAGGGAAATCGCAACTCGCATGATTGTTTCGGGGGCCCCTTCAAGAAATATTACATCGTATATCCTTAGAAGCATCGGCAAGGGACATGTAACTGCAAAGAATGATAAGAACCATTGAGTAGCGTACTCCGCCTGTATTCCGAGCTCGTCAAGGTGGGCCGAAAGATCCGGAAGATGCATGGCAATTAGATTGGAAAGTTGGTAAAGTCTCAGCTGTAAGCCATACATGTTGGGTAAGAAGCAAGATCGTAACTCGTAATTTTCCATAAGTCTTTAATGATAACGCATCGGCAATTAGTTAGGGTTTCGTTGAATAATACAGATTCGGGTGGGGCCGTTACCTAACAAGTACACAGAATGCCTCTCGTTCACCCATGTGCATTAAAAGCGGACCAACTAAAAACCCAAGTCTGAATCCGGAGTTAGCAGCATATCCCTTTGAATGGCTGTAATGCGAGAAACCTCACCCTTGGCAATATCCAATTTGTGTGTCATAGACACTAAAAGCGCGAAGAACTCTTCCTAGCATTCTCTGCCCTTCCCCTCCCGCGGTTGAAAAGATATCCACACCAGGAAATGTCCGGTCGAGATCTTTACCGATAAGATGTTCGTATGGAGAGGACTCCCCTTGGAGTCTATCGTAAGTCGCTTCAAGTGCCGAGTCCCGAGCTCCTGACATTGAGATCCAAACTACACCCCGTAACGGGGGCGGTATTCCACTTCTAATTTTCTTGCTTAATAGGAAGGGTAATTTCACAGCTGTGCGATGGTAGTCATTGACGAGAGCTGCGTAAAAGTCAAGATCTGTTAGGGGTGGAGGCGAAGGTAGCATCGAATATCTCAAAGTTGCCGGGTCTGGGTTGTCCATTAACTTCTTTAAATGGTGCAACGAAGGGGGGCGGTCCTGCCCAAGGGTAGGACGAGCCGCTTTAGGGTCGTTGACTATGCGGGAATTCTCTTTCTCAAGGCGAGCAAGCAGAAAACTGGTACTCTGTTAAAAGATTACAAGTTAGAATGCCCTAAGTATACTTAAAATTACAAAAGGAAGGGTGTACTGACCTCATCTGCAGTATCATCTCGAGGTTCTTGCTCTTCAGAGCGCTCCAGCTCAGCCCAGTCAACGGCATGCTCTTCCGGCTCAGGACTCGGAGTGTTCCTTTGGAACACGCTGATGCTAGAAGTGGGGGATGATTGCGATATTCCGATAACGGGATCAGTCAGGGCTCTCGGGCCGGCAGACTGGTCGTCAGTAACCAGTTTAAGCGATATTCTTTTTTGCGGAATAGATTCAGAGTTTGATAGTCGTACTGTCACCATGCTATCAGATGAATGGGAGGACCGTTGCGAATCATCTGCGGTGGGATCGATTGGAGTTTCCAGGTCGAGTGTTCGTGTCATATTGAAGATTTTGTCCGGTTACTCGCGATGAAGTGAGGGGAAGGATGGGTCGTCTTCTTCCTCCTTCCTGGGTGGTGAAAGAGCAGCCTTGAGATATGGTATGTAATAGTGAGAGAGGCCGCCGCGTCTGTTGTTCAGGCCTGATAGTTTAAAGTTTCAATGTCCTTTGCTTTGGCGAGAAGATCATGGGCATTAGCGAGAGAGGAATGAATGTCTTCGGTTTCTTCTGGTGGGAAATATACTATTAATGCTGCCACAAACCTCGACAGCTAGAACGCAACAAGACGGGCGAGTAGGAGGGAGGAGCTAGGAGGAGCGAACGGGTGGTTCTGATATTTATCCGACCGATGTCTGAGATTGATTAGGGAGACCAGCCAAACTGCCGCATGAGCAACCCAACTATTAGGACTCTGGGCTACTATCTGGGGGGGCTACGCATACGATTTTGCTACGTTGGAATAAGGAAGGAAAGAAGAGAATCTTCGGGTTGTGCTGGGGATATTCGAGATGCTGCGATGAGTTGAGAAGGGGCTGCTGCGAACCGAACTCATTCGCAGTTTCGACCGACGGATGTATCCAGGAGGTCTCTCGAGCTAGTGCTATTTGATTCCTAGAGCAGGTGTCCTGTTCGGGCATTGCATTGGGGTTGGATCGAGTCTCTGGATCTTCAACCGAGCCAATCCGCGCTGCCAGCTGCCAGCTGCAAACTGCGGACTGCGAACCGCAAACCGCAAACCCCCCCTTGTTGGAGTCAAAACACCTATTGTATTGGATGATGCTCGCTCATGCACGGTCGGCCACGGGGTGGGTGCTGCGGCCATCGAAGGCCCGCGTGCGTGCAAGAATTAGAAGCCCACGCTGTCGGTTGTGGCGGTGGTGCTGGAGCTGTGCCACTTCATCACCGCCACAAACGCGAAAACCACACCATCTTGCTGCCAGTGACAAGACCGTCGGTGGTGCTGCTGCTGCTGCCAGCAACAACAACAAAAACAACAACAACAAACTTAACAACAAGCTCAACTCCACACGAGACGACACAGGAACAACAGCAGCGATCATCACAAACTCAGACACATCTCTCCTACGCGCGCCCACTCTCACTCTCAGAACCGACAAACTAATCCGCGCGCGCTCGGCCATCCTATCTTCCTCTTTACTCTCCCCAGCGGCATTCTACTCCTCAACTCCTACTGCTCAAGCGCCTCCTTGCTCAGCTATCCACCTCTCCAACCCATTGAACAGATCATTAAACACACTTTTGCCAACCCCGCACTCGGCCATCATGGACGACTCGGTTTTTGGGATCTCGGATGAATCTGACGGCTATGCGCCTGCACCTGTATATCACCTTTCTAATTTTTATTTCTATTTTTTTAATTAAAGCCAACATTCTGCCGATATTTCACGAATATTCTAACAAAGCGAATAGAAAAAGAAACCAGCCGCGAAACCAGCCGCGAAGCCAAAGAAAACCACTGCAGCGCCAAAAATTGCGGGTAAGAAGCGCCCAGCTAACCACGATGAAGGCGATTCCGACGGAAACCTGTCTGGCACACCACCAAAAAAGGTCAAGAAAACAACGGGGCCCAAGAAAACTGCTGGCAGCGGGCGGCCACCAAAATCTGGAAAGCCTTTGCAAAGTCTAGACAATCTGAACGACGACCTGGAGGAAGGAGTTGATGCGTTAACTGAACTCATCTCTTCTGCAAAAAAGGCAAAGGCCAACGGCAAAACAGCCTCGGAAACCTACCAAATGGTAACCGCCCATACCGCACCTACGATGGACCTTTTGATCGAGATGGCTAATCAACTGCATGAATATTTATTTATTTTTTAGATCTCTCCCGAAGAGCACATTCTAAAACGTCCTGATACATATGTCGGCTCAATCGAAAGAACGAGCACCGACATGTGGATCCACGATAAAGACGAGGATAGGATGATCTACACAGAGATTTCATATGTTCCCGGGTTGTTCAAGATATTCGACGAAATCATCGTTAATGCAGCGGACAACAAAGTCCGAGACCCCAGCATGAACGTCTTGAAAGTCGAGCTTGATCGTGAGAATGGCGTCATAAGTGTTTTCAATAACGGACGTGGAATTCCCATTGAAATCCACGCAACAAACAAAATATATATCCCTGAGATGATCTTTGGCCATTTACTAACATCTAGCAATTACGATGACGATCAAAAGAAGGTTACCGGAGGGAGGAATGGCTATGGCGCAAAACTTTGTAACATCTTTTCTACAGAGTTTAAAGTTGAAACAGCTGAGAAGAACTCGAAGAAAAAGTATAAACAAATCTGGAAAAACAATATGAAAATATGTGGAAAGCCGGAAATCAAAACAGGTGGCAAAGGGGAAGAATACACCAAGGTCACCTTCAAACCAGATCTAGAGAAGTTTGGCATGACAGAAATCGACGACCATTTCGAGGCTCTGGTGCGCCGTCGGGTTTATGATATCGCCGGCTGTTGCAAGGATCTGAAGGTATATTTCAACGGCGACCAAGTCAAAATCAAAGATTTTAAGGCATTCATGCAACTACACGTAGACGCCATTCAGCGCAAAAAGCAGGAAGCAGGCACCCTCGTAGAGGTAGAGGGCAAACCACCCGCCATAGTCTACGAAAAAGTGAACGATAGATGGGAAATTGGTTTCGCCGTGTCTGATGGCACATTTCAACAAGTTTCTTACGTCAACTCGATTGCGACAACCTCCGGAGGTAGCCACGTTAGTTATGTCGCAGACAAAATTGTCGAGAAGCTTCAAGTCGAAATGAAAAAGGCAAAAGGCCTAACGGCTTTGAAACCAGCCCAGATCAAGAACCACTGTTTCTTGTTCGTTAACTGCCTTATTGAAAACCCCGCCTTTACTTCCCAAACAAAGGAGCAACTTACTACTCGCCATACTCAATTCGGGAGCAAGTGCGAAATTTCTGATGCCTTTCTCGCTAAGGTTGCCAAAAGCGGGATCAAAGAGGCCCTCTCAGACACCGCTCAAACGAAGACAGACGCTCTATTGAAGAAAACGGATGGTTCCCGACGAGCCCGTATTGTCAACGCGAAATTGGTAGATGCGAATAAAGCTGGAACAAAAGATGGGTGGCAATGCACACTTATATTAACGGAAGGTGATTCAGCAAAAGCGCTAGCAATGTCAGGGATGGAAGTGGTCGGAAGGGACCTTTTTGGTGTATTCCCTTTGCGTGGAAAGATGCTTAATGTTCGAGATGCTCCAGCTGACCAAATTGCGAAGAACGCTGAAATACAAAACATCAAGCAGATCTTGGGTCTTCAACATAAGAAACAATACGACGCGAAGACGATTAAGGACTTGCGTTATGGACACCTTATGATTATGACTGACCAGGACCACGACGGGAGTCATATCAAAGGTCTTTTGATAAACTTCTTAGACGCACAGTTTCCTAGTCTTCTGAAAATCGATGGTTTCCTACTTGAGTTTATAACACCCATCGTCAAGGCTTACAAAGGGCCCGTTACAAAACCCACCAAATCAAAAGCCTTCTTTACCATGCCAGAGTACGAGGATTGGAAAGAGAGCAACATGGAGAAGGGGTGGCAAATAAAATACTACAAAGGATTGGGTACCTCATCCAGCGCTGAAGCAAAAGAATACTTTGGGGATTTAGACAAACATTTGAAAGAGTTCCACAGTATGCAGCTTGAGGAACGCGGTCTCATCGATATGGTTTTCTCAAAGAAAAAGGTTGAAGAGCGAAAAGAATGGCTCAAACAATTCCGACCAGGTGTTTTCCTCGACCACAATATCGAAAAGATCACCTATGATGATTTCATCAACAAGGAGTTAATTCTTTTCTCGATGGCCGACAATATCCGGTCTATTCCTTCAGCAATTGACGGGCTGAAGCCAGGTCAACGGAAAGTACTGTTTGGCTGCTTCAAGAAGAAACTCAGCAAAGAGGTCAAAGTTCAGTCGTTAGCCGGTTATGTTTTGGATCATACACATTACCAGCATGGCGATGTGTCCCTCTCGCAAACAATAATTGCGCTTGCTCAAACCTTCGTTGGGAGCAACAATGTCAACATATTAGAGGCGATTGGTAACTTTGGGTCAAGACTCAGTGGAGGCAAAGATGCTGCAAGCCCTCGTTACATCTCCACTATGTTGTCCCCATTCGCTAGAGCGCTCTTTCCTGTCCTTGACGATCCAATTCTTGAATACAACTATGAGGATGGTGACAAGATCGAGCCTAATTGGTATGCTCCGGTATTACCTCTTATTCTACTAAACGGATCAGATGGTATTGGGACTGGATGGAGTTCTAACATCCCCAATTATAACCCAGAAGATGTGGCTATGAATATCCTCCGCCTACTCGACGATCAGGAATTGGAACCTATGCAACCATGGTATCGTGGGTTCAAAGGTAAAATTGAACGTTTGACTCCTGAAAAGTACCAGTTTTCGGGAATAATAAATCAAGTTAATGATACTACTGTTGAGATCACGGAGCTACCGGTCCGCCTGTGGACTCAGGAATTCAAAGAAAAACTTGACGACATAATGAAACCACCAGAAAAAGAATCTAAGGACAAAGAGAAGAAGGCTCCCAAAGTGGATAAGACTTGGATCAAAGACTACCTCGACTATAATTCCGATCTTCGAGTTCATTTTATAGTTGAATTGGAATCCAAATCCACCATGGAAGGGGCATTAAAGGAAGGCCTTGAGTCTCGTTTTAAGCTCACTAAAACAGCTAGCACCACCAATATGGTTGCCTTTGATGCTCAGGGCAGGCTTACGAGATATGAGACTCCTGAAGACATCCTCAAAGAGTTCTATTTTGTCCGTCTCAAACTTTATCAAGCTCGAAAGGCAAGTTAAAATTATACAAACAATTTATCCCTACGTTGTGCCTCAAGTTTAGTCTGGATACGAAAAACACTGCTAACGCTATATTCTCCCTCTCAGGATTATGCTTTGAATGAACTAAACAAACAGCTGAGAAAACTTACAAACCAGGCTCGTTTTGTCCAAATGATAATCAAAAAGGAATTAGTTGTTGCAAACAAAAAGAGGGCGGTCCTCGTTGCAGAACTGAGATCCCATAAATTTGATATAGTGTCGAACAAAAAAGAAGCCGAGGATTCTGGAGAAACTGAAGGGGCCACAGAGGAAGCCGAGGCGCCCACAAATGAAGATGGTGTAGGCGACGGCTACAACTACCTTTTAGGAGTAAGGAAACACCACCCAAATCTCCGGGACAAGCGATCGCTAAACAAGTTACTCTAGTTACCGATTTGGTCTTTGACCAAAGAAAAGGTCGAGAAGCTCCTTGCTGAATGTGGAGCAAAAGAAGAAGAAATCGACATTTTGGCAAAGCGTTCTCCTAAGGACCTATGGAGAGAGGACATCGGGGTCTTCCGAGAAGAATGGCATAGACAACTGAAAGATGACCAGGAGAGAGCCACAAAACGAAGCGCTTTGAAAAAGCCAAAGAAGGTTAAAGCAACTGCCGGGAAGGCGGCGGCTAAGAAACTGCTAACAGGCTCGGATGGGTCTGATGATGATGACTTTGTGATCAAACCTAAGAAGACCACAAAGCCCACAAAAGCAGCCCCTAAATTAAAACAGACAACTCTACAAGTGGCCGCAAAGCCTTCAGTCGCTCCCAAACCCGTAAAGGAGGAGCATGAAAACGATATTTTCGTCTTTAGTGAAGATGATACAAAAAACCATACGCCAGTCAAGCGAGGATTGGGGCGCAGCGCAACTGCTAAGGGGCCGAGGATCATAGATCTTTCAGACGACGATTTCGACGAAGAATTAAAACAAGTAAAAGGGGAACCTGGTAAGGGAGAAAACCACTCGCAAATTAGTATGGATATACACTAATAGTGCTCTAAATAAAAAGACAAAACAGATGATACCAGTGACCAACTCAAATCTGCGAACCTAGTAAAAGGCAAGGGAACCAATCCACCCTTGAAGGTAACGCTAGCTACCAAAAAAGCCGCCGCCAAAAAGGTAGTAACTTTGGCTGCAAAGAAGGGTCAATCGGCAATCTTTGGAAATGACGATGACGATGACGATGATGACGACGACGACGATACCCATGAGAGAAAAACCAAGCCTCACGCAGCGAAGAAGTCAGCGCAAACTGCTGCTGCCAAAAAGGAATTGCCAAAAAAGCCAGGCAAAAAATCTCGAATAATTGACCTCAGCGAAGAATCTGATAGCGACACAGTATCTATTCATAGAACAACAACAGCTAAGAGCGCCTCGGAATCGGAAGGCGAGCTTAATCTCGCCCCGCGAGCTCGACCTGGCCGAGCTGCAGCAACAGTCTCTAAGTATAAGGATGGCTTTGGCTCAACCGAAGAAAGCGCTTCTGACGTTGAGGACGAAGAATCCGAATTCGATGAATCTGACTAAAACACATTTCTTTTGTCCTTGTGATGGAGGGTTATTCTATATATCGATTGCGGTTTCGAGAAAGAAGGGTCTTGCGAGCTTCTGGCTGTCTTCTGCATTTTTAATAGAAAGAAAAAAAATTCCGTCTTGGCTCTATAGCTCTATCAATTCATTTGCAAGCGTTTTCTTTCTTATCTACTAATTTCTTCTTTCGTATCACAGAATATGCTACTACGTAATTATAATTATATTTAAACTTTTAATTTAAAGAGAAGCGCTTCTACACCCCACGCCCCTTTAAAAAGCTCCATTGAGATTGGATTTGATCACAGATGCCCGTCTTGTCCACCAAAGCGTATAGCCAGTGCTTGTTAACCACTGTACTGTATATGGTACCTAGTTGGTTAATATAAGGGTGTGAGGCTAGATGCACACACTGCAGATCTTAGCATTGATAAGATATTTAGAAGATGATGTTGGATGTAACAAGCAGGCAGGTGTACAGCTAGCTCGATATACATGTGCGAGTTTATTAATGTGCGAACGAATTCCACTGATCTCTGTTGCTGCTTCGCCGAGATTATATTTGTGCATTGGATGGCGGGTTGGTGCATGCATATGTGAGTGTTTGCTTTTACTGAAGAAATGAAGGAACAAAGGAAAGATTGAATGATGTCAAAGATGTTGTTAGTAAATATAAAGAAACTATCCCACTTGTTTGTATTCTTTGGATGTGTTCTGGGTTGCAATACACATTTATATCTTGCAAATCATAATGGTACTGTTGAACTAAATGATATAGGGCAAATACCAATTGGCCACTAGAATTTTCCTTATAAGAATATATGGTAACTTACAGCCAAGGTACCTAAGAATACCCTTGGTTTTAGCCCAATATGATTTCAGCTTAGTTTTTTTACCCTGTTTGCTCACGCTCCTACTTTTGTAAACCTTTATATACCATTCTTTGTAGTACTCCCTTTATGAATTTCCCAGGCATCTCATTACAAGTAACATCTTAGGAATGGATGGTAAGCAAGTACAAGTTTAAAATATATGAAAGCAAGCCCCATTAGATTTGCTACCGAAACATTAGCTTCCAATCTTTAGGAAAGCAGATATTCAAAGGCTAATCTATAATAAGACCCACCATTTCCCGCGAAAGGCTCATTATTCTGAATACAAGCTACTCAACGGCACCCTCCTTCGTACTATCACCGGTTGGCGCTTTCCATCAGATACTGTAAGCCACATATAGTCATAAAAAAAACTGTAAAGTTCAAACAGTTAGACGAGAGAGACGAAGTCGTAAAAAGTACCCTGAGGGAATTTATTCAATTCCCGAGCGTATACTCGTTAGGAAGATCAGCATTGAATGGGACCAGAGACTCTAGGTTGTGTCCGGACCAATATAGCCAACTTGTAATATTCCTAGTTAGAAGCTAACCGTACGAAAAACTTTAGCGACGCGTCCAGATATCAAGTTTGAGTATGACTTCGGGAGGTTCTACAGCAGTCGGCGAACGAATCGATCATTTCGTGTATGATCGAAGCCAGGTCAACTACCCATACCACTATCCTGAAACCGATGAAGTACGGAAGATCCACAAGTCATTTCGTATTCAATTACCCCCAAAAGAGATTTTCGCAAGATGCCAAGAAGGAGATAGCAAAGATGTGCGGTTCTATCGCACATTTCATCGCGATCTCAAGTATATTTTAACAAGAACCGATTTACGTGGTAAATAGTCCAGTCTGTCCATACGTAATCGTATAACTTTACGAAGATTTCAAAAACAAAACACAAGGCTTGCGACTTCGGGACGCAAATAAAGGCTAATATTCACCTCTCCCATATATATGTAGCCCACAAGTACACATTCGTAATTCAAGACTCAGACAGTGATAAGGAGGCTGTCCATTCGGTGTTGTGGGACTACGAAACTGGCCATGTTCGTATTAGTCCGATGTTCAAGTCCTCAGAGTTTGACAGTTTGCGGAAGAAGGTGGGAAGACATTCTAAATTGGGATAGAGAGAGAGAGAGAGAGAGAGCTGAAGACTGACTGGGTTGCCAAATTAAATCTAGAACACACCCCGCCGGTGCGTCAATAGAAACGGGTTAGGCGACTGCTACGCAAGTATAACTGGAGGTAATATCGAGGCGCAAGGTAGGGCAGCATTTGAAATCTTTCCACAGGTAATCTGACCCTTTAATAATGTATTCTTAAAACAGGTTTTTGGATACCGTATCTCGCAGCTAAGGCGATGTGCGCTCGGTTTTGCTACGCAATTCGGTACGCACTTTCACCAATATTTGGGAACGAATTCCCGCGAGAATGCGAGAAGCAGCATACCGATATTTTGGCATCGGGGATGGAATACGGGAGCGAGGATACTCTCCAGGTCGAGAGCTCGATCATCCGAGCAGTCAAAGCAAAACAAGCAGTGGTCGAATGGCAGATATACATTGAAGAAGGCATAACGAGGCACGATCGGCAGGAAAAGCTACCTTTGGTCGATGAAGCGTGGAAAGAATACCTTGTCACTTGTAAAGGGTTATGGATGCCACCACGGTTATCATATCCAGACATGCGAGGCGATTCTCAAGAGGAGCAAATCGAAGTGGCAAGCATTTTGATGGAATTAAAATATGGTGAGCAATGGCCTAAAGAGTTCTCCACATGAATGCCCTGGTAAGAGGGACTATGATTACACTGCCTACCGGTAGCCAGTAGCGCAAAATATGCCGTGTTGAGTGGGGGTTCTTTTTATGTAGTTAGTATTTTCAGTAGTCTCGAGACTATCTTGATACTAGTCTCAAAGACCCTTCTTGTGTTGGTCTCGATACCAAGCTCATGGCACAGACACTGCGCTGTGTGTTGCGAGAGTGTGGTATTTCCCAAAACAAAGCATCGGACAAAAACAGCAAAATGACAACAAAAACAACAAGACGCGACTCTAATTTAATTCGATGTGCGGCGGCTCCTTGTTATATCGTAAACCTCCACATGAACCTCTACAACCTCCACAACCCCCGTCATCTTTGTTCCCGACCTCTCCATACCGTCACTAGCAACATCACTATCGCAACTAGCAAAGGACCCACATCAAAATCCATATTCGTGTAGCTACACGATATTTATTGTGCTATGAGTCGCCGTCTTTCAACCCGACAACAAAACAAGCCCCCAGAAGCTACCAATGCCATCTTGGATTCAAATCACCATTTAGCCGCTGATGTCGACAGTCTAGAAACTGCTGGATTTGTGGGTGTGAAATCTTTCTATACTCAAGAGCAGAGAATTGGATCTTTCGCCGGAACAGGCACGCGTAAACGCCAATCCAGTACGAAAAAGGGATCTAAGTCACAAAAATGGCTTTGGCCAGCTGGCCATCCTGCCCCAGAGTTGGTATGATCTTATTGCCCCGAGATAGGAATATTATGGGTGTATGCTGGTTTCTAACAGGGTTTTGTTATTATTACTATTATTATAGATGGCGAGGGCAGGGTTCTACTTTAAACCAGCCGCGGGGGATGAAGACAATGTAGCATGCTTCATTTGCCAAAAAAACATGTCTGAATGGGACCCGGATGATGATCCTGCAGAACAACATTTACGACACAACAGTTCCTGTGGATGGGCACTTACAATGTGCACAGACCTTGTTGTTGATGGGAAAATTTCAAGTGATCCCCTCGGCGAAGAAATGTGTCGGGCTCGGCGAATGACCTTTGACAACTGGTGGCCCCATGAAACAAAAAGAGACTGGAAGCCTACCGTACATAATGTGAGAGGCCCGAATGTGGTGCTTAGCGTTAGCATAATTTCGACTTGCTAATGGCATATTTCTAGATCGTGATGGCTGGTTTTGTTTTCCGACCTCAAAGAGATGGTGACGACACGGTCTACTGCCCCTATTGTAAATTGTCCATTGACGCTTGGGAACAGGACGATGAGCCACGGTACGTAGTCATAACAGCATTTCATGTTGCTTTAGCTGAGTTTGTAAACAGGGAAGCACATAAAACACTCGGTTCTGGGGATTGCTTGTTCCTCCAGAAATGCCTCGCCCTTCCCAGTACAAAAGTAAAAGACAGAAAGAAAATCGCTCTATCCCCTGACCCCCTAGTAGCATCAAAAGAGAAGATAGGCTCCAAGAGGAGAACCTCTCGAGCTCGAAAGCCCGCCGCCACTAGCACTCAGCGCAAGAAGATGATCCTAAAAGGGCAGATGGATTCCGCTCAAAATCTAGATGCACTCGCCAGACCTGAAGACGCCAATGGGGATAGCACAGAAGCCAAAAACCTCATACGTGGCAAAAAGCGAGGGAGCTCCGCTATGGAAGAAGGCAGTAAAAGGCTGTTGTCTACCAAGAAAGAAGGTGCTACAGGTACCCTCCACAAAGACCAACTTCATAGTGAGGAGTATGATACCCCGCAATTGCCTCCGACTAAGCGTCGGATCACGAGAGCGAGCATAGCAACTGCCTCATCGAGCTTGGATTTGGATGTTAATATTCAGAATCAGCTTGCTTCTAATGACGAATATGGCCAGCGTTTGCCAAGTCTTCATGATATACCTGCTAAATCTAAGAAGATGGAAAAGAAGAAACCAGTGCGCTCATCAGCATTATCGAAATCTGAAAACCAGAAGAAGCAAAATACGAATTTGGTTGCCTCGGATTTCACCGGGCTAGGTGACGATGAGATTGATCAAGCCCTAGAACGGGAGATCACGGAGGGTGGGGCACCCCATGGTAGCGATAGCGACGTAGAAAATATACAACCCAGCCTAGGGGCTGGGTCTCGAAATATTTCGCGAATCGATCCGATCAAGGAACCCGCCTCGAAAAAGGGCGAGGTCCGAGAACTGACCCAAACAAACCCCACTTCGTTAACTTCATGTGCGCCTAGTGGAGAAGAAACAACCGAAATTCAGTCGGAAGGCCAAACCGGGCTGCGGGGGAAGAAAATCACGACTGCCAAGGCTGATAATGGGGTCCCTGCCGGCTCGGAAGCTCCCTCAGATACGAAGAGCATGGAGTCATGCAACGATACACTGGATCGCACACCGGAAACCAAGTCTATTTCCGTTCGCATTATTGATTCTGAAGAATACCAGCGAACTGACTCGGCGGAAAGACTCAGTCATCCGCTATCAAATTCCCCCGTACAACCTCTTAAGAAACCAGATGATAGCAATACTGTCGCAACCTTTCAACCCGAGCCGGAGCAGCCTCGAGTGGGTGCTTCTATATTGTTACATTCAGCCAATCCATCCCGTCTTACGGGCGCTGAAGGTGTTGAATATCCCGATCTAAAAGCGTCAAAGAATGAGTCGTCGTTTGAGGAGAGGGAGGATATTTCTCGAAGACTTTCTCGTCAGCTCTCTATTATGCGTTCTACGTCAATTTCGCCTTCCAAAGATAAAGACATGAAACGAAAATCTGATGTGATAGCAGACAATGGGCAAGATGAGCGGTCTGGGAAAAAGAGGAAAACGGTTAAGTCGTTGAAGTCTCGCACAGGTCCGAAAGAGTCAGAAAAGGGGAAACAGCAACCCTCTATGGAAACCACCATAAATGAGCCGAAGCCAATGGTATTACCTCCTGATGGACAAGGAGCAGATATATCAGAATTATCATTTTACGAAAATCAAGGAAGTTTGTCTCTAACAAGTGCAGTAGTTGCTGCAGGCTCAGAGTCTAGAACAGATGGGGCTGGGCTGGGCTGTCAAGATATTTCTGCTATTGACGAAGTGGTGAACACCCGCAGTGGTGATGGCGAAGACGAAGAACAGGGGGAGGAGCCCACGATTCTGGATGGGTCAGCGGAGGTACCGGATTTGAGCGTAGAAGATACGAAGCCGGAACCAAGGGACGGCAGGAACACATCGTCAGATGATAATACCATTGACGTGATCCTGGGAGGTTACGAACGTTCTCGTGAAGTTGTCTCGCAAAAGATACCCCAAACAGAATCTGCTTCACCTCTCCAGATTACCAATGTTCCATCTGAACCTGGGTCGCCCGATGATTGTGTTTCTCAAGATAGCATCTCGAACACACAGTTTTCAGCACTAGCATCTCAAGTGACGATGGCAACGAGCTTCCAAGGATCAATTAAAGGTGTAAGCTTTACAAGTACGGTAGAGAAACAATCCTTTGAAGATCAAGAGATATATTTGGCGGACGAGTCCCAGGAGCAACCCAAATCAACCCCTCCAAAGGCTGTGAGAACACCCCTATCGGTTATCTCAAAGGGACATAACGGAGCCTTAACCTTAATGACGCCAAGAGATCGAACTAATGATATCTCATTTGCGCCTGTTCAATCGCTAAAACCTTGGAAATCAACTGATATTGATCTCTATATTGGGGAACTAAAAGAGAACAAAGGCAAGGATGCCACGACCATACTGCTCAGTCATTCGGAACGCCAAATGACCGTGGAGGAATGGATTATGGAAATGTCTAAAAAGTCCGAAACAAGACTAATACACAAAGGCGAACTTCTAGTAAAGTTCTTCGAAGACGAAGCTGAACGTGCGGTTGCAGCATTAGAAGCAATAGCGACGGAATAATAAATTTTTTCACTAAACCCTCTAGCCGGTTTTCTTGTTTGTTTGTCTATAATTGTACCTACTGGTGTTTTGGGGTAGCTCACAGCTTTTTTGACGTCATTTAAATTCAATTGCATCACCATTACATTATATTGCCATGATACCGGAAAATATATAATTTAAACGAGGAATTTTGTTTCTTAGAAAAGGCCATAGGAAGCAATCTCTCGTTTAAATGAGCTCAAGAAACCTTAGGAAGTTTATTCTCATAAGCTTATATCTCTTGTTTGCGTAAAGCGTTATTGCTTGAGCAATTTTTTTCTCTCTAGACTTTTGTCCTCAGACAGTAATACCACGAAATAGAAATCATTATATATTGTCTTCCTTCCGCTTTTTTTTATACTAAACATGGCATCTTCGGCCGATCCCTACAAGGCAAAGAACCTTGACACAGAAACCTCGGTTGAGGGCAAGGTTACTGACCTGATGGAGTTTATTTCAAAGTGCAAGTTTGGAATGATGACTACGAGAAATAGTGTGAGCGGAATGCTATTCAGTCGATGTATGGCAGTAGCAGGTACAGAAGACGGCATTGATTTGATATTTCATACGAATGTTGAGACGGGCAAGGCAAGTGAGCTGAGCAACGACCCGCATGTCAACCTGAGCTTCCTCAAAGATTCTGTGAGAAGTTAATTCCCAACGAAGTCGGGTTTGTGTTTCAGCAGGACTGACGGCGGTGGTAGGATTGGGCTTCTGTTAGCGGCTCCGCTGAGATTGTTCGGGACGCGGAAGAAGTCAAAAAGTAAATGACATTTGCCCGTGATTACCCGGTATTTGCCCATGAGCAGCTCCGAAGAAGGGGGTTAACGATATATTGGTGTGCGTCTTTGCAATAGGCATTACTCTTCGGCTTTGAAGGCATGGATTGGAGACCTCAAAGATGGGGTGCATGATGGGTCGGCCAAAGATCCGGTAGGTAGCGACCGAGTGTTCCCTCTATCTCGCAGGGTGTTGTTTTCTCTCTCTCAAGCACTGACATACGGATAACTGGGGGACAGAGATTGGCTGTGATTAAAGTCAGGACGCTCACGGCTACGTATGCTACCGCACATGCGACGAGCGTCGGGCGGACTTTGGAGGTTGCAAAGGGAGTGGTAACTGGGAACGCGGCAAGCGTGAATACGTTACGCGAGATCAGCCAGAAGGATGTTGAGCTGTGGAGGCGAAGCAAGGAGCTGGTGGCATGAGATCGGAACTACCCCACGACCACATGGATGACGTCCTGTGGCTAGATACTAAGAGGTATGTACCTACTTACTTAAGTAGGTAGCTTGGATGTATTTAGGTACACGTACATGTATGTACATACTTGGTCGAAAAGAATGCAGAGGTACATGAATGCGTAAATTTGAAGGTGCAAACAAACATGTGGTGTGGGCGGCATGAGCAGCATCGGGAAGCATGCCCTAATGTCACAAGCCCAAGCTAAGCAGACCCGATAAGAAGGTCCCGGCGATGGTATTTAATCTGTCTACTTGCTTTATATCTGTCGTCTTCCCACTCCAACAACCACATCGTCGCATCGATTCACCGTTCCCACGCCGTCTCAACCAGATACAGCCTTTTATTCAGTCAAAGCACCCGTTTCAACATGGCCGACGAGCCTCTTACTTTTCAGTCCGATATGGATCCAACCACCGCTGACGTCAGTATTAGTGAGGTATGCTGCAGGAACCCACACAAGCTTTCCATACATTTTCTGACCCATTCATCGTCTACAGTCATCCCGTGGGGAAAACAAAAAAACAAAACCCCCCTTCCCATTACAATACCACGAAAACACTAACGTTGGCTGGCGAGCGTCACCTTCCAGACAAATTGAAAGAGAAGAACCCATTCACACCCACACATAACGCCGAGGCTCTCCCAAAGGACCCTACCGTTACTCATTTTCACAGTTTCTTCTACGATACTTTCACTGTGCGTTCTCACAGCATAGCTAGCAATATCCTAAACTAGCTGACTAACCACACACCCATCACAGTGGAAATATCCCAGAACTACCGGTTTACTCTTTGCATCGTCTCTCGCGTTCCTTCTCCTTGGCCACTATGTCAATATTCTTCGATATGCATTCAAGGGCGCATACATCACGTTTGCCGGTAGGGTTTTTGTTTATGGCTCTTACATATCGAGTCCAAGTTTATACTTACTTTCCTTATAGCCACGGCCGCAGCCGAGTATCTTGGGAGGCCAACCACTGGCACCGGTTTCATGACGCAGGTTCGGCCTCAGCGATACTATACAATTCCTCGTGAGAACCTAGAGATGGTTTTCGCTGAAATCCATGAATTCTTGAATTTCATCGTTCTTGAATTCCAAAGAGTCATATTTGTGGAAAATTTGACTGTCACCGTCGCCTCTTTTATCCTGTCATTGGTGGGATACTTCCTGGTCAAATTTATGCCAGTCTGGAGTCTTCTGATCTTAGGTATGAATTATGAGATCTCTGACTTCTATATATCAGCTAATCATCTCCGTCGTAGCCGATGTGTTACTCTTCACGACTCCGCTAGTGTATTTGCAGAACCAAGAGTTGATTGATCATCATATCAACCAGGCCTCGGCAGCTGCCAACGACCAAATCCAAAACGCACGCGGTCTGGCTGAAAAGCACACAGCTGACTATTCTGCAAAGGCAAAGGCCTATGCTAATGATATTACTGGTAAACTTGTTAGTGTTTACCAGGACCGTCAGAAGATTGCGAAATCAGATGTCTCAGAGGCCCCGAGCGTTGAACCGCAGGCTACCTCATAGGTTATTGGCAAGGATGGTTTATCTAGAGGAACCAATACATAGTAGTTAGCAGTTGGCACTCGGAAACAGAATCGGACTTGATATTTCTTTTGGTTTCCTTTTTTCTTTTTCTTTTCTTTTCTCCCTCTTGGCCTCCAGTATGGTATCTCTCAGGCGCTGTGACCAAATAATTTGTCCTCTTCTTTGAATCGCAATTGGCAATATTGTCTTCTTCCATTTTTCCTGTTTTTGGTTGATAGTATGATCAAAATGCGGTGTTGGGATCTCGTTCATTCCAGAATATTATTTATCTATTGAGAATTCGTCCATTAGTATTTATTACCTAAGTCCCCAAGTTTCTACTTTAGTAGGTTGCCGCTCGAATACTTATATTTGATAAAAAAAAAAATCTTCCAAGCAACGTGCTGTACGTGCCAACAATTAGACTGGCAGCTAGTTCAGCCTAGTAAGAGATGTCACCCGCTTTACTTTGTAGCATTTTCGCGTGTATGTGTTGAGGTCAAAACCATGTTATGTGCTTGAAAGAACGGAAACAATCGCGGTCTGATGATTGTTGAATGCGAATGTTCTAGGCCATGGCATTCGATTCACCCAACCTAAACATGGCAACCCCAGCAGCAGATGATAAAAGTCGGTTCGAGATAGAGCTTGAAGTAGATAGTTCCCACTCATATTTTCTCTTGCTACCTATGACTGCACTAGAATCGAATTCTCTCCGCTAACTGTGCCCCTCTACAAAAGTTTGTTCAGTGTCTCGCGAATCCATTCTACCTCAATTACCTCGCCCAGTCCAAATACTTGCAAGATGAGTCGTTCTTACGATATATCGAGTATCTGGAGTATTGGCGACAACCAGAATACGTCCAATTTCTAATGTAAGTTTCTTATGTATTTTTATAGGTCTTTGGGACGAGATATGGCTGACCCTGTTGGTTGTCACTGACCTCCTAGCTACCCTTCGTTCACGTTAAATGCACTAGATCTGCTTCGCCAACCCCAGTTCCGACTTGACATACTGTCTCCGGATACCGCAAAAAAGATTATGGACGACATGTTGGTATCAATTCAATCGAAATTCGAGGCCTAATTAAAGCTGCTTCCAATCAGTGAAATCAGATATTGCATTTCTATTCACTTCTGTATAAGGTTTACCAGCTAGCGATCCCGGATCATCGATATATAGTACACCAAAATCCATCACCTCCATGTGTATCACCACAAAAAATATATAAGTAAAGCTAGATTTGTAAATGCCCACGTTATAGTATTGTTTCCTGAATGCTATTCACTGCTTGCTTATTGTTCGTTGAATATGCACAACATTGTTTCTCTGTAGCACATGCATCTAGTCTAGCTGAGAAGCTTGGTTTGTGTAGAGCACGTCAACAACCGTACTCAACTTCTTAATCGTTTCGATCGCTGCCTCGAACCCCTTGTCCTTCTGCGTTTCCTCGTATATGATGAGGCACTGGCTGCCACGGTCTATAACGCCATTGATAACCTTATCTAGAATCATTTGTGATAACTTATCCTCTACTTTAGCTGGACTCATATCTCCGACCAGTTTCGCAATATGGGCAATTTCGACCCTCGAAAATGGCTCGATCACCCTGCATAGATTTTGCTCCAGCAATGTGTTATACAGAGCATGTAGATGTGACTTGATGAAACTATCAGCAATGAGCTGATCCTTGAACTCCATCAGGGACTGTTGAAATTCGGCAAGTGATCTGTTAGAATGGGCTTTCGCAACTGCTTTCATGGCGTCTACATCCTTTCCAGCGTAACGCAGCGCAACCTTCCCTGTAATGATTGAATGCACATCATCTGTCAAATTCAACATAATTTTGCAAAGGAGCATGTATTTCAATGCTGCCACCGCCTTCTCAGTATCATCCTGCGCGGCATAACCGTCAAGAGCTTCAATAAAATAAGAAAATGCGGTTTTAAAATCTTTCTCCTCAGAATGCAGAATTCCAGATTGCATGTCAAGGTTTGCTTGCATCAAAGGGGGGCAGTATACGGAGTTTGCTGATGTCCTTGCAGATGTCAAAGATGCTCTGGCTTTGGCTGTATTCCGAAGTGCGTGATAGACTCTTGATTCGAGGAGCTGGACTTCAACGAGAACCATTTTATCATCTAGTCTCTTGAGTTCTTTCAGGAGGGAGTTGATGAGTGTTAGAGCTTCGTGGTATGATTGTTTCTGAAGGTAGAGAGCAACTAAGCGGGTCTCGAGATTCTGACGGAGAAAGGAGCGTCGTTCTGATATAGCCCACTGAACACAGGATTTTGTGACGGTAATCTGAAGGTCAACAGTATCGGGGATGGTGGTGAAGAGATCGATAAGTTGACGAACTGTATGGGTGCGGTGTCAGCTACGTGATCATCAAAAAACATAAAAGCCTAGTTGTAGCCATACCAATCTTCGCAGTCTTCGCTTTTGCAAAAGATGTCATCACAGATCGGCTCGTAGTAATTAACTCGGCGAGTTCCTGTGTTTGCCTATGCGTTTTTATATCTATGCATTAGCTTTCCTGAAACATAGTTCGCGTGGGGCGCATGAAGCTACCTTCTATCTCGATAGATACCACCAAGGTCCATCAGGGCAAGTTCGTATTCTTTCAAAGCGGCATCATTCATTCCAGGGGTTTCCGATAAAATTTCTTTGTACAAGGCCACCGCCTTATCCGGGTCAGTTTTGGAAGCCTTTTTGGCTTCTTCGTAACGCGACGACATCGTAGCTGGTAGATATATTGGATGGTGGTGCAGCGTATACAGGCGAGTTGATTAAGGTATGTTGGTTTACAAGGGCCAATAGATGGGGTAGCAGGTATGCAGCATATGTAACAACCGATGCTAGAATGATGGCGTTGGTGGGGACTATAGATTCGTGTACGGATGGTTATAGCAGAAGGCGTACGCTGTTGGTGGCATTGCTTTTGGAGGGCAGGATTAAGTAATCGCGGCGAAGCTTGCAACACCCAAATAATCCATTTGCATCTTCACATAAACGAGACTAGTACTCCTCCTCTAGGCACCCAGAGGCCAAATTTATCACGAGTATATTTGATATTATTGTTTCCGGATAGAAAAGAGCTCACCAATCCCCCTCCTAAAAGAAAGAAAAGAAAGAGGCTTTTTGCGAGATGGGTAGCAATTAACTAACAGCAGGCACAGTTTTGCGAATTGTAAAATAGGGTTGAAAATGAATTGGTGTGGTTGTAAGTACATGTACAAAGTAGCATGACCGCTTACAGTGCAAATATGGGGTAGCTATCAAGCATCTAGAGCTAATGTTTTTAGAGCTGATTTTCTTGTTTGAGAAAGATGAAATAGACTTCAGTTAATTTTTCCCATTCAAATTGTCTGTGCGATATCGTCCACGAAAAGTTCTCATCGCCTCGTCGCAACCACTGAACCACCTAAGTAATCTCTGAATGCTCACTGGTAGGACTTGCATAACCGTGATCCATCGAGCGTAAAGAGGAAGCTCTAAAGTTCCAGCGCTCCCGGAATCAATCGCTGCCATAATTTCCTTTGCAACGTCTACAGGTTCCAATACGGGAGCAAAGAATGTGGAAGGAGTTTCCACACCATCGAATAAGGGGGTGGAAATTTGACCAGGGCACACAAGAAGCGTTCTGATATCTTTATATTGCGCGACCTCTGCTGTGAGCGATTCGTGGAGGAGTCTAACTGCGGCTTTCGAAGCAGCATAATCGGCTATAAGTATTCATGTTAGCTACCTTTAGCACTTCTAGGCCGATAATTCACACACTACCACTTACAGCACTGCTTAGGGCCTATTTGGGACAGTACGCTTGAAACTGTAACAACAGTGCCCCGCTTTGCCTCTATCATCCCAGGTAGAAACTCTTTTATTGTCCAGAAATTCGAGAGAACATTGCTGTTGAAAGTACTGTACGGATATTAGTATAAACAGTATGATTAATCAATACTGGGCAGACTTAGAATGGCTTGACTCACTTTTGGATTTCGCTGACTCCAAGGTCTAGTATTGTTTTACCATGGACCACTGCAGCGTTGTTTATCAATACGGTCGGTTGGCCAAGCTTTGCATTCTCCTGTTAGTACTAGAGCGCAAATTCAAGTACTGAGCTACAACATACCTCCTCTATGACCCTCCTAGATACCACTTTAACTTCTTCGTAATTACCAACATCGCATTTATAATATTCCACGTTTCGGACTTCAACTTCAGGTTCATTGACATCAAGTATGGCTACGGACATGCCTCTCATGCCGTATATCTGTGCGACCAAAAGACCAAGCCCGCTTGACCCTCCGGTGATAACAAGTACCTCATCTGTTTTATCGAATTCCCTATTCGCTCCGTATGCCAGTCTCTTATTGAGAACCGTCGCGAGCCAATATAAGGTGACAAGAGTTGCATAGAGGATGGAACCCCAGAGCGGTGGATGGTGGTACTGGAATGTCAGGGCACGTAGAGAGAGCGGCAGCATCCAGGCGCCAAGAGGGTGAAGGAACGTAATGTGCGCGACTTGGACTAGCAGGTCGATATTGATGAGGGAAAGAAAGGGTTTGTCGGTTCGGAAACCGGAGGGTGTTGGAGGAGCCTCCATTGCTTAGAGGAGATTGGATTTAATATGATACGAGCGGGTGAGATTATCAAAAAAGAGATGAGAATCGGAATCCGTCGACTATAAATAAGGGTGTTCTGTTCTGTTCTGTTTGTGTTTGTAGCAGTAATTGGCTGGCGAGAATACAGATTGCAGTTATCCTAGCGCTTGGGCTCAGGAGATCTCGAGGTTTCATACATGTGCGAGGACCCTCAAACCTGACACTCTAGCCTGCACATTTGGCGACTCTGGCTTCAATCTAGGCGCGACACGGAAGACACAGAAACGACTCGAATGGCTCTTCTCCGCTTGATTTCGCCGGTCGTGGCCTGATCCGAGATAGAATCTTTGGCTTCGGCTCTTCCGTTTGTTATCGATTAAACATACAAAATCCTCCTTCATGAGGATGCTTGTACCAACAGACGCAACTCCACCCAGGCAACCGCTAGCGAGCCCGCTCAATCGGGTATGTGGATGCTACCAGGATCCAAAACTAAAACTCCAACAACCGAAACCACAATTTTAGTATGCCTGCTCAGACAAGATAAGGAAACATGAAAAACGTGAAAACAATATGCTGCCATCTACTCATGATTATTGGACATCAGTCAAATCCCAGACTCCAACATCATCTAGAGCTTTGTCATCGTATTTATCTAATTCCTCCGGTGTAACTACCTTCCAAACCCCAGGCAAGCTATCTCTGGTCACTACCTTTAGGGATTTTGGGCGGTAGCCTGTCTGGGTATCCTTTGGAGCAATGTTTATCTTTGAATTTGCCAAAGATTTGTTCTCCTTCCTGCCAACTGTATCTATATCGACCCCTTCTTTCTCAACACTAAAATCTGGTTTCGCAATATTTACCACCGTCTTCCTTTGCCCATAATACGAATTTATTTTTCTTTGACCAGAACTAGCTGCACCTTTCAAGGTTTGTTGTTTTCTAGCATCCATCCTCTGCTGCTTCTCCTGGGCTTGTTTCTCCTTTAGGAGTCGTTTCTTGGCTTCGTTACTTTCCCATAACTCAATTTGCTCGCTTGCTTCCACTCTCACAAAATCCTCATAAAACCAAGCCCGTTGTGTACTGCGTGGGTCATATTCTACTTTCGGCCGTTCAGGTTTCCCGGAGCACAAATCCGTGGTAGCTACTCCTGTGACCCGTATATCCTCCTTATCTGAATCACTATAACCACCAGTGTCTTCTAGTAGGGATTCCGCTTCTAGGGTTGGTATTGCTCGTACATGTACGTTGTCCTCATTGTGGTCATACGGCAATGGGACCACATCAAGTGGCCTAAAGGAAATCCGCAATTTATTGGGGATCCCATTTGGTAATCCAGAAGCGCGTTGGTGGACGAACAAGACATGTTTGGCGACATCAGGTTCGCCATGACCAAGCTTCCAGGAAAGTAATTTTTCCGATAGCGTCCTGATCAACTTCCCGCTCCCGCTCCATTCGAATTTCTTCTTGGTGATTTCGCGGAGAAGGTTCAAATCTGGGCGAATATCCCAGTTTATTGACGGATGCGTATCCGATATCTTGGGATTCACATAAAAGTCGATGATCTTTGGATCTGGAAATTCAGCTGGAATTTTTGCATTAGGTTGCTTTCGAGTGAATATCCGTTCGTGGTTTGTCCTTAGTGAAATCTCTAGTTTCTCTCTCCATTCGCTCAGAGAGATTCCGCCATCTGAATCTGCGAGTTTGTATGCTTCGATTAAACTTTCTCCATATCCTGCCCTGGCTGCAGCAACAGCTTGCTTCATTCCTATCTTCGCCACCCCCGCAGAGTCATAGTCACCGCCGCTCAGTAATGCGATTAAGACCATGCCGGGCTGGGTTAATTTCGACTTGTCGTGGATTGTTTTAGTGTGATAAACTTGGAGCATATCTAAGCTGTTTGAGTCGCCTTTTTCTTGTACAGATCGCCAAAGATGTCTGCAGCCGAACATAAGCGTGTCAACGTCCTCTGAGATGACAGCATCTACAAGGCCTTGATCTTGAAGGAAAGCGCACTCGGCTTCGGCCTCCCCAGGGGCATTATGGATGGGAAAGCCAAATGCAGTTATGAGTCTTCTCGTAAGAGCCAGTTGGTATCCTTCATTTTTGCTGATATTCTTGTTTCTTTTGAAGTCGGGCCGCTCTTTTCCGTCAAAGACGAAAAGTGCATGGATGTTGAGCTGCAAGAGAGTGCATAACCTGTAGTACAAAACGCGGAGAGCTGCATTGGATCCAGCGTTCCGGGCTTGGGCGGCTTGGGATTGAAAGGACCATATCGCCACATCCACCGCAACTCTTATATGTTGTCCGTGTTTCCGATAATGATCGATACTGAGCTTAGCTAGAGGTGCGCGGTCTGGTGTCCCAAGTTCATCGTATAAACTGGCGGACGTAGTGAGATAATGTTAGCCCCAAGAATACTTTTCAGCTACTATAATTAAAATCAACGGCAATGAAGGGGCAAAGGGATATTGAGATGGAGTCTCTGGATAGCTGGGACCGCGCACCCTTTAACGCCCATGGCGGCTAAATAATCCAAGGACACTGGCTATTTGGAGTGCATCAGCAGTATATTAGCGGGAAGGTGGTTAATGTTAACAGTTTGGCCAATTCGATAGCTTGATCCTTCGATGTTTACCTACTTGGTTATGTAGTATGATGCATGCGGTGTGTGGTGTTGCGACGAATTAGTTTAGTTGTTGCTATGCAAAGGCCTTGTGGTCCCGGTCAAGCTCCCGGCCATGCCCCCAGGACCCAGAGCCTCCGCCCCTGGCAGGCTTCTCCTACTTTCTTTTTACCGTTTCTAAAAAAAAAAAAAAAAAAAAACTTAAAAAAACTTTCGATAGTATCTTGTCAACATAATATAGCAGCTGATGCTCTCGTCAACAACCTCACCCATACAGTATAATATAATTTTTGAAAGAGAAAAATGGTGAGCACCATTTCTGTGTTCTCTAGCATGCTCAATACCACCGAATTTATGGGCGCCTTTTACTGACAGGTTCGCGATTACTTCCAGAGGGTCAAAGCTATTTCACGGTCATCTTCAACATATGTTCCGCAAGGTACTACGTCTGCTCCGGTCTCTAGAAACTTGAATCCGGCACTTCATCCTTTCGAGAAAGCGCGAGAATACACCCGAGCACTCAATGCGACAAAACTCGACCGTATGTTCGCAAAGCCTTTCCTTGGTCAGTTGGGAAACGGTCATGTCGATGGTGTCTATACGTTTGCAGTCGATCCGACAGTTCTCAACAGGGTTGCCAGTGGATCTGGAGATGGCGTCATCAAGTTATGGGAGATGACAGATCGGAGCGAAATATACACTGTCAAAGCACATGATAGTATAGTAAAGGACATGTGCTATACTGGCGATGGGAGGCTCTTAACCTGCGGCAGCGACCAAAAAGTAAAGCTCTGGGACCATCCTTCAAAGCTTCAAGGGAAATCTACTCGCGACCAAGTTTTACCAGTCATGACATACCTAGGAGGCAACTCTTTTAATTCGATCACAAATCATCGATATGATCAAACTTTTGTTACAGCCTCATCGTCCATTTGTGTCTGGGACATTTCTCGAACCAAACCGACTACCACCTTGAACTGGGGTTCTGACAGCATCACTACGGTTAGATTTAACTCATCGGAGACATCAATCCTAGCATCTGCCGGGACTGACCGCTCGCTCGTTTTCTATGATCTTCGAATGTCAACCCCCGTTACAAAACTTATTACCACAATGAGCACAAATTGCATAAGCTGGAATCCAGTAGAGCCGTTCAACCTTGCGACTGGCAACGAGGACCACAACGCCTATATATTTGATATGCGCAAGCTTGACAGGGCCTTGAATATTCTCAAAGATCATGTTGCATCGGTTATGGATATCTGCTACAGCCCAACTGGCCAGGAGCTCGTTACTGGAAGCTATGATCGTACATTGAGGCTATATAGTGTTAGAGAACACGGTCATTCTAGAGATATTTACCATACGAAGCGTATGCAACGGTATGACACTCGAGCAATAGATCTACATATCAATAAAACTCCTTTGGAAGAAAGTACGGTACTAATACTAACTTGTTTACCAATAGCATATTCTCGGTCGCGTTTACTCCGGATGCGAGGTACGTGCTTTCGGGATCTGATGATGGGAATATTAGGTTGTGGCGGGCGAAAGCTTCAGAAAGATCACATGTCAGAAGCACGCGGGAGCGAATGAAACTAGAATATGATGAAGCCTTGAAGAAGCGATATCAGCATATGCCAGAGATCCGGCGGATTGCCAGGCACAGGCATATCCCGTCTACTGTTAAGAAGATGACAAAGACAAAGCAAGTCGAGCTAGCAAGCATTAAGAGGAAAGACGAGAATAGACGAAAGAATGAGAAGAATACATCTTCTAGGGTAGCCGAAAGGCAGAAGGTTGTGATCAAAAATTTGCAATAGGTCTGGCCGATTCATAGCGTCGGCTTTGTATCGTCTTAGTCTGATTCTACCAACTCCCCGTAAGCATGATAGAGGGCGTTACTGGCGTTAATATTTTATAATAGCAAGCATATATGTATATATCTACAATATCAAGAACAGAGCCTTGTTCGTATCGGGCCATCCGTTAAATGGTCCAGACCGGGGTCAACTTGTGTCCCTGTCCGAATTTGTAGTTTCGTTTGAGGGGCGCAGAACAGACATACTCATTTAAGCAGCGTCACAACTCATCACCCTCAGTAGCTATCAGAAGCAGCTTCGCAGCACGATACTCATCACACCCACTTAACTCGGTCTGCACCTCCGTCACAAATTCCAGCCTCCACATTGACACGGCAAAGCTACGGCCCCTATTCTCTCTCTGTTTGGTCTGACGGAACTTCACTCGTCCCCTATCTAAAAACCTCATCTGCTCTTCATCCATGCCGCCGAACCCCTAGACGATGGACTTGTCGAAAATTGACCACGGAAGCAACAGCGACGAGGATTTCGATTATAAACCGAAGAGATCTCTCCCAAGCGACCTCCCTATGTCGCTAGACGACCGGCGGCGGCCTCAGTACGAGGCCCATGAGACGGAGATGTATGATGCCTGGCAAGGTTTCTCCTCCTTTCCCTCCTTGCAATCCCATTCCCACCATTCCAATTCTTACCTTAACACAGCATATCTTATATATTTTTTTCCTATCGTCGTTTTCATATCCGTTTCTCCCTTCACTTTTTCCTTCACCGTCTAACCAGACCAAATCTCAATTGTATTAACCAAATGCCTACGGAGCTGACAGGACAATCGCAGTATTTCACCACGCCGGTGCCCGCTAAGATCAATTTTTCCCTGGATATTGATCAAGTTTCTGATGATGATCAACAAGAACGAGAGCGTGAGAATAATGGCAAACGACTGGAATCCATGCTTGCGGCCCAGGCTGCATTCAACCAGGACGATACGGAACTTATCAACGAGGACGATGTCCTGAAGAGTAATAAAATGTCGGAAGTCGAGAAGAGAGCGAGACTACAAAAGCTTCTGAATATGGCGGCAAGCAGTGGCGAGCCGGAAAGAGTCAAGAAAATATTAACTGGGGAGGCAAGGAATTACATCGATGTAGATGCCGTCGATGAAGAAGGATCAAGCCCGCTAATATATGCTGCTTGCTTCGTAAGTCATCACGCCCCATCAAACGGTTAACGCATAAGTATCATTGTCGTATGGCTAAGCGCTTACTCCCCAGGGTCACGAGGAAGTAGTTACATTACTTGTCAAGGCAGGGGCGAATGTGAATCTTCAAGATAGCCATAAATGGAGCCCCTTAACATGGGCTATGACCAATCGCCATAAAGGGATAGCAAAGATCCTTCTAGATCATGGTGCTTCGTCTGAGATCAAGACTACCTCAGGTGGTACCGCTTTTAATTTTGTGGAACCTCACAGTGACATGTCTGACTATCTCCATGAGACTGGCTATATTGGAAATGCCGGTATCACGGAAGACTTTTATGACACTGGATTAGCAGAGGAGAGATTCGAAGAGCAGATGCTAGAGTACGAAATGAAAAGACGAATGATGATGGAAAGCTCCATAAATCTAGAAGTTGACCTTTCGAGCTTGGGTTTAGACGAAACACCTGAGGTAGATTATAGGTTGTTCTCAGCACCTAAGTTCCTCTCATACTAATCTGCTTGCTTAGACCCCGCCTGGAGACGAATTTGATGATAGCGAAGATTTTGTGTGGGACAAATGTCTACCTGATCAAATGTTTGTCTTTTCCGAGAGAGACTTAGGCAGGATCATAGACATTGTTGTTACAAAAATGCTCCCGCAAAGATCACCTAGCCAGAAACCCGTTCCCGCCAATGTGCTCTTTCTTAGTGCCCGTTTTGCTCACTACTCCGGCAATACTGAGCTCCTTAGCAAACTTCTCTTCAGGTCAATGGAAGCCATCAACAATGTTGTGGAAGAGCATCAATGGGATATGACAATTCTTGCGTTCTGGATATCAAATTGCACTATTTTACTTCACTACCTCCGCAAAGATAACGGACTGGTAGGAAGCACCGTTGAATACCAGGTGCAACTAGCGGAATTGATAAACGAAATATATATCCTGATTGTTCGGGATGCGGAGCGCCGCATTGACAAAGTGCTCGATGCATCAATGCTGGATCATGAAACGATTCCGGGGTTCGAAGAAATTCACTTTCAGAATGAATGGAGAATATTCAGAAGTCGCAAAAAGGTGCACCCAGAGCCGCCGGTAGGCGTAAAGAGATTCCGACCCCCTAGCCCAAAGCGTAAGGCGCAACCTTCTCCGAGAATGGTTACTTCACTCCTATCTTCAACCCTCTTTGTCCTTGATCTATACGATATACATTCGGTAATTGTGACACAAATATTGTCGCAGTTGTTCTATTGGTTAGCGGCTGAGCTATTCAATAGAATAATGTCGAATAGGCGATATCTAGCGCGGACGAAAGCTATGCAAATACGCATGAATATATCAATCCTTGAGGACTGGGCACGGTCAAACAATAGAAACCCAGAGCACTACGAGGGTGGATCGCTACATAGTAGCGGTGAAAGCACTATTGAAGCCTCTAGACGACACCTCGAACCTGTCATACAACTACTACAATGGCTCCAATGTTTCACAGCCATGGGAGAGGACCTAGAATCGCTCAAGGCTACCATGGAACAAATGGATCGACTATCTGCGCAACAACTTCTTCATTCTGTCAAGCATTATCGGGTTGAGGTGGGCGAAAAGTCTTTGTCAAGAGAATGTATGAGGTTTCTCGTGCGGCAGAGTTTAGATATTAACGATAGGAAGAGGAAGCTGAGAGCATCTGTGTCAAATTCCGAAGTTACAAGCCCGGTAACTTCATCACCTGCTTCGCCAAAACCTGGAATACAGAGCACCCTTTCCCGGAAATTAGAGAACGGGCCACAAGCAGCTGAGGAAGACGACGACGCCGATGCACCGGAGAATCTCTTGTTCGACCCGGCGTTAATGCTACCGTTCGTGTTGCCAACATCAACAGATATGCTTGTTACTTTTGGAGCTGGACTTGGTGGGGTTGATCGTGAGCGAGAAAGAAAATATCAACCATTTTTGCCGGTCGAGTTTCTGAATAAATTGGATGCGATGGCTGGAAAGGATGATGACCATGTTGGTTATGTTGGTCCTTCGCCTTGGGACAATGATGAAGATGATGAAGATGAGTCTAGAGAAGATAGTAAACATCTTGGGTGAATTTATGAGTGAATCAATTGCCTCCTTTCTATCAAGCTACATTAACAAACTACCGTACTAGTTGCCTGGTATCCTTAATACTAGAATTCCTCGTCTTTCTTTGTAGAATAATTTGGCCAGAGTCTCCTGGATACTAAATTATTTCCAGCGGGATTTTCATGGGCTTCAGGTTATACGATAACTAGGCTAAAGTCTATAGCAATGGTTTTTATGGATGCGAAACCTTTTTAATGGCAATTGGTATGAAAACTATGAATAGTAAGTTAGAATTAAGTGAAATAGGAGGAACGCCTAACAGGAATTTTGAACACAAGTAATGCATATTAATTTAAACATAAGGTTCATGCATTTTTATCCTAAGAACCTTAACCACAGTACTCCGTCAATCATCATGCATGAGCCAGCCAAAAGACAAAAGAAAGAGAGGGAGAGAAAAAAATGCAAATCCAAACCGGAACCGCCGAAACCACCATTATTGGAACCGTTCAAACCAAAATATGTCACCTAAGAAGAAAAGAAACAAACCCAGAAAATTCAAAAGAGCAATATAGGAAACAGAAGAAACTGCGCCGAACAAAGGAAAGCAACCATACTAATATGGGTAGGTAGTATGTAATCATACTAAAGATGTAATGATCTAATCAACCTCTTCATCTTGCGAGACTCTTGAGCCAATACTATCTCTCCTCCCACTAGAAGCACTCAAGCTAGATGGATATCGTTTGCCGATTCTGGCAACATCGTCACTCGCGAGAACTACATCCTTATCTGTAGATTCCCCACGGTCCGTGTCATCATCTTCAATATCATCAAGAGTTGCAAGACCCATGTCAGGCTCCAGTTTAGGAATAGATGTGTCAGTGTTATCTAAAGGGGTTTCCTCCTTCGGCGATGCTTGGGCAGCTAGTGGGGTTCCACCAGATTCGTCAGGCGATATCGTTTCATTTTCTTTATTTTCACCTCCGATATCATCTAGGATCGTAGGTTCCGTGACAGACCAGCTGGTTTTACGTGATGCATGTACACTGGTTCGGACACTCTGTGCCCGACGGAGAGCCCCAGGAGTGGTTGGGAACATGGCACTTCCAGAAGGAGTTCGATTCGGCGAATCAGAAACATTCAAACTCGCTCCTCCTGTATTCGAGATATTCATGCTGACTATTCGGCGACCGGAAGCTCCATTAGCGGATCTGATTGTCCCGATTGCAGGAGGGTTGACGATGCGGCGCAGTGGTTTATTTGACGTAGGTGTGGACTTGGCAAGGAGTAAGGACCGGGACTGATTGATAACACCTTCTACCATTCGTCTCTCCAGGCTCTCAGCCCTTGCCTCAAGCAGAGCCATTTCCTCGCGACGGAGAGCTAAAGCAGTCTCAATGCTTGAAAGCTCGGCCGATAATTGTTGCTTTCTCTTAGAAAGGTCCCCATTATCTAGTCGTAACGAAGAGATGGAAGTCTGCAAATTGAGTTCCTCGGCTTTTAATGCTGCAGTGGTAGCTTCGGCGACAGACTTTTCAGCTAGAGCCTTTTCTTTAGCCAACGTAGCCTCAGCAGCTTCGTGTCGTTCCGTAGCTGCGGTTGTTTGGAGCAAGGAAATTTGATTTGTAATGAACTCGCTGACCTGGACAGATGTCCCTTCAACCTGTTTCCGAATCTCATCGAGCAAGCTCATTTGAGAGAAGAACTTGGCCTGGTGGTTAGAGTGGTTGATCAATGTTTCCAATTTGGATGTAATGTCTGTCTCATTGTCTTGGCTAGATGGTTGAGATGTAGACAAAGACTTGATTTGTTCTGATATTTCAAGCATTGACTTCTGAATTCCTGTGAGCATTGGATCCTCCTTCGTGAGCATGGAAGAGTGAATATCAGTGAGCTTGACATCCTCTTTCGTCAACATGGAAGACTGGATCTCGATAATCCTTGGGTCGTCTTTCCTCATCATAGAGTTAGATATCTCGCCGATTTGGGTATCTTCTTTGGTAAGCATTGAGTCAAGTATTTGTGATAGCCTAGGGTCATCCGTCTTCATCATTGAATCAAAGATTTCCGCGAGTTTTGAATCATCCTTTGTAAGCATAGATTTGAGGATTTCGTCCAGTTTTGGGTTTTCTGGTATCTCTTGATCTACTGTAGAAGACTTCGCTAGATACTCTGCGACGTCTTTCATCGCGAGCAAGATCTTTGCAAGTGTTCCATCATCACTCTGTAGTGAAAGAACGGATTCTTTAACAGATCCAATATCATTTTGGGTTCGCTGTTGGTCTTCACGAGCGCTCTGGCAGTAGCTTTCAAGCTGCTTGGATAGCTCTGAGTTACGGGTTTCCGTAGTTATGACCGATTGCGCGAAACCCTCCTTTAAGGCATCTATTAAACCCTTGAGTTCAGCAATGACCTTAGAGTTTGATTCTTTCTCCTGAGAAAGCTCTTCCTCAAGCGGGGCCCTCGAGGATTCTATTGCTTTTGAGTAAAATTCTTGAAGTTGAGTAAGCTTGGACTCTAAACGATTGATGAGGTCGTCATTCATTGCTTTGCCGGTGGTGGTCGACTGCTGAAGGCTATCCTGGACAACGAGAATTGTGCTCTTAATATGCTCAACTTGTTCAGCACTTACGGAAGCCTTCTCCCCCAAGGTATCCAGATATTTGGCCACCTCGATAATAGATTGTGCTGTGTTCGATGTGGTCGACTTGAATTGTTCTTGGACAGAGTTCAGAAGCGTATGAAGATCATCAACTGGCCCCTTTATTGACGCACTAACGGAATTCATGAGATTTTCGGTGTTGGTATTAGCTTCTTTTTGAGCGGTCTGGAAATTTTCAACCAATTCTTGGATGGAAGCAGTTGTGTCGGCGATGCGGTTGCTCCTTGTAACGATTGTCTCCAGGTTAAATTTGATGTCTTTCTCAGCTTGGCTAGCGATGTTTGCCTTCTGCTCCTGTGAGTGTGCAATAGCCAGTTGAGCCTTATCGAAATTGGCAGCCACTGTTTGGAGTTCTCGCAGGATAATCTCGAGGGCCTTCTCGGTATGTTTTTCGCGCCCAAGGACATCTGCCTGAAGTTCCTGCATTGCCTGCTTCATATCGTCACCATGTTTGAAGACATCTCGTACATTGTCGACGACTTTCATAGGAACACTAATAACCGCTTTGTTGATGGTACCAATTTCTCTCAAGATGATTTCCATGGCTTTTTCCGTGACCTTTTCTCGCCCATTTATGTCGCTCTGGAGATTCTCCATTGTGTGCTTGAGGTCTTTGCCCATTGCGCCGATTGCACTAACTGCAGCAACAGAGCCATCGAAATGAGGCCGTTGAGGAGGAGTTTCTCCATCCTTACCCTCAAATCGTACAGGAAATATTTGGCCAGTAGCAGCGCTTTCGGTAATGACCTGTAGCTGGGTTTGAATTACATTCATTGAGTCCCTAATCGTTCCTTCCACGTTTGTAATCTTTGTTTGGATGCTCCCAAAGTCATGCTGAAGATTAGCCTGCGTAGCAGAAGCAATGACATCTGGGCTTCCAACCAAACCAGATACTTTCGATCCTACAGCGGGCGCCACTTTGCCGAGCTCTCGAAGAATAATCTCTAGAGCTTTTTCAATAACTTTTTCTTGCCCGCTAATATCACCTTGGAGCTCCCCCATAGCTACTTTCAATTCCGCGAGGATGGGCTGGAGCCCTACTGCCGCAGAGCCAGATTCGCCCGCAGAGGCAATTATCGCGTTTTGAGAGGTTGCCGCAGAAATTTCTCCGAGTCTTTGCAGGAGAACCTCCGCAGCTTTGTGTGTTCCGCTTTCATTCCGAGCAGCCATTTCAATCAGAGTTTTAAGCATGTCTTTGAGTTCGATGGTACTAACACCTTCCTCTTCATCGTCGATATAACTGGGGTTTTTCTGTCTTGGTAAAGTGTCGAGCTTTGATGAGATCTCCGAGATTCTGGAAACAAGATTTTCTAGTACTGGCGACTGGCTTGGTCCAGTCTCGCCCATCTGGAGACCTAAAATAAGGGATTTGATCTCTTGCGTGGCTTGAACATGACTACGGAGTGCATCTTCAACAGGTTTCAAGCGGCCAGAAATGTCGGCCGAGTTACCGCTCGAAGGAGTGTTCCCAATAAGGGATAGAGAGTTTTGGAGGTCGTCCATGCGCTCTTCCATACTAGTCTTCAATACCTCAAGTAAATCAAGAATGACGCCGTGGTCGCTCTCGGATTCATTTGCGTGCCCATTGAAGCGGACCATCGCATTTTGTGAACTCCCACTAAGCCCGGCTGATTGGATGTTGCGCAATACCTCGGAGAATTTGGAGGAAATAGTCTTGCCCTGAGATAAAACTTCGTTCTGGACATGCTCAAGCAAATCTACAACTCGGCGCTGACTTTCTTTGGTCGCCATTTCTCTAAAAATACGATCCGTGGCATGACTTTCGATGTTGGATTGGATATCTTTACCAATTGATTTACGCTTGGCATGGGATTGTCGCAAAACTTCCTCCGCATCACTAACGAAACTTCGATGGATATCTGGCGCGGATCCGTAGCGAGTGAGCGCGCTCTCAAAATCAAGGTTATCTGCGGCTGACGTGAGCGCCAGTCGGCCTCCTGGCCGAGATAGTCCAGAGGCCAGTTCCTTTAAACTCTTTCTGATATCTTCATCTCTTTTATTGGTAGCTTCTTTGAGAGACATTAAATCCACTGCGTTATCCTTGGACCTTCGGCTAAGGTTTGCCATTTCCTTTTGCAGGTTATTAGATATGGTAAGTAGATTATTAAGTTGTCCTGATAAGATGTGAAAATCTCCAGTGTTGACGGCCGATGAGAAACGATCCATCTGAACACCAGAAGTCGACGGATTAATGGGAGGGGAAACATGAGATGTAGCTAAGTTTGCTGTTGTCGGGATAGAGGCACTATTGAGGTCGTAAGATGGTGCTGGGAGTCGACTGACCCCTACACCACCCTTCGGTTTTAGACCTCCGAATAGTGGTGGAATTGTGACAGTGGAAACATCTCGATCCTTGTCTTTCTTTGACGCAGGGCTTTCGGTTTTAACGGGGCTTGCTGGAACACCATTTGCAACCTTCGACCCCCCAATTTGGGTATTAAAAACATTGGAAAGTTCTCGGACATTGTTCGAAGACTGCGTCTGAAGCGAATTCAAGCGATGATGAACTGAAGACGGCGTGAATGATTTGGTAGGGGAACCTTTGGTTGGGGAGGTGGTGATTCCAACAGGGAGGAGATCGGGGTTCGTATTTTTGGGGAGGGGCGCAGGGCGCCTCATTGGATCTGAGGAGTCCCACCTGTTCAATTATTGAACTACGTTAGCTTGAATTGCCATTTCAACAGCATTTGACGACCTTCTCTTAGGGTATAATAGTAAGCCTACATTGGTGGAGAGAGATTTTGAGATGGGATCTTGCGTAACTCTGGGAACTCTGACCCAGTCGGCATGATATAGAGTGTTCAGATGTAAAAGGCGGAGAGATGAACAGAATTGAGTTGTCTAAGTCCAGATAACAGTATTGAATACTAGTTAGCTATAAGAAAGGGGCAAGAGACTAGTCAAAGCACTTAGATAAGAGAGAACTCGCCTAAGAAGGCTTAGCTTGCTCTGCTCAGGCAAAGAGCTACTACTCAAAGCGCAAGAATTTAGCAGCTTCCAGGAATGATGGCCAGCTTCCGGGTTGTAATTAGTAGTATGAGGGGAGTAGCGTTTTTCCAGAGATGATGAGAAGGAAGGGGGGAAAGAAAAGCGCGATGGCGATGAGGACTAGCATGGATATATGTCCCAACTAGCAAATTCCGCCGATATCGAGTGGCATGGGGGATGTGCTGGCCATCAACAAAACAACAACACCAGGATGATACGCTGCTGCGTTGCCATTGAAGTTCGGCCGTTGTGTTGTTGGGGGTTGTTGCCAGGGGTAACTCTTTCGGGGTTTGATCAGATAAGATTAGATTCGGTCTCGTGACTGGGCTCTGGTCGCAGGACTGCTCCGGCTGAAAAAGGCTTAGTGTGTTCTGCTGTCGTCAAACCAGCAAATTTCCAACCCATCTCGAATTTCTTTGCTGGATAGCTTCGCCGACAACATTGGAGAGTCTTATCACCTCGTCGACACCGCCGCTACGATTTTCGATTTATCGCCAGCATCTCATTTTCATTCACGACTCACGGCAATCCACTACTATGAAGTGTATGTTTTTTGCAGGATCCACTTTTTGTGCAACCCTCGAGTCAATAGCAGATTAGTCAATGCCTTTCGACGGAATGGAATACAACTTCTAACATCAAATTGGGTGCTTCTTTACAGTCCTGAAACCCGGCCGAGTTTGTATCATCACCAAGGGGCGATATGCGGGGAAAAAGGTTAGAAGCCCCGACATTAAATACCAGACCCAAATCGAAAGCTCCGATTTGGAGCTCGAGATCAATACATGATGGAATTGAAGTTAACGTCCCCTGGGGAACAATTGCAGGTCGTTATAGTGAAAGTTCTCGATGAAGGAACAAAGATCCATCCTTTTGGACACGCTCTCGTTGCCGGCATTGAAAGATATCCAAGCAAAGTCACCAAGAGAATGTCGAAAAAGAGGGTCTCCAAGAGATCAAAAGTCAAGCCTTTCGTCAAGACCGCAAACTACAACCATCTCATGCCTACAAGATACACCCTCGACATGGATACTCTAAAAGGTGCCCTGACTGCCGATACCTTTAAGGAACCGACACAAAGGGAGGAAGCCAAGAAGACCGTGAAGAAAGCATTCGAAGAGAGATACCAAAGCGGGAAGAACAAGTGGTTCTTCACTCGTATGTCCCAACCACACTCATTATAACCCCAATCCTTACAAAAAAAAAAAAAATCGCTAATGTGTAATTCTATGGATAGCTCTACGGTTCTAAGCGTTTTCCTTTTGCCATTTAACGTCCCTCACTCTTTGTAACGTGGTTTTTCTTAACCTTTATTCAGCCACGATCAATCGAATGATCCACCTTTCAACCTCTCCTACCATGCATACGTTCGCCCTGTTCTATATATACCTCTAAATTCCTTCTGATGCATCCTGTCTCACGATATATTTTACTCCTTTTCCTCTTGTGCTACCGACATGGCTTGAAAGGGTTTTCTTCGGCGCTGGTCTCTTTGTTTTATCAAGAAGAAATATAATATCTTTATTGTGATGAAAAAAAGAAAAGAAATGAAAAAAAACCACACCTTGCTTAGAACTGAAAACTATATTAGCCATAGCTTAGAGTTCAGAAAGAAAACTTTCTTCAGAGGTGCTGCGCGAACCTACTATACCGTTCTCGCAACACCGATTCCATACAGGTAATTTTATAGCCTAGTCCCATCGCAGGATGAGAAATACGGTTTAGTTCTATACATATATGTATAACGTTACCCTAGTCGACTTCACTCTAGTATATGGTGCGATGATTCTGTCATTCCAAGAGTACAATATTGATTGGGCGGATACTCATACTTGTATTGCTTCTATATGCGCTAGGTCCTAACTTTTGCGTTATAAATCTCGAGTCTAGATTCTATAAATGGCATCAGATTTTCATCAGACAATTATTGTCCAAGTTTAAGCGCTTGGACACCATCAACGAGGCGGCGTTCAGTGTTTGCCCTGTTTCACCATCAGTACCTAAAAAAAGCCAATAATATCGAGGGAGTTCATTTACGCACCTGCTGTTGACAAAGTCGGGGTAGTTTAAGGTGAGTTCTGTTGCTCCGTTCAGAATGTTATCCACAGCTTCAACGCCGAGCATGAAACTGTGATCTTGATTCCCAACTTCATATTTCCAGCTGCCAAAGCGTCCTCTACTCCAGATATCCAAGTCCTTCAATTTTGGTAGAAGTTTGTCAAGCGCACCGTTCCTTTCGAGAGTTGGAGTTGGGTACCCGTGATCGAAAGCGCGATGATAGGTGCTCACGATTTCGTCTTCGGGTTTGATCAACTCGGTGTTGACGGCACCTTGTATCGTGTCTTTGACCAAATTTTTAACGTCGACCGGCTTCATGGTTGACTCGGAAACCTCAAACATGAGAGACCAGTAGGGTCCCTCTTTGGCTTCATCAGACTCAGGCGCCGAACCATTAGCAAGCTGCAAAGCGCGGAGTTTGACGGAAGCCTGAGGTTGATTGTTGGGAGAGTAATTGCTGAATATAGTTGCTCGGTAGAACGGGCAATCATCCTCAGGGAAATAGAGCTATCGGTTATTGGTCAGTATATAATATTCAGCATCCAGGTCGAGATGGAGTATCCCGCAGCTTACCCAGCATTTATCTCCAATACGTTCTGGCCTCTCGCCGCGAATTCCCACACCAATAACGTGAGTGGTTGAATAGTAGAGATCTTTGGTCCAAGAGATCAATTCCTTGTTTCCAATTTTGTCAACCAGGCTATCCAGAGCCATGGTGTTGACGAGTTTCTTGTATTTAATGGTAGCACCGTTCTTCAAGGTTACCACCTTCTTTTCGGCATCAACTTTTGTCACAGATCCACCCTCTCCAAAGAGAGTTTTAGCTTTAGGTAGGGTATTAGCGACGGCAATCCAGATGCCACCGGTACCACCCTCTGCTGGGAATCTAAATGTGGCATTAGGACCCCAGTTTGGTGCCGGCCTATTTAAAATGATGTTTCTTGTGACCGCTTTCAGGTCTGGGGCAGCAACACGCTCGCCAAGCCACTCGCATTGCATCTTGGTTGTTGGTACTGCCCAGACCTTGAAGTTATACGGTCGCATGAACAGGTTGGCGACACCATCTCCCATCATCCGAATGATCCATTCGTCAAAATTCTTTGGTTTAGTGTTGGCCACGCGGCACTCGAGGGCGGATTCGATCATTCCATTCATGCAAAGAACCTGATCATCTCGCGGCAGAAGCGAAATGTTGTTCTGAAAAGGATAGGGGACCCATATTTGCTTGCACCTCACATAGGAAACCCTCTGGTGATGGTACCAGTCAGACTCCTTTGGCAGCGCTTCGTCAAGACAGTCGTCAAAGTACTTGTAGTGGGAGAAGATAACATGACCGCCAACATCGTAAAGCTAGAGAGATCAATCAAAAGATTGCGTCGGTTAGCACCAACTGGTATCCGGATTATAGGTGGGAGCATACGCCGCGCCGGATCAATAGCTTCAGACAGGCACTAGGGACAGGGTATAGATGGTTGTGGTGCGCAATCTTGTCGCTGCAACAGCTGGAAGGTTTTATCAGAGCCAGACCTTTAGCCGTCCCTGCAGCCTCTGCAGGGTTTTGTCGAAAACGTATTCAAGTTTTGATTGTGGGATATCGTTGCTTTTCGGCGGACGTGAATTCTCTGGTCATGTGATCTGCTCCACGGACCAGCACAGCAGGGCCAACACGCCGTTTCGTCTGTTCCCGCGCAACTTCCCCGTAGTGCCTTTTGGTCCGAAGCTAGAGATGTAGCAGGGTTTGTAATTAAGAACTTACAAATCCTTCCGGTGTTACGTCGGTAGAAGCCAGTCCACCTGGGATCTCATTGGAATCGACAATCAACCACGAGGCCGTGTTCTATAGGAGAATTTATGGTAAATCAGAGGCTAAGTCTTTAACCAGGGGTGCCAGACGAGAGGGGCAGTCGACGAGAGTCAAGACGTAAAAACCCAAAACCCCTCCCTTTCTGAAGAGAAAAAAAAAAACAGGAAAAGAAAAAAAAGGGAAAGCCGCCCAAGGAATAAAGAGGGGGAGTCCAGTGTAACGTGAAAAGTGCGGTATAAAGAGTATCGTACCAGTTGGTTTAACCGTTTGGCAGCTCCAAGGCCCGTCGGACCGGCCCCAATCACGAGGACGTCAACTTCTCTGGGTCATGTTAGTAAGCTGGCGCGACAGAAATATATACATGCCCTAACGGGGAGAACGGGCAACAGAATGGCAATTGGCAACATACAACTCCTTTGCTGGTGGGTTTGGAGAGGACTCCTTGCCGCTGATTGAGGAAGCAATCGAGGAGAGCATGGCTAAGGATGGTTATTTTTTGCAAATGGCCTAGAGGTAAATAGGAGAGAGCACTTGGAAGGATAGCTGGCAGCGAACAGTGAAGCAGAGATATATGGAGACAGGAGAGGAGAAGGGAAGGGAGCTGGGACTGTCAAAAAAAAAAAAAAAAGCTTGGGTAGCAGATAAAGCTAGTTGCTAGTTGGTGAGCTAGCTAACGAGGTGCTTGCTTCGTAACTTAGTTCGGTATTGAGCTCCAACATTCGCACGGCCACTGCCACGGCGGGCTCGAGCTTGCTTGGTGCGGACCCCTGCAGCAACCGGCCTCAGTGAAACAGCGACGACCGGCTCGAGATACCCAGTTGAGGCGAGACGGGCAGCCAGATGGACAGCCAGACAGCCAGACAGCCAGACAGACATGTCTCTCTGAGCTTGATACGTTTGCCAGCGACCTTCCCTCGGATTGTGTGGTTGTGTGCGTTTGATCTTGCCCTCCGGTCTTACACCGGACTGTACGGGATTTCATGATTACGAGGACGACCACCTGCTACTGCTGGTGATGCTGTGCCGCTGCTGTGCCTCTCTGCAGCTCTGCAGCTCCGTTGGGGTTTCGTCTGTGAAGCGCCAGCGTGGCGGGAAAAGACACACACATCAAACAAACCGAACGACCACCAACATCATCTCATCTCGACCGGACGCCGGACAGGGCAGTTGATTATATCCAACTCGGATCACTTGCCCGCATAAAGACGTCGTCGACGACGGGAAAGGCCAAAAGTAACCGTGCCGGTAACAGTAATAGTAACAGCAACAGCAACAGCAGCTGTTAGCTAGCAGTAACATGCATGCACGGCGCAGATTGCAGGAAATAAAAGGAAATAAGAATTATACGAAAGGGTGTCTGACCAGCCCAGCCAGCCCGCCAGCCAGTCCGCCAGCCCGCCAGACGACCGACATTTCCCCTTTTCCCACCCAATCCCAATCGGGTCCCGACTCCATCTCGACCGGGCCACCAACCATAAATTTAAATCCACCTCCCTTCGAATTCACCTCCCCTTCCCCGAGAATCTAACCCCCCAGACTCCGAAACTCAGAAGAGCCCTCCAGCCTCGCGAAAGAGGCCGCGAGATATCTCTCTCTCTCTCTCTCTCTATATATATATATATATATATACAACCCCCCCCCAAGCCTTTCTCCTCTGCTCGACCCGATCGCCCAAACCAGCCCGAATCCGCGGTCGCATCCGCCGGCAATTACTCAATTCATCTACCCATCGATCAATCTAATCCGCCAAACGTAACCCGTCCGCTGGGTTCTCTTTTTAAACTCTATCTTCAAATACCTCCATTTCTTTCCTTCGTACATATATGTATAGTGTATACACTTGACCTGCATAGAGTGACTTCCTCGGTCTTCGTTTTCTTCTATTCTTGTTTTCATTGGCAAAAGTCCCATCAACGCACTCCTTTTTTTTTCTTCCTCTTCCGCTCCATCTCTCTTCTCTCTCCCTTTGAGATCTCTGTCGCAAGAACATCCCCTTAAACATAGCCATAACCACCACCACCACCACCGCGCAAAATGTCGAGCAGCAACGACGGGATAGAGGACAAGCGCGAACCCCTCATGGGCGAAAGCAGAGATGATACCATCCTGCCTGTCAGTAACATCACAACGCCTCCCCCACCCGTTGTACATCCCGCTATTTATGTAATGTACGTTTGCCGTCCTTAAACTCGCCGCCTCCAGCTCGCCCCTGATCCGGATTATCGCTAATACCCTTCTTTAGAGTCTGGATTGCTCTGAGTTCTTCCGTGATTCTCTTCAACAAGAAGATTCTAGATAAAGAAAAGGGTCTCAATTTCCGTAAGTCACCCGCCATCCCCCCTCGCGCGCACACAGTTGATGCTAATTTCTCGCATAATAGCATTCCGTAAGTATCACCTTACACGAGATGATCCCGCTCCACACTCCCCGCATTCCTACAATCAAAAATTAGCTTCATCAGCCTACGTTTCGCCTACGTTTCGCTCTTTTTCTTCCATCAAACGCGCAAAAGCTTGAATCTCGGCACTAATAATTCTCCCTCTTCAACAGCAATATTCCTCACAACATGGCATTTGGTTTTTGCCACGATAGCAACCCAATTTCTCGCAAAGACGTCTAGCCTCCTCGATGGCCTGAAGACAGTAAAGATGACTGGGAAAGTTTATCTAAGGGCGGTGGTTCCCATTGGCTTTTTTTTCAGTCTGAGCTTGATTTGTAGCAACCAGGCGTATCTCTATCTAAGCGTCTCATTTATTCAGATGCTCAAGGTATGTTCTCAATCTACTGCGATTATCTTTTTATCTACCTTCATATGTACGGGTGTTGACATTTTACCACTTTTATATAGGCCACCACCCCCGTTGCTGTTCTTCTCGCAGGCTGGGCTCTTGGGAAAGAGCGCCCAAGCGCAAAGACCTTTGGGAACGTTTCTATAATCGGAGTTGGTGTCGTCATCGCTTCGTACGGTGAGATCAAATTCGTTATGGTCGGCGTTATATTCCAAGCTTTGGGGGTTGCTTTCGAAGCCACCAGATTGGCCCTGATGGAGAAACTCTTGAATTCGGCCGAGTACAAAATGGACCCTCTGGTCTCACTCTATTACTTTGCACCAGTCTGTGCTGCCATGAACTTTGTGATTTTCCTCTGTCTTGAGGCCAGCACCATCTCGCTTGATGATATCTTCCGAGTTGGGCCAATTGTCCTCCTGCTCAATGCTCTCGTGGCTTTCGCCTTAAACGTCAGCGTTGTTTTCTTGGTGAGTTGGCATCCATTTCGCCGCAACTTAGAACTCATAGCTAATAACAAGCGATATAGATTGGGAAAACATCATCCCTTGTTCTTACCCTTTGTGGTGTCCTTAAGGATATTCTCCTTGTCATAATTTCCGTTACTTGGATTCATGATCCTGTGAAACCGCTCCAGATCTTCGGTTACTCGATTGCTCTGACAGGACTTGTCGTCTACAAGCTTGGATGTACGTTTTTGAGGACTCTCCTGTTGAAATATACGACTGTGCTAACAATTATATCCTCACTAGCCGATAAACTTCGAGAACAGTACAGTCGATTGTCGAAAGAGGGTGCTCTCCGGTGGAACGAGTATGGCACAAAATACCCTGCTTATCGCAAGGGGGCTGTCTTCGGACTCGGTGCATTTATGGTTCTGATCCTCTTCTTTACTTACTCGAGTGGTGCCAGCGTTGATATCACCAGCACTCCAAACGCTGGTACCTCTAACGCGAAACGGGGTCTGGAATTCATCATTTCTTCGTTCTAGGTTAATATCTTTAATCCCCTCGCTTTCCCTTCATCGCTCTGGAGAAAAATTATTTGATTTTGGTATATATAGATTTGTAGTCTGATTTGGCTTGGGGGAATATTTTGCGAGGAGTGTCGAAGTGTCGACGTCGCTACGAGATATGTTTATAATAATGCTTCGCTGGAAACTGGGGTCCCCGTTTGCAGAATATCTGTTTCGTATTTGTAGTAAATATAAATACTTATATATTTTTCTTATCCCAACATATGTGGTAAAAAATCAGCCCTCCTTATCGGGGGCTCCATGAATATCCGTCCGACCTTGAGAAATTCGAAGCAAGAGATCAGAATGATAAATTCGTCCCAAAAATAAAAACCAATATGCCCCATGACAAAATGCATCCCTATATGTTACAAATTTTACCTGTAGTATCAGTTCCACAAGGGAGCTCTTCCTGCCCTTATATTTTGTTGACGGCTCTCCTCCCTAGCTACTTGGGCAAAATTTCAAGCCAGCAAATGCGAGCAGATTCAACTTTCACATGCCAAAAACTTGGGTCAGCTCGCTAGCGTCTCCACCCAGCGGAAGACATACCCACCATTACATTCGAATCCATTATCGTGGGCTCCACAATACGAGGACTTTCCTTATCAAACCTAGATGAAGGACAATAATCGGCCTATCAGCTAAACATAGAACCAGGCTCCGTGCCCAGCCCACATCAGGAATCACCTATCGTAGGAACAATTACAGTTAGTCAACCCATATCCTAGAGACGTTGACAACGGGACATTCAGGGCGAATCTCATATTAATTGAACGATGTGATAATAGATGCAGTAAAAGTACAGTAAGTGAAAAACATGTATGAATTATGGGTTTGAATGGCTCTTTGGATACCGTAAGCGAGCTCTACATTTGGAACTTTTTAGTTGTCGGCATGGTACATATACTTTTACTTTGTTGAGGATTCAATTGTGTTACAGGCATAGACCGTTGACGAGGTTTCTTCTACTTTAGATATTTTCACAGCATATGATGCATGCATGTACTACGGCCCTGATTTACGTCGTGCAACGGTCCAGTTTGTCGCCTTCGTATTCTTGGCCCAGGATGGGCCGACGAATCATCCGAGAACGTTCTGCCATCGGATTCGAAATCGGCTGGGGCCAGTGGGGGGATAAGTAAGGATTCAACAGCCCGCAAACAACGTAGGTGCATATGCGCATGCAGCGCATTGCAACTTGCAACATATGGCGTTTCTTTTTTCTTCCGTTTTGAAGGATGCCTTTAGTGAGCCAATAGTAAATGCGAATGCCGTGATAAACCGTATGCAGAGGTGTCTGACAGAAATGATTTGAATCAAGAAGGGAAAAATAAAAAAAAAAATTTTTGTCATCTAGTTTTTATTACACACATGCATAGTCGCGATATCAACGAGGGGAGCAACGGCAAGCATGTGCTCAAGAACCACTGATTATGACCCTGTTCCTTTGTCGAGGTAAATCGTATCTGGAAACCTACGCGCTCGCGAATAGAACCGGGCTTGAGACCATATTTTTGTCGCCGCAAGCAAGTCGCAAGCTGCCTTCGGAATGTAACAGAGCACCATCCTCGATTTTGTATCCGAGGTGCGAGATTAACTCGAGGACATGTATAGCAGCTAGCAGCGAGATACCATTGTTCGCAAGGATGGCCATGCCGAGAGTGGAAACAAACTAAGGGATTTGATCTGGAGCACAATGCAATATGGGAGACTTTGAAAATTCTCCTTCCCGCCCCTCCATCACAAGCTAGTGTGCAACATGTGGATGGGGGGGGGCGCGGAAGGGGGCTTTATGTGGTGGGAGTATAAATCAGTTTGAATGCCCACTGAGTCTCCTCGTGAGGCATTATATTCTAAACTCGAATTCATCTCCCACCGATACGATACCATTGTAAAGCTAGAGGGTAAACTCTCAATATCGACCAATATATATAAACAGGAGTATCGGTACTTCTCGATATCACGCCAAACACACACAAGTAAGTGGCTAGTGATAGCTGTCTCCTGGGCTGCGCTGCTGCTCAATCCAGAATTAAGGTGCAGAATCACATGTGATTCTGGAGCCCACCCCAACACATTTGGTTTCGCCCACCCCCATCCTGGGCCAATCTACGTCATTGACCGCAATATTCCTTGAACCACTCTATTCTTACAGCGTTACTGACATGATAACCTCATAGACACACACATATCTTTATAACTTATCGGAGTCTTCAATCAATTATAAGAATGGCTACCAACGGAGAAACAGAAGCTCACAGTGTCTTCTTTAGCCATCTTGGCTCTTTCCCCGTCGTCAGCGACGGTGTAACTTACTTCAAAGGTATTTCCATCTTTGAGAACCGTATATACCGTACGAGGGCCTGTCGCTAACATCAAATGATACAGGACTTCCTGTTGGCCAGAAATCCATCTCCCTCTCCCAGTCCGTCTTTGATACCCTCGTCAAACCATTCTCGCCCTATCTCGCAAAAGCAAACGTCTACGCTAGTCCTTACGTTACCAAGGCCGATCAGTTTGCTGATTCTGGGCTTGCCAAGCTCGAGGAGCGAGTCCCTCTTGTCAAAGAACCCACCGAAAAGCTCAAGGAAAGGATAACTAGCCTTACCGTCTATCACACCGCTCAGGACGCCTTTGCTTTTGGTAATGAGAAGAAAGACTATGCTTTCAAGGTATACAATGACGAGTACAACAAGGCTAGCAACGGACAAAAGACCATAATATCTGTCGCCAAGGCTAGCGTTACTACAACATACATTTTGTCCACTCAGACTCTTGGATGGATCGCCACCTATCTTGCGACTAAGAAGGAGGAGACCAAAGAAGTTGTTGAAGAAAAAACATCAGAGTAGATTGTCATTGATTCCACACTATTGTAATAGAAATTTGGATACATCCCTTCTTCGTCTTTCCCCCCCTCTCCCGTTTGGACTTTTATTCCTTATCTATCCGAACAGCGATCGATATTGTTTATGGTTGGGTTTCTAAAAACAAAATTCTTGTTCCGATTATCTATTTCTCGTTCTCAGGCAGATTACAGCGCAAAAGGATGGATATAGATTTTTCCTTTCTTCCTCTATGTCCGAGTTTTTTCCCTTCCTTTCTTTTTTTCTCTTTCTTTCTCCCATTGTAAATTGTAATTAGATCAAGAATTCAAAAACCATTTCTCACATCTTGACGTTTGAACGTATTAGCCTTCTTGAAGTAGTCTCGTGTCAATCAGCAGCCCATTTTCGAAATCATACGAACTTCGGTACTCGGAATCCAATCTGCTAGGCTTGTGGGGCTTGCGGTAAGGCCCTGCAGGTTATTGCTGCATGGTTGGCCCAAGGGGAAATAAAAGGGAAAGGAACAGGAAATATGTTTGGTGGCCTACTGCGTTTTAGGAAAGTTCGGCCAAGAAGAATTATCGGTTGGGGTGGAAGTATGAAATGGTGCCGGCTGGATTCATGTCTATAGATTTTTTTTTTTTTTTGGCATGTGAAAACCAAAGAATATCCCAGGCCAAGGGCACGAGCTGGCGGTTGTACAGTCTTTTTCACACAGGCGGAGGAGTGGCGAGTGGCGAGTGAATCACAACACAGTAACGCTGTGCGGGTAGAGTTGACTAGCTATATGACTATAGTAGGAGCTCATTGCAGATGCTGATGCTCCCTATATTTTGACTCATCGTGCAAGAGAACAAGAGATTAGTAGCAAGGTCAAAGTATATAGCATTTCCAGAGGCTTGGCAGCGGAAATGATGTCAAAGTTTTCTTGAACCCAACTTGATTGGTTGTGTGTGTATATCAATCGCACGAGAGGCTCAGCGTTGACCAGCCAAGATCACGCGAGCGCATAGAGTATGCATATGCATGCCTAGGCAAAGGAATTCGTGGTGATATCTTCTAGAGGGGCAGGTGTACATTTAAATGTTGCTTGCATGTTGCTGCGCATTACGATCCTGAACGAGGACCCAATGCTGGGAACGAAACAGACGAGATTGGTTTACGTATTACGCTTGTGCAGAGGAAGAGATACACATGTGGTACCGTATTGCTTTGTTTGAAATTATTGCAGCCTTGCGGGAGATAAGTGCATTATATTGTCCGAAGATAAGGCTTTCAGTCTGACTTCATGAAATCACCATGCACTGCCAGAGCACAGCATGCAGCAAAGGTCGGTGATATGGAGGATTCATTCCGAGGCACCAATTAAACGGGGGGGTTTGCAGTGTGCCCTGTACACTAAAAAATTGCAAAGGCATTTATAAACGAGGTCGGCTGTAAAGAATACAACCGGTTGAGTAGCAGCCAGGCTGAGCCTCCGCGATGTCGGGCTGGGTGTGTGCTTGCCATCTAGGCCGAGCCGGGCATTTGTGTTGGAAGTGAGTGATGGATGTGTTGCAAATGTGTTGCAAATGTGTTGCAAATGTGTTGCACGTTGGAGTTAACGGAATTACCTAATCGATTGAATTATCACGACGATACGAGATATGTATTGACCAGATCCCGATACGTATTAGATATTAGATCGGGCCTCTCAGAGCAAGCCTGGGGGCGCAGCAATTGGTCGCATTGGGGGGTCATACCCTTGAGCGATTACTGTTCCGAGTGTACCGAAGCAAGTACCCATCAGAACTCGCTACCGCTGTTTTTGCACTGTGCTGTGCTCGAGACAAAGTGGCCCAGAAGATGAATGTACATACACATACACATATATACTTACATACCTACTTAAGTAGGTGCATAGGTACATACATCTAGCTAGTACACCCAGTGTGAGCTAGTCGACGGGTGGGTCCAACTCGCCCTTCGCCTAATTGCCGTGCATGCCGGTGTGCTTATTAACTGGGACGCCTTGAAGGCAAACAGACCGGCCGTGAAGCAGCCGATGCTCAATCAATCGATCAAACAAACCTGCAAACAAGATTCGAGGCTCGCTGCCGGACATCGCTGACAGCGTTTTGATATGTCTCTCTCGTCGAGAACAAAAAACAAAAGAAAACAAAGAAAACAGACCTCGTGCCATGCTGCGCCCTGCCCATCCTGCCAGTTGCTTAGCTGCTAGTGCTGCTGGTGAGCGCGGTGGTGACGTCCAGGATAGTCGAGTGCAGGCTACCCCACACTCAACTGCAAGCTCGACCCGTCGGAGCAGACCACCCTTGTTTCGCCCGATTCTGCGCAGCTGCCTTGGCCAAGAAATCGAGAGAAAGAGAGAAATATCCCTTCTTACAAACTTTGCGTGCATTCCCGCCCGGGCATCATTATATAAAGTGCCAAGTGGTCCGCGTCTCCCTTCTGAACTCGGTTACATCTTGCCGTCGCACACCCTTTTAGAATCTACCAGTGCAGATAGTTCGATATCTCCTCATCGCCAGATCTTCAAAGCTTTAACTTCTTCGATCTATTTGCCTATACGATGACTGACGGAAAATCTACCACCACAACAGGCCCTGCCTCCTACAATGGAGCTCAATCAAATGGAGCGCATTCGACTACTAGATCCGAGGCGCCCCTCGTCGATGTCCAGCCCCCTCGTGCTGAAGACCTCCAGCCCAGTTATGCAAAAATAGTTTCAAATGGTGAAGACAAGCGCGAGAATAATTGGTATGGTTCTATGAGTTAGTCAAACCTCTCCTCACTTACTGACCCCTCATGTTCGAGCGACGCTAAATGAAAAATTCCATCCAGTCAACGGTCTCGGTGTTATCATTGGTAGCATGGGTGCGGTCCCTTGCTGTATCTGTTGCCCCAACCCGTACAAGCCTGTCTCTCAAGGCAATGTCGGTTTGGTCACCAAGTTTGGCCGTTTCTCTCGTGCAGAAGACCCAGGCCTCGTTCGCATCAACCCGCTCTCTGAAAAGCTCATTATGGTCGACGTGAAAATCCAAATCTGCGAAGTCCCACAGCAAGTTTGCATGACTAAGGACAATGTCACAGTTCATCTCACTAGTGTCATCTACTACCATATCGTTGCCCCCCACAAGGCCGCCTTTGGAATCTCAAACGTCCGACAGGCTCTCATTGAGAGAACGCAGACTACTCTTCGCCACGTCGTTGGTGCCCGAGTCCTCCAGGACGTCATCGAGCGCCGCGAGGAGGTCGCCCAGAGCATCGGAGAAATCATAGAGGAAGTTGCTACCGGCTGGGGTGTCCGCGTTGAATCCATGCTCATCAAAGATATCATCTTTTCCCGCGAACTGCAAGATAGTTTGTCCATGGCCGCCCAGAGCAAGAGAATCGGAGAGTCGAAGATTATCGCTGCCCGCGCTGAAGTTGAATCCGCCAAGCTTATGCGACAGGCTGCAGATATCCTTAGCTCCAACGCCGCCATGCAAATCAGATACCTCGAAGCTATGCAACAGATAGCAAAGACCGCGGGATCCAAGGTCGTATTTTTGCCCGGCGCTAACAGTGGCCCGGCAGTCCTTCAGTCGACTGCTTACGGCGACCCAAACGAGGCCGGCCCCTCCAATGACTCTGGGTTGAGTGATGCATACAAAGCTCAGATACTGGAGAATATGTAAAAAACTCGCGATATATCGAAACGTTTCGCTCACCCCTAGTTATCGATGTTCTTGATTTATGGCGATTGTTTGATGGGGCCGCGAGTTACTCGCTATCAGGCTTTTACTATGTACTGACTTTTTTTCCTGTATGCTTTGGGGTTTTAAAATCAATTTGGGTGGCGGGCGTTTCGGGTTTTATTCAAGGCCTAATTGTAAGACTTAATGATAAATAATAATGTTTCTTTTGAAGGTTTTCCTTGTGATACATTTGGTCGCTGCTGTGGACATTATGGGAAAGTTTCATAGAGAAAGACGAGACGTAAATTACGGTAGCAAAATAGTGCTAGGCAATTGAAATCGCCCTTGTTTCGAAGCTATTAGGCTTTCTGTAGCCAAAGTATCTTGCGTCAACGAGAGAACGAGAGAATAAAATCTTGCCAAGCAAAAAAGCGAGAATAGGCGGATTCTAGGGCAGAAAAGATAATAATGTAGTCCTTGCAGCGAAAAATAAAAAAAGCCGAGAACAGTAGCTTTAGACCGAAGAGCAAAAGAACGGATACGAGGAGGACCATTGGCGCACGGTTATCCACCTGTACTCAAGTAGAACGACGTGGCGGGGTTTCAAAGAGTTCCGATGCCGCGTTAACGCCCTCTAAAAAGGGTTCGATAAATGCGGTTTGTGGAATTGGAGTGGTTGCTCGTTGATGAGTAACTAGAGTTGTGTTTGGGTCCCAATATGACTCCGTCAGAACGACAGATTCATCACTATCGTCTTCTTCCTCGTCACTCGTTATGTCTTCACTGTCTTCCTCATCCTCGTCCTCGTCCACATCGTCATAATCGTCGTCGTCGTCATAATCTTCGTCAATATCGTCCACGTGAGCTTCGCCTTCCAGGATCCTAGCTCCCGCTTCGGTACTCCCGGCCTGTGGTTCCTCTTGGTGTATCGGAATGCCACTCCTCCTGTTAGTGGAGAGGTATGGGTATGAACTAACAGTTTCAAGTGAAATCACTTGGGGCAGGTGGTCGATTTCCTCGAGGTAGGTATCATCTGTGCCATCTGTAGATATGAGTGCCACCGTGCTTTGTAGACTATTGTGGGAAGATACGGATCCAGAAGATACGGACCAGTCAGGCGATGCGGCAGCCGGAATGGGGACTGAAGAGGAAGATGTGGTATCGGCAATTGGATGGGGGGTGTCAAGGTGTGGAATAGATGCGGACATGTGCATATCGGTGCTTATGACGGGCTGTTTGCCCTTGGTGTAGAGATATGTGGGTGGTTTGCGAGGACGGTTTGGATTAAGGGTGCGGGTGACGTCTCTACTGGTCAGGAGGATGTGAGAACCACCCAGACGGATCATGGTGGCGGTGTTGCAAACGAAGGAGACCAGATTGGGTTTGATAACCTATGCTGGGAGATTGCATATATCCATATATGCTTACTGGTTTTTCGAGAATGAGGGATGGCGTACGAGAGAAATAGCTGGCGGGTGTGTAATGGGAGAGGGCAGTATTATGGGGTGGTATTGGCAGGCATATCGATATATATATCGCACATATGTCCTTACCGAGTGCTTGTTTGGGAGTTATATGTGAATGCATGCTTACACCCATTTTTGAGCATACGTTGACTTGGCTGATACCTCAACAACCGTCTTGACGATAACCTCTTAACTACTACTTATTTATTTACCCCTTAACGTTCTAGATAAATAAAAACTAGAGCTTCGACATCGATCTCAGTCCCAGCCTCCACGAACAACACTTCGCTAGAATCAACATCGCGGTCTTCCCGATCTTTAAGATGTGTTGATCCTGTGGTAGATCGGTGCTGCGCCACAACATAAATACGCCACATCTATCAAGAGTGACGGTTCTTCACCGACAGGGCAGCGGCATTTCATTTGAGAATCTCAACTTCTCCAGCGACAGTGAGCATCGCGATGTAACTCACCTATTGGCCGAGATGACCTCAAAGGGGAAGCCGGGCTGGATTGACGGCAGCGGCAGATGCTGGCCGGCCGGCTGGTTGGTGCGCGTTGAGAGGACGCTCCCCAACTGAAGGTAAACAAAGGCAAAGGACATCCCTCCACACCGACTTTGCCATCACCCGCCGCAATCACCGCCATCGCTACCATCACCCGCCAGTGTCGCCCTCATCACCACTCTTCAACGATCATGCGAGCGCCAGTTGTTGGTATGGGCACTTAGGAAGCACACCATTTCTGCAACAACAGGTCTCCACCCGTCCCTAGAGCCCTATGGGCCGAACTGGTGGTCCATGCCGCTCGACCACCAAAACCACATCTTCGGTGTTCAAAAACCGCTCTCCACGCGTGTTGATCTCACCCACCAAGGTAAACCTTACAATCTCAAGGCTCGCTCTTGTTCTTTTTCGAAGTGCCCCGCTGATGTCCAATTCCCCCAGAAATCGATCTCCTCCGCAAAATTGTAACCTATGCCTCTACCATACCCGAAACCACCCCCTGGAACGCGCTCTTCCACGCCTACGATGCCGTTCTTCGAAAAGAGGGAATTGATGCTGCTCTGGACGATAGATGTTTCCGTTTTCTTATGCGACTCGCCGAGGTTCAAGGCACCTCTTGGTACGATAGATATGCTACCTTGCTCTCCGTACGTCCTCCCCGCCCTATCTTCATCGCGTCCCATGACTCTGACTCGGCAGTGTATCTTTAGATGTGGCACTATGAAGTTCCCCAGAAATCCTTGCCATCCCGGATGAATGACCCCATCTCGTTTTCCACCGGTCAGATTTCCACCAAATTTGGCCATATCACATTCACATTCAGAGACCCCCGTAACCCGGCGCAGTCCAACGGGGCCAAGTTCAAAATCTTCCCGAACCCAAGGATACAATCACTCGATGATGAGGATATCCCGCCACCCAAAATGATCACATCTGGAAAAGAGAATATCCGGGTCAATAATGGTCGGAGCAGCCCGCATCCAAGCGTTCTCCAACGAAGAACGCTACCACCGAATGATGAAGAAAAGCGGAAACGAGAAGAGTTGGAAAAGATGAAGGCGGAATTCGCCTTTCCGACTACGCTGTTCGAAACTACCGAAGAGGGGTTACCTCAACCCGATGAAATTGAAACTCCTCTCACTCGGGCTTCCTTTCTGAACGAAGAAGATTTTGAGGACCAGAACGACGAGAACCGCAGTCCGGAGCAAACGGCATACATACCCCCTATTCGAGACAAGGCCGGCCTAATCGCCGTAGCGGAGAAGGCTGTCATTCGATATAATAATAGGCAATTGGTACTCGCTAGAGATATAGTAAGACATTGGAGAATGCATACTTACCGTGTAGAAGACTACCACCAATTGCAATGGGACTTAGCCTGCAGCAAGGATCAACGTATTCTTGTTTCCCAAGTTATCGATATCTGGCGGACCGGGGTATACTGGAGAGCGCTTGAGAGGAGGTTAATGATAGAACGCCGTCGAGCCGTATTGTCAAAATGCATCAATGTTTGGAAATCAAAAGCCGTCGTGAAAGCCGAGCGCAAAAGGATAATTGATCGCAATATGTTGATGCGTAAGTTTTTTCGAGCGTGGCAAGGCCAGACACAAAATACGACGGACACCATACGAAAATTCCAGCAGGGAACTATCTTACGAAAATGGCGCCAAAGGGCCATTCAAATCGTTGCGTTGGAACGGATAGCGCAGCAGCGATATGAGCGAGATCTGAAATATAGGGCTTACTGGACATTATTCTATGGATATTGCAACTCGAGAGCGCCTCAGTTGAATGAGCTCCGCCTCAAAAGGTTTGCCTTGCAGCTCCTGCAAAATCAAGTGTTGAAGTTGAAGGAAAATGAGAAGATTGCCGATGACCTATACTGCTTCTCCCTATTGAAGAGATACTTCCGAATGTGGCACGACGACCTCATATGGGCACGAGAGATTGCGGCCAAAGCTGATGAAGAACGGCGATATATGGCACTCTATAAAGTTGTACTTACCTGGAGGCGAGAAGCGCGGTTCGCGCCACTAGTCCGGCAGCAACAGGACACACACAATGTTAATCAGGGTACTGCCCTACTTGCATTATGGAGAAATCGCCTCCGGCAAATTCGAGCAGCGGATCATGTCAACAAAGTCAACGTGTTAAAAACAACATTCCGATCTTGGAGATTGCAGCTTAGGCTCAAACAGCATGAAAAGTATGTTAGATCGGTGTATTTGAGTATTTGGTTTGATAAATACAGTGCTGCATTGGCGGATAGATGTCACCAATATCATGTGTGGAAACGGTGGCTACGGGAATGGCATGATCGCTTGGAGTCGCTGAAGGAGGCGGAGGTTGTCGCTGAAGGATTTGCAGATGCTACTATCCATCTTAAACTCAAACTGGCTGGGGTCCAAGCCTTCAGCGCCAAAATATCTTGGGTCCGGGAACTCGAGCATAAAGCAGACGCATTCCGAAAACGAAAACTTCTCGGCACTGCTTTAAAGTGTCTCGTTCAGAAACGCGAACATATCGGACGGCTGTCAACTTGGTCAGCTTCTGCTGCATATTTCCTTGCAGCAAGGAAGTTTTGGGGGGCACTATTGCAAACCATGGAAAAACACAAGCGCCTGCATCGGAAAGAAGCATATAATCAAGTCGTCAGAAATCGGACTCTTCGCATCAAGACCCAGATGTTCAATTCCCTTCTAACGAAGCATGAAGCTATTGCTGCGCTTGAGGTAATTGCGCAAGATTTCTTTGAGTCGGGATGCAAAGTCCAAGCATCACATTTGTTGTTGAACTGGAGAGAACAATTGCAGGGATTCCGGGATCTTGAACTGTATGCCGATGAGTTCCGTAACAACCAAGTTCTGACGACTAGTATGAATGCATTAACAAGGAAGCTTCAGTCTGTCTATAACTTGTATCATCTTTCTGAAACCTATGATGAAATATCTCGGAAAGACAAGTTGACGGGTATCTTCAAAAAGTTGAAAAATGCACATTTCCATCACAAGCTTGAATTCGTGAAGGCAGACATGTTCCGTGAAAGAGCCGAGGCTAATCGTCGGAAGACAATGCTACGAGCATGGCTTTGGGCATACCGTGAGAGGGTAGAACGGCGTCTGGCAAATGACCAGCTAAATCGAGAATTCATCCTAGAAGAAGAAAGGTATCTGGAAGAGCAAAAGCAAATTGAAGCAGCTGAAGACCAGTTGGCCCGGGAGCACTATCTTCACTCAGAAAGGCGAAGTCGTCAGAGATCTGAAGTTGGGGAAAAGTCGATTCTAGGACCCGAAGGACTTAGTATGCTGGACGTGAGCGAGTGGATAAATTCCAACTCGGCTTCTGCTCCGCTTGGTCCTTCGAGTACACTGTCTCGCATCCCGCAGACTCCCAGCGCTAGGGCAGCAAGAGCTAGGGCAATACTAGAAGGACGAAACGCTGCAGCCCCAATCAATAGGCTCAAGTTAGTTTCAACAACACCCACAGCATCTCCATCTCGACGGTTTGCGAAATCTATCGCCCCATTCCGACGCAGCATAACCGGACGAGGACCAGATCTTCGATTCACACAATCTCTTAGTAGTAGATTGCGTCAGGAAATCAAAGAGGTGGACCAAGAAGAAAGCTCTATTCTGTTTCTAAAACGGGCTGACTGGGACGAGAATGAGCAGCTTCCAAATGTTTATGAAGCCGATGATGAGCATCTCAAAATGAGCGGAAGTACGACGGCGGTTGCCACTCAAGAATCGCCTGGCCGGTAGCTGCTTATCTTCTTTCAAATGCGATTCATCTTACCTAATTTTGATTTATGCTTGCGTTTCGCTGAATACGGCGACTGGCCTTTTATTGTTCGAATTCAAGGTTGTCTGTTGGTCTGTAGCGGTTAAGAGTTTGCTGCATTTTAGCGGGAGTTTGGGAGTTTGTGGTTAAACTTTAAGCACACCTATTTTGTTCCTTGGAAGGCACGAACGTTTAATATGTTAATGAGCCAAAAGAAGGGAGTCGTTTTATTTGTAGATGTATTGTATTATAAGCATTCCCCTCCAAATGACAAAGTATTGAGGATTCTAGAACCTTGAAGACCAACAATAGAATCCATTTTATTATGATACTGCTCGTTTATTCGACCCGCGATCCATAGCATGCATAAGTATCTGATAACCATCGAGTTGCTGTTTAGAGGAGAAAAGAAGCTACCGCATTTATTGCAACCTGGCATAGCCGCAGTAACAGCTTTATAGACTTGTATGTACACAGCTAATCGAATCATATCGTCTGAACATATCTGAATCCTGCCTTGACAGTTCTACGTACTCTTTCCCCATCTAGGGCTACAGATATGTAGATTTCTCTTTTGTCTGTGGCTTATTTCCCTTCCAAAAATTTTTTGTTAGTGAATCTTTCCCTAGGCTCCCCGCGAAGTAAACTCTTCGGTCCCAGAAAGCCCTTCAGCATCGACCTCACTCGCAGCACGCAAGCCTCCAGCATTTTGCTCAAACTCATCAATACCCCATATCTGTTCCCTCACTCCTTCATAATAATACATCAAACATTTCCACAGTTGAAGCACATCCTCTTTCTTAACTCTGCTCATTTTCTTGCTCTCTTTACCCTTCTTCGTGAGTGGAGAGCTATTGGCTCTCTCGGCGATTGCTCTGTTCTCCTGGAGGAGATACTCACATATTTCGACGCTCTCTGGGGACAGAAAGTCGACGGCCACTTTGATGCAGTCCTTGATATTACGAACCTGGTGAGCACACCCTGCGGGAATCATAATTGCATCACCAGGGCGTTGGAGAATCCTGTAGGACTGTACATTGTGAATTTTATAGAGAATTTCAAGATCCTCTTGTGTGAGATAGCAATTTTGGCGATGAAAAGGATCCGTAAGTTGGTTCGGATATTTCTCATCAAGATATTGACGGATTTGGTTTGTTGCACCGATAGGAAAGATGTCCCAAATTGCCCCTGGCGATTGGTCTCCGCTCTCTTCGAAATAGTTATTGGTAGTTGCATTGTCAGGAGCGGAGACTGCGTACATCATGAAATTGACCGCATCTGTAATGTCTCGATGCAAGTTTGTCGTACCTCCTAGCTTCCCATCCATTTGAACAGTGGCTGGAAACGCATTGTACATCTTCGGTCCTAGGTCTGGTTTATTGTAGTCTTCTGGGAACCTGCTGACAAGATTGAATGTCCCGTTACGTCTAACATGCTTAGCAATTGCACCCGGTAGTGCCCGTTCAAAGTCAACCATGAGCTCCGGGAAGACATCGGCAAAGTTTTCAGCTGGCGGCCAATCTTTAAGTTTCAACGCCTCCGTAGCATGGACATTGCCAAATTGCTCAAAGAATGCTGAGACTTTGGTGTTGCAGTTGTTAAAGGGTGGACAGGTCTGGACGAGGGTGCAGTCCTCATGACCATGGTTGTTAATAAAATACTCTGGATCCCAGGGAAGTTTGAATCTACCAAGACAGTCATTGATAACAATTGGGTGACCATGGAGCCCCCAGACATGCTTGAAACTCTGTTCGTCGAGCTCATTGGCTGAAAATTCATAAACGGGTGCAAATATGCTATCTCGAAGAGAGCGTGTCCTATATTTTGATAAGTCTTCAACGGCAGACTTTACCGTAGGGTTTATTTTCTTAATAAAGATATCTATTTCTTGCGATATCTTTTGAAGCTCGCCCTCGCAAGTTCGAGATGCTAGGACCATTTGCTCCTTCTTGTGCACCCTGTTACGAGAACAGGTTTCGAACCTGATATTATCGTTCTCTCCTACCCAGTCATCATAGCAATCTGGACAGTACTCGCGTCCACATATGTGGCAAACGTAGCTGATGATGAAAAGTGTCGTTGCACATGCATCACACAAACTACGCTGTGCTGGGTCTTCCGCAATCCGTATAATTGGATGCTGAAGATCCGGATGGCTCTCTTGTCCCTCGTGTTCAAGCTCTCGCTTGATGCCTTTGCTTAGAACCGGTGCGATTTTGCTCATGATATATGCGTCCGATTCTGGTAATGACCGTGGAAGTCTACCAAGGGCGACATTGGTGGAGAGAAGACAACCTTCGTCCTTTTCCATGGGTTGATGCTTGAATCTATCTCCAACTAATGCATAGTTGCGATAATCGAGCCCAGAAGGGAGTGCGGGGTATGAATTTCGCCTACGCTTCTTATTGACATGTTGTACATTTTTTTCTGTCACAGAAAATCTGCTGGGACACTCCGAAGATTCCACCGGCGATATTTCAACCGGGATACCGTTATCTTGTTGGTCGTCTTCGCAGTTTAGGAGCTTGAAGGCCCGAAAACCTGCGAAGCGACAACCTCCCGAATCATTCCGCCTTTCAATACAACTTTGGCCTAATTTATATCAGCATAGTTCCGGGATACTCTTTTGCACGGGATCTACTAACATTGGATGATATCAGAACCATTCTTTTTTAGCGATTGGCAGGTCATTCGTTGGATGAACTTGTGCGCCGGTGTTGCTAGTATTGGGATACTCATTGGGGATCTGGAGCTCTCAATTGGAATAGAAGCAGGCTCTAACTTTCGCTTCGATGTTTTAGCAGCTGTTTTAGGGGCCTGCGGCCTCCTTGTCCTCGAAGAAGGCATGGCTGGATGTTCTAGTGATGTACAGATCGTGGGTTGGTTGGTAATGAGCGACAAGTACGCAGTAATTAGATCAAGTTTAAAAGAAAGGAGCGCTCTAATATATAATAAACAAATCCAACAGAAACAGCATGGCCGGCACCCGTCTTGCTACTCTAGACTACGTAAAAACTACGGGTGACATGGGCATGATTGCTTGAAGTTGAAGTTGGACGCTCTGTTTGCATTGTTTGTTAGCCAACATCAAATGCAACGCATTTTCCAGCTTTGTCTGATGTTGAGCCCAGCAAAGCCTGAATGGCAATTGCATGCGCAGTAATATATTTATATTATTAGATGATTTTTAAGCGTTATATACATATATTTTAAGCATTTAAGGGCTTAGCTTAGATACTAGAATCTTATTTGTAAGATGCCCAGATTACCTGATTGAATCGGCTGGTTTACTACAGAGAAGAATAAAGCCATTGAAACAACACCGGCTCCGGTCGTAAAGACAAATTTTTCGATGATAAGGTTGCTCCCTTCCTGACATAACAGAGTCTGGCTAAGTTTACTCTCAACCACTACACACTCAAAGTCTCCCAAGAAGCAGCGGAGTAGTATTTGCGATCCATACATACTTCGACCCAGTCATAGAGATTGGTAGGGAACCTTACGTTCTAGTTCAATTGGCCCCGGCCATACGGTCATGGGGGAACGATGTCGCATCATACAAGAGCAGGTTTGTATCAGTCCATATCGTTGGAATATTCGAACCAAGAGAATCAAAAGTAGGCTAACTTGGGCATAATAGGACATGGAGGTCGGGGGTCCTCGAAATATTCTTGTTAAAGCACAAACGGGTGAGCACAGGAATTTTTTGGAGAACCACAGTATTAAATTAAAGGATAACCTAAAAGTCGAAATGGCTAAAGCTGTCCATCGTAGGCTCCGAAAAAGCGGCCGCAGGCGGTTTAACGAGATTAGATTTCTCGGATTGCTTGGGCATCTGGTCTTGAAGCTTGAAGTCATGAACCAGATCGTCCACAATGTAGGAACTTCTCCTCCGGCTTAAAGCTGCTTTCATGTCTAAGAGGCCTGTTGTTTTGAGGCTGGTATCCAAGAAGGTCCAATTTTTCACTATAGGATAGTTAGCCAAAAAAAAATTAACCACTCCGAAGGGGGAATGTGGGCGTACCTAAATCTAACGCAAGCACGTCGCAGCCCATCCGATCATATATTCTGGCGCAATGGAGCACAAAATCAAACTCTGCCCCTTTTGGGATCTTTTCTGCCCCTCGTAAGCTCTTTAAGGTTTTATCGCGAATCAGTTTATATAGGATAACAAGTGCAGGGTCATCTGCCAAGAAGATTTTTCCCACGCCAGGAGTTTCCGTTCCTAGAATCAAAGAATGAATAGGCATCATCAAGGAGCGGACCGCAAGATCTTTTTTGTCGAGTAACCAAAAAGCCCAGGAGGCAAGCCATTTGTTACCCTCTTTCGCTGCCAACGGAAGAATCTTCTCTTCAAGCAGTTCTTTGAGCACCGGTCCATCATCTCCATCATAAACCCGTGCGACGGTAATGGCTAACTGGAGATCATTCATTTGGGTGAAACAAACATTGACGGCATCTTTTGGGCGGTCAGCTAACAGGAAAAAAGCAGCTGCATATTCGAACCGTTGTTTTCCCATTAAAGCGTAGGCATTTTTCGCGGCGACTGTTTTCCACTTGGGATCGTCAAAATTGTTATTAAGGAGCTTCATTGTTGCCCCCTGCTCCCTATTCCAATGAGCGATCCTCCACAACCCAATCAAGACAGCTTTCTTACGGAGTGCGAGGTAATAGAGGGAGCAGTCAACAGGATCACGTTCTTCTTTCGACATATATTGATTTCGTGCCAGCGTTTCGAAGCTTGTTTTCAGGGCATTGGTATCTTTCAACCAAAGAAAGAAACCAGCATCTCGAGCTTGGTGCCATAACATTTTGTTTTGAAAAGTCTTCGTAACTAAGTCCACTAATATTTCTTGTGTCTCGCTTTGGAATGCCCATGATATTTCCCTGAAAGAGACACCGGATGATCTGGAGGAAATATTGGTCTTTTGGAGGGCATAGTGTTTGAAAAAGAGTAGATATCTCACCCCCCATTCATCGAGCGATTGGCGGTGAAGCCACTCCTCAGACATGCACTCAACAATGCTGGCTAGAGACATTTGTTCTTTCCCGGAGAGATAGGGAATCGAAACTTCCTTTAGCTGGGAAACAAGCTCGGAACAGAGGTTTTGGTCAAAGTCGGGACGTGAGAAGCCATTTACTAGCCTTGGGCCGTCATCTTCATGGAAATTCACCTACGCTATTATTAGCTATTGATATTTTTTCAACTCGAGGGGACGAGATTCTACCTCATCAGATCGATAAAAGCTCTCCGCGGTCAAACCCAGAGAGCTTTCAATATCATGTGCCAAATCTTTGTTTTTAGTGTGATAGGTTAACTCAACGATTATTTGCTTGGCTATTTGCATCTTCCCAGCGAGAACGCATTGTTGTAGGAATTGAGGGTGATAGAGTGGGAGGGGTCCATTTAATCGAGAAACTACGTCAAATATCGTTTCCATTCGGTTATCGTGACCAGCAGGTGTCCATAAACTTTGAACAGATAGATCATCAGGATCAACAGGTTGAATGTCCTTAGGATGCAGAAATAATTGGTTTCCACAGCCAATGACCAATGTCCCATCAGACAGCCAGATAGAATCACCGATAGGATGGGGTGTGAGGCTACGGTTTATCTCTTAGTTATTTCGAATCCATTGGATAGATTAGCGGAGAATTTCTTACCCATTAGTGTTGAACTGGCGAAACGACGCCCACGCTGGACCTGCATTCAGGTAGTCGTAACGAAGTTGCGAGAAAAGGATAACTTTTTGAGCGAAACCCACGGCTAGAATACTTTGTGAGTCTGGTGTGCATGTCCAATCAAGATCTCGCACATATTCTCCCTCATCAAATGCAAATTTGTGCTCTAGTTGAGCATTTCGAGTGTCCCAAATTGTAAGCAGTGTTTTCTGGCTATCTATGACTGCAACTTTGTGCATACTACTACCGCCAATGAGAGAGGGGCGGTCGAGTAACGTCTCCAATGAAGAGGTTTGTAACCATTCGACCTCATTCCCACTCGGGGCCATCCTCGCCGTCCATGACTGCACCAGACCAGTCGGGGTAATAGATACAGCAACATCTCGATTAAAAGTGTCAAGGTTATCTGATACTGTGAAGTTCCATCCAACCGGATCCACAGGTACTAACATCGATATATCATCCTCAGTCGGCAGCTTGAAGGTGGAATGTTCCTTGATGGTCCCGTATGAGTGTTCAGGTCGTATTGATGAAACACTGCTTCTTCGACGAGGCCGAGGGATTCTCACTGCGAATACTGTGCCGTGGCGGGAATTGTCGATCACGAACACGTGGTAGACGGTATCCGAGGTTTCGTACTCTGGGAGGAGAATCAGGGAGAAAGGTTGCGCATCAAGTTTGATTGGACATTTCGCAAGTTCGACTGCGGAAGCATCCCTACAATCCCAAAGGCAGATCGAATCCGGGTGAAGTGTGACAGCGTACCAGCCTATATGTCTCATTTTAGCAGTGTATCGGGTATTCTTTTTTTTTTTTTTGGGAGGACGTAACCCTACCATTTGGCAAAATAAGAGTTTTTAATACCTTCCCTTCATCTAGTATGTTTATCAAAGACTGTCTTTCGAGATAAGTTATTTCGTTTCTTATGACCCGCCTCCACAATACATGTTCCCACTCCTTAGATGAGGACAGTAACGAATTTCCCCTCGCTGTGCGTTTAAGATGATTGATGGGTTCTAAGTGGCCGGACCAGTTTATCCTTTGCTTGAGTTGACATATACTGGAGGTAGGGTCTAGTAGGTCATCCAAACTAGCATCGAACCAACCGATTTCTCCATTCACGAACTGAACTGCCAGTGATAGACCTACTGTCGTTATCAGCGAACCGTTCGGAAATTTATAATGTTAGATGGCAACACACCACCAGTTGTAGTTTTATCGGCCAAAGTAAGAATGTTAGTTGGACCGCCAGAGTCCTTTGCAAACACCCAGTCCAGTTCTACTTGATGAACAATGCTGAAGACATTGACTGTTCGCTTGGATTTGTTGCCTATGTTTTCTATCCCCCAAGCTGACATGTACCCGGAGCTGTGGAACATCAACAGCACTTCAGAACTACGTTTCGCAACATCGACGAGATTCTGAAGCTGCTGTTTGGATGCCACATCCTGGTCAACATGGAGGACGGCTTGTTCTGTACCCAAAGTAAAGACTCTCGTGTCTATAAGAGATAGAACAGCATCCAGCTCGAATGCTGATTGTTGAGATACTTGGATCGAAGAAGATAGGGCGGTTGGAGGTGTCGAGCCTTTTAGATCAAGGAGAGCGCATAGCTGGAACGGATACACCTCGTAAGGGTCAAGGGGTGACCAGACCCGGAACACACCGTCTGCCGAGAATGTGTAAAGGATGTTTTCCGCGGTTATCTCGCGATGAAATGGCTTTTTCCAAAGAAAAGAGGTTACAACATCAGGGTGGGGTAGATATGAGAAGTCGAATTCGGCTTCGCCGAGGGCATACGCTTGTCTCCTCCACACTTTGACAAAGCGGTTTCGGGTACCGGTGGAGGCTATGAAGGCAGCATCATGTGAAAATAGAGCGATGTCGGGCGGGTTGGCAACCTCCTTGCACCATATTTCTTGGGCGTCAGTAGTTCTTACATCCCAAAGATGGAGGCCAGCGGCGGCGATGAGGAGCTCGGAGTTGGCGCCCCACGAGAGCGAGTGTATTATACCGCTTTGGTGATCGAGTTCGATTCGGACGTAAGACTCCCACTACTGGAGTAAAAATTCCTCAAATCAGTTGATCAGCCATGGGAACGGAGTGTGTATAGACGCACGTACTTTGATGGCGGGCCCAAAACCGCTAGATGGGGAATAAATACGGACAGAGTCTGACAGAGCAGTAGCGATCTGAGTTTGAGACGAAAGCATGATAAGCTTGGAGTGCCAATGGTAGGTTGAATAGGACGGGGAGGAAGGTGGGGGAGAGGGGGAGCTGGTGTACCTTGCCGGTGCCCTCATCGAACGCTACAACCTGGAGGGGTTCGTCATGGTATATCGTCTGGATAAGGTCTTTGGTGTTGCTAGCGATCACCAAGGCTTTCCCGGATGCATAGGCCTATGTGATAGAGAGGAGACACGATGAGAATTATGGCAGAGACATTGAGGTCGTGCCCTGAGCGTCGAGGGTGAACATACGATGTATTGGACGCCATTCCACTCCGCCACCGCCAGCGATCGAGGGTCGGATTTGACTCTGCCTGGTAGCACCCGCATCTGGCTGATGGATATCGATGTCGGTGGTTAGCTTGGGGAAGGAAAGAGTCGCCGCAGAGTGTACATTCTTATTGCAAGAGACGAGGTGACATTGGGGAAGTGCACACGCTTTTAGCTGTTCGAGCCGGGGGGGGGAAGGGGGGAAGCGACTGCGGCAGCAGCGCAGAGGTGATACAGCTGACGCAATGTTCAGGACAAAAGCAAGCTAGCTGGACAGACACGCAGGCCGACTTGACCGATGCGATAAGGGAAGACAGACAGACAGACAATCAGAGCGCGCGACAGAGCTAACCAGCTAAGTACCTAGGTAGGTAACCAACTGCTGGTTGAGCTGCAGGGTGAAATTTGGGGGGTCAGGTCAGGAACCAGGTAAGAATTCCCGAGGAGCCAAGTCCTCTGATTGATTAGATAGACGAACGAGCCGTCGACGACGCCTTTGGAAAAAGCAATGCAACCAAGCCTAAATATAAAACTGCTACTGTAACCTTCTGCCGGCTGCCCGAGCGAGTGGAGCGATGCCCGGCGTCGTCAGTTGTCACGTCCTGGACTGGACCGTTGAGCGGGTTTTGCTTGCAAGATCTGAGGGCACATCGGCCCTCAGATCTCGTTGCGTGGAATGGTAGCCATTCTGAGGCTCTTGCTGCTGCTGCTGCTGCTGCTGCTGTTCATCAATCGATCGATCAATCAAATCAATCATCCTCATCTGCGGTCCGGCCGGGTACATCTTATCGAGCATGTCCTTTTGATGAAGAGACAAAAGTGGTCCGCAGTTCTTAATTACCTGCAAATTGGACCGCTATAAAATTAAGATTAAAAAACGCGACGGATCCCTGGCCGCCTGCCAGAACACTACCACCTGCTCAAACATCATCAAACAGACTTCAACCTTCACACTCCGCCTCTCCTTCTCCGCCCATCATCACCTGCTGTCACTGCTGTCACTACTGTCACTGCTGCTGCTCCCACTGCTCCCACTGCTCCCGCTCCTAATACTGCTCCCGCTTTCTCTCTCTCCCTCCCTCTCTCCTTCTTTCTCTTTCTCTCCTTCATATCCCTCTTTTTCTCCTGTCCGGATATTCAAACCAGAGACCTACCTGTCTTGCGTCTCCCTCCTGCTTTTTACAACTATCCCGCCTACTTGCTTCGTTTTCCCGGGCCTTCTCCAACGACACCCTCCTTTAATACGAGTGAATCATCCTGGGGGAAAAACCCACTCTCCAGGAGTTCACGCTGCTATCCCTGTTTCATTCGCGGCTTTCTTATGGAAGAACCATTGCCGGCAGCGACAACGACTTCCCCATCACCCTGTAGCTGCGGTCCCTTATAACCAGAAATCTGGAATACGGCACCTCTGTTAAATGTGCGTTCGATCATGATTCGTGCTAGTGCTCTCCAACACCACCCGGTTTAATTTTCCTAACTTTCGCGCTTGATCCTTAGGCCGTTTGGGCGATTCAACTCGCAGTCTATAGCATCAAACACCGACAGTCTCCCTCCTCCTCCTCCTCCTCCTCCTCCTCCTCCTCCCTCTCCCCTCCACTCCCCTCCCCGATATCCTTATAACCCAAACCCCTCGGCTTATATACCAATAGCGATTTTTGGTAAGGGGTCATACAAAGATCAAAACTAGCCTGCCAAATGGAAGACATAAATCTGGGGCAAGCCCTGGGCGGGCTTCGTATCGCAAACAACCCAGACTTTACCCCTCCAGATACTCCGGTTCAACCACCGCCGTCGCAGCCAGGAGGAACAGATCAGGAAAACCCCGAACACACAGAAAATAGTACATTACCGACACAGCATGAACAATTGCAGACTTTCGAGCAGCTACCACCGTCAGGAGACGCACCCGGAGAATCTAACCACTTTAATGGCGAAAGTTTATCACAGCTATCTTACATAGAAGCGGACTCGTCTTCCCCGCGCATCGGCCAGGGTTACGGCACCAGAAATGATGGTCAACGGCAAGAACTGCCTCGAGGCTACTCGGATTTTACGGCGCAGCGTCAGTCTCGTGGCGATCCAGCTTTGATTCCTGGACAACCTGGAATGCGTAACTCTGTCGTTGGAGATGGCTTGTACCGAGAGCATTCTGCTCGACACTCGACTGCCATTTCACCACAAATTAACAGCCGGCCTCACCGCTCGACCCAATCGGTTTATGCCGTCGAGGGTGGCCCACCGATGAGTAGCGAAGAGTGGAGAGACCGAGGAGCAGCTGTTAGCATACAACGCCACGTCGATAGCAACGGCAACCAAACCCACCGAATAGTCAAGAAAGGCGTTCAAGATTTTAGCTTTGGAAGGACTTTAGGAGAGGGTAGCTACAGCACCGTCCTCGCGGCCACAGATCGACAAACTCTTACTGAGTATGCCATAAAGGTCCTTGACAAAAGACATATTATCAAAGAAAAGAAGGTCAAATACGTCAACATTGAAAAGAATACCCTAAACAGACTTGGAGACCATCCTGGTATCGTCAGATTATATTACACATTCCAGGACGAGCGAAGCTTGTATTTCGTACTCGACCTCGCAGCTGGAGGAGAACTACTAGGCTTTGTCAAGAGGGTAATTTCAAACACCGTTTCCAATACACATTTTGGTTACAACTAGTTAATCTGTATCTCAATTATAGCTCGGCTCCTTTGATGAGGAATGCACTCGGTTTTACGGGGCCCAAATCTTGGATTCTATTGAATACATGCACTCCAAAGGCGTTATACATAGGGACTTAAAACCGGAGAATGTGCTTTTGGATGACCAAATGCACGTCAAAATCACGGATTTTGGAACAGCAAAGCTCTTAGACATCCCTCCTCCGAATAAATCGAGTAATGTGGAAGGCAGACTACAGATTGATCGTCAAGAGCAGGATTTTGCGAACATTATTGGGATTCCCGAACATGAACGAGCCAACTCTTTTGTTGGGACTGCAGAATACGTATCACCTGAGCTACTTACGGACAAGGCGGCATGTAAAGGATCCGATCTCTGGGCCTTTGGATGCATTGTATTTCAGTTGCTCGCAGGGCGTCCACCTTTCAAAGCTGCAAACGAATACCAAACCTTCCAAAAAATCGTCAATCTCGAATATCAATTTCCTCCAGGGTTTCCAAAAGTTGCACGTGATCTTGTCGAGCGTCTTTTAGTGTTAGATCCCACAAAACGGCTGACAATAGAACACATCAAATCCCACCCATTTTTCGAAGGAGTTGTTTGGGGGAAGAGACTCTGGAAACAGAAGGCCCCACGCTTAAAATCATACACCCCCCCAGCCGAACAGCCGAAACTGATAAAACTCGATTCGACGCAATCAACATCTTCTTTCGCTCGATCTTTAAATAATCATGCTAACAATTCCACCCAACAACCTTCAGCATCATCATCATCACGACCGATGCCCCCCAAAGTCATTACTGAACTGCCACCTCCTACCCAGCTAGATTTGCAATGGTCACCAGTTCTCACTAAAACCAACGAGCGAATATTGAGGGTTGGTAACATGACTGTTACTTCAGCTCCAGCTCCTCAATCTCTAACACACGGTTCCGGGGGAGGGTTTGCGGAACCCACGCCCAAAAAGTTCTCAAGGTTTTTTCATGGAAACCAAGTAAAAAAGAGACAGAGACTTGTCATGGTTACTTCTGGGGGTAGAATTATCATAGCCGGAATAGGTGCAGGTGGAAACGACGCGAGTAAGGTCAAGACAGAAATTGATCTACTCGGTTTAGGAGTTGTAGCACGCCTCGCTCCCGCATCATCCAGTCAGAAACTGGGGTCCGCGTTTGCTATCGATACGGTAAGTTTCAATCAATTCATTCCTGGGTTGAGTGGAATTACTAACCTTGATTTGATTTCCGGTCGTCTAGAAAGACAAATGCTTTACATTTGAGGACCAAAAGGATCCCGCTAGCGAATGGCTTGAAACAATAGAAAATGCAAGGGACTTGGCTTCGGCTCAAGCTAGTAATGACGACCAAGGCCAATCTCACACCAATAGTCCGGCGAACACTCTGAACGGTACTTTAACAATGGACAAAAGCAGCGGCTCTCGCCACGCTAAGACATCAGACGGTGCAGAAAAGTCATCAAAGCGATTTAGTAAAAGAAACAGTAAGAATGGTCTTGCTGCGGTGTTTTGACTATATAACTTCTGGTATAAACTAAAATCAACTTGGAATGCTTATACGTGTTAAGGGGATGGAGTATTTAATTTTGTATCTCCTTTTTTTTTTTTGGGGGGGGGGGGGGAGGGGGACCATATGAGGTGATGTCGCGCGGAAGAAGTCTAGCCCGCTGCGAGACCACGCGGAAGGCATTATGAATCAAAACGCTTAAGACTTCTTTTTGATTATTCTCGAAACCCTCCGCCGCTATTGCTTTTTGATTACTTCTTGTTAATCATCCACAATCTGTTTGAAGCAACCGTCTTCTTCATTCCTCTTCATTCCTCTTCGTTTTTATACTGCCCGTCCTCATCTTGCCTTAAATGTACAGAAGCGTTTTTCTTGATATTTCTTCTGGGATCGATATCATATTTTCTGTTGTTTTGACCCAAACAGTTTGCCGTATGTTAGCGATTTTCTTTGGTTGGTTATGCGATTTTTTTTTGATTATTATGAGCTATATTGGAGGCATCTCAAGACGAGGGTATGATATCTTAGTGGGATACAATGCTACACATTACCATAGCTCTAGATGGAAATTTAATATACTTCTTTCTCACCACAAAGAGGTAACCAACAGTTTCCAGGCCAATTATCTAAAAAGCAATTGCGACCAAGACTCGATCGAGTACAGCAGTTCTGGTTACGAGACTGCGAGTGCAGACGGTATTTGTTCCTTAGGGTTTGTGTGTTGAACTGTCATCGGCTCCATATGTGGTTAGTTCTCCTATCACGTGGTTTCAACAGAATTATTATTTCAGGAAGTTGATACCAAACCCTCCAAAGTTTTTTTTTTTTCTTACAAATATTCCCAACCACAAACCCACACTTCATTTATCACACACATTTCTCTAGTATTCCAATTCTTTTCTTACAAAAACTCTTTTACCTCTCGTCCACAATATTCTTATTTCAAGCGATATTCCATCTCCTGATCGCTTTAGGAGACACCTTACAGTCCACGAAATAGATTGTAACGTAATCAACGGACGTCCCTGAAGAGGGGTTAGTCTTCGACCTTCATGTCTAGCTCGGCTGCTCCGATAGAGTCACAAACATGGACCACTGTAAGTTCATCCCCAGAAGACCTGTTTTTTAAGCCTAAGACGTACTAACTATTATTCTCTTTATAGCTTTGCCAAGGCGACTTTGTGCGCGAGAGAGATGATTCTTTGTATACTTACCGTGTACTAGTAAGATGACCGCGTCATTAACCATATTTTTTGCCTATTTTTGATGGCTTTGAGCGGCCTTTTGGCCTTCAAGTAGTCGTGAAACATAAAGACCTCGGGCTGATTAGTGGAATGAGAAGTAGAAAACATGGCACGAGGTATTTACCCATAGTCTCACTACGTGACGTAGGTGAGACACACATACGAATGCATCTCGCGAATCTAGAAAGCTTACAGGGTACGTGCCACTGCTCAAGATTGGCGTAGACGATCCTCAACTTGACGATGCCATTCTGAACTGCCATCGCAGTGCCACCTCTCAAGTTCTAAACCGTTATCTGAAAGAAAACGAGGTAACCAATATTAATAAGGATGAGTCGATTCTGGTATTCAAGTTTTTGCTAATACTCCTTTATCATTAGCTAGCTCGCCACCATGTCATTCTTGCTGCATCACCTTACACCAACTTGATCGCACATGAATCATCGCTCACCCTACTTGATCGCCCTTTGTCATATGGCACAATCGTCAAGCGCTCGCCAAGGGATTTGCAAAGTGGTACCGTAATAGACATTGGCGGAAACTATGACGTTGCACACAGTTTCACGACCGTTGAAAACGACGAGACGCCATGTGACCCTCAGAAAATTATCAAGAACATTGATGCCGAAGATCTTGTCTTCTCACGAGAGTGGGAACTGGGTGACTATGTCATCTGGAACAACTGTTGGCTTGGGGAGGTCGTGGAACTTATTGAGGCGGTCACGATATGTTTAAGTAACAATAGTGTGGTTACCGTGGAGGTCCCCGGACAGCTTAAACTTAAGCGATCAGCACCCCCGGAAAACTCAAACTCTGATTCTGATCAGACCCTGTCCGGACCACAGCCTTATACACCTGAATCATCGGGTGCCGTTCGCCGAAACCTCTTCGCAATCATAAACCGCTTTGTTGCTTCTGAGGACACCGAAACAGAAGAGACTTCTGATTTCGAGGTTGGCCAAATTGTTGAAACAACAAAGGGCAATCTTCGTCGTGGGAAGTGGCGCTTCGGTGCCTACGATCCTAATGTTGAGCCCATTGGGAAAGTTGTGGAAGTCAGAGCTATTTCTCTTTGTATTGATTGGATCTGTCAAAATATGATGGTTCGCAGCCGCTTCATACCCATTGAGCCCCCTGAATCTTGGATTTCCGATGGCGAGGAAGCTTGGTTGCAGCTGAAAAAATTTCGCCGTTTGTCAGATGGCGGAAGTGGTACGAAAGCCATCGATCTAGAACGTTATGATCGAGTCCGATTCAGAGACATAGATTCTGCTTTGGCAAAGTATAATCCTCAAAGCACTAGGGAAGATGGGCATGGAATAATTGAAAAAATCCCACGGTCGTCGACCCTCGGCTACGATGTCAATGAATTCATGATACTCGCGAGGAGATCCTGGGTTACAGTACAATGGCAAAATCTTTCGACTACTCGGGAACGGTCCATCGACTTGATACGCTGTGATAGCAGCGATGAGCATGAACTTTGGCCGGGAGACTTCGTAATAACAAAACCGGAAATGGGAAATGAGCCACAGACCCTTTCAGCACCCCCACGTATTCAAGAGCCACTTTCTAATACTCCTCTCAATCCAGACCTCGACAACCACAATGGAGTAGATCCACCATTGGTCTTCGTTTCTCCTGAAAAGCTGGGCGTAGTGCAGACGGTGGATGCTGCAAGGCGTATTGCTCGCATCCGTTGGTTTAAATCGCCCAAAGTTGAACTGGCAGGCGAGATGATTATCCCAGGCTCAAACACGGGACTTTTAGATGAAGAAACAGTTGAAGAAGTGAGCATGTACGAAGTTGCTGCTCACCCTGCACTATCAATATGTCGAGGTGATTTTGTGCTGGTAGCTCCTGAACAACTACCAGAAAGTGAAATTCTCGGAGGATCGAACAATAGCCCAACAAACCAAACGATTCTATCAAATCCATCCGCTTTTGTACCCTCTCTTGCCAGTGGTGGGAGCCAGCAATCAGGCTTTGGTGCAATTGGCGATGCTTTGCGTGGTATCGTAGACACCGGTTTGATTGCCAACTTGTCAGCCTCTCTGATCAACACCACCAACCCTCAACTACATACGCTCTCGCGTATGTTACACCAATTTCCTTTGGGTCTTAGGAGCGATTTCGGGCAGCAACAACCCTCGGTGGTACCTCCAGTTCTCACCACCGCTCCTGACTGGTTTGGTGAAGTTGTTGATAAAGGTCTTGATGGGCTGGTCACTGTTCGACTTGGCGCTCTCCCAGAAGTCAGGAATATAAAAGTACCAATTGAGAGATTGACCGTCGTATTTGATGGTGAAGATTTCGGCGATGAAGATGAGCTAGAGGATTCTATCGCTATGGGAACAGTTGATGGCAGTAGTGGAGACAGCGAAAGCGATTATAGTATGGAAGCTGACGATTGGATATCTGAACAAATCTTCTACGAAGGAGGCGAGCCGATGGAAACCGGCAACGAGGCTGACTGGCTTACCGATGAAGAGAATGCAAGCAATATTGACGACATGGAAATTGAAAATCCCGCAGAAAACGACCATTTTGGAGAAGTAGATAAGCCCGTGGTGGATAGAGGAGTGCCACAGGATACATCTGCTCTCTTTGATTCTCCAGCTTTCGCTATCTCTCCAGTCCCTCCACCCAAATTTGCAATTTTGGATGGCCTAGTCCCTCTCGACCACGCATTCATTGGGCAGTCCGCAGTAGAACAGTCAGTCGCATTCCTGCGGCGAATAAACAAAGAACATAAAATCTTACAAAACTCACTTCCAGAGGGTATATTTGTGAGAACTTGGGAGTCCCGGTTGGACCTACTAAGGGTGCTTATTGTTGGACCACGAAACACACCATATGAACTTGCTCCTTTCGTGTTCGACTTTCATATGGGCCCTACTTTTCCCTCAGCCCCCCCTTCTGGGTATTTCCATTCCTGGACGAATGGAATCGGCAGAGTTAACCCTAATTTATATGAAGACGGCAAGATATGCCTGTCCTTACTGGGGACATGGCATGGCGAAAAAAAGTCCGAGAATTGGTCAAGCTCAGGGTCTAGCCTGTTACAGGTGTTGGTCAGCCTAATGGGCTTAGTTCTTGTTAAGGAACCATATTACAGTAAGTGTTTTTTTTTTGAAAGTCTGCTCCCCTGTTGTCCTCGGTTTCCTATATGATGACAAGAGTGCATTTGGCTCGAGTATGACGACCTTGTCTGGAAGTTGCATTTCTTGCATACATCTAAAGGCTGGTTGTTTTCGCTGAGGAAAAAACACTGCTACCTTTATTTTTTACTCGTCTGATACGGAAAATACCCTCAATATTTGCTATGGTGGTCGCATTACGTCGTTATAATTTCAAGCAGCAATACTAACACGCAATGTTCTTGAATCTGATAGACGAAGCAGGGTTTAACGTCTACCTCGGCGCAGAAGAAGCCACAGTCAACGCTAACCTGTACTCCGAGCGGGCTTATATTCTTTCTCGAGGCTTTGTAAAAAAAATCCTAGAGCAACCAGTTCCGGGCTTAGAAGATATTCTTATCTGGCTCTATGATCCTAAACTTGAAAACGGCATGCACCTATTAGGTGAAGTTGTGGGAAAAGGCAAAGAAATAGTCACCCGCAGCGAAGATGGATCGTTATCTTCTTCCTTCGCTGTCACGGATGGTAGCACAAATCTTGTTTCTAGTCCCACGGATGGTATTCCTAGGCTCACAGCCGGGGCCATAGTATTGCTCAAGAAAACGCTTGCATCACTTGAAGCTAATTTACTGGAATCTTCACGGCTATGATACAGGTTTAAACAAATGTTATGATCGTTGATCTCAACAATATTTTGCCTTTTTCCATTCATAATCAGCTGCGCTCTTTTGTTCTCTAGCTATTATGTTCTTGATTATGCTTTCTCTTTACCGTTTATAGAAATGGCGTAAGTGGGTTCCTGTTCAATATGTTCTCGTGGTGGGGCCCACAGGCGTTACAGGAATGGGACAGATTATACATAGTCCAACTAGGAATCCCTAGGATGTTATTTATCTGCAGAGAAACAAATTCACACGGCGTATGCAAGAGACACTTTTGGTAATCCACGTGGCCGGACGTAGAGCGAATGTGATATAACGAAATTAAACCACAACACGAGAAAAGGACTAGCAGTTTTTTAATTGACCTACGTATCTGTTATCCTGGATTGGCAATGCTAATGCAAACGGGCTTTAGCCGTGATCTTTTCCTCAAGCTCAGACCAAGGGGTTCAATTCCTTGTTTTGTTTGCTTATGCACAACTTTGATGAAATCAGCATTAATCCGTACCTAAGGAAAAATTTTCAAGTCAGATTAACAGCTGCAGCCCAGACCGTAGCTTGTGATACTTGCAGTTTGTGTAGGCAGAAGAACCGAGGAATGATCTTAATATCCCGAGCTATATAGGCATACATGGTCCGGCCTAGTGAAGTGAACCATGTTCGAAACCATTTATCACGGAGAACCTGGAACCTGGAACTGTCGGTGGCTTTGCCCTAGTCTCTGGAAACATTTGAAACCGGCCCATCTTCAGCAAATCAGATGCAGGAATTCGCAATGATTATTGGCACTGTGAGCTGAGGATTCGTGGTACAGAGCACGGAAAGTGGAGCATATGCAGCAATGCATATGCTGGGCGCAAGAAGAGCTGCAGACGTCCCACAGTCATCGAAGGCCGGAAGAATGGCCAGACCAGATAGATATCTGCGCCCTCGGGAAATTTGATCAGAGTCAGTAAAGTGGGCCCTAGCCTTGAACACCGAGCGCGATAAACGTCATGACAGTCCTTGTCGAGGTGGTAAACGGTGGACCGGGCTAAAGATGACATTTGGTGGGTAAAGTGACCCTGCCGGCAATGAAACCGCTTTGGCGCGATCCCACCAAACACGTTTGCCAATATTATTTTCGTGTGCCTGTTATCAAATGCCCCTTCATCATCACCACCACCATCACACCGCGCCGGTATCATCTCGAATCATCAACTCAGTCCTCTCGCCGCCATCAATTAATCGACCATCGGCTCGGCTTTCCTGCCGTAGCCGTTTCTGATCAAGTTGCCCGGCCCTTGTTGGTTAAAAGAAACCAAACGTCCAAAATCACGCCCTTATCAACTTCGGGATAAGCATTCGACAAGCTCCATCCTGGGACATTCGAGGACTCGCTGCGCGCACCTCGCAATCTCATAGGCCATCGTCCCATTACCATTGCCGCATAAACACCGAATACTATTCCCTGCTTCGATTTCCGGACCTGCATTGAACGCCTGGCCGGTTCCGTAAGCCGAATTCACTCCGAATCTCATCGCCTTACAAGTAATCTCTGGGTAAATTCATCTTTGAAGAAAGCTCAGGTCCGAATGCCCGTTGCTATTCCACCTCTGACAACCCCAGACTTTAAATGATCTTCATATTAACTAGACTTGGGTTAATGCTGGCTTCGGAAAAATAGATTGAAGCCTCTGTAGGGTTTCCATGGTCTCTCCATCTGCGATTTAGTCGGAGTTAAATTAGGACACCTTCTAGAACTACAGAGGGAAAACCCCGTTTCCACATAACCGAGAGAAGCCTTCCAGAAGGTCACCTTCCTTTTTCTATTCCTCGACTTTCTCTCTATCTTGATTTTTCCGGTTGCCGAGGATATAACGAAATACGTATTGTTCTTAGAGGGACACTGCCTTCAGGAACGGAATCATGAATACCATGGCGACTCCTATAAATTACCCAGGGAGGATGGGACCGCAGTACCCCCATCAACAACTCCAAACTCCTACTCGAGGTCCTACTCAAGGAGCGTTACATGTCCAGCAGAACAGAAGGGGACCAGGGCCTATGGTAACCCATCAACAATCCGGTCATCAACCTTTGTCGCAAGCTCAGATGCAGCACCAAGCCGCCCAAGCTCGGGCTCACGAGCTCGAACAAGCTAAACGGCGAGCTCGTAAACCAACAGACAAGACTATCTCACCTGCAATTGAAGATATCGCTCCTTTGACAACATCGTATAATGACATACGTGCATTAGAGCGTCGGTTAGATGCTACTATCATGCGAAAACGGCTAGATGTCCAAGATGCAGTTACAAAACAAGCGAAGGTATGCTGCAATTGATTTATTTAACTAATGTTAGTAAAATATATACTAATCTGAATATCCTGAACAGAACCATCGGGTCTTCAGGCTATTTCTTTCAAATACAGCAATTAATCAGCCCTGGCAAGCTACCACGAGTCTAGACGAAACGTCTTTTGATTTTAGTACAGATCTAATCCCCTCGTTTCGCATGAAGATCGAAGGTCGCCTACTTGATGCAGATGAGACCCAGTCTTCATTAGCTTCAGAGGGTACTGCAGAGAAACCAGAGAGTGAAAGCTCGAAAGCAGCTGCAGAGAATGGAAAGGACAAAGATACCAAGAAAGATGAACCAAAGCCCCCCAAAAAGCTCTCTCAATTCTTCAAGAGCATACGAGTTGAGCTCAATCGCTCTAATATGGACCCGAGCTATGGCGAGGGTAACATTATTGAATGGCAGCGGCCTTTGCCAACAGCGCCTGTCAAACCAGGTGCACCGGCTCCTGCGCTGCCCGCTGAATTTGACGGGTTTGAGTTCGAGCGAAAATTAGAAATGAACGCTTTGTGCACCATCCAGCTTGTAAGAGATGAGCAGCCGGAACGATTTCGACTTAGCCCGGAGTTGCAAGCAGTTCTGGACACTTCTGAGGACAGCCGGGCTGGTGTCTTCCTTGGAATATGGGAATATGCACTCGTGAATAATCTCCAGGATAGGGAAGAAAGGAGGAACATTAGTTGTGACGAGAAGCTGAAGAAGGTATGTTGTATAAAATATTCCCCAAAATTGTATAGCTTTTGCTCAGAAATATTACCCGGCCAGGTATTCAAAATGGACAGGATACAGCTCCCACAGGTAACAGATCTTGTTACTCCTCATATGAAACCAATAGAACCAATCACTATCAAATATATGATTAAAGTGGAAGATGTTACATCAACCACACCGGTAATATACGACATAGTTGTCACAGAAGACGAACCATTGAGACTCCGTATGGGCAAGATCATCCACTCGCAGATGGCTAGTCCTCTGCACAGGAACCTTACTATGGAGGATGACAACATTGCCGTCCTGGTCCAAGCAATCAACCATTCGAAAGCTAAGAGAGATTTCTGGACTAGCCTGGGCACAGACCCTGCATCTTTCATTCAGCAATGGGTCAGCAGTCAAAAGCGAGATTTAGAGGTCATACTAGGCGAGAAGGGCGTAGACAATGAAGAGAGTAGAAGAGCAGCATTTTACCATCGGGATATTGTGACTGAAAACGCTTACTTGTTGCTCCATGGTAAGGATCAGGGGCCTGGAATGAGGTAATTGAGAATCGGACGTTGCTTTTCTTTTTGGGATTTCCGATCATGTTGCAAGGGTCCTACAGACGACATGATGGGATATCACTCACCGAATTTATTTTCGTTTCATTTTAATCTATGTATTATAGTGCTAGTTCGTACCTCCGTACTCCTAGCAGAGAGAAAGAGGGAAATAAAGGATCGCGCAAGCTTAACAGATGTTTAAACATAATATTCTAGCCTAAGTTGAGGATGGCATCCAATCTTGGAGAGAACTAGGTCAAGTATATTTGTGCACGTGCGCCTCTTGTGAGAATATGATAACAGAGATATAATTCTACAAAATATATGATCGCTTTTTAAACAACAATTCGTAACATGGTCGTTATATCAACCTCGCGAGAGGTGAGAAAAGGGCATATATCATGTCCCGCATAGCCGATTGTTGAAGGTTAAGACGCCAGAAACATTAACCATCGCCCAGAATAATCAGACTTCAAATCGTATAAATCATTTCGTACAGTCTTCCAAAAAGCCGCAATTTACTCTTCTTCACTGCTTTCCTCCTCACTTTCGTCTCTCATTCTGCCTCCCGTTATGCTACTAAGACTAACTGGGGCTACCGTGATATGATTGATACCTAATCCGATTCCCCTTTTTTCTTCTTCCCCATCAATCCTAAGTTCACTACCACTGACGACAGCTTCGTCATCGTCTTCGTTCATAAAGTCAAATTCTTCAGCCAGCGCACGATCAAAGTCAAAATCTTCTTCTTCGGCTGGTTCGCCTTTATCTTCGCTCTTAGGGTCGGGAATCTCAAGCTCATCTGGGGCATGGTTTGACAGGATGGAACCCGTGAATGATGGTTCGCGCGACATACCACCGGATTTAATATGTTTGTTCACAGGTGGCGGTCTTCGTCTACGATTGCGGTTTTCGTCTTCGTCACTGGAATCTGCGTCTGACTCAGAAGATTCTTCTTGGATCCTATTATTTCTACCAGTTACGCCGCGGTCCAAGTGCATTGGTGAAGGGAGCCTTGGTTGCGGCGACATTGAAGCTTCTTTGCCGTGGAGAGCGGCATCTGGATGAAGTAGTGGTGACTTTCCTGTATTTGCAGATACAGAGGCCTTTGGTTTCCGGGAAGGTTTCATGAATGGGTCGACCGGCTTCTTAGTTTTGCGTTTTAGCGGCATGAGAGACGGATTTGGGGTCGGAGTCGCGGATGACGCAGGTATTGGGGTTGATGAGGAAGGTCCTCCTGGGGTTAGAGCTGTCTCCAGCTCCGGCTCTGGTTCGGTAACCATGGCGTGTGAATCTACGTCATCCATTTCGACATCGGTGTCTTCTTCTTTCTGGTCTTCCCGTTCATCCTCATCCTCGTCGGAATTTGGTGCTGCCCTGCTGTTGAAATGTCTAACGTCAAAAGGGTTTTCGGCATCTGCGAGTTGTGCATCCTCGTCATCCGTGCTGTTTCCTCCACCAGCAGCTGCCTCGTCGTCATACGTTGCTGCAGGTATAGAAGCCAGGTCGGATATCGGATGCGACTGGTTAAACGTGAAAACGGAGGACATGCGCTCGAGAGTGAAGGTATTGTCTCTAGGATTGTAGACTAGTATACATTCGAGCTTACGACCCGGGCGCTGCGTGCCAGAGTAGGCGGTTTCCTTGCCGTCCTGTAGTACTTGAGTCAGTCCGGTGCTGTACGAATATATGTAACTTAAAAGACACTTCCTTACCTCATAGAACAGGTTAAACTGGCCATTGTCTGTCTGCGATAGCTTGGATGCACCTGAAGGTGGCGCGGCGTTGTCTAGGAATAGATTTGTCCGTGTTAGCTTTTGAAGCACAAGGAGTATTTAAGAAAGTTGGGATGTCGAAACAACATACATCTAAAGCTAGAGTAAACACTTGATGATTGAACATCTTCGTTGGTGTTCTTCAGGCTATCACCTATGAGAACCTTGAATTTGCCTTGTCGCGTCGAGTTAAACTCGACCGCCGTGGCCGCAGCCATGTTAGACGAGCTAGTTGTCAGGACGCAGTCTTGAGTCAAAAGGATAGGTAAGCTGCGAGTGAATGAACTGAACGACTATATGGCCATCTGCCGCATGGTAATAGTGCGAGAATTGGTTTGGAAGAGAGGGAGAAAGAAAGATACGGGGGAGATGGAAGCCGCATTGTGCAGTATCAATGCAGTGCATGCAAGGCTGCGCTGACAGACGGCGGCGGTCTTCCCGGAGATTGGCCCTGGAACGGAATGTGGATCCGGGCCCCGGGCGAACATTCTCGACTCACAACATCTCACAAAGCCTTTTCCCGCGTGTAGTAGGTGCAGTCTAAATATCTAAGTAACTATACTATTGACACACACACATCCTCAGGATATCCTCTCCGGATGTTCGCTGTTGCTGTTCACAGAACAGCAAGATCTTCTATACTCTCATCTACAAGCAAGATCCTGGTGTATTCCAAGTTTTCCCGCTTTTTCGCGACAAAAAGTTTCATTATGGAGGGGCAAGTTTCCCCTCCAGCGCCGACGTCTTCAGACATCGATTACTCCACGTGGACCCAGGAAGCCCTGATATCTCGCATCCAGCAACTGGAGTTATCATTAGAACTTTCTACAACCTCGGAGACTAAGTGAGTGTGTAAAGTATGATCCAATAGAAAGACGTTTTATGTGTTTCGACAAGAGGCTCGATTAAATCTAATCGTTCATACATATCCAAGTAGAAAACGGTTGAACATCACACCAAAAACAACGAGCAAATCTGCAGACTTTGACTTTAGTAAATATAATACTCGCCTGATCGCATTGAAGTTTGCCTACATTGGCGGCCCGTATCAAGGGCTTGAATATCACACTGGTTGTCCCACGCCTTTGCCGACTGTTGAAGAAAAACTGTTTGAGGCTCTGTTGAAAAGCCGATTGGTCCCGCCCAGAACCAATTACAATCCTGATGGATCAGTCGACACGGCACAAACTTTTGGTGCCGGGGGAAATAGTCGTACACATGAGGATATAGGTAGATGGATTGATCTCGACAAGTGGGAGTACACCAAATGTGGAAGAACAGACCGAGGGGTGAGCGCTTTCGGTCAAGTAATTGGGGTTCGAGTACGAAGTAACCGTGCAAAAATACAACCGGAAGAGTTACTACCCGAAGATACAGCTGAACCGGTACCTTCGGATTCTCAACTCAAAGCTGCTTCAGCTTCAAGCGAAGAGTCCTTGGAATTTGAGGATAAGGATGAACTACCCTATGTAACAATACTCAACCGACTCCTGCCACCTACGATCAGAGTGCTTGCATGGTGTCCCAATCCGCCTGAGAACTTCTCTGCGCGGTTCAACTGTAAAGCAAGAACATATCACTACTTCTTCACAAACCCGCCCTCACCACCTAATCCTGGCGAGCCCCTCAAATTACTAGATATTGATGCCATGAGAACGGCAGCGAAATACTACGAAGGACTTCATGACTTTAGAAATCTTTGCAAAATTGATGCGAGCAAGCAGATTACCAACTTTAAAAGACGAGTTGAAGAAGCAGATATTGCAATGATTGGAGGAATAACTCCGGTATTCTCGTTCAAGCCGGTGGAAATCTCTAATGAAGAGCTGCTATATCGGCGGCCAGAGATGTACTACTTCAAACTTACGGGATCAGCATTTCTCTGGCATCAGGTGCGACACATGGTCGCCATATTGTTTCTTGTGGGACAGGGATTAGAGAAGCCAGAGGTTGTCAAAGATCTGCTTGTCATCAAAAAAATTCCAACAAAACCGTTCTATAATATGGCTGATGATCGGCCTTTGGTACTGTGGGATTGTATATTCGACGACCAGGAGGTCAAATGGGTTTATCCAGAGCTCAACAGGGAGAAACAGAATAGCAGGGAGGATGTATTAGGGTCATTATGGGAAATCTGGCATAACGCAAATATGGATGCCATGTTGAGTGGGGGACTTTTGGCTATGGCATACGGCCAGCAGGAGACGCATAATAAGAAAGGCGAACTGGAGGGAATTAGTGACGCAAATAATGCCTCAGAGGTGAGCAAAAAGAAGAGAGGCAGAGAGAGTACGTGGATCGTAGATGGTTCGCCCATGCAAACGAGTTTTGGCAAGTACGTCCCAGTTGTGGAGAGGGGGAGGATGGATAGCATCGAGGTCATCAATCGCAAGTTTGCGGCCAGGAAGAGCGAAGAATGGAGACAGAAGTGGAGTGTAGCGGCAAAGAAGGAAAGAGGTATAGGTGATATGACAGACTACGATGAGTGACATCAAATTACAGAAATCTATGAGGCTTCCCCTAGGTGTAAATATAGTACAATAGATATTGGGCCAGCAGCCCACCAAGGCATCGAAAGTTCATAACCCAGATTGACCGATACTATCCCTCATCTGCTTGAACTGATTGATAAAGCCTAGGTAGCCATCCTTAGGTAGCGAGACTTCGGGAAGATTGATGGTGTAGACCCCTCTATCACTGTTATCTTTCTTCTCTACGACATCTGGCTCCTCAACCCTGGTCGCCTCCATTACTTTCCATCTTAAATTCTCGACGAATCGAAGCCGGGAGTCGTATTCACTTGTGTTTTTCCATACTTCGCAAAGTTTGGCTAAATCTTCGACTTTCTGGGTTGCCTTGTCTACTTCTTCGTTTAAGAGGAGGTATGAGATTTCATCTGTGAATTTATCCGAAGCCACAGCATTGTTGGCATTGGTATTTTGAGACCTTTTTCGGCCATCCATTACTCCGGGTGATGGTGATCTAGAAGGAGGGATATAAGCTCCTAAGGATGATGTTGTGGTTGTGGGCAAGGGGATACCGGTCTTTTGGGTGTCGGTTAGAGTCCATTCCATAGCCTCACCAAAGACTTTGATCACGTCCTCAAGATGACGGCGAACAAGAGCGAGTGTTTCAAGACGCTTGAGGACCTGAGGTTTCCCAGATGGAACAACTGTCTCCGATTTTCTTCTATCTATTTTGAGATCATTGAGGTCATTTTCATCAGTGTCCGTGGGCTCTTCGAGGGACACATCGGCAAGGCATTCGGTCAGTTGCCGGGTTTGAGTTGAAGACAGGGTATCGGCGAGGGAGATGACATCACTACGAAGCACCTGGAGTTCATACGAAAGCCGGGGAGTGGCACGAAGGATTTCGTCGGTTAGGGTGGAGAGAGTGGATTGCAGGCGATTGAGGTGCGCGTCAAGGTTTGAGAGGAGATCGTTCGCAGTGGTGTGCAAGGCCTGGAGGGAGACAGCAGGGCTGGAAGCAGATATGACCAAGGTAGTGGAGAGAGGGGGCAATGTGGAGTTGAGGTAGGCGGAGGGGGAGAAGGAGTCGGAGAGAAATGGCTGCAGGGCCGGGTCGGCGAGCAGCAGGTCGGCCATTGTTGCTGGTGGAAGTTGAAGATAACGTTGAGGGAGAGTCGAGAGGCAGGTGAGGCTCAATTGACGGAAGGGAGATGGCCAAGGCGAGCTAAGTTTCCCCACACGCGGCATTGACCCACAGCAGCTACTGACCACACCGATTAGTTTAGTTTGATAGATTGATACGTGCATGGATGGATTGATGGATGGATTGATTGATGGATTGCGGAGTGGTAACTAGTCAAGGATCTCTTGAGTCACGGTGCGTTTCAACCTGGGCAGCTTGTGCGATCCTATTCGAACAGCTGCTGCGGGATATCGTGGTTGGCGGGTTAACGTTGGTTGCGTTAATGTCACGACCCGAAGGCTGAAGTCGCTCTCAGGCTCCAACAGATCATAAGTTCCATCTTTGGAGCATTCTCATCTCTTGCTATTTCAGGCCGTGGTGGTAATGGTGGTTGGTAGCAGCAGCAGCAGCAGAATATCGAGAGTAGCAGTGATAGCGATAGCGATAGCTCGGACGGGCAGACAGATGCGCTGCTGAGAGCACATTTGCATCTCATATATTTATTTGCGCTCGGTCTTTTGTTCATCCAGCACTCCGCTCCCTCTCAATCTCCTTCCTTCCCATCGTCACCTACTTCAACTACTACTCCTATCACCATCTTCACCACCGTATCATATCGTTGTCGTCGGCGCCACCTTCTCCCTCAGTCTAACTCTCCCACCTCGTTTACCGCCTCACCGGTGGATCCTTCTCCAGCCCGTAGCGATAGCTAGGTTACGCGACGTCCCACGTACATATTTGCTCTGAAATTACTACCAGAGCTACCTATCTCCTTGATCATCAAAGGGAATACCACCCAGTGCAGCATCTCTCTCCCTCTGGGGTCCTTCAACTCACAACCCCAACATTTCTAGAACTTTAGAGGTCTAGGCCGCCGGCGACGAGCCCAGGTTTTGGTTCGATTCGCTAGCTCGCAACAATGCCAAGAAAGGCATTCGTCGCTGACTTGCAACAAGTCCAGTCCACCTCTCCACATCCCTCTGTCACAAGTAGGTCTTCAGTTTATCCACCCCTTTGATTATTTGAGCCCGTTTACTCATCTTATTTACTAGGCATAAAAAAAGGTGACGATGATGGAAGTTTCACATTCAAGGTCACTCCGGCCGATGGTACTAAACCCATCGAAGTTACCGCCTTGATACCTGGTACGACACAGACACAAACACACACATACATACATACCGTAACAACTCCAAAATTAGCTACAGGGTTTAATACTGACTATCGATGATAATAACTCTTAGAACTCGGCGATTATCCTTCAGAGCATGATTGCGTTCTCTTCATCACTTCGGAGGGGGTTCCTCAATCTATTTCCAATGCGATCGAATCTCTCAATGTGCGAGCCACTAAAGTATACAACATTATAACTGCAACAGCGTCGGCCATTTGTAGTAAGCGCGGCGTTAAACGACAACATTCTGCTGATGCTGACTTCGATGCTGATGCTATGGATATTGATGATGATGAGGAGGAGGACGATACTTTCGGCGATGATGACGATAACGATTTTGGTGATTCTGATGATGAAGGATCCATAGGCGGATGGTCCCCCGCCCTATCGGAAAATGGGCTTGTGATCGAGGACTCTCAAGTCGCTGGATCAGCCGACCCGATGGAATCTGAGTATATCAAAGAATTCTGTTCTGATCTGAGAGCAATAAAGAGTTCAGGTTTCAAAGTTGGCGTCCTGGGCGCGCTTCCTGGAGGATCTGGCTATCTCGCTATCTCCATCAAGATTGCAAAACTGGGTATAAGCGATGAGGCTTTGACTGCCTGGAGGCTAAATCCAGACAAATACCTCGTACTGCTCATGCATTTTCCGCAGGGCTACAAACCACTTTCCGCAATGTCTAAAGACACTTATTCGGCGAAAAGATGGGCACAGGTCTATGTGGGAACCTCCTCACGCTATAAACCCAATCTGCAAGAGGCCATAACCGCATTCACAAAAGTTAAAAAGTTCAAGGAGGATCAGGATGGTAACATCCATGTTTTCAAAGGAGAAGGAGGAAAGCTGGATGTCCATGGGCTTAGTAACACTCAAGCTGATCCCTCATCAACAACGTTCGAGGGTACCTTCATTTCTCGGCCCGTGTCAGAGCTATTGAATGAGAGGCTCCTCGCTTTGACTATGTATCGAATATCCTATGGATTCGGGTGGGATGGCGCCGAGATGTTTTACGAGGGTACGTTGATCCTCCTCTCTCTCTCTTTTTCGTTTCTTTTTCCTGGATGAAACGCCCATACTAATGACAGAGGGCGATTATCAGATTTTCAGGGTCGAGAAAGGACGGATACCGTTGATGATAAATATTATCAGCAAGACACCGGTGCCGTCCACCTCGCTCCTATCGTCCAGGGCGATATTCTCAAAGGAGAATCAAAATTACACGGAGATATCTCCTTCCCACTCGTAGCTTTTCAGTATATGCTGCGCCATTTCGTCCGCTGTACCGAATTCTGCCTCGTCTGTCACAACAAGATTGACGCCAATTTCGAAGCTTTGAAACCATATGTTTGTAATAAGCCGCTATGCTTGTATCAATACATGGCCCTAGGGTTTGGCCCCAGCATGGAGTATGAGATTTTGGATCAACCAAGTGTTATCGACCTTCTGATAAGCTTTTGCTGGGTATCTGCTGCCCAGGGCAAACTTTCAGAGTTTCCAACTGGTCTTAAGTATGCCAACCTGTTGTGTGTTAATTTTTACAATACCGGGAGACTGACTTTTTTCCTTCTTTTTTTCCCCCTGCTAGTCTGACCGTTCCTTCACCAGGATCCTTACCATACTCCGCCACTTTTGATAGAAGCACTCAAGAACTCGCGGCAGAACCTGTAGTAGGAGACTCCACAAGACTCAACACAGGAGATTGGATTGTGATGTCGGCGCTTGCCGGCTCGGAAACGATTCATTGTAGGGTCGTTGACGGGGAGTATTGGCCTAGAGTTCGGCTTGCGATTATTTCAGTTGGGCAACAATCGATATTCCATCCAGACATAGAAGGCGCCCCGATACCTGGGGATGCTAGGTTCCAAGTTTCATACGGGATCTATGAATCTAATTTTGATGAACTCGCAGATCAGATTAAGAGAAGCTCCATTGTTCAAATGCTCGACACCCTGCCATCAGTGAACGAGATGCGTGAATGGCTGGTCTTGAATACCAAAGTTGGCGAAGAAGTTAGTCTCAAAAACTGGAAGAACAGGATCAGCTCGAGCGCCTTGCTCTTGCTTCGATGGATAGTCGCCAGCAACCGTAGTTGCATTGTTCAAATTGACCAAACCCCTGATGACACCACTGATCCCAACTTGGCGGACAGTCCGCCAGATGTTGCCTCAAGTGTTGAAGAGATCAAAGATAAGAAGAAGGCGATTATAGGGGAGGAACGAGTGCATGGGATGGATGGCTGGATCCAGTTTCGATTTGCTATGGGTGCCCCGGACAAAGAGCAGCGATTTGTTCAGGAGGTTCGGACTGCAGTCCAAGGGCTCCAGTGTAAGTCATTTATAAATGGCGTATTCACCTATTTAAGCGCTGCTAATTGTGGTCTTAGTTCCCACTCTTTTCGCCTTCCATGGATCGCCACTTCAGAACTGGCACTCAATTATCAGAGAAGGATTGCACTTTAAAGAAACTGGTAAATATCTTGATGCATATATTATATCGTTTATACTTACTTACTGGGAATCTAGCACATGGCCGCGCCTATGGGCATGGCGTATACCATAGCTTAGACGCAGGCGTTAGTCTTGGATATACTAACACCTACCGCTCTTTTGGTTATGGAAATCAGGGAGCCGGCCAAAGATGGTGGTCTAAAAGCCATCTGTGCATCAGCAGCGCAATGTGTCTCAACGAAATCGTCAACCTTCCGCACCAGTTTGTTAGCAAGGTATTTTACCCAATGATAATGGCAAAAACTGTTTATAAGTAGACTAATCAGTTGTCTTTTCTAGGCTCCGCATCTTGTCGTAAATAATGTGGATTGGATTCAAACAAGATACCTCTTCGTACAGACTGGAAGACCCGCTAGCGCTGCTAATACAACAGTAGCTGTTGCCCCGGTTCCAGCTAAGCCGCTCCCCCAGGATCCAACTATGACTCCAAAAGGAATTGGTCACAAGACTCTCATAATCCCAGAGACAGCATCCACTGTTCGTACAAGAAGTGGGAACAATCAAAATATTGCTCTGACTCAGCCGTCTCCCGCCAAAAAGTCACGGATAGGTTCTAAACTTAAGGGAATCGTAAAACTCGCAACCGGGTCATTCACTGATCCAATATGTGTTGAAGATGGCTACAACTCGTCCGCTACTGATACTGAGGATGTCGAGATTCTATTCATCGACGAAAATGGCAGGGGAAAGGGCAAAGGAAAAGAATCAGCGATGAAAGAGACTGACAAGAGGATTGTTAAGAAGAAAGATGCAAATGACTTTACTCCTGGTAGTCTTGACATTACCTCGATTCAACTGCTAGGGGAGCCAGCTTATGCATCTCCAATGGCAACCAAACGCATTCAACAAGAATTGAAAACTTTGATAAAGATCCAAGAGTCACACGATCTTGAAGAATTAGGATGGTACATCAATAATCAGTATATTGAGAATGTTTACCAGTGGATAATCGAGCTTCACTCGTTTGATAGCAGTCTCCCACTCGCTAACGATATGAAAAAAGAGAAAGTTAACAGTATTGTTATGGAGATCAGATTCGGAAAGGATTTCCCGATGACACCGCCATTTTTCAGGGTTATTCGTCCGAGATTCCTACCATTTCAAAGAAGGGGAGGTGGCCATGTCACTGCTGGTGGTGCTTTGTGTATGGAACTTTTGACAAACTCCGGATGGTCCGCTGTGTCTAGTTTGGAGTCGGTTCTTTTGCAAATTAGAGTAAGCACCCTCAAGTTCATCTTTTCTTTCATAATACCTTTACGAAACCTAGAACGAAGTATTTTCTAACAAAACCTATCCGATAGTTGGCCATGTCTTCTACAGACCCGTATCCAGCTCGCCTTGATGGAGGAGCCAACAGCTCCTACGCTGTCTATGAAGCCAAGGATGCTTTCATCCGTGCTTGCCATACCCATGGCTGGCAAGTTCCTCCAGATTTCAGCAGCATCATATAGCGAAGGGTTTTTAAACGGCCCACTTGCAATTATCCTTCTTTCTAATTTTCATTGGCGCATGGTGTAAGGAAGGTTGATGCGTATGACTATCAATAAAACACCAAGGCTTTAGATATTCTTTGGATTTGTGTGGAATGCATCAGGCGCATTATTAACTTGGGCATCAAAGGGCGTTTCAACTAACACTACTAATTCTTAAAATCATACGGGGGTGCCACTTATATCATTTCATTGTGATGGACTTGTCATTTTATTCTTACTTTACATTTTTTATATCTTGTGCAGCGGTCGAGTATGCAGGAGATGGGTGTCTCCGGTGCTCCTATATGCTCGTATATTTAAAATGAAGAATCAGAATATGTTTAAATTATACGTTTGCTGATATTGTTTATCCTAACAACTATATATAAAAATATATTTCAATAATAAACAAGATTTTCTGGATGCATCCTTGTTGGTTAGTGAAGAGACTTATTATATTTTAAAATTCGTCTATTGTATACTCTCAGCACAAGGCTTTTCAAACTACACCAGGGGCAGTGTCTACAATACGAAAGCCTCGTTTCCATCAATCGCTTTGGTCTCCAAAAACATATAGGTTTATTGGTGATTATATTCACCCCAACAGTGGGCTCGCTGATGGAGATCTGATACCCTTTCCCGCTGCCAATTCCTCCAACCGCTCTGCAAGAACTTTATGTTTCTGCATAACATCAACCCATTCACCACCTTCCACATCTGATTCGATAGAATCTTCGCCATCCCTCTGGCTGCTTCCAGCCTCGACTCCCAGTAAGCCCGTGGCAAGTATCATCCCAAAATCGCCACCAAGTCTCCCTAGACTTCCTGCTGCGTAGAGCAGCTGTGTTAACAAAGATTCTCTCGCGGACTTATCTGAGATAACGGGCAGATAATTCCTGAGTGTTGTTGTCAACATGGATACTAGATGCGGCACGAAAGTGACTAGCGGGCTCGGACTATCGCCCCCATCCGCAGGCTTGCCCTCATCCGCAGCCACACTATTCCTTTTTATATTGGGTGTCATGGGCGTCTGTGGTGCTAAATATGCTGAAGCGAGATTGACAGTACTACTCCCTGATGGCGGGAACACAGCTCTATACATCGTTACGATTGCAAAGCTCTGTTCACGGAAAACCTCTATCCAGCGTTTCATATAACGTTCGGTTTGGTGGCCCGTAGACTTTGAGCTTTTGGCTGCTGCTCCGCTGTCGCCATTACTCTCTGTCTGCGATTTAGCCCACTCTTCTCTCTCGGCATCCGCGAGCTCTCTCAGTGGATCCAGAGCTTGGAAGAGACTGTTTAGAAAGGAAAGACGTGCTACGAGGAATATAGATCCCCATACTTCCTCGCCCACCGGAATTTCGGGTGATGTTCGCTTGAGGTATCCGATAGTTTTTATCGCGGTAGGCAATTTAAGTGAGCCGCGGAGGGTGGTGAGAAGCTGTGTGTTCAGAACTTGGAGGAGGGCGTCGCATTCACGGGTCACAGAGATAATTATCGGAACGTTTGGGTATAATTGGTAAAGTCGCCGGACATGGGAGTGGTAGTCAAGAGCGAGAGAAGGATTTGAGGATGTGATTGCGGATTGAAGAAGAGTTGGGAGCTCGAGGATGTCAAGGAGCTTTGGGAAGGTCCGCGCTAGAGTGTGCTTCCGGGTGCGCTCTTGGAGGGCCGGTGATGATTTATGGTAAGTCTTTGAGAAAGTGGTAAGGTGGGCGTCCAGTGCTGGAAGATGGGATTTGAGAGTGTTGATTGAGTCGTTAAGTTTGTCGAGGGAAGACGGAATCGTCGACAGTTGCTCGGAAGAACTGATAAAACTTGGGTAGGAGCGAGAGGCAAGGGATTGAAGGGATAGGTTGATAGAGTGGTGAGAGGATTTGAGGGAAGCCGGCTCATTGTTGGCAATTTCATTGAAGGAAAGCGATGTCAGCCGGGATAGGTACGTGGATGCTGCCGTTGCGGCCTCGCTACCGCGTTCGGACAGATCTGGAGGAAGATGGTCGGAGAGAAATTCGAGAAGCGGGTCAGCCATTGTTAATAACCGTCAGGACCTTGAGCACCATCCCAATCATGATGCTTGATGATTTGGCCGGGATGAGAAAGCGAAGATAATGGTGGTAGTGGTGATGGTGAAGCAGGTTAAGAAAGATGTTGGAGATGGTGTCCACACCATGCCAACACTTTTATTCAAGAAGAATCCAACAGCTACCAAAAGCTAGTAAGTATCTAAGTATATATATACACAGTGAATTGAAGACTACAAAGTAGAGCACTACTAGTATCATCAAGTTATGCCGAGCTGGGCAACCTCTGCATGTCCTCCATATTTCCCCATCTTGATCTCATGCATAGTTTCTCCATGCGCTGCTTATATAGCTTGATTCACTCTGGGTAGCAGACGAAACCGCTAACTCTTCCGTTCCACCAGTATGAATTGTAAAATATCCCACCATAGGGATGATCGTAATCCCACACATGAGACAAAAAGTTATTTATGTTTGAGAACCCTGGATAATGTACAACATCCGAGAAGCCTCCCCCGTTTGCTAATGAGCAATCACCATGTCTAAGTTGAAAACACGTAAGCAACTGGTCCCTCTTTTACATCTAAATAACGTCGAACGCAAGACATGAGTACTCACATGCAGAGGGTGCACCGGGTGCCTTTATCAGGCCCAAATGATTTTACTTGGTCATTGTAACTCGCACCCACGTAATAGACCGTACCCGACTTAAGACCGGTTCGATGCCAACATTTGCCTGAGTAACTAGTACCAGTACAATAATAAACACCCATGGTTACCCCTCGTGCCTACGTTGAATACATTAGCTAGCTTATCCTATAGATTTGATTATAATAATGTCTAGAAGCAGAGGGCGACGCTATTTACCTCGATCTTTGAATTGGTTTCTGGGAGCACACTTGCTTCCGGTTGCGCACTCGCCTCCGGCGATGCCATAACAATTGACCCGAGAGAGCAGATAAGAGCAGAGATAAAGTATGAAAATCGCATTTTGATATATATTATTTTTTTCAGAATGGGTCTTCAAAATGTGGGACTGTTCCTGAGTGCGAATTGCTAGTGATCAAAGCTGGTGATTCATTGAATTGAGGGCGACTTCCAGGCGTCTTTTATAGACGGAAAACCGTCCCCTAGAAATAAATAGTTATCCGTATTTGCCAACGGGAGGCTTCGAGCGGCATGATGCAGATTACGCCGATTGTTCGCTGAACGATTTTTGGGTAACGGTATTTTATTCCCAAGGATCGTGATTCGTCAACATATTAGCGATATCCATATCGATACCGGGTCGTTCCTGGTTCCAGGAGGCCGGCGGCATCGTCCATGTGGAATGGTACCTTGCTGACTGCAGCGCGGCATAGCAGTCTGAAACGTCGATATCGATTTCCAAGTGGGGGTAACTAGGAATGATTATTCTCGAGAGCTTCGCGTACCGAGATTGTATACGTAATACCAGTGTACAACTGGTCGCGCGGATTATATATAGACGAGAAGTTCTAAATCGAGGTTTGGTCCCGTTTGTTTCAGGAGTTCTTACCTGCAGCGTCAGCATGGTACCAAATACGCAGTCTCGAAGGCCAACACAAAAACTGAAAGCGATGTGTTGCGATGCGCAGCAGTTGTTGCGCAGTGCGTTGCGGGTCTGTTGGAGAAATCGTTGCTTCGGAACTGCCCTCAGTTTTCTGTCTGACTCGTTACACGACACATCCTTCCTCCAGGTCGCCATCGCCATCGTTGTCATCATCAGCTAGCCATACCAGCTTCAATTACTATTCTTTTCCCCCTAGGTCCCACGTTCAATTCGATTGTGCAAACGCTCGGACCTTCAGAATAAAGTTCCGCCCGTTATGTCGGAGAATATCCCTGAATCCATCCCGACATCGATGGACCCACGGTCACATCGCCCAAACAAGAAGCGCGCCTTGTCACCTGCTTCGGCGCAGGCTGCGCAAGTCGCATCGTTGATGAAAAACCCCGATCGCTACATACCCACAGCCAAACCGCGTGATAAAAGACTCGCACCTCCTCCCGAAATTGTTGCCAATGTGCAGGGTTCTAGTGCTGGTGCCGGCTCTGGCGAGTTTCACGTTTACAAGGCAAGCCGACGGCGGGAGTACGAACGACTTAAGATGATGGACGATGAATTGAAGAAGGAGAAGGAGAAGGAGGAATTTGAGGTCCAGACTGAAGATTGGAAACAGAAAGACGACGCTAAGACGGCGAAAAACAGGGCAAAAAGACAGAAGAAAAAGCTAGCGCAGGAAAAGAAACGAGAGAGGGAACGTACTGGGACGCCGCAAGTAGAGGAAGAAGATGCAGATGGACAAGCCAAACCCGCTGACACTGCAGAAGCGGATTCCGGGCCTCAAATTAAGATCATCAAGAACACAGGCACAAATACCAACACGGCCAATGGAGCGACAGCCAACGGACATGATGCTAGTACGCCAGCGGCTGGCAATAGATCAGTTGTCATATTCGATGACGATTGATCTCTAGGTATTCGAGAATAAGAATACCTCGATCCCTCAAGGGATATATACCATTCAGCACGGCAGGGAGTTAAGTCGAATTTTTGTCCACATTTAGCGATTACTGTTTGTCTCATGGCTTGTAGATGCCTTCTATTTCTTTGTATTACTAGCTTTAATTATGGCTTTGGGTATACAAAATGCTTTTAGGAGCATATGCTCCATAAGTCTAGCTAATTCTAACCTTAGTCTCAAAACCCCCCCTCTACTCTTCAGCGCCTCCACCTCCGCCCTGCTTACCACTCTTCGCTCCACAGATTTCATCGACCCGAAGCAACAGGCAAGCAGACTAATTCTCATGTTAACAATCAACTTATATAAAATAATCAATATAGAGTAATTTACCTCAACAGCAGTTTTCAAGCTCTGCAACTTGACAGCCTCGGGTTCCCACACGCCGTATTCATTCATATCGACAATCTTACCCGTATCGCCGTTAATGCCCCATGTATGGCCTCCTTCGGCGTGTTTAGCCCTTAACTGGGTGAGAACCCGAACGGGACTGGCACCACAATTCTGGATCAAGGTTCTGGGAATGACTTCCATGGCATCGGCGACGGCCTTGTAAGGCCACTGTTGGACGCCTTCAACCTGTTTCGCAAGCTCTGCAAGTCTAACAGCTACTGCCATTTCGGTTGCACCGCCTCCAGGAGATAGCCTAGGATGAAAGAAGACATTACGAGCCACCGACATCGCATCTTGAAGATTTCTTTCAATCTCATTCAGGATATCCTTTGATGGGCCTCTTAATAAGATGGTGCAAGCTTTTGGGTCTTCACATTTGGTAATAAACGTGAAATATCTATCTCCAATCGTTAGTCCAGGTCGGGTTGAGCCATTCCGAAGCCAGGTTACACTCACTCATCTCCGATCTTCTCAATCTCAAAGAGACCGCACTTTGTACCAACGTCGGACTCTTGGAGGTCTTCTACTCTGTTGACAATTGTAGCCCCCACAGCCCTTGCTATTCTGTTGTTGTCGCTCTTTCGAACCCTTCGTAGGGCAGTAGCGTTGCCTTTAAGGAGGTAATGCTGTGCAAGATCTGCTCACAGTTAGCATCTGCATAAAGGCTGGTAGAAGTATTTGCCTGTACCTGAAACTCCCTTTTCTGTGATAACTAGATCGGGTTTCAAGGCTAATATGTGTTCACACAACGCCTTAACTTGTTGCTCTTCAATCTCCAAAATTTTATTCCAGTCTTCTTCCTTCGAGATTTCAATGTTGGTTTGTGACTCTCCCTTCTTATACTCTAGCGGGCAATCCAACAACACTACTCTGGGATTTTCTATCCTTCTCCTCATTTTTGGATGGGTAATGTCCTTGTTCAGCATAACACCATCTAATACTCGGCTATCCTCGATTTGCCCACCAGGTATCTTCTCGATCCTAGCATATCTCTTGATATCCACTTCTTTCTTTCCGCTGCCGATATCTTGGGCGACCACTCGCACGGCTTTTAGTGCCAGACCGCACATCAGCTCGCTCCAGCGGGATACAAACTTCGTCCCGATTGACGAAGATATTAGCTTCAGCATTTCGGTATCTGAGGTTACATCGACCGGAAGCGAAATCTGTTCGATAACTTCGAGGGCATCAGAAAGAGCTCGTTTAAATGCCTGGATGATAGTGACCGGGTGGATCTGGCGTTCGAGATGCGGGAGCGCTTGTGCCAATATTTCACCAGCTAGCGATTGGTTTGCGGTTAGCAATGTACAATAAATCTTCACCATTTTAAATATTTCAAATACCGAGAATTATCACCGTCGTGGTTCCATCACCGACTTCTTCATCCTAGCACCGATTCTGATAAGCAGGAGTATTTCCTTAGTGACCCGGACAAGTTGCAAGCTTACTTGCGTCCTACTCAGCTCAATCATACTTTTCGCAGCTGGGTGGGCAACTTCGATCTCTCTTAGTATCGCATGACCGTCGTTCGTTAAAACGATTCCGCCCATAGGGTCTAATAGCATCTTCAACATGGCCTTAGGTCCTAGGCACGATCGGATAATATCTGCCACTCTAAAAAGTTTCGAGAACCGTTGTCAGTTCTGCTACACTGCTAGGCCGAGCGACTGGTGGAGATGGAGATCTAACGTTTTTGCTGCGGTGATATTTGATAACTGCGCCTTTCTTCCGGTTTGCCGTTCACCGGCACCGGTGTCTGTATGGTTCTACCTGTTAGTTCCTGTTCAAAATAAGATAGGGTTGCTCTTGAAGCTCACTTAGCATGATCACTGGAGCTTGCATTTTGAGTTGCTCGCTTCCAAAACGAAGTAGAATCCTAGCTGATGAAACTATTTGATAGAGGTAGATGTAGTATTCTAGGTTTCTAGTAAGAAGGTGATTTGGATTCGTGTATCGTGTGGTTGAAGGTAGGGTGTAGTGGGGTCCGTTGAGTTTACGCGGTTCGAAATTTTTGGCACACCGTCACACCAAAAGAAGCTATCGTTTTCGTGCAGAGGCTATCGATAAAAGTGGGCACAACACAGCAACGCGCAAAAATACAACCTCTCTCTTGCTAAGAACTTGCATGGTTTTTGAGGGTGGTATAGAATGCAATCTAGGATTCAAATTAAAGAATTATCCGCTTTGCCAGTCAAGAAAAAGTATCGTATAGACAAATAATCTAAACACAAATAATCTTACAGACCTAAATGACCCCGATTGTGATATAAACCTGATGAAATCCTACGCTTTCTGATCGCAGTGTCTACGATTCCGGAATGGAAGTCGAAGAATAGAGCAAAGATCTCAAGGTAAAACTGCCAGAAGGACATTTTGACTTTCCCTGCGCATGAATTGACTCAGTATGGTTCTCTGCCAGTAAATAACCTGCCTGTCCAAACTCTGAGCTCCTATGAAACGGAAATACGAGGCATCTATCTTTTACATATAACTTCTCACCGAAAAGGATACAAGCTTTTGAGCTACTAACCGGCCAAGTGTTATACTAGAGCCACATGCTCATGTTCTATACTTCACTAGCCTTTGCTACATGCTTTCTATAGCTTGCGTCAACATGTGATACTGGGAAATGGCACCAGTATGCTATTCGTGTGATTCTGGGAGCTTAGTTCTGTGAGGTAAAGTAAAGCATTTACGCAGTAGATTTAACTATCGATATAACATTCAGATCATATCGTGGTGGAACTTTGAGGTCTCCGTTTTTGCTGCTCCCAGAACTTAGCTCTTAATAAGTGTGTGGGAGTGTCAGCATACCAGAGGACGGTTAATCCTCCCTAATCAAGCATCTGCAATATGAATTAGCTATTATTCGGACTATCACTGAGTTATTCATGTTCCATGGCATTGACTCCACTTTTTAGCATAGATCTTACTCTTTTTTTTTTTTTTTTTTTTAAAGTATGTTTCTTTATCTGAAAATTCAGAGGACTGAAGCATCTGACGTCCAATCAATGGCAATGAGATAGTGATTTTTATTTAGTACTCAAAAGTAAACTTAGGCTCGGATCTGCGAAGAAACTAGTTATATGGCCATAAGCAGAAAAACTTAAGATTTTTGAATATAAACCCGAAGGGTTGATTTAATTTCAGGCTTCTAAATCTCTTTTAGAGTTCAAGGCACATTGGTGGGTAGTAATTAATGGAAATCTTGGTTTCTCTGCGGCAAGGGCTGTTTCTTCGGAGAATGCGAGATTAGCTTATTGTTTGTTATGGTGATTGCTAAATTGATGTCTCATCTTCCTAACTATTTGATACCACTAGTGCTCGGGTTGGCTCGTTTGATTTTGTTAGCAATTTAGGTTAATCGTAGATGCTCCATGATTAAATACTCTATATGGGGTTTATACGTCACCTAAAATTGGATTACTTCTTCTTATATACTATATGCCATTAGAGCGCCCTATAATAATTCAAAACAGGCTAAATGTTAAGATAATTAAGGAATTAGAAGTGTTTTTTGGCATGAGCTCAGCTGGTTACAGGTTGCTTTGTCACCGACAAGATAGCCTAATTAGGTAGCATTGCACGAGATATATCGATATTATAATGGCAAGAACTCAGCACTGAAACATTCAGCACAGAACTCTACTACAAAATTTACCTGATTGGATTGCATGCTCATTCATCTAGTTCGCAGTCCACGCGAGATGTTTAACGCAAATGTGAAGTCTGTTAACTGAGTATCACCAATCATGATTTAAAAGAAGCAAGAAATAATCCTTTGCAGTTTGACAGTTGCAATTGGCATGCCGGAAGGATTTCTCGAATGATGTAGCCTCGAAACCAAGCGGCATGCATACCGACGTAAATCAATGATATCAAGTTCTGCCGTTGTTTCAAAATCTAGTTCTAGTTCGTGCGGAGTTGAGCTTTCAACCACCTGCATATCGATCAGCATAGATGGTAGAACGTGTCCACTCCTTTCCTATGCACACCCATGAAGGAAACCCGCCATACCAGCCTACTGATCGAATTTTCGCAGGTTGCTGCTGTCGCCTAGGCCGCGGTATATTCATTTCTCAGGCCTTTTGCTCCAACGGGTTAGCGCACGTTTCAAATAGCGGATCTTGCAACACAAAAACGACCACAACTAACGAGAATACCAAGAAGGTTGCCCTTATGATATTGTATAATGCGAGAACTATCGCATGGATGTATCAGGGCCGGAGCACATGTTACAATCAGGACAAACTTCTTTAGGCGAGTCACTTTCTTAGTGGAGTTTGGATTTGTTTGATTATATGCTCTTTGCTCGCGGGTCCTTTCTCTTGGGACTGTCATCTTGGCCCTGTGAGATGGATCGCCAGTTCTTCAACCTTAAACTCAAAGAGAAGGCTTGATAGAAATATGTATAAAGGTAAGATGAGCTCCTGGTGACAAGACATCTCTTTATCCATTTATCACACACCACCAAACCACAATCATTGACCTCTTGCTTGCTGTTTTCATCTTTCGTCCGCTCTCTTCAATCCAATTTAAACGTTTATCCTATTCAGTACTCTTCGCCCCTCAAAATGAGAGTCTGTGTCGCGACTGTCCTTACATCTTTTGCGTCTCTTGCAACAGCCCATACCCGAATTGGGAATATTTGGGTGAATGGTAAGTTGATCGACTGGAGCTTTGTTTGGTCTTGTTTCTAACATTCAGCTTTAGGCGTAGACCAAGGTGATGGCGCTGGAGTTTATATTAGACAGCCGCCCACCAATAATCCTTTACTTGATGTCGCATCTAGTGACATGATTTGCAACGTGAACAACAATCCTTTGAGTGGGTATGTTAACGCTAAGTCTGGAGACACTATTAGTCTTCAGTGGTTCAAAGAAAATATGGGCCCATCCGATATTGTCATGTAGGTGCCACCATTGTTCTAAACAAATCAAATATACTGAGAATAGTACAAAAGCGATGAGAGTCATGTGGGTCCTGTGACGGTGTACATGGCCGATATGTCCCTTAGTGCCACTGGCCAAGGTGCCATTTGGACGAAGGTGTATCAGGACGGTCAGATTGGTAGCTCGTGGGCGCTGACACGCTTGCGAGAAGATCCGGTTCATGGCAAGCAAGTCTTTGTTATACCGCCAAAGCTTAAAACAGGGTAAGATCTGTAGAACATACACGGTCACGGCGTGGATTGAGACTAATTTCATCTTCAGAACCTATCTCGTTCGAGCAGAGATAATTGCTTTGCATGAAGCCTACGATGTGGGCAAGGCACAGTAAGTCCAATGATCTCTATATGTACTCAGACGCATATCGGACTTACACATGATTCTAATTGTAGGTTCTATCCATCCTGCTCCCAGTTCAAGGTCACAGGGCCTGCGGATGGAGTGGCCCTTCCTGGTGGTTTCAACTTTGCTGCAGGGTACAGCGCCACAGACCCAAGCATCCATATCGATGTCTACGCCGGTGTAACAAATTATAAAGTTCCAGGACCAGCGGTATGGTCTAACGCGGCACCAATCATTCCAATCGGACAGAGCAGCGCAAGCACAGGCCCAGCTACAACATTTAAAACCTTAGTGACCACTAAGCGTTCGACAACCGGATTGGCCCCAACCGCAACCACAACCATTGGAGGTGGTAGTGAGTGTGTAGCGGGGAAGCTTGCCCAGTGCGGCGGCTCCGAATGGGCAGGTTGCACTAAATGCCCTTCCGGAACAACTTGCAAGGTACAAAATAGCTGGTATTCGCAATGTCTTCCTTGATTGCCAGAGAATATTGCAATCCATAATTAAAAAGTGTGACCTCTCAAACTCCAAGCCGAGAGGATAAGAAATTCTGTATTATTAATTTGGGGTGAAATTTTTTCTTCTTTTTTGTCATTTTCACTTATTTTAGTCCTTGGTGAAATCATATCGTCTATGCTCGAATACCAGCTGCAGAATTCCCAAAGTATGCACATATTGCCTTGCTTCGTGACTGGAGGCAATAGTGAATGACTTTGATGTCATTAGCATTCGGATCGTAGCGTGCAATTTGGTTAAGGTCACCATTTCGTGGTAGGTAGAGAACAATATCAGAAGTGATCTTGCGAGCTGCAGCGTATATCTCCGCCCTGTTACAGGGATGTTAGCGTATCGTAAAGTCATGCTAGGTGTTATATAGTTAAGGATTAACATACCCTCCATAGGTCATTGTTTCCAAGTCAAACACTTTCTCGTGTTTATAACTTGGGCCTCCCCACGGGGGGCTTAAAAATAACGTTCCGATTTCCGTATTACCACTCCATTGCTCCGCGTATTCGAAGAAATCCGCTTGAATAAACTCGATCTTTTCTTCAACCCCATAAATTCTGGCATTGTGCTTCGCGCAAGCAAGCATTGTTTCGTCATGATCGATTGCAATGACCCTTTCGCATTGAGGCGACAGCGCGAATTGTATAGCATTCCCACCGACACCACAGAAGGCATCCATTATAATCCGGGATTCAGACAGAGATGCTGGGAGAATGTGTCGTGCGATCTTTCTTGCAACCGATTCGGGAGTAACGCTGTAGAATCCTTCGTCGGTAATCCAGATTCCCTCATCCCAAAGCGTGAATAGGGAGTATCTTTGGTGCCAGTAACTGTAAGAGTCAACAATTAGTGTTTTTGTTCTAATGGGTGGAGTAACGGAAACCCACTTTAAGAGATCCCAAGGAATGCTATCTCTTGTGTACAGATTGACTCCTGAGGGAGGAACTTCTTCTGCGGTTTTACGCTTCTTCCCGCGAGATGACCCATCTACGTTAATAGGGTCGATGCAATCCACGCTCAGTCGTTTCATTTTGTCTGGAGTTGGTCGGAACTTAGGTTGTTGCGATCAAGGACGCATACTAAAAGAAGCGCACGAGAAATGTTGTTTGCCGCATCTCGCTTCCACCCCAGGTTTTCCCTTGATTTATTCTTCAAACTCATCGCCATACACACACAAAGACTCGTCTTCGGTTCGACCAACATCCTATCTGCACTTTATTGGTAATTCAAAGTACCAAACACTCAAGCTACTTGTTAAGGCGATCCTTCATGATGGAGGTAGATACAGTTTCGAGTACAACGGATCCTTTCACACACACTTTCAAAGCCCGAAAACACCGACCAGGGCGACAGGTCAGGAACCGAGACGAAGACCTTGGTCCCGCAGCGCCAAACGCGAAGGCTGACGATACACCACACATCAATGATGACCCTTCGGTGGAAACCGCGATGACATCTACAGATGTAGATCTAATGGAGGGAGAATATTCATTATCCGTTGCGGAAATAATACGATTGCGCAAGCAAGCGAAGGCGAAAAAAGGAGGATTGGACTTTGGTGTAGATAAGAGAGCGAAGACGCCAACAGCAGAAGAAGAGGAAGCATTAGCTGAGAAGGACGCTATGGAAAAAGAGGTCAGCGCCGTCGTAAACCGCTTCACGGGCCAGACCGGCGCCATTGTCGATGTTAATGAGCATATGTAAGGCTGCACCACCCCTCTTTCTAAAGTTTATGGGCAGGATAGATCGCTAATCACATTGTCAGGATGAAGTACATCGAGGCAGAGTTGGCCAAGCGCAGAATGGAGGAAATATTGCAACCTGTTCCGATGAGCGAGGATAGCGATTCCGATACTAAAAGAGTTTACCCAGCACCACTTACTTCTACGAAAATATCTGAACGAAGGATAGGGAAATGGCCCATCAGACCAGACTTTCGCGGCGCTACTCTCGGCAAGCTTCAGGAAATTGATCTCGGTTCCGAAACCACACGAAAAAACATCGAGAGAACCGAAGAAGCAAAGAGGCGTTTAGAGGCTGGTGAGCCACTGAAGGAGCCTGAATTGGAAGATCCAAAGAAGAAGAAGCGCGGAAAGAGAAGAAGAAATAGCATGGATATTGAGCGAGATAAGTTGGTAGAAGAAGTACTCAAGGAGTCAAGGCGTAAGTCTCTCTTGCACTAAAATATTTGTTCTTTTGCACATACTAACCGATAATCCAGTGGATATATATGAGGAACCCGATCCAGCGACGAATAAAACACAAGTGGAGGAAGATGATTTTGCGGCAGACGATCGAATCGCAGAACAATTTAGAAGAGAATTTATGGATGCTCTTAACGCTAGACGTAGAGGCAGAACGAACCATAACAAGAAGAAGGATGATCCAAAACGCCCTAGAGGTCCGAAATTAGGAGGAAGCAGGGCTGCAAGAGCTGCTATGCGCGAAAGCGAAAGGGCTGCTGGGAAAAAGTAACAGTAAATTCTTCCTTGTCAATTTGGCGTTTAGCGGCATGTGTGGGCACATCACTATTTTAATACTAGGTTACCATTTTGGCTTGGATAGATTGCATACTGTGGCCTGGTTGGATAGCGTTTACTTCATTGGTTCCATTTTTGATATATTTTCTTCCCTATCTAAAAAATCGTGAGCAGTCTTTCTACGACTCGACTAATTTGTTATATTTGAAAATGGGATGGCCGAAATCTTAAATTTGACGCAGTTTGATCGGGCATGACGATATGGCCTAACAGTTCGGTCTTTAAACGTTCTCGATTACAGATGCTAAGCTTTAACGGCTGAGAGAGAGACAAAATGTTTAGCTTGCCTGAATACTTGGGTATTTGTAGATAATTTCGCAGTTGTATAAATGGAAAATGTTATTGCGCATCATCTCAACCACTCGACTAGGCTCGTTGGAGACGGCGTTACAGGCTTTGGGAGGAAGCGAGTTGATTATTTGTGGCTAGCCCCTGTGGACCAGGATTATTGATCAAGTCAAATATATTCAACTTGACTTGTATTTTACAAAACTGGCCAGCGTCCGTTAATGGTTTGCTTCAAAGACGACCGCGAAACAATCTCTTTTGCATGCTTTTCTGCCTTCTTTCTAATTTCTTCCTCATCCATAGTCATCAACCTTCCATCCTTAACAAGAATATTCCCATCAACTACTACCATTCGAACATCCCGACCCGTTGCTGTGTAAACGATTGTACTGATAGGGTCGAATGACGGTGTGAGGTGTATCTGTCTAAGATCTATCGCAGCAAAATCTGCTCTCTTTCCAATCTCTAGAGATCCTATTTCCTTCTCCAGACCCAGTGCTTTCGCACCATTGATTGTGGCCATTTCCATGACACTCTCCGCGGGCACAACTGTAGGGTCATAATGCGTCGCCTTGTGGATAATCGCTGCAAGTTTCATTTCTTGGAGAAGGTCATTCGTATTGTTACAAGGAGCACCGTCCGTTCCCAACCCTACGTTTACATTGGCGTCCAGCAATTCTGGAACTCTGGCGAACCCGGAAGCGAGCTTAGAGTTCGATGTAGGACAGTGTGCGACGTGGGTTCTTGTCTCGTGGAGTAGCTTGATATCGTTGTCGTCCAAGTGCACCATGTGAACGAGGACCGTTTTTTCGCCCAGGAGGCCCACGGATTGACAGTATGTCATGGGAGTGTGACCAACGGATGCATAGAATTCTCGATCAGCCTTAACCTCCGCGCAATGCATTGTAATTGGAATGTTTTTCGCTTTAGAAACCGAAGACATTTCCCTGAGGAGGTCATCAGATACCCTGGAAGGTAAGATAATATGTTAGTTAGAAACAGAAACTAGACGGAGTTGCCTGCGAATGTTCGTATATGCAGTTATCAATGGAATGGAACATACCCTGGAGGCGTCCTAGCACCGAACCAAACTTTAATCCTTCCATCTGCCTTGCCATCCCATTTTTCATGCATCTCGACTGCTCCGAGTAGGCTTTGCTCACGAGTTTCAACAAGACCTGGGTGCATCATTCTCTTCTCTTCCGTGGCATATTTTCCAACATCCATGACGATTTTCCCAAGACATCCTCGAATGCCACTTTCTTCGACCGCTTTGGCAAGACCATCGAATCCGTATCTATCCGCAAACTATAAGATCGAAATTTAAATTTACTGTAAGGTCAGCAGGTACTCAGGTATGTGAACACAACCAAAAAAACTGGCAACAGGCTTTGAGAAGGAAATACCATGCTTTCCAAAAAACAAGTTGTTCCGGATTTCAACATCTCTGCAATAGAGATCTTTGCCGCGACTTCTCCATCCTCTGCGGTAAAGTTGCCTTGGAGAACCCAAACACGATCGCAGAGCCAACCAATTAGTTCGAGATCGTCTGCAGCTCCTCGAAGAAGGGTCTGTGCCGTGTGCATGTGAGTAGATATCAAGCCAGGGAAAACAACGTGGCCGGTCAGGTCAACAACATCTTCTGCGGGATGTCTTTCGATTAATGTATCTGCTTTCCCGATATCCATAGTTCTAGTGCCCTGTACGAGAAGGGCTCCATCCTGAATTATTTCACGTTTTTCGTTGACAGTAACTACAGTCGCATTGGTGTACAGCATTTTGAGGCGCTATTTAAGAGTTTGGCTAAAATATATTTAAATATTGATCGTAAGAGAGTGCCGAATGTCGTTGACATGACTTAATAACTGGATTCAGACGTTTCCTTAGAGATCATCTTATATAGAAGCCTGTTCCACGGAAGGCTATCAACCACGGGCCTAAAAATACAACAATGACGGACATCGCCGCGTTGCGTTGGACAAGACCCGCAGATGCGCGAGAAAAATTTTTTTGAAAAAATCTTCTGAGGCTGAATGGGGATTCCAAACATGATTCTGCAAGTAGGGCTGATTGCGCAAAGCGTACACAGATGGAAGCCAATCTGCTGTTCTAGGGAAATTCTTTTCTAACGAAGGCCATGGAAACGCATATGAAGCGATAAGACAAAGAGTATCTAGACGAAGTCATCAGTAGCCACGTCACGCGAAAAACCAAGCCACAGGCTTAGTGTAAAAGTGATATCGCTTGGCCTTGATACGGGATCAGTGAAGGCTAGTAAAAGAGTCAAAAGCACCATAAGTATACGATAAGCACATACAACGAGTCTCCGATAGCTGCATATCTAAATGCACATGCACCCATGCATCGCTTTCGATACTATATCACAAGTAGCTACAGCCATCTGTTATCTGGATACCTTAAAAAGCACGGTCCTTATCTGCTAACGATTGCGTATAAGAAATACATGAAAAGTGCGATATTAACAGGATAATATATGTTTATCGGACTTACTTTTACGATCCGTTTAATCTCATGCAAGTTGGAGGAGCGCACGGTTAGCGATGTTATACCATGAAGCAGGCTAGGTAAAAGACAGCTCTCGAATAAACAGTAATTCTGCTTCAAAGCCAGCTTGGATCTACCTGATGCGTCTAAAATTATTGGTTGCTACACGTTTAGAGAGGAGGTAGTTGATATTTAGCACTACTAAACAATTGCTTTATCACGGATTGCGTTAGTCTAACGGGACAGGAGGCTTAATTGGAACAGCCAATTTTGGACGCGATGGCAAGGTTAAGACTGTAAGCTCCAAAGCTCCCGCAGAGGTAAGCGACAGAACTTGGCAAAATCATAAAGCTGAATACGAGTCTTGTAGATGTGAATCTCTGCGAATAGAATTTATGATTGTTTTAGATAGGTTTAGTAATTTGTACTGCCTGATTACTTGATTTGTTTTGTCTGAGTTTCCAGTTGATTTCGTACATATTGAGAGCTCTTGCAATTAAATTCGTCGTATTCCACAATGCAAAGAAGCAGCGTTCCATCTTGTAGGCGTTACCTTATGGTGTTGTATTTTTGAAGAGGACTCCGTGTTGAAGGACAAGTCACAGCTGAGGGCTAACTAGCCGCAACCAATTAGCTTGCTGAGAATATGTATACGTAAGTAGCTGAAGTATAATATATAGTCAAGTATGTGCTAGAAGACAGTATTGCGAGAGCAGCTTCATCGAAAATATAACACGCTCATTGACGGAAGCTATCAATGAAAGCTGAGCCTTGTAGATATGTTGAATTGGCGGTGACTTCAGCCAGGGTGACGGGAATGGCTCGTCTTTTCCATCCCTCCTCGAACGGTAGCCTCTCTTCCTTGAATATCGATTTAATATATTTGAACGGGACTTTATCATATCCTCCAGCAAAGGAAGCACCCCAAACACACATGACTAATGTGACTTCTCCAAACGCAAGAATTGCTTCGCGAAGACCAAATTTGAGTTCCGGGTTATCCCTCCTCTGTTCCTTCAATCTCTGATTCCGGAGGTGAGCAAAATCAGCTATGGTGAATATCTCGCCGTCACTGGAGGCCTTTAAAAGCTCTTCGACAAGGTGTGGTTGAATAGAGGTATTGTCCCCTTGAGCAAAGTCATTCCGTACTAGTGACACATCATGCTCAACAGCTCCATGACGAGAAAGCTGATCAAGATTTAAAACTGGCTCGCCCTTTTCGTTGACCTGGCCGGCATCTCGCAAGCCCAGGCTAATCTGCGAGTCCATAGTTGGCAGACTGGGTAGCTTGCTGAGAAAGCTGTGAAACCATGATTGCTCTTCCTTTTTGATATCACCCTCTTGGTTGTCTGCAGCCTTTTGGTCAGGTAATTGGTCCACGTGAAGCATAAACGCCGGCTTTGTTAAACCAATGGCCATGTCGGGGGCTAAGCCAAGCACATCTTCAAAAGCTTTGATGATATCGTCTGCGGTAACATTCCGGCCATCTCTCGGGATGTATCCATGATTTGCGAGAGAGTTAATAATGGGGCATGGGCCGCGCAGGTCTGTGATTTCAGGATGTTTCCAGCTGCCCCTTTGTAAAGCTGGTGCGGCCGTTGTTGCAGTTGATTCTTCCATGACGTATTGTGACTGGCAAGAATGATTCCTCCAGTAGGATCAAGAATATATCGAGTATGTAAAATAATATTTTTAAAATGTCTTAGGGAATGAATACTCTGGTGTAATACCCGAACCGAGGATATCTCGATTGATTCTCGTTCTGTGTGACAAGTATTCCAGCACCTGAGAATAAGAACATCGGGGGCGCTCAGCCGTTTAAATACCATGAATGAGTGCTGCAGCTATGGGTCGGGATCAGAAACGGTGCTGATAGCCAGTTTAGGGTGGCCCAAGCTTGCCCAGACAGTGCTCTGCATGATTAGCATGCATCAGCAGCCATCAGTGAGGGGTCATATATGATAATTTCCAACGTCCCGTTGCACTCGACATGCATAAGCTGACAATATCTTGCCAGTCACTGGCTGATACTCCGCGCTTGGCTTCGGGATTATTTTTCGCAGTTTAGAAAGTTCAGTACCTTGATTCGGGAGGCATACTTAAGATATGTTTCACCCTGTTTGGAATCTCACGGTTCGATAGTAGGTTTGCGTGTTAAAAAGGTGAATTCAACTGTCCTGCTTCGTTATGACGCCCACCATCTTTATGCGGGTATGGAAGCTAGCTCGTTCGAAGACAGCCATATTGCTTTTGTTGGGGACGAATGCGGGGAATACAAGACAGTCTGCAGAGCATTGCAGCCAGTTCACCAGTCAATGCATCATTTTACACTTGTCAAACCGGTAATACTCTGCAGCTTCGAGGCCGCCTTTCCCCCCTATACATGCACATGCTTCGTGTGTATAGAGTTCAACGGAGGTGTCAGAGGGCGGGCATGTGGGACAAGCTTAGTTTAATTTCGACGGTGCAAGCTAGAGCTTCTCTTTGAAATGAGGTAACCAGGGCAACCAACACATTTCAAACAACAACAAACCAACAAACTCGACCAACTCAACTCAACACTATTTTGAATGACTTGACGGTCTTCTTTCAGTAATCTCGATCCCAGCTCCATCATCACCTTAGTATTGTACCCAAATATATTATTACTTCCACAACATTATTCCTTGGAGTACTGTAGCTCAAGAACTTTTGAGCGAAATCCTTTTCAAATAGCCCGACTCATCAATGGCGGCACCAGCGAGCCCGTCGAAATTGGTCTCTTCAACAAATCTTTCCTTGTCTAATTCAAGCCCTTGGAGGCTGAAAGTTACCGTCGAAGCGGAACCCGACAGTGATCTTTTCTTAGACCTTGCACAGGAAGAATCTTTGACTACATTACAAAACGCATCAAGGAGAGGGAGAGTGCCAAAGAATCGCAATGTAACAGCAAAGGTTATTTCCAGCAAGGTTGCACTCCCATTCAAAAGTGGTGATGACACGGCAATCAGCGAGGATTCTCTAGGTTTGGATAATACTACCGGGATATTTTTGTCGGATAATAGATCCACTCCACAGACATCGACGGCAAAACGACCCTCGGATATTGGTTCCAGGACGCCAGGTGGTATAATAGTTCCACTGAAAGGATCCGAGCCAAAAGAAAAGCCGCCGAAGAGAAAGGGAACACCTGCTCGAAGAAGAGTTAAAGATATCGAATTATCAGCTTCTGAAACAGAGGCTCCACCAGTAACGACTCCCAAAAGAGGGCGTGGCCGACCAAGAAAATCCGTCGGAAACGTAACGGACACATCGCGAACACCAGCCGCTAGTGACTCTGCGGCCCGTGAGAATCTGCCACAGAATAACGTATGTTCCTATAGATCCAAAAGATACGCTTAATACTAATTGCTCACATATGGTAGCACGAACAAATAGAAGCTGACAACGGTATCCAGGCCGCACTCGATGACACTTTTGCGACACATATTCCATCTCCACCAGGTTCTCCGGTCCCGCGATTCCTCGGCAATTCTCCAAGCCGGATAGGGACTTCTGTTGAGTTAGATGCAATGGCACAGGATGACCCCTCGATCGTTGCAAGCGAAGGTTTCTCAATGATAGCACCAAGAGCCACAGCGGGTTTAAACACGCCTCGGCCAACCCCTGATGTCGAAGAGCGAGAAGATGAGGCAACTGCACTTTCTAGCAATCCGGAGCAGCAGGCCCAAACGACGCAACCTATTGAGGATATAGCAAATAGTGTCGCCGGTCTGTCAATCCGATCAGGTCCGAAAAGACGGAGAAGCTTACGCCTAGCTTCCAAACCTGATGAAGAGAAGGACCAACAAGGGGCCAATACTGCGAGCTCCACAGTTATAGAAAGGTTTCGTGAGCTTGCGAGCAAGGCTTCCAAAAACACTAAACCAACTGTTCAACCAGCAAGTACTTCACAACACGAGACCAAGGATGAAGTTTCTAGCTTTAGGAGGTTCCTCCAAAGTGAACCCGCTAAAGTTGTTCCGGGCACCTATGAAGAATCAACCGTTTACTTTGCCCCAAAGAGAGCTGTTCAACCTGTGAATCGAAAAAGACAAACACCGGCGAAGCGCACAAGTGCTGAACTAGAAGTAGGCCTTGAGAATAAAGCGGGGAATATTATTCCTGAGCATCTTCTCGGGCCAGCAAAGCCTAAAGAACCTCACAGAACGACACGAAAAGCTAGCAATCCTAAGAAGAGCATCCCAGAATCGCGAGAGGAAACTCCGGATTTGTTTGGTGAAGAAGGAAGGTCGGTGAGATGGCACCACGAAGTTATGGGCGGGAGTTTCTCGATGAACTCCTCGGGTGTTAACTCTAGTTCGGAGAAGCTGGAACCGGAAACTCCGCAACAAGAATCCTCACATAGACTGCTTGAGAATGAGGTCATCGTCGAACCATTTAGACTAAATGCTGGGAAATTAAAAGACGGCAGTGCCATGCCTTTAGTCGTTCCTCGAGAATGGACGAATCACTATTGGGCAGTTTTGACTAGAATTGCTTTTCCTGGGACTGATTTGATGTTGAGAAGCCAACGTCCTATGGCTGGATTGCGTCCAGAGGAGTCAGCTGATCAAGCTATGGAGCGCCGACGGAAGATTTTAAGATCTTTTCCTCGCAACGAAGATGGATATTTAGTTCTATCGGAGCATGACTCGGACATCATCGATACATTTGAAGAGCATATGCGGCGCGAGATCGTCGGTGACAAACGCATCGCTGGTGAATCTCGGCGTATGTGGGGGTTTTCGAGACACCAGATTAAAGAAGCTTTGGTTGTTTTGCAGGTATCAAGACAGAGAAGAATTCAATGGGTGGTTTCTGCTGGAGAAAGGTTGGAGGACTGGGGTTTGGCCTGAAAACTTACAACCTCGCGTGATTGTTCCCCGATCCTGCAATTGTATTTTCTTGGCGTTCAGGTGTATTTGGGTCTTAAATATTAAGGTGGAGGACGCATACGTGTTTAGAGTTATTGTTTTATTACTTAATGCATGGCAGGTGTGTTTGACCACCTAGCTTCTCGTTATATGTGCACTTCGAGGATTGGGCGTGTGCAATGATGAATGCCAAGTCGGGTTCGAGAATCTGCCGAGAATCTAGTTTGCAACTTGCCTGCCTAGTTGTCCATTATGGGGTTACCAAGCACCAAGATCCGACTATTCAGCTGTTGTGTGAGGGTTTTCGTTTTCGGTTGCAACCAGGTTCCAAACCTCAGCCTCTTTTATCCCTCCTCTCCTCCTGAGCCAAGAACTACTAAGCAAACGGCGAGTGATACGAGAATGCTTCTCTAGACTGGGCCACAGACTACGCTTCACCGGACAAACAGCTTCCTTGCTGGTTCTCGTATGACAGGTACCGATGGCTACCTAGGCAGGGCAGTTGCTTAACCGACAACGCACAAAAAGCCTACATAGCAGCAGACGTCAGATCCAAATAAACGGGGCGAAGCACCATTACGACCGTCCTCTTACCACAACTTCTAGATATATGAGAGATGCACTACCCTATGTCGGAAAATATATAGAAAATAGCTCCATCAATCTTGTCTGGGACATGGCGCTTCCTGCCTTAAATTCAACTGTCGATATCCGTCGGCCCGCTTGAGCGAAGAATATCGGCTACCCCATAAACCAATCACGCACGATTACGACCATGGACCAGGCTTTAGAACGGGATTTCCACTCGAGTCCCCTCTTATTTCCCTCCCAAAGCTCATCTACTTCGACTTCAGATGATACCCTTCGCTATCATGCGTCTTTCGCGAACAATTTCCAGGGAATGGATGAGATAGCCTCGTCGCCTGAGATCCTTGCGGCGGATGATTCCGACACCAACTCGCGACAAGCGCGAAACAAGAATACAAGGGCGATATCAACCACCACTATCGGATTGTTGCGCAGGCACACGGTATCGTCCACCGAAAGACTGGATGAAATCCCCACCCGAAAGAGAACTTACATAGAATCCTGCGGCATTGATAATGAGAACCAACGTCCACCCCCACGAATCAAGGCTGCTAGGAAGTTCGCACACCCCGCCGAAGTTCACAGGCCCGCCCAGAAACTTGAATTATTGGATATGCCGTCCGAGTTATTAGCAGCTATTTTTGTTTTTGTTATAGATTCACCACCGCCCGGACAACATGTTTTTTTCCCGAAAACATTATTTTCACATGGCCCAGTTCGTCGTTGGACGCTAAACGATACACCAAGTTTGCAAGAAAACAGCCAACACCTTAACTTTAACTCTATATTCAATCTTGATGCCCCGGAAAATAATAATGAGACATCTCAATATAAGAACGAGGCTCTCTACCCAAGCCGAATGCTCAATTCCATTGCGAGTACCTGCCAAAAATTACGAAAGTTGATTCGGCTTAGGGAGTGGGATGTGCAGTTCTGGAGACCGGCAGCTCGGCTTTACTATCACCTCACATATTACCCAAAGATCTTACCTGACAGTCTCGATCTTATCCAGGGTTTCTTACCAACAAATCAAACTTCGTGGCGGAACTTTCTGACTTGTACAGTCCAATATGTAGATACGAGAAAGAGGGGAGTTGAGAGTTTTGGAACAAAAGCTGGTTGTAAGCCCGCGATACCCTGGAAAGATTACCAAGCCAATCTACGCCAACGCGGCGTACCTTTATCGCATGCTCGAGATTTGGTAATGTTGTGCCGACAACCTGGCCCCGACCTTTTTGATGTATCTTGGGATGCTGCAACCGAGACCTATACAATTGCCATGGGATTGAATGGAGGGAAATCGTATGCGTCTGTGGATAAAAAAGGAATTTTCACTCGTGGGGAAGAACTCCGACGAGATCTTATGCGGAGTGTTAGAGGTCTGTTCCCGGCTGACATTCTGGAGGTTAAGAACGACCGTTTCAGTATTATCAAGATTGGCGCTCGAAGTTTTGGCCAAAAAGCTCAATCTGTCAAAAAGGATCCCTTTCATCCCACCACTACCTTTCAGGATGTGCTTCGCTGGGATCTTTCCTGCGTTCCTGAGGTCCTGCGGGACAATAAAGCAAGGATTGCGAGATGTGCGTCTTGGGATAATTACTTGTGCTTCACTCTATTCAAGCAAAATTTTGCGGACCCTACAGCACCGTTCCTTGATCCACCAGAAGATAGCATGGTTTACTGTATCAGGACAATTGAATCCGAGGATGAAAGTAGCTCAAATACATCAACTAGTCGGCTGGTGAGGTTTAAAAGTGAGTTGCTCTGGTGCCACAACTTCAGACAGGATCGCGAGGATGGAGAAGAAGGCAAAAGGCTAGAACCCGCAGTCTGCCATGTTGCTCTATCGCCTTCTTACGCTGCAATACTCGTACGGTGGAATAGCACTTCGATGGTTAAGCATATCGTCGATAACAAGCGACAACTCTACGTTATCGATCTTCAAACAGGTAAAATGGTTCGGCGTTTCCAATTGCCGGCATTCGAGTGGGATTTTAGGCATAGCGATATGGGCGAGGAGTACAACCAAATTCGACTTGATAAGCTCCGTGCATTATACGACGATACCCATGCTGTTCATCGTGCAACACGGGTGCATGACGACAAGTTTATACTTCTAGAAGGCAAAACCAATGAAAGGTCTGAGCCGTCCTCCGCTAAAGTTATCACTGGGAGTCACGACTATTGTAATTGGGTTTGGGATCTTAACCAAGAGTCAGATACTGAACCTCTCCTGGTTTTGGACGATTTCTATTGGGACACGGACACCAATGAACAGCAACAGCAAACTCCAAAGAGGAGAAATAAATGGAACAGGTTCAAGGAGCGGGCGGGATGGTGGTGCTCGACCCCGAATCAGGTGCTCGACTTTTGGCATGACTTTTCTATTACACCCGATGGTAGATTTTTTGCCGCAATAAGGGCAGGTCGAACATTTGTGTGGGACCTCAGCGAAAAGCGGCCAACGATTAAAGGTTATACATCCGAGCCAGATGATGACGATGTCGCTACTTTCAATCGATCAAGACTAGAGGGTGATCAATCACTGGAACGATACCTCGGACGACCAACCAAGGCGTGTGACCACCGCCACGGGCACACTTTTCTACGTTGGTTTGAGCACAAAAAAAGGATACCGGAACAGGGTCTATGGATGGTTTTTGACGATTTCTCAGTCGTATATCTCGATAGAAACGATATACTCGGGGCTTGTGGGCTGTCACATAGAGAGTGGATCTTCTCGGAAGATGATTTCGAATCAATTAATACCGGTGCCAGCGCAAGTGCGGCCCGGTCAGTAAGTATTGATCTTGACGATGGCGATGACGATGATGAGGTGCTTGATTCGGACGTCGACATGGAAGAGTATGCTGAGACAAGCGTGCTTTCGGGAACTATGGATACGCTGTAATCATAGCACAATCATAGATGACGAAGATAGCGAAATTATGGCGTTATGACCCTTCAAGTACACACAACTTAACTGTTAATTTAACCTAATTTATTATTTTCTCCCCCCATTAGCATGGCATAGATTAGATATCTTTATATAGAGATTGTGGCAATAGGGAATGTGCGATCTGTGGCATGCACATAGCATTCCCGAGATTAGCTCCAGTCACGGACCTCAGATAAGCTTAATTGCCCAAAACTGGCCCAAGCGTGCCTCCGTTGACACCTATCCGTGCCGAATCACCTGTTCTAGAATCGAGTCCGGCGTGTATTTCGACCGACACATGCCTCCAAGCAAAAAGTGACGTAGTGCATCTCAACGTGTGGTATGGCGGCGTTGCCCCTCAGCCCAGTCGGTTTTTTTTTCTGACACGCAATAATTGCGGGGAACACTCTCAACAGAAAATAAATCACGCTATCAGATATTTTCACGTGTATAAAGAAGGCTAGCTATCTATTATTCATTTCCATTTGGCCATCACCATTTCCGGATCCTGTACCTTTCCCCCCCACGAGCTGATATCCAATAGCTTTCTGAGCGTCCGAAATCTGCAACAATGGCTTCCAAACCGAATGTGTTGGTCGTTCTTACCTCCCACAACAGACTCGGGAACACCGATAAACCAACCGGCTGGTATCTAGTGCGTATGGGCCTAATCGAAAGAAAGAGGGGCAATGCAATGCTAATCTCAGATCGTGCAGCCCGAGTTTGCTCACCCGTATTATGAGCTAGAGGTATTCACTCTTGCTTTCCAATTGTACGTTAATGGAGGGGGGGTTAGCAGACATGACAACTGATACGACGTAAACGTGCCAGCCATACGTAAACTTTATTATTGCCTCTCCTCGAGGGGGTGAAGCGCCTCTCGACCCGGCTTCGGTTGAAGCGTTCAAGAATGACGAGCTGTGCCAGAAGTTCCTGGCGGAAAAAGAGGACCTTTGGAAACACACTGAGATGCTGTTCAAGTTCATAGGAAAGGCTGATCGTTTCGCAGCGGTATGCTCTATTCTTGTTTAGAAACCACTTCAAGGGTACCATGAGGCGCTTCCTGAGATGCTAATTTCTTACCTTAAACCAGATATTTTATGTCGGTGGACACGGACGTATGCAATCGATGTCAGGACCCCACCTTATTCGAACGGTTGAATCTAACAGCGCGTATAGCAATGTTCGATCTTGCAGTTGATCAGTCTTCAAGCGCTCTAATTAAGGAGTTTTACCAAAAGGGAAAGATCCTCAGGTAAGAACTCAAGCTCCTTTGAGATATAAACGGTCGTTCGACTCAGGGCTAATGGATCTGTCTGGTGGTTCTAACTCATCAGCGCCGTTTGCCATGGACCCGCCGCATTTGTAAATGCTACCCTCGCTAACGGGGAGAGCGTTATCCAAGGCCAGCCTGTCACCGGGTTCACTAACGATGAGGAGGACATTGTCCAGCTCAGTAGTGAGATGCCTTTCTTGCTAGAGGACCGGCTGAAGGCAGCTGGGGGTGTTTTCGAAAAAGCATCAGACCCATGGGGAGCCAATGTTTCTGTTGGCAGAGAAGGCAAACTTATTACTGGTCGGTAACCCTTGATGGCTAGGGTGTGATTATTATTTTTGCCCCAAGGAGATGTACTAACGAGCTGGTGTGTGATCTAGGACAAAACCCTGCATCGGCTACACCGATTGGCAAGGAAATATTGAAGCAGTTAGGAATCAGTGCTTAGGACTTGTGTCGCCTAGCACCCAGTGTCTGCTTCGCGGCGTTTGGCGTTCACACGGATCCATGATACCTGCAATCGCAACATGATTCGATTTAAACGTTAAAATGAGACGCTTGCGGGTTCTCGTGTACCATCTCGGATTATCGATGGGATTTGAGCATCGATGCACATCTGCTTCAAGAGCAAAATAACTGTACCAGAGCTTATAGCGGTGGAAGACCCGCACAAAGTTGTTGATGTTGGCCATATGGCCATAATACTATTCCCACGGTTTCTTAATCTTATTCTTATGCTTATTTTCAGTCTCACGAAGCTGGGGTGCCACTGAAGGAGCAAAACCAAACATATATGTCCGCATATGTGACGAAATTTAATCAGAATCGCGCAATTTTAGAAGATGAAAGGTGCTCAGCCACGAGCCCTGCGCTGCTATTTGCTAAAATTTTTAATGTAATCTGGAGGACCTCTCTCTTATACTGACTGGGTAGGAGAGCGCAAGGTCACACAACAACGTCTAGGTTGTATTTGTTATGGTTGTTACACTTACGGACAGGGCTACTGAGTCTCCTGGACAAACTATTTAGAATATTGAGCCCATAATAATAATTGTCATCTAACGGTGATATGTGAAGGCGGACCGGGATGCCTTAATCTGAGAAGATCGCTGCATCGGAGAATGCTAGATTTACATCTTGTTGCCAGCGGGTGCGACGTAGTATGAGACAAGTCCCGGAAATTCGAAGGTCTTGGCCCCAGAACTCGCCTAATCTGTGACACGGAAAAACGGTAACCGGAGGGAATCCGGCTATGGAAACTATTGATTGCCCAAGCTATCTTTGGTAGCACCAGTTCCCGAAAGCCTGGCAATCTCTGGGGCCAGCTCTGCTATGGGGACGGTTTATGCTTCCTCCAGAGTTCTAGGCTGGAGGCCTGACGGGTCAGCGCATGGTGGTTGAAGGGGTATTGAACGAACGAACGAAGGAAAGCGGCGTGCGACCCCCAGACTAGCGTGACTAGCGTGCAACGTCGGCAGTTCGTCCCTATTCAGATGTAGCTCCCTTTCAAGCTGTCCGGACCGAAGCACGCTGCCCAACGCTGGAATCAGGCCCTTCGGACGGCTCCGATAATCCCTTGCTTCCATGGAATACCATTGATGGTGATGATGATGCGCACATGCAGATGCAGCGTTTCCCACCAACTCGTAGTGGCTGAGGCTTCTGCTGTATTTTTTTTTTTTTTTTTTTTTTTTTTTTTCGTTTCGATAATTCCATCCATAGGCGACCAGGAAGATTATTTTTTTTTTTTTTTTTTTTTTTGTATTCTCGATTCGATAATTCCATCCATAGGCGACCAGGCAGATTTAGAGGTGTTTGTTGCTTCAGGATGAGATCCTCCAACAATGCACAAGGCAGCGACGTAGCAAAGCCCCGGGGAAGAGCAATTCTGTTGGAAGAGGCGCTTATGCAGGTCCAGATGCTGTCCAACTAAAAAATTTTCTGGTCGAAGATTGAATTCGGCAGACGGTTTCGGTTGCTGGAAGGCTCGGTGGGTGGACGAGTTGGGCAAAAGAATGGCGTTGACGGGGCCAGGATGATGCATTGGCCATTGGCCATTGGGCTCATCCGAATGAGTTGGTTTGAGCTTTGCCATGAGAACATGAAAAACATGGGCCCTTGTGGGAAAGGGACCCACCAGGAACCGGAATACCGATCGATGCCCTAAAAACTCGCTACCTAACAAGCTACCTAGGTAATAACTTGGTAATATGGTCCACCGTCCGCAGAGTTGAGTTACAATCCATGACTAATTAGCTGCTTCCCGGCGACAAGCGCTGTTCTGTGCCTGTCGTTACAAGCTTCCTGCACACCGGCCTCCGAAATATATATAAGACGGGCTTAGTATCCCCTGGCCGAAAAGAAAAAAAAAAGAACCAGATCGTGAATCACGCACAAGCCAGATTTGTGAGATAGTGGATGGAGGTCTGGGATTTCAATCTGATAAGCTGTCCAGGTCGCTGGTCGGAATTATATTGTCTGAGCACACTTTGCTTGTCCTGCTTGTCCTGCCTGTCTTTCTGCCATCAAAGAAAGAAGAAAGAAAGGCCCACACCTGTCCTGCGCCTTTGAGCTCCATCGTTCTCCAACCTCCAACCTTCCGCACCGCTTCATCGTCATGGCCACTCAGCGGCCAGAAATCTTCCCGTCCACAGCGAGCGAGGTCATTTGCGTGTTGACACTCTGCTCGTCCGTAGCTACAGCAGCTCTCGGATCAGGTATCTATTCTGTCCTATCCTACCTTTTTTTCCAAAAAATAAAATAGATAAAAAACTAACAGCTTTTCTTTGTTTCAAGGCGCTTTGCAGGTCGCCCTACCACAGATTGGAAGATACTACGGCATCACGGGAGGTGCGTGCATCCCGCAACACAGAAATAAACTCCTCGCTTATTCATATTCATATGCATACTCATATTCAAATTCTCTAATTGCTTCATCTAAATAGGCGACTTGACATGGATCATTGCTTCCGGTACTCTGACCGCTGGCTCGTTCTTGCTCTTGTGCGGCTCTCTTTCAGTGAGTCTTGTTGTCCTAGAATTTCCCGTCCTCAAAAGCATGACAACTAACCCTACCAACAGGACATCATTGGCAGAAAGCGAATGCTGTTGTTCAGCTACGGATGGTTTTCACTCTGGAATCTTGCCGCTGGTTTTGCAAACACCCATATCCTGTTTGATATCTTTCGAGGCCTTGCTGGCATTGGTAAGTATCCCGAATATCTCGGATATGTTGGAAAGCCTCTCACTAATACCATCATTTGCAACTAAATAGGGACGGTTAGTGTGTTCCTGGCCCCTGCCGGTTTGAAAAATAAAATATAAGAAACCAACATACTAAAGACTATCAAATTTCTAGGCAGGATCTATACCGGCTTGTGTGGGAATCCTAGGTTCCACTTACCAACGAGGGACACGAAAGAATAAGGCCTTTGCCGTCCTCGGCGGGTTCCAACCACTGGGTTATGTCTTTGGTATGAGTCTATCTGACGAATTGAAGACATCAACTCACTCACTCGCTATGTTTTACAGGTATTGTGACCGGTGGTATTGCTACCGAGTTCCTGTCATGGCAAGCCAACGTTTGGTTTCTGGCCATTCTATATACACTCATCACGGTTTTCGCTTGGTTCTTCGTGCCATCCGACAAGGCTCTCCTCGAACATGTCAGAAACCAGGAAATGAAAGGAAATCGCATGAGCGGTATCCCTCCTCCTGAGAGTCGAGAGGCATCCGCCGATCAGCCGGTTCTCCAGCTCTTGAAGCATGTTGATTTTGTTGGGGCTGGACTCGTCACCGCCGGATTTGCGCTCTTTGTTTTCGCTTTAACCTCCGCGTCAAAGTCTTCGACCGGATGGAAGTCCGCGGAGATCTTAGTCTGTCTGGTTATTGGAATCACCCTCGTTTTATCATTCCTAGGTTGGCAATGGTACATCGGCCGGCCGGGGAGCACCTCGTCCGTGCAACCGCTTATGCCGCTCACTATCTGGACTTATCCCAATCTCGGACTGGTAAGTGCAAATCTCCTTCTCATAAGGCATCCTGGACAAACATCTTATAGAACCTTCTTTCCAGGTTATGGTTATTGTTACCTTAGGGTTTATGAACTTTACGGGTACCCTGATGTTCTGGAGCACACTGTGGTTCCAAGAGATCAATAAAGTATCACCGTTAGTAACGACCGCTAGATATCTGCCTCAGGTTATCGGGGGGTTTCTAGTCAATCTCTTCGCAGCGTTTACGCTTCACATAATGTATGAAACCCAGTCTATTCAATTGATTTGTAAGATGCTAACATGCCCTTCAGCCCTGGAAAGCTTCTACTTATCGTCGGCATGGTTGCATTCACCGGTTCTTCTCTGCTGTTTGCCCTCCAACCTGCAAATATAACCTACTGGGCCATGTCTTTCCCTTCATTGTGTAAGTTCCAAAACATCAACATCGGAGAGTGCATGGAAACTGACGGGGAGAAAAATTTAGGTCTATCCGTCGTTGGTGCCGATCTCGTCTACATGGTCTCCAATCTCTATGTGACCGAATCTGTCCCAAACAATCTCAAGTCAACCGCAGGAGCTGTGTTCAACACTGTGATCTCGCTTGCAAACACGATCGGTCTGGGAGCCGGCGCTGCAGTTGCGAACTCTGTCGCTAACAAAGGGCCGAAACCAGGCGAGAGTAGTGAAGAGTTTCTAGTCAGAACTTTCCAATCCGCATTCTGGTTCGCAACGGGCTCCACAATCCTGGGTACCATATTGTGTTTCTTTGTCAAGGTGGGAAGACAAGGACACGATAAGCCAGGCGATGTAGAAGATTCTGCATCTGAGCACGCGGTTGGCGGTGATGATACCACGGGTGGTGAGAAGATTGCTGAAACGGGGGTACCGGCGGCAATGCTCAAATAAATAGGCATCAGTCCTTCACCAATGCTTTCCGTGATGTCACTTGATGTTGACGACAAGATTTCAACAGTAGGAAACAGTCCCGATACCACGCCGAGGCGACCGGAGAACATCAAGGAATGAGAGAACGAAAAAAGGGGGGGGGTTAATTATATATATACACTCGTTTTTCCTTTCCATGGCGTTGGGATTCCTCTTAAATGGGCTGTTACAAACTTCTTGCTTACTTACGCTTGTTCTCGGCCAGGCTGGGTTGATGATTCTTCTAGTATTATAGATTGCATTAGAAGGATGAATAGCATATATATATAGAGCATGACGAAATAAAGTCTAGAACAACCTGAATAATAGAATTCTATTGAAAATGCCAGTTAAAATTTGATGCTAGATTTCCACCCATTGTTGGAAGAGCAGTAGTTATAGTGACGGCTGCCAACGGAAAAAAGAGCGGGAGCAGGCCTGACGGATAAGTAGAAGATTGGTTATGTTGGAAGATAAAACTATTTACAGAATTGAAAACGCCACCAGTGTAGATTGTGCCGGGTCAATGGTCGACGCCTATGCTAATCCAGCCGTTAGAGTGAAGGTATATGGGCTGGGCCTGCGTCTGATTGGTGGTGAGCTAGAGAGTGGCGGTTTCCGAGGTGCATTCTTTCCATTCCAGGTACTGGCCAGCGTAAGACTTGAACCGACAACCTCGTATACTTCAACAACTAAAGTCTTTTATACTCGCTCTACCAATTGAGCCATAGAGTTTAGGTATCCTTGGATTTCCTCTTCTCCTTGATTGGATCCTGGATGTACCATATCAGCAACTACAGATAAGATCGAAATGTCAATTACTAAGTCTTAATCAAAATCTGTTATAAATCAATAATAATCGTATGGCTTCCTTACCCCCCCTCCACTAGCAAAGATAGCACTTATGCCAGCAGTCAAGAACCGAAGCTGAACCTGGATCGTTGCTATCGACTATTCAAATCTCATCTCAGTAACTGCTTTATTATTAAATCTTTCAGTGTTTAGGAGGAGTATCATTACCTTATTAAGTTCGACTAGCTTGACCATGAGAGACTCGATTTTTTTTCATCCATGGTACTATTAATTGGTGGATGCTAAGCAAAGGATTAGTATATTTGTACAAATATAATAAAGGTTTGTAGAAATAACTAAGTACCTGAATCTTACAGTTGGAGTGGTGAGACGGTGAGGGCGAAGGAGATGGCGAGGGTGGAGGAGACGCGTGACATTCATAGCATAGCGATGATGATGATGATGATGAATAAATGTATAAATTTATAGATATAGGTAGGTACTTAGGTAGGTATAGCGAGTAGGTGGTAGTTTACAGTCCCAAATTGAAGTGAGTGGGATTTAAAGGATTATATTTTATTGATCAACTTAAGTACTTAGTATTTATCTAGATTTTTAAATTTTATATTCCATCAACCATCGATCCTTCTCCACTGAGACGAGACGCTGCTTTCTTCACAACGCAGTCTAGCCTAGCGAGCTAGTTAGTAGCGGGGGTTGTCTGGGTCATCTAAACACTATCACCAGGTCCTCTAGCGTAAATACAAGACTACCTAAAGATTATCCTAGTATATTCTTATAATATTATCACATGGAAAGGATAAACAGATAAAAGAAATACTATAGCTTAAGGTGTGACGCTGAGCCACCCGAACGGCTATTGATATCCTTGCTAGCGAAAATACGGAGGTATAGGCGACGATTTACTTGTAAGCAGGTATATATTGGAGATACAACTTACATCAGAGACAGCGAGAATAGTCCATAAAGTAATAATATCGATGGCATTGATATGGGTTTTTTTCCGGTTGAGCTCAACCGAGCTGGCCCTACGAGTGGCCCCATGCCAGGTGATGATAGGTCCGAGTGGGTTCCGACAATGGCTGCGATCCGAGATGGGCGACAGTGGGGCCTATTAAGCTTTCTGAAAGCTTGGCCAACTTGCCCGTGGCGTGTCCTGTGCGCGATAGTTTCAGCCAGCCCAATTAAAATCGTCCCAGGGAGCCGCATGTCGACGGACACAGGAAGAAGTCTGTCATGCAAGCACACGTCCTCAGATGACTCCGCGTCCGGGTCTGACTCGAACAAAATAGACCAAGACGGGATGTTTCGTGCGACTGTGCCATCTGCCAGCTGCCGTTTGTGGCGGCTGGAGTGGTGGTGGTGTTTCGAGATTTGATTGCCCGTCTTACTCCAACTTTTGCACTGCCGCCCGTCCAAACCTCAACCTCAACCTCTTCATCCTCCTCTTCATCCTCCCCATCCTCATCCTCACCCTCTTCTGAATCTGAATCTGAATCTTGCTGTTGTGTATATATATAGAGAGAGAGAACTCCTTCCCCCCTCACCAGGTCAGTCAGCCACTCAATCGTCAACCAGTTTCTCTTTACTAACAATACCACCATCAAAATGGCTAGCTCCGTCGATAATATCAAACGCTCCCCCAACATGTCCCACATCCGGGCTGGTCGACCTCCTCCTCCCCCTCCCCCAGCTGGCCCTCCCAGGCGACCAGGCCTTCCTCCACCTCTACCTGAGCGGAGACCATCAAAAGATGGCGACCTCCCCCCATCCACCGATCAGGATGACGATTTACCCTCTCCCCCACCATACGCTCCCATCCTGCCATTAAGACCAGCGTCCAGCTCCCAACCTACCGCCCGCCCACCTCTGCCTCCCAGGAGACCAACCGATCCCGCAAAACCCAAAACCGCTCCACTTCCCAAACCAAAACCTCTCATCCCTGGCAGACCTAACAAAGCGCCCGCCGCTCGACCAGATGGTCCCAGAGGTCTACCTCCTGTTGGTGCCATCGTTCCTAGCATTCCCAAAACACCGTGGGGCCCACCAAAAGATGATAGACCCGGCCTGCCGGGCAGGCGACCATCTGTACCCTTGAAATCACCAGCCCCAGTAAGCCCTATTGTATCGCCACCTCCTCTACTCAAAGCTCAAAAATCAGTCCCCAGTCTTCCGACACTGAGGGCTACCAACCCACCGCCTCTGCCAGGCCGGCCTCTTCGCAAAGCCTCCCTGACACCAGAACCAAGAACTGTGGAGCAGCAGCAGCCTCCGCATCATAGATCGAATATTCTCGCGCTCGGGTTTGGCGGTAGTAAAGGCAAGCTGCCTAGCCCTCCTCGAACCCCAGAGCCTGTTCTGGAAGCCAGGCCCCCTCCAGTCCCCATGGGCAATCGCCCGGCTGTCAGCGCGCCGGCCATAAACCTCGCCAGCAAACCGAAACCGAGTTCTACACTCATCGTTCCCACAAGACCAGTCAGCTCAATACGCTCAGGCAACAATCAATCCGCACAAACCTGTCTCAAGTGCAGAGACTTCTCGCACGTCGACGAACATGCCGCCCGGTTTCCCAGGCATGCTTATGATGACGTTCAACGGCTCGCCCATGATCTGACTGCGCCGTTCGGATCGGCGACTGATAAAGCACGAGGTAAGGACTCAGACCCTTCAAATTGAACAAGAAGTTGTTAACCTAATTTTGTAGCAATTTTTACGTGGTTACATCACAACGTCAGATACGACGTCGACTCTTTCTTCAACAACTCTGTCCAACCCTCCACTCCCGCCAACACACTACGCACAGGTTTGGCCGTTTGTGAAGGCTTTGCAGGCCTGTTCGCCGCCATGGCTGTCTACGTTGGGCTTGAAGCCATCGTTGTTGGTGGACACGGCAAAGGCTACGGCTGGTCCGAGGAGAGCGAGACAACGGTAGTTCCACCCTACAGTGGCAACCACGCATGGAACGCCGTTCGTATCGACGGCGGTGAATGGCATTTGATCGATCCTTGTTGGGGTGCCGGCAATGTAGAACCCGGAAAGTACAACCAGGTCTTCGCCCCAGAGCACTTTACCATGACAAATGAGGAATTCCGGCAGAAGCATTTCCCAGAAAACCCGCACAATCAGTTCTGCGAAAGGACCATATCTTGGGACGAGTACTTTCTCATGCGAGAAGATGGTCCGATCACATATTGCCACTTAACAAAGGCGGAATTTGGGTTTGGGAAAGATACTGTGGAGCCGCATCAGAGGATCCTCAAGCCATACACGAGGTACAGGTTCAGACTGGCGGGCAAGTGCGATCACACGCCTGCCACGACGAATTGGGTTCTCATGGTAAATAATGGCAACAATGAGGAATGCATGATGCCTGACGGACAAGGAGGTTTAATCGCAGACATTTCTACTGGAGCAGCTGGATCGAAAGTAGAAATTTGCGCAATATCAGAGTTTAACAAACGTTCGGCGAAGGGAATGACGGTCGAGCATTGGAAGAACAAGACTGGCTCATACAGCTGGTCTTACCTGGGCATGTGCGCCTGGGTTGTTGCATGAAATGATATTCCTTTCTGTTTTTTGCATGGTGGACTTTTTGCGGAGTATCATTTTGGGATTATAATTGCCTTGAAATTTATTGTATACGAATGCACGATATCAGCGACGGGTATAATGTTTAGTGGAGCGGGTCTATTATTCCAAAGTTTATTGTTTATTGTTGAAGCGCGTCCTCTTGATTTTTTTTATTCCAACAATTCGCAAACAAGATTTTTCTATTATTACAATCTTGAAGATATCTAAGAGGCCTGGAGGATCTCTAGACTACTGTGAATTGTGAACTTGATCTTCACCAGTGGTAATCGAACATGCAAAAGTCTAACGATCTGAAAACTCAATCACTGCAGCAACACCATGTAAATATCCTGGTGAGCAAACACCCTACTTGCGGGGCTCTAATTTCTACTCTTTTCTCCTCATCTTCCATAACTTTGCTCCAGAAGGCGACGTCTCGAACCGCCCGCGGCTGGTCTTTAATAACATCATCTTCTTCCGGAGAGGTGCAGAATGCCTGTGATTTCTGGGGCTGCAGCGCCGAGGGCGGCATGGGCTGCTGTTTCTGTTGGTCTTTGGCGTTTATAGCGCCCGGTCCGACGTAGGGATGGTACCTATTGGAGAAATCAAAAGCATTGGGCATCCAGGGTGGCGGCCAGAGACCTGGAGGTTGCAAAGCGGACGGGTAGGCGAAGTCGCGGGCTGCAGGAACTGGACCAGGCGGCGGGGAAAGGCTGTTGTTTTCTCTGAGGGGAGGCGGGAACACGGATGGAGAGTCCAGCATGTTAGGCTATGGCTATGGCTAATTATAGCTGCCCTTGGTATACAATGTTGGATTTAATTTGATTTTATTTGCGTGCGGACCGGGCTATGCAGCAGGCTGGTGGCACGGCAGTTAATTGATATTGCAATTCGATGAGGTTGAACTTGAACTTGAACTTGACGGGGCCAACATCCGGTAGCTGTTCCGCCGGGACGGAAATATAAAACATTTCAAATGCACATTGTCATTTATTTGTTTACCAGGTATACCTAGTTTATCATTGATATTACCAGATCGAATGAAATAATTTGGTGTTTCAATTCTCGTGATCGGATGTCGATGTGTTGGCCTGTTGTATGTATGTATGCAATAATGCATGTTGCCAGTTCAAGCCCACAAGCAATCAAGTGCGCGTTTCTGCGGAAAGGGAAAGTATACTAGTTCAACTTTAGGTTATCTGCTAGTTTGGAGCATCTTTTGATATTCTTGAGACTCAGAACTCATTCCTAATGAACTCATCAATCATATGCTGAATATATTTCTCAGTTGGCACGTGCGAAAAAAACGGTGATGATGGCATCGGTTGCTTTGCCTTGGTTTTTTGCCCTCAGCCAATTAATTGCACCTCAATCTCAAATTCCAGATTTATATCTAGGAAATAGTCTGCACTCCTTTCCCATCGCACATATTTAAAATATAGTACCGCTGCAGAGAAGAAGAGGCAGTCAAAGATAAATTTAAAACAATATTCATAATTAATAATTTGACCGATAATGTCCGAACAGGCGCATTCAGCGACACCAGAGAAGACATCCAATGACGTCGAATCGGTAATTACAACAACGTCAACACTTCTCTACACCTACTTCCTCTCCTGCGTACATCTTTTCTACGACAAGTTTTCCAAGACGCTAGAGCTCTCCGCCGTAGCAGCATGGATGCTACTTATGCCTCTGTCTGTTTTGCTACAGCTGGGTACGGTTTTGAACCCCATCCTGTGGCCGTACTGGCTTTGGATACAGATTGATACCGCGCCTGTTAAAGGCGGGAGAGTTTATTACCCTGCGAGAAAGCTGTTCGTCTGGAAATTATTCCGAGACTACTTTCCAGTTCATGTATACAGCCCTTTTCTTAAGATCTATGATTTCGAATACTTATACTCTAAAAGCTCGAAGTTGAGGAGCAACTTGCCCCGAACCAATCTTACTTTTTCATAGCGCATCCTCACGGTATCGTACGTTATTCAGATCTTCCCCTAGATTCTAACGCCCCCAGGGATCACGCGTGTGCTAATACTTCATGTAAAGCTACCCCTAGGCCTCTGGTGCAATTTTAGCACAGAGGCGAATAAAGTCAGCGAGAAGCTGCCAGGGCTGTCGTTTAAAACTTGCACCTTGGATTCAAATTTCAAAATCCCTTTCCTAAGGGAACTATTGATGGCTCTTGGATGGCAAGTTTCCCGCCCCCCCCCCTTTTTTTTTTCTTTTTAACCATACCACTATCACATCCAATATAAATAACAACCTAATTGACTATTGCGTAGCATACCTGTATCCGAAGAGTCGATTCGATATTGCCTGACACAAACAGGTTCGCCAACCGTAGTTATAGACGTGGTCGGCGGATCAGCTGAAAGTCTGGACCAGCACCCTGGTAAAGTAAACCTTACTCTGAAAAAGAGAACTGGATTTTTACGCATAGCCATCGAAGAAGGCATCGATCTTGTACCTGTGTTCACGTACGTCTCCCCAATATCTCTAAAACGTCCGAAATACAACTAGGGTATTATAAACCCGCTGACACACAGTGTATAATACCAGCTTTGGTGAGAATGATACCTTTTACCAAAAGGAAAACCCGCGGGGTAGTTGGATACGTTTCTTTCAGGAGATGGGAAAGACTGTACTAGGGATGGCGCCGACTTTGTTTTGGGGTCGCGCTCTAGGTGCCCAACCGTGGGGGTTCTTTCCGATGCGTGAGAAGGTCACAACTGTTGTTGGAAAGCCGATAAAAGTTCCTAGATTATCTCATGGCGAAAAGGAGGTTCCGGAGCAGATGATTGATGAGTTGAGAGACACCTATGTTATGGAACTGAAGGCTCTCTTCAACAGATGGAAGCACCTATGCCCTGGAAAAGCGGAGTTAGATATCGTTGCTTAGACACATTCTAGGAAAGGGAATTGGAATGTTTTTGTTGTTATCATCAAAGCCGTGTATTGTTATTTCTATACTTGTATTTATAGTAATAATAGATATTTCAGTTTAAAGTAAAAATTATGCAAAGATAGAAACATGCCGGTAAAAAGAATGCCCGCCCGCCGCCTTACATCTATATCCAAACTCCAATAACGCAGCCCCCTCAAATGATCTAAACCCTGTATATGGTAAACTGCTAGAGAAAATTCCCTCTATATCTTCTATTCATCCCTCCTCACCGCAAACTTCTCCAACCATTCCTTGGCTTTATTCGCCAAATCAACTTCGTCTGTCGCCTCGTGGCTAACCGTCTCCACGGCTTTTGTGCACCATTCAACAGCCCAACCCCCTTTACCCCGCGAATCATCCGCATAACTCAACATCTCCGCCACATGTTTCCTCTTCTGCGTGTCACTATCTACGCAAAAGTGCAGAGGGTGGGACGTATACCCGCCTAAGAGCCCATCGACGGTAACCAGCGGTTTAACTGTTGCTGTGGCCTCTTTCGAGGATATTGCCGGTAGTGCCGGCTTCCTGTTCGCTCGACCGGTTTTGCACATATCATTCGTACACCACGGTTTCCCACACCCTCTGAACAGCTGAGTAAGATATCGCAGCTCGGCCCGCCGGGACAACTTGGTATGAGTGGGGTCGTACTCTGAAATATTCAGCGGTCCAAAGCAAACCGTACATAGACCTAGCGGGTTGTCTGTAGGCCCCGAAAAGGTAACTATTCTCGAACAATTGATATTTCGGCACACTTGAGGTAGTGGCTTCGATTTTCGTTCCAAATCGTGGTGCTTCAGGTGTGTTTCCATGTTTTTCAACTGAACGATTCGACTGCAGATGTGGCAGTTTGTAGTTCTGCCCCCGCAGCTCTTCTCGTGGGGGGCCAGTCCCGTGAAGGCTGCGGTAAAATCCGTGTCTTCTTCCTGTGGGAGGATGAGATGACAAAATCGGCAAAGAATGAGTTTGCTGGGGCATGTGGTGGTTTTGTGAACCGCGAGTTCGGAAAGCGAGCCTGCAGAGTAATCGCAGGCGCCGCATTTCCGAGCGGTATGTGCTATATCCATGTGCTTGTTGTAGGTATTGCGTCCCGGCAGATTTGTTCCAAATGCTTTACATTCAGAGCAATGCCAGTGATCTGTCTCGGTTCCCTTTTTGAAAACCTGGCCACAACCATGAGGGCAGAGCACATTGTTTCGTAGACAGAAGTTTTGATGTAAAAACATTGAACGCTTGGGAATCGAGCGCTTGCAGTTGGAACATATCTCATTTTCCGGGTTATCATCGGCCATTGGAGTATCCTCGTCGTCTTCAGCCTGTGCCGATTGGGTGACGGACAAAAGGAAGTCTGTTGAGTCATTGGGCATTGGCTTTTTGGAATTTGGATCGATGGCCCCTTGCTCGTACACGTGCAATGTTATTCTGACTTCTTTCGCATTTTGGATGTTGGGATCATCAGGCTTGATAAGAATTGACTTGGAGCCATCAAACCGGGACCACATCCATTCTTCTATTTTTGGCCAGCCTTGTATGGCATCTGTTCCGACCATGATGTCGACATTATCCTCAGGAACATTTATAAAAATCGGTTTCGAGCGGTCCCATAATTTTAGGTGGAAACGAATATAATCGTCTCCAGTAATGGTGCCCTCCTTGGGGCCATCGATGTTTATCTGACCCCCAGAACTAGATTCTGTCTTCTTGCGTAGTTCGCGCTGCCGGAGAGACTCTCTAGCTTGTTCTTCGTTTAGAGGCTCGATATCAACCTCCAAGTCTGTATCAACAATACAAATAGCTTCCACCCCTTCAGGCTTCACTTGATCTATCAGAAACTTGAAGTCTTTCTGTCCGGCCTGGTGTGACAGTCGCGGCACCGCCAGTATATTATTTACAACGAGGGTTGTAAAGTTTTTCTGGAGGTGACTCTCGAGGATCGGTTTCCAGTCCTCTTCGTAGCCGGCATCTAACGGACGTAATCGGGCAAACGTTCCCTTGGGAATGTCCACAGTCTCGACTTTGATGCTGGCACCAAATTCCGTATTATGTTCCTGAGTCTGCAGCTCAAGACTAGGTATGGCAAGGCCTTCGCGCAGGAAGCTACTCAAGACAACCTCGTTCTCCTCCGCGGAGAATTCTCGAATGCCAGCATACGCGATTCTTCCGTTCACGAGATTAGTAACACGGAAAATCAAAGGCTGTGGCAGCTGCTGTCGAGCTTCGTTCCTTCTGGCTAGCTGTTCGTATGGAGACACCTGGTCCCACGAGGCCGGGTCGTAAGTTGGAGATTGTAGCTGATTATTTGCAGATTGAGACGCCGTCTCAAGCAGCTTCTCGAGGGCAACCTGTGGCAAAAGTAACTTGTCTCCGGTTAACGATGGCGGCGGCGGAGAGGCTGATAGATGAAAGGTCGAAGACCAAGCGAGGGCTGGAGAGCTGGGCATAGCTGTTTTTCGCGCCATGCGGGTCTAGAATTGCTGGGGTTTACGCAGGAGTATAAACTATCGCGGAACGGAGGAGGTGGTAATGGTGGTTGCGGTGTACATATGCACACGCATGCGAAAATCACGATATCACACCGGAGATTTTTGAATCGATGGAAGGGTAAAGAGGAGGGGACGGATATATCATCGGGTCGACACTGTAGAGCACGCAGGCAGACGGGCAGGTCTGAATCCTTTAAGTAATGTTGCGGCAAGTGCACTTTGCGGCCGACTGCTTGATAATACAGTTGTTTGGCTGGTGTTGTGCCTTCCAGCCTGCCAGCCGCCAACCTGCCAACCTTCTTCCAGCACGTTCGATGCAATCCAGTCACCCGCCCACGACCACCGCAACACGCGACCCAACACACTTCGGACGGTGGCACCGGTGACGACAGCTCAACATTGGAACATTGGAAAGAAAGGAGGACATGACATCTCGGAACGGGCATCGCGGAAAATAAAATAAAACAAAATAAGAACATCCATCAGACAGTCCGTCCGTGCTCGCGGATGGAACCTTTCCAGAAGACGCAACGATTCGAGAGAATCTCCCCTGACCCTGACTCGGCACGTGGTCGGGCGGAAGAGTGGAGTCCGATCACACCCAAGGGCTCGCTCCAAGGCCGTGAAGGAGGAAACCTTATCAGGTCCAATTTCCACACCCATGGAAATTGGGGATGTGAACGGTGGACCCTGTTCTTAACCGACCAGGAACAGCTCACAGTCTACATACCACCAACTTGACTTGTGTGTATGCACAAGGGACTGGAAGGACAAACCAACTCTGCCAGAGTTCGATAGCGGCTGTGAAGTCCATCCCGTACCTGCGTCTACAAAAGTACGAATCGGACCATCCGAGGTGGGACACCTGTCCTAGGACCTGCATATGTTTGGCCGCCTGTCCCTCAACGAACGGTCCCTTTCTCAAGGCCGTAAAATGGCTAGCGAGCTAGTGTCCGTCTTGGAACTGAGACTACTTAGCAATCAACAACCGGCGCTAACCCAGCCAGCGAAATCTTAGTCTCGACGTTTCTCCTCTTTTCTCGCTCGTGGCGTCGAGCATTTGTTCACTCCAAGCGGAATTAAGTCGAGCAACCTGTCAAGGGGGCTGGATCATCTAATATTAGCTAGATTGGACGAAGGTCTCGCAAATATTCCTCAATTTACATTTCCAAGCGTCACGTCAATCAACTAGATTGATGATCCCGTTGTTGCTACTATATTCTCAGTGTTCTTTTCGACGGGCTCTCAGATTAGGCACTTCCCGTTTCAAGATGCATTGTGCCTGAACACTGACCAAATATAATCGGAGGGTTTGCATACTCTACGCTTATGTTACCACTATATTGAAATAAAAAAAGACGAGGGGTGGCATTGACTGTGATCAAGAAACTGCGAATAAGCATGATTCTGCCTGGTCATTATCCCACATAATTCAATGCGAATTAATAATAATAATAGTGATAGTAATAAAATTGTTATTACTATTCCTCCTTTGCGAAAAGGTGCAACAGTCTTGAAAGTGTGAGACGCACCCTTCTGCTACTCCAAATTAGCAAACGATGCAGTCGAGAATCGAGAACTATGGTTGCAAGCGGCTTGAACCAAACGACCGGAGGCCAGTGGAGCCAATGGCCTTACAGTGGCACCAGGAACCGAAATCTATTTTCGACCCGGTCTTTGCAATCTGCAATCACTCAAAACTCTCTTCCAAACGAGAAACCCGATCAGAGAAACTCCTCTCGGTGGCGGTTCTCTCCATCAATAGCAATCCGGCACCGCTGTCTGGGTTGTCTAAGGCAGAAGAAGTTTGTCAGATGATACTTCTCGACGTAGAGAGAGCCGTTGACGTCTTTGTTTGTTTTTTTTTACCGTCGGTGCCTCTTACTCCATGCAAGGGGAGGTGGACTTTGATGTTTCGACACCCGATAGGACGGATAACCCACTCACGCATCGCACTGTCCCGCTATTGTTTTTTTCTTTCCTTCTTCCTCTTGTTTTTGATTCTACTCTGTGGGATTCCCGAATTGGTATCATCACAATTGGCCAAAGCCTCGTCCCGTGTGTGTAAATGTTTGCCAGGGGGCTGGCCACTCGCAGGGACGAGGGTCACCCACCATTTGGTTCCCTTGCCTTGATTGCGAGTTGATGTGATGCTGGAGAGGGTGTTTGGGAAGCGCATCGTCCCCAGTTCCCCTTTTTGCGCCAAAAGCGATGGACCCCTGAACTAAGGCCAGATGAAGCAAGCCAGCTTGGCTAGTCCCGCCAAAGGACGCATGGGGACAAGCACGCCCAACACGAAGGAGAAAACCCGTCCAGAGCGCTCTTCTCCTTATAAGAGGTCGCTGGTGTTTCAACCATTTTATTTTTACGCAGGTGACGTTCATAGAGTCGATGTCAAAATGGTTTCGTCTCCTGCATGTTTGCCCCAAGGAGATTTCTAGTCGCAAAGCTCAGATGTAGCAAATATAATCCAGCTCCCTTCCCTGTTCCTATATACCTGGTTACGTTCTCTTTTTTCCTTTTCTAACGATAAAGAACTATATCGAATTTTATTTTACCCAAACAACAAGAACTATTTCGAACAGACGAAGGCGGCAAGTTAATTTTTTGAAGGAATGTCAAGTCGCGTTTATTTATGAGAATACACGAAAAGCAAGAAAGAAACATACTTTGAGTTACAGATAATTGTGGTTTCAAGGACGACATCCATCCAGACGCACCCCTCGGTCCACGCGCAGCACATCCTTGCGAATCTCACAAAAAAAACACTACCACTTGGACTTTGTGTCGGCGACCACATAGCAGATATTATTCTGCAGTCCTAATTTCACGACAGTCGCCAGAATGCCTTCGGCGACCATGGCGACCAACAGGGTTAGCATGAAGCCTGCATCCATAGCTTCGATATCTGGTCCGCAGGATGAACTCAATACACATTTGGGCATGCTCCCATCCTCGCCAAATATACTTGTGCTCCCAGCAGTTGCCATCCCCGCGAGGTTTTCCCCGAACAGCCCCATATCACCGGCTGGAGAATATCCAAAAATTGATGTTCGTGATTTGGTATCAGCAGCATACGCTGCATACTTTGAGAGGCAGGAGCTAGCGGAAGGATTTGTGGTGAACCACCCGTCAAGGGGTGTTATCTTACAAAAAGGGTGGATAACACTCCTTGCCGAGTGCGCACAACTGTTGCTCGAGATCCATGCCTGCGATACGATAGAAGAGGCAGTCGCAGCTGTCAAGTCCGTTTGCGATGGAGGCATTGAAGAGATCGAGACTGAAGAGGAGGTCGAGGTTGAGATTGATATCAGCGATACGGATACCGACAAAACACCCGTTATCGAAGAAGAGCCAGAATTGGAGGACGAATATGACGAGAATCCTCTGAAACCACAGGCTGTCACTCGTCTATCGCGGTCTTCTTCTATGACTTCAAACTCGTCGAGTTCAGGAAAGAGCCGGTTCAGAACGTCGGATCGATCGATAAGTTCCTCTACGACTCGAGTTGAGGATCCGATCGATGAGATGGACGAAGACAAAATGCTACCCCTAAGAATGAGCAGATCGACAATCGATCTCAATATCCCTAGGTCGCATTCTCAAGCGTCGATGAGAGGTGGAGATAGAGAAAGCATGGTAACACCACCTCCAGGCGCCTTGCCCAGTGGTCCCCCCAAAAGAAGGAGTGGAGGTAACGGAAAGGATGGAAAGAGATTCCCCGTTCGTGCTGCAAGCATGGACAATCTCTCTGGTTTCGCCGCATTGGCCATCGCGAACGGCGAGAATCCACCCAATCCCCCAATCGTTACTAGTCCTGTTGAGAAGAAGCGACTGCTGGACGACAAGCTGGGTGACGAGAAGCCAAAGCGGTCCTCAGAGCCTCTAGACCCTCTAGGCTTGAAAGACCGTTCCATTGAAAAATGGAAACCTCAGTTCCAGCATAACCGGAGTGCTAGCCAGAAGGTATCTCGAGAGTCTTTATTAGGCTCCGGTAATTCACCGCGCATGTCAGCGCAGTCCTTTGAAAGCCGGAGTTCGACACCAACCAGATGGAGTGACGAAATTCCTAAAAGAAAGACAAAGAAGGTAATGGAGAAACGGAAAGTGAAAACTGTCAAGAGTCACCCTCCATTGAAGTTCCAGGAAGACGTCATGCTATTCCTCCACGATACCGAAACCTCACCGACCTTTATGAAGCTCATTGATGCGATTTCGCTATCCATTAACAGCATTCCTTCGACGCCATTCTCTCCTTCCTTCCCTTCGTCATCAACCGCCTATCCATCTCCGCCAATTTCGCCAACGACCCCAACTATTGTGGTAGAACAAGCGACTGACAAGAGAATTTCCCTATCTTCACCTACATCGACGCCGCGACTCAGCTTATTCCCGCGTCCAAGGACCAGGGATTCCGACAGAGAGCCAGAGAATTTTGCCGAACTTTTGAAGCCACGTTCTAAACCTCCAACAAAGGAACTACCTCCAATTCCCATGACCAAGTTGATAACTCCTGTGAAGAAGATTGATGTTGGAGACGAGTCCCCCTTGGTCATTCAAAATGAAATTCGTGGTATCTTGGGCGACAGAATGACTGCGGTCCGCAAGTTTCCAACTGTTGTCCAAGGTTTGGCTTTAGGGATGGGACTTGGGCTTGGGCTTCTGAACTATGGCGGTGGCGAGTCTATTGGTAACAAGTTTTGGTCGCCGGTGCTCGGTGGCTACGGGATCGGATCTTCTGTCGACATGATATACGCTATCGGCTTCGAGCGTGGGTGTGAAAAATGGGGCCAGAGAATCGTGCAGCGACTTACTAGCGGGGTTGGGAGATGTGGCCCAGCCCATTGCGTCTCGCTCAGGTGAGTTATCATTTAAAATTAGTGCTGCTCAAGCACACGTACTGACGTCGGTTCTTCTAGTTATTTGCTATCTCTGTCTCTACGTCAGCTCAGCCCTGAAGCCCCAAATTATACCTCGCAAGTTCACGCAGCGCTCTCTGGGAAGTACCTTGTTCCACAACTTGAGGATTACCTCTCTGTAAACTCCAGCACCAGATGTCTGGTCATTACGTTCGATGCAGCCACTGTACCCAACACCAATCTCGAACCTCTGCGTGAACTTCGCCGAGTATTGGATGGAGCAAGGCCTGATTCATCCTTCAAAATCATCTCTATTATCGGTGGCCCAGTAAATGGTGAGGAAGAAAGACTTGCGTCGCCAAAATCGGAGTCCACACGTTCGTCAAAGATTATTCAACAATCGCCAACTCGTGGCAACTATAGAATTAGTCCGGTTCCCAGGAAAGCTTCGGGTCAAAGTAGCATTCCTCCTTCTATCAAGTCGAATGGTTCTAGATCCGAATCTCCTATTGACAGGGGTTCCACATTCAAGAAATCAAACTCGAATACTACTCTAAAAGTAGATGAGAAGACTCTTATGCGCAGACGAGAACTCGAATCGCTCTCGAACATGCTAATTATCCAAAATGAGGACAATGATGCTTTCGAAGGTTACATCGCCCGCATTAGCGATCAACTTCGCGAACGAGAAGAAAAGACAGGGTCGTATAAATCATTCGAATCTACTTATGAGGAGGAAGAGGAAGAGAAGATGGAATTCGATGACGAAGAAACACTACCATCCAGTGACTATCTTTCTCAATCCGACAATGAGGAAGAAGAGCTACCACAACCACAAACACCTCAGCCACTAGAAGAAGAGGAGGAGGATGAAGACGATGATTTTGATGTCAGTTACAACAACGCCGTTATCAGCGTAGGTGTCCCGCGACAGCCACAACAACAGCAAAAGCAACGAGGAAGCACGTGGAGCAAAATGTGGAGCCGAGAGAAGAAGAAGTCGAAGAATAGCAATCACTACGCCGCTCAAGAGCAGGTGCAAGGTAGTGCCAAAGCATTCAAGTTGCTCGGTCTGGATAATTAATATTTAAGCTTTATTTTATGAGCGCTGCATTTTTCCTTTTCCAAAAAGCAAGGGCCCCGCGGGGTTCCCGAGCGCAAGAAGGGCGGGCTGGCCCTTTATACATATATATTTCCGTTACTCCTCCGGCGCAGGCATATAGTTTTGTTTTTTTTATTCCCGGGGAATAGTGGCGTTTTCTCTTAACAAAGGCTCGATCGCTCAGGTCCTTACTATCTCACGAAGCTCACGAACCAGAACAATGTTCTCGGTCTCAGAATCTTGTTCTGTTTGGTTTTTTTTAATTCTGTATATTTGTCGCGCTTTTAATGTAATGTAGATTTATTCGTTGGGGGGCTCATTTTTCTGGTGGCAATCTACTGTACAGTTTTAGCCAAATGATTTACGACCTATAGCATAGAAAAAATATATTAAATCATTCAAGAACCCACTCATCTATACATCCAACAGTAATTTTAAGAATTCTAGAAAAGGATTAAGCATGCGAGACGAAGTGTTTCAATAGCAAAGTCTAACACCGGACTTATATTTAGTACTAAGATCAAACACCAGGTGTGACGCCAAGCCTGCGGCAGAGGTTTCCGGATTCGGTGTTCCAGATATGCCCCCATCTGTCCCTGGTGCCTGACCACCCTCGTCCCCATCGTTCGATGTCCGGACCGCTCGCCTTCTTCATCGATACGGTGATACACCCTCCAGAGCATGAGACGGACCACGATAGCATATCTCATCTCCTGCCAAACATTCTTTAAATCAGCTTCCCAGGGATTCCATTCCACCAGTCATGCCGCCGCGTCGGGGAAGTAAGGGGCCTGGGCACTTGCTTTCCTCCGAATCCTACGACGACGATGCCTCAACACTCCGAAATTCCTCGGAAGAGGAAGAGAGGCGACCTCTTTCCAGAAACTTGGAAGCTATAATAAGGGGACAATCACAAGAATACGAAGAGGAACATCGCCGGATATTTGACGATTTAGACGACGACGAGTTGGTTGTGCATCACACAGAAGTCGACATGGATGACAGAGATGTTTTGGATTCGGAAGACGAGCGGGAAAAGCTGTTGAGTGTGGCGAAGGACGATGCATCGATATTTGGCAGTCTCGGGAGGAAGAAAGGGAAGAGGGTGTTAGTTGGAAGTATGAGAAATACTTACCAAATGGAAGAAGGTGCTGTGAAGAACCGTGGTGTGAAGGTTTACGATGTCAACAGGCAGAATGTAAGACGTTTAAGCACTAGCAAGTGGTTTTTAATCAGGGAGGTCCGATAGCTAACCATGAGGCCACTCGCACTTAGACCCGACGGCCGACCGTTATAAAGCTTGCTGTCTTCACCATCGCGTTGACAGCTTTCCTGGTGGCGCTGATTGGAGGTGCTATGCAATACTCGTCCTCGAGCTCAGGATTCTCCAAATCGCTGCTAAGCAACGGAACCCACGAGTACCACCCAACTACAATCCTTATATCACTAGATGGTTTCCGTGCCGACTTTTTAAGACGCGGTTTATCGCCTACACTGCAAAAGTTTATCGATACCGGGGTATCACCAGCACACATGTACCCCAGTTTTCCGAGCGTTACGTTTCCAAACCACTGGAGCATTGTCACCGGGTTATACCCAGAGTCGCACGGAATAGTTGGAAACTCATTCTGGGATCCTGAGCTCGAGAAGGAGTTCTTCTATACCGACCCCGAGAAGTCCCTGCAGGCATATTGGTGGGGCGGTGAGCCGATTTGGGAGACCGCCGAGAGACAGGGAGTCAAGGCTGCTGTCCACATGTGGCCCGGTTCTGAAATGCGCCCGGCCGCTTATGAGATATCATATCTCGACCATTTCAACAAGTCTGAGGCTCTCGATTCGAAAGTTGATCGTATTGTTGAGTGGCTTGACAAGCCGCTCGATATGCGACCTCAGTTTATCGCTTCTTATTTCCATCATGTCGATACCGCGGGACACAAGTACGGTCCTAATTCGACGGAAGTCAACAACACTATCACACTAGTAGACAATATGCTCGCACACCTTCTCGGCGACATTGAGGCCCGAAATCTGACAAATGTTGTGAATGTCGTAGTGGTATCTGACCACGGAATGTCGACAACAAGCAATGATCGTCTCATCTTCCTTGACGATATTATTGACATGAAGCAAATTGAATTCAGCGATGGATGGCCCCTCTATGGTCTTCGTCCCAAGTCTGATGTTAATATAACTTTGCTTCACGAAATATTGTCGAAGGAAGCCGCGAAGAGCCCCAATTGGGATGTCTATCTCAGAGATGTCGACATGCCAGAACGGTGGCATTTTTCGAAAAATCCTAGAATTGCACCGTTGTGGATTGTGCCTCAGACAGGGTGGGCAATCGTCACCCGTCCAGAGCATGACCCTTCCAAAACAAACAAGCCGTACAGTCCACGCGGTTTGCATGGTTATGATAATATGCATCCTCTCATGCGCTCGATATTTGTCGCTAGAGGCCCTGCTTTCCCGCACCCACCCGGATCAAAGGTTGAACCCTTCGGTAACTGGGAAATCTATTCTATTCTTTGCCATAGTCTCGGACTACAGCAGTCTCCTATCGGAAACAATGGTACACTGGCCTGGGGAACTCCCAATGGCGGGTTTAAATTTACGTCATCGAAAGATGATGCGGGGGATGTCAAAGACTTCCCCGCAGGAGCAAGCTCAACGTCGGAGCCGGCGGATACTTTAGTGCCGACAAAGTCGCCGTCTCCACTCGACGCTAATGAGAAGTCTATGCTCAGTCACATTTCTGAAGCTAAATCGGTTCAAGCCGAGGAGCCCGTGACAGAGCACCCTAGGCCAACCGTCGATGAGCCAACTTCAGCCGTGGTACCTACCGAGGCTCCTGTTGTGTCAAAACCGGTTGTTAACGATGATACAGCGAAGAATACAACGGATGCGGAGAAGCAGGAGGAGGCGGAAAAACATGGCTTCAAAAGCTGGCTGGAGTACATGAAAGCCAAGGCGGATGATCTCAAGAAAAAGATATCAGAGTGGTGGGGCAATTTCTGGGGTTCTTAGTTATTAGGTTACCAATTTTTCTATGTCCATCGTTGGATGACTGAGGCGTTCTTTGGTTCTCACTGGTTTGTAGCATCACCACAGCGTAATACATGTATTTTCATCATTTAGAGGTCTATATTGATTCTTAGATTTACACATTCGCATTGATTTTGTGAAATCTTAGCTAGGAATTTTTTTTTCCTTGTTAATACAGAAAGTATATCCTTAGCTTTGCTGATATACAAGCAATACAAAGCAAAATCAACCCCAGCATCAATGCAGCGCACGTATATGCTAATGAAGCATATTTTGCCGTGACGCCTGACCTGCTGTTAATGCTAGTGCAAAACTAAATACCGAACCAACTCCACTTATAGAATCCATCACAATAATCCAGATGAAAATACCAGCCCTCACAGACTTTCAATAATGACTTTTCGTTTTCACTTTTTTACTCTTCCATCAATCCTTAAAGCATTTGACCAGTACGCCTTTTCCCCCAACACACATGGTTAAAGTAGCATTCAGCTTAATATATGGGCTCCATTCGGCTTTCTCAAATCTTGTAAAGTGTTGGAAAAGTCTGACAATAGCATACGAAGCTTCGGCGAGGGCGAACTGTTGGCCAAGACAGATTCTTGGACCTCCGTTGAAGGGCAGGAATTCGAAGTTACCGAACCCTTCCTTATTCCGGGGCTCTCCCCATCGTTCGGGACGGAAACTAGAACGGGAAAAAACGAGTTAGCAGGAGGGTTCCTACTCCAATAATACAATCGAAGAGGGTATTTAAGAGCACTTACAAAGTAGCATCAGGGCCCCAGATATCTTCTCGACGGTGCATAGAGTAAACGGAATATTCGACCGGGGTTCCTTTTGGCACAAAGATTGGGCTCTTTCCATCCGGCCCACCACCAAGGGGGAGCGTTGTATCCTCGAATGGAGCGCGGACATTGAATGGAACAGAGGGATATAGTCTCAAGGTCTCGTCGATTACCCATCGAAGGTATTTGCAGCTTTTCAGTTGTTCAAAAGTAAGAAGTTCGGCGTCGCCTTCATCGCCAAAATGCTCTTTGATGGTGGCACGGAGCTTCTTCTCAACTTCGGGGTGGCGGACCAAAAGATAAAAGACGAAGGAGAGAAGACTAGCGGTGGTGTCTCGGCCGGCGAGTAGAATATTGGTGAGGGCATCACGGAGAACGATAGGGTCTTGAGTTTCCTTGGCGATTTCTTCTAGGAAGACATATCTCTTTTTCCCTGGTTTTTCCGATTCGTAGAACTTTCCTCGCTTGTGCATGTCGATAGCCCGATAGACATATCTGTCAACAAACTCATGGCAGGTTTTGTTGGCATCCTTGAACTCCTGAGGGTTGTGAAAATAGTAGAAGTCTCGGAGACGGTATCTGTTGATTATGTGTCGTTGGGCAAGATCGAAGGCGCTGGCAAACTTGTTGCCCGCTGGGATTTCGTTAACTTCTCCACGAAGGACATTGCGTCGATGTCTCAAAGTCTCGCAGCTCCTATTCGGAATTTTGTGTAAGCATATGGACTATCAGAATAAAATGTACAGTGGCTGCTCTTACTCCCCAAAGAGAAAGTGAGTGGCGGTATCAATGGTGAGTTCGAAGAAGAGTTCCTGAAGATTTACGACCGAGCCGTCTGTCGGGATACAGTCCATCATGATTCTAATATGTTCTTCCATGTTTTCAAGTTGAGTAATTTGGTCTCTGGCGAATTGGGGTCGCAGAAGAGCACGAGAGTGTTCCCAACCACGGCCATCGATGCTAAAGATACCTTGTCCGAGTAATGGGGCAAAGGAACCAATACGAGGTGGTCCGATACCAAAATCTTTGAATTGGGATGTCAAGATGGCCTGGATGTTGCGAGGCTCAATTGTTGCCACAGATCTGGAACCTATACGATCTTATTAGCGCGATAACCCTCAGGAGGACAACGAAGGTCTATAAGGGAGACTTTTCGTACCAAGCATGCTAACGTTATAGGTATATCCATATCTAGGTAGTAGACCCACGAATTAGTATGCATCACACCACGAGCGCTGAAAATAGCCAACAATGCCGTATCATGACCCATGATATAGTAAAGGCTCACGGACGTGTTATATTCTTCTCTACAATAATGATAATTTTATTAGCTAGCAACTTCATGATCGGGTATCAACAGCAATGCTTACCTAGCCCATTCGGGAAGCACCTGATGTTCAAAATGCTATACAACCGCAAGGTTATAACGTTAACTATCTTCTCACTTTAGGGTAATGAGAAGGGAAATAGCTAGGCTTTACACATACCCACATGATGACGCTAAAGATATCGAGCCCAAAGGGGAGGAAGCCAGACTTCATTGGGGGCTTCTCAGTTCCATGAAGCTTTTGAAACTTCCTCTCCCTCAACCAGAAGTTAACCTTAGACCAGACATAGTATCCAGCAAGGGAGACACCAGCCAGACCCAACCACCGCAACATGATGGGTAGCGGCAATTCAAAAAACAGACGACAAGATTGGTCTCGTCCCCAGTCTCTACCAAGCAAACACGACAAGATGTGTTGTGTGTAATTTCTCGAAGGGGCTGTCGGGTGGTCTTGGATTTGGTCGAGACGCTTTGTGGGATGTGAAAGAAAAGTCGGTGACGGGCTTCTAGAAAACGCCTTTTGCAAGATGGGCCTGGGCTGGGCGGCGGCCCCAGAGATATATATATCTCTAAAATCATAGTCACTAGCTCCAAACCGCCGTTAAATGCCGGAAATTGCGGGAGCCAGGCTCGATTCCAAAATGGCCGCCCCGCTTGCTTGTTCACAGTAGCATGTCAGTCCAAGTTGAGCAAAGATGTCTCCAAGATGCGATCCACCAGGCCGGGTCCAGGTCTTGTCCAGGGGACTGATAACTAAGTAACTGCAAGCCCTGCATCTGTATATGTATCATGATCAAACACAACCTCCTTCCTTCCTTCGTTCCCTCCATCTCTCACGGGGCACGGAATGGCAAAATACTAGCATCGTCGTATTCATGCTACGAAACTGGAACCCCGGAACGAACGAAAGCGCACAGTCAACCGATTTCCTTGTTCCAAGACCGTGGTATTCCACCGATGCAGTCGAGCGTCGGTTGAAATTGGCTCCGGGACAACATGTTAGCAATAGTTGGGACATAATTGGGCCGAATCTGCTTCTCGGTTGGGCAAGAGCAGATGAGGATCGAGTATTTCACATGGGTCGGCTTCTTGCCCCGGCAATATCTGCCACTTTCTTCCTAGCTTGTGATTGCAATTTCAAACAGGAAAACTAATTGAAACACCGTCCATCTTTCTAGGATCGCGCTACGCAAAATCCCCATGGGATAGATGGGTTTTTCATATACCATTCAACCCAGGGCCTTGCGGGGTCGTAGACATGCATCCGACCTAACTACAGGTACTAGCACACCTTGATGTCTTGGAATTCTAGCTATGACTTATCTAAGCTTAGTCTTAACCTCAACCAATCTCTGGTAGCACGGATGTGATGTGGGGAAACCATCCTCGAATTTAAAAGCTATAGTCCATCATATCGCGCGACTTTTACACAATCATTCCAAATGGATTCACCTCCTCTCCACCCATCCAGTCAGGTGCAACTCCCGCCGAGTAAGATTGTAAGCTAAGTTATAAGACTGTGGAGCAATTTCTCCGCGCTAGCTTTTTGCAGTTGAGGAACTCCATGCCCGATAAACACTCGAAATCCACCAAACCCACCTGTTTCTCACGATATATCGGAACTTCTCGAAAAGCTGCATGGTCATTGGCCATGTGCATGCAAGGCACAACCCACTCTAGTTATCCTTTTTCTTTTTAGCGTTACCATAGCATCAACACAATAACCTTCTTCCATCCAGCCAATATTTCAAGCGCAGCCGGAATTTAAATTTATGCGGGTCATGGCGTCTTACAACATAAGATCCCGCCTACAGCCGCCAAAAAAAAAAAAAAAAAAATACCCGCTGTCACGCTGTTGCGTCACTTGAAGATATCTTCTGTGGTATCAACAATACATCGGCCGATTAGTTGAACAGATCGAAATAGACATCAATCGCTACAGCAAGAACTATAAGTAGCCGCTCGTCCTCCTGCTAGACACTGGGAGCATTTTGTCATACCACTTGCAGGGGGTTTCCATTTGGCGTAATCCGTGTTGTCTAATATATGCATAATACCTGGTTATTATATATGGATCCCTTCCGAGACCTTGTAGCTTGTTCGACGCGCTATATTGTCTTGCTGTTATATCTTTAACCACCCACAATGCCAGCGCAAGGGTGGAGTGCAAATATCCCACTCAAACTAGTAGACTGATCGACAACTTTATCAGCCGTTTTAAAAACCAGTTCAAAAGGGATAAGACAAAAGCCGCTCTTGGGCGGTTTCTAGTCATGACCGGAACAAAGTTGTCCAGAAAATTCCGAGGGTCCGTGTACCTGACGCTTTGACTCGTGGTAGGTGGGCTCTCGATTAAGGCCTAATAACTATAAGATCCAGGATACCATCAACTCTCGAAAATCTTCTAGAGCTCCTGTCCTGAATTTTTCTCTAGTGAAGGTCGGAAAATGGCCTAGCCGTAAGAAACGACATCAAAGTATTTCTTTGGATCTAATGTGTGCAGATAAGCAAGCAGCCATATCTTTCGTGTCTTGACAATTCCCGAATGTGGTCTTGCAGGCATGTTGGGATGTGGCTTGCTGAATTCGCCAAACAATGCCCCAAAACAGCTGCATTTAGCGTCATAGGGTCGTTCAATCTTCTGATTCTATATACGACAGAAGTAAAAGTAAAGCCTGCTATTTTTTGCGTATTGGCTGGGTTATAAGGGATAGGCATGATACAATCAGCCTTGGGTTTTCGATAAACCATTTTATAAGCAGAACTATTTTTTTCGAACTAATGCATTATTCATTCAATATTCTGGAGTCGGTGTTATTCATTTAGAAACCAGGTAATAATTTAAATTTCAGCAAGTTATACACGTATTTTATATAAGCCTTTATACCGATTGACTTCAGTATCTGGATGTCAAACAACCCTCTGAATATCAATTTGTAAATCTGACAGCCCTGTGTTATTTATTTATCATCACCATGCCCTGAAACAATCTCCATATGATTTGTTAAGCGCGACTGTAAGGAGATATTTGTTATAACTTCCGATCATCTGTTATTCGTTAACGGTGTTTTTAGGCGGTAGGTATCAGACGAGACGAAGTTGAACATGAACCCGGCAAAGAATCAATTTCTTCTTTTAGTTTCATAGTGCTACCGTATGATCACACCCCCTTCTATTGATATTCTTCAAACTAGCTCCTCGGCCATGTACGTTAGTCAAAATTGACTGATGCTGCTCTAATAGACTCGCTATATATAGTGTTAGCATTCTTCTGTACGGGCAGCATCGTCTATATTTCGCAAAACTCTGTATGTATATGGACTTCCACGTACCATTTAGGTTGCTTGCTGAAGAAAGAAACAGGTATAATCTATCGTATATCAGTTAAACTACAGGGTAGGCTTTGCAAATTACTAAGATGTTGATCCTCACAAGTTGATGGGTTACTAATATAATTTGCTATATGACACGTCAACTCCCTATAATCGATCACAAACATCCCAGGGGGCACATGTGGCAGTATTGCGGATAGTATTATTACGAGAGAGGCTCGCAACCTTCTCTTTTGGTAGCTAATATTGTAGTTATCAGACAATTTCATTGAAAATGACAAATTCAGTTTTGTACGCCCGAGCATCGCATTTGCACGATATCACTGTACCGGCCTAGGCACTAAGAGGGCAAAACAAGTAATTTATTGCAAAGACTCATTATATCGGCATCTAAAGTCGACAGCCTGCCGAGTATTACATCACCTAACAAAGTACAGTTTTCCTCTACATCTAGGCTTAACAGTCAACTTTTTTCATTATAATTATTTTGTATCAACTTAGGAACCATTTCCAAGTTTCTAGCTCAAGTCCTTCAAACGTCAATTCTGAAGACTCAAAGACTTCAATACTCTCCCACTTCGTCTTTATCTCCAACGGAACCTCCATCAGATTTCAAAATGCCTGACCTAGGATACAATAAGAACTATCGATAACACATCCCAAAGCAAGCACGTATTTCTGCTGCTGCCATTTTCAATAAGCAGGCCAAGATGGTCTTGAAAGTCTTGCAGTTTTATCTTTCCAGGCATCAAAGTCTCAAGCTTGCAGTTCAAAAGAATGGCGGGAATGAATCCTCGCCTGCCGCAGGAGCAAGTACTTCAGCTCCTAAGGAAGGAAGGACCTATCGCCCTAGACTCCCTATGGGTGACTTTACAATTCAATTGTCAGGTAAGGAAGATATTCCCCACTTTCATTAGGCTCGTAATTCCCTGTAGATGAATGGATTAAAGCTAACAAGTTTGGTGTTGGAAATTTAGACTAATTCTTTGTCATCGCCACCCTTCCAAGCCGTGATTCTAATGACGGAAACTTGATCTACACCAGTAGCCCAAGCTTTAAAACTTTTTAGTACCGATAGCTATCACATAACCACTAACTTTCGCGCTTTAGCCGATACTGGCAACGGCCTTAATCAAGGCTGGATAGATGAGATGTAAGCGGAATAAATTACAGCCACAATAAATAAAATACTCCAACTATTGGCTGTTTCACAATTTTGATTGTCTCAATACAGGTCTCTTAATTCAGTCTAAACGAAAATATCATCGGAGAGTATGACATCGGATCAGGTGAAAAGCAGCCTTTCGAAAGCGTCGATCTCGCACCAGACAGTCGACTTACGGCTTCTATGATAACCGCAAGGCAAAAACAATCGCTACATTATCTATAGCGAAGAAGAAGGAAAGATCTGTTATAATGATGTTGCTATTGAAGGTGATGTAAGCAAAGCCTCACATTCAGATAGTTATAATTGACAGTTGAAAACCTTTATTGATTTCATTTTGTATTCCAGAGGACTTCTCTTTGGACGCCTCTGTAGGAAATAGTAAGAGACCAGCTCCAGTTATCTCTCTCGCGGTATGTGCTTTTGGAGGGAAGTTGTTCATTTTCAATTTCAGCAAAAGCAGAATCGACGACAACAGCAACTATTACGTCTTCAGTGTAACAGGTAATATTGCAATGTCTAAATCCATTTACAGCAAGGTTGGTAGTGTAAACCTTATAAAGGCGTTAGAGGGTGGATATGTTAACGTCGTCCTCGTCAACGCGTCCGGTGCCAAGCGCAGGAACAAATTCTGGGATATTTTCATTTTTTGATTTTAAGGTGAAGCTGGCGAGCAAATGTTATCACAAAGGCAGTCTATCCGACCGATGTCGAGTATAAGTGGTTTCTTTTGGCTTACTGCGAGACCAGTTTCTTTCCCAAACTCAAAGAAAACAATAGTATCGAGACCAACAGTATGTAATTGTCTCGTAAACCAAACGCTCAACGCGAGGGTATATAATGTGTTGTGGGTTTCGAATGTGTTGCGTTGGATATTTGTGTTACAAGGAATTCGCACCCGTAAAAAACCGCGAGACAAAAACTGCGCTTCGGAAGGTTTTGGCTTCGAGACCAATAAAAATCATCTTTGCCAAAATTCATAAATTAGTATAGCGCAACACGTCTTTGACTCGGCTTTACTTTAGCCTTTCTCTCGTTCCCCTGGTCATCTAGATCCGAAGTGCGAGCTCGACAAGTCAGGCGAGAACGGCCAAGAATACATCACACCCATTAAGTATTTCGCTCTATAATTAGACAGAAGCCCTTTAGCTGTCGATAGGCCCGCTTCCCAGTTACTAATAACTCGTGGATGACAATCCCAAACCATCGAAGCTCTGATCATACCAACTTATATCGCAGTATATAAGCGTGTCTTGCACCTGGTATTGCATGTAGGGTAGGCATACTGTACTCCCTGGGTTAGTAGACATGGGGCTGTCCAGCATTGGGTGCACAATTGCTTTACATATATGATTCTGCTGTTTGCGCAGACAGATATGCTAGGAACACAGATCTGAAGACATATCTTCTATCTAGTATTTCCATCAAGGGCAAGGCACATTCACCCTTCTCGCTTACGCAGTCTGCTATTGAGCTTTCGTTTACAACAGCGTGGGATTTACCCGAAGAACCAGCAGCTTGGGAATTAGGTAATGTTGGTAGCGGCTGGAAACGTTTTCGACTCCCAAGTTTCTGGGTTTTGGGCCTCCGTTTACATCACCAGGCAGCTACATGTTCAGAAACCAATTGTTTCCACACGTGCTCGCATATTCTTTTCGGGAGGCGAGACGACTCAAAAGCATTGAATGCTGCCTAAGCAAGGTCAACGCCGCATGCATGCTTGGATAAGATACATGCGTTCCGTTGCCTTGGTATCGACAAGTATTGGCGAAAAAAAGAAGGAAGGAGGAGAAATTTCTTTCTCGCAGTATTATCCGACTCGATGATGGTGCTTTTACTATATAGCGAGCATGCTTTCTGGTCTCTTTGCAGTACCCCAGTGGTCCTCAGGATAACTTCTTAAAGGAGATATAGCTTCAAACTACCTAGGCGCATAATGATGATCGATGTTGAGTCACGACTACAGCCCAAAGACGCGAGAGGTTATATTCACTAAGTTCCAATGGCACAAGTGTTTTCGTCGAATTCGACCGAGTTATATTGGCCATAATATTCTTCTCATGTATCGCATTTCCGGTCCAGTTTGGTAAGCACAGACGAAATTGAGACCCACACGCCACAATCACTTCCATGGAACAATTTCTGCCATTGCAGTCAACACAAGTAGCCAAATTATGGCATGGCTCAAAGGTTCCGGCCGCGTTTTAGGCAGGCAGTCCGAGCTGCCATTCATCTGGTGGGACCCCCGCGCAGTGAGACAGATGGTGAGATCCATCCCTGGGAACTACTAACAAAGCATATGAGAATGAAGAGAGAAAAACCCTGAGTGGGTGGGGTTTCTGCAGCGAGTCACAATCGGCGAATGGCAGCATCAGTAAGTAACCCAGCCTCCTACCGAAACTTGGCTGGCGGACCGCGAATTGTGGTAAAACCCTTAGGGGAAATCATACCCTAGTTGAGATACTCCCACATGTTAGAGAGTGCGTGTCGCTAGGGAAGACGCAGATAGGCTCGCGCCGACTAAACGTTTGGCTTCCTGCTTAAACTGGGATATGCCAATAACCCTCTGATCCGAATCCCGCCATGTATGTATTCTCTTTTTACTTTTTCTATCCTTTGAAAAAAATGTTTTCTAAGACAAGATGGGATGCCGATATATATAAAGACCATCACTTTTCTTTACCTATCTCGCCCTGCGAGATTCCGATGCACCCGACGCTCACAGCAATCATTCAATATCCCATTCTGTAAATCCTGTATTCCCTAATCAGATATGAAATTACAACAGCATTTACACACCACAACTGAACATCTACGACCATAAAGAACGCCTGGTTTCGATAAATATACGCGTATAGCGTAGGCATTCCTTGTGGGGTATTTTGCTATCGAAAAGGAGATCTATGGCGGAAGATAAAGCATTCTTCAACATGCCTATGTATTTTGAGGGTAGAAAGACGGTCCAGGCCCAGGCTTCCGTTGACGGTCTTCAAAGAGCAACAAAGAATCTGACAATCTCGACATCCGCGTCCTCACGCGACTCTGTATCTTCGAAATCTATCGGATCTTCCTACTCATCGAGGAGTAGTGGTGTCCCAACTAGCGCCACTGATACTACGAAAACTAAAACTTCTAGCCCAACGGTAGAATTTAGAGATACTGCAACTACCGCCAACTTCACGCCTATCAGTACTCAAGATGTTATGATATTTACCTATGGGTATCGAGGTTATAGCGACCCCCTTACTATACCTGGAGGATTTGAAACTATTAGTTGGGACGCTGAAAAAATTGAAGAAACGGTAACACCTCAGTTCTTAAAAGAGAGGATCCCATCTCAACAAGGAAAGGACAGGCTGGACGTGGCATTAGGCTTTGGTGACGGCCTGACTGACGAAACGTATGCGGAATGGGTGGTGCAAAAGGCAAAGAGGTAATTCGCAGTGCTTTAAACGATTTTTTTTGTTATGTACAAACTCGGCTTACTCTCTCTCTCTCTAGGTTCTTTCTCCTTTTGCTAGAATTCGGTATCCCGGAGAAAATATTTGACGTTGTCGACCAATCCTGGGACGATGACGATCTGCCCCTCGAACCTAAAACTATCCACCGTTTAAAGCTACGAGAAAACTACGATAAAACACTGGAACAGAGGTTCTATAAACGCCAATTCTCATATATACTCAAGGAATTTGACTACCGGAGTCATATTGAATTCCAAGAGCAGGATGATGTCCCACTCGTAGTATCCTATCGCCAGAAAACACCTGGGTTTTCATTTCCAGCAGATGACCGTGTGCATCGTCCTCGAAACAAAGATCTCTTGATGTACCGGCGAAAAGTCTCTTTGGGGGAAGGAGTGGGCTCTATAACAGACCAAGATTTCCTTGCCGAGGTCGAGATTCTACGAAATCTGAATCACCCGCATATTGTTGATCTCCAAGCCAGTTATATCCGCCTCAATGAAGGGTTCATTCTCACCACTCCTGCCTGCGACTATTCCCTCAAGACTTTTATACAAAGCCCATCCAGCACCTTCAAATCTTTAAGTAAAGAACAAAAGAGGAGGAAAATATTAGGGTGGATCCATTGCCTTGCAGATGCGCTAGCTTATCTCCATGAGAAAGATATAAAAAAGCTTGACATCAGACCCCGAACAATCCTCGTTAACGGAGACAATGTTTACTTCTCAGACATTTCAACCATGACCGAACTCGACATCAATTCTGGAAAGATTGACCATATTGAGGCCGAACGTTACGAATACGGCGCGCCAGAACATTGGACTCGAGTTCAACAGCCGCAGAGTGTTCCATCTACGCCAATAGCATCATCCGTCCGTGCTCGTTCGTTCCTCAAATCGATTTCCTTGATGCCCAGTACCCCCACAACTCCAGTCTATAACCAGGATGGCGACATCTCTGATCACTCAGAGCAATCTGCATCCAATGAAAACTTGGATGGTACTCTACAACCCTCGCAATTATCTACAGTCCAAGTCGGGGAGTGGATGAACAACGTCTCAAAGCCATTCAAAGCATCAACCTTCTCTCTTGCTTGCATTTTCATCGACCTTCTCACTTTTAACGCTAAGAAGAAGCCATCTGCGTTTCAGTCACACCGTTCAACAAAGAAAAACTCCTCAAGAGGAGGCGGTAAGCCAGACTTGTCTTTCCACGCGAACCTCGGCCAGGTCGCATCCTGGATTGAAATTCTGGATAAGGAAGCATCTAAGAAGGGCGGCGAAGACCGAGCGATAAAGAATATCCTCCATATCTGTGCCAGCATGTTTTACAGAGAACCGGATGTGCGACCCCCGCAGAGAGATGTTGCAGATATGCTTTGGAACATTCTCCGGGGAGAAGGCGGGGTGCCACACTGCGGGATCAACAGCAAGCCTTCGGCCGGGGAGGAGTGGGAGGAGGCGGCTCTCCTTGGTCGTGGGGATGTTGAGTGGAATTGGCCATGGGACCAGAAATATTCGAGTCGGATTCGGCCCCTAACCGGGGTAAGCGGCCAGGATTTTTTCTAGATCCACGCAGACGGTATCTGGAGAACCGAGCGGGCGGTTCCGAACATGTGTTTTTGTCGAAAAATTCCCTTATCATTGAGCTTATCTTGCATTCTCCTCTTGGCTTTCCAGCCCCAAAGCGATTGGCTGCTTTCATTCATCATTGTTTTACTTGTTATTTGTTTGAAAGATCTTTACCTGGTATCATTTGGGACGGCGTTCTTCATTTGTCGGCGTTCTGGGGGTGGCAAATTCTGGGAAATGCATCATCCTCACATATCATTTTAGACATTTCATACTCTGTAAATTGTAAATACGCAGAAGGGCACATATTTTTATTCTTTGCCCCAAAAATAGACCAGTTACCTAAGTAAAAAAAAAGAAAGCATTGCTACTGGTTTCCTCGATTATCACTGGCTTTCTACAAGCTCATAGCTAGATCTCTGCTTTAGATAGCCAGCGCAGCTGACAACACAACGGGCTGTGCCATTTTGTTCATCAGTGGTTCTGCGAAATCGTTGATCCACCAATCCTTCGATTTTAGAATCTAGGCCGCTAGAAGATAGACTAAATCAATCGGAGAAACAACGGGACTGAATTTATGTGATTCGGTTTAGACATTTAGCACCGTTTGCCCTATAACATCGTAAAAAAGCCCTTTGTAGGGTCCAAGCAGGTCCTTGTTGTCATAAGAGCTCCAGCAACTTTGAAATTATTCTTTGGCGACAGTCACTCAACTAAAGGCTAGAACTACCTGTAATTATGAATTATTAAGAAACAAGTAATATGTCCGTCTATATTACATTCATACACATATCTGCTATCTGTTCTATCTATTAACATGAGTTATTTTCAATAGTTTTGCGTAGTAAATAGCCTGAATAGTTTTGCCCGGTATATCATGAAAACATGCAAAGAAGAACATAAAAATCCGCTGTACTGTCACTTTGGAGCCTTGGAGGCGGGTAGAACTAGCATTCATACAGGTTCTCGCCCGCATTTATTATACTCATAGATCGAAATGAAAATAGAAGGTACGTGAGTTATAAGAAAAATAGGCTGACATCTTTCAACACTACAGGTTGTAATTCCGCGGCCTTGCGAATCCCGCCTCAACTAGCTTTTACCCTAAACATACGAAACCCACCACTGAAAGGCGTGAAAGTCCTCAAGTTCGCCGACTTTGGCACTGATGTTGTTTGTGTGGACTGCAGTCTGAGGCAAGGCTACCTCAGACATCCTATATCGGAACAAAAGGTTTATATGTGTCGACTTGAAGGATCCGGGGGATGTAGAGCAACTGAAGGCCCCGTACGAGAGGCAGATATTATCATTGAGCCTTTCCGTCCTGGCACAATAGGGGAGTATGGACTATAGACTAGGGCCTGATGTGCTCTTGAAAAAAAAAAAAAAAACTTAAAAAAACTTGACATACGCGAGACTAACAGGCTTCCAACAGGATGAGAAGTATAAAGGTGGCTATAAGAAATTTTCAGTATCATCCTCCCCCCTCCTTCGCTATAGAATCACTAACGAAGGTCTAGACCAAGCCGGCCATTCGATCAGTGAGTTTTGAAACAGAAATGCAACAAACAAGGCTGTGTTGGATCGTGGGGTTCAGTGCGGAACTTTAACATTTACATGTAAATACAGACTACTTCGAGGCTTCGGGGGGGGTTAGATATGCAGGGAACTGGTAACATCATGCTCCCTGTAAACATCATCGCCGCTCTCGCATCTTAGTATCACGCCACAACAACCAAGCTTTTGTGTCAATACGTGCAAGATCTATAGATGTCTGCCTAAGCGAAGCGGCATGTAGCTTATATATTGACGAGCAGCCTAGACTGGCAACACGGCACATTGCAAATATCACACAATAGATGGCACCGCCTCATGCTTTCAAGGTATTCTCCTTGCATTCTTCGTCAGAGAAAGCAGAGGTCATGGCCAAATTGTAGAGTCGAATATAGTCGACGGTGTGGCATATCTAGGCACCTTTCATGACTTATGGCCAAAGCACCAGGATGGGTAAAATCCAAAGATACAGTTGAAATTGGGTGACCATATTACAATACGTTTGAGATAGTAGACGGGAAATTAGGCGCATTTGTGTCTCATTTCTTTGAGAGATTCACGAGAGGGCTCGGATTGCCCTGCGATAAATGATTGGTGAACAGCAGGCAGGATAAGAAGACTTGGCCGAACCTAAGGGAGTCTATTGGAGTGCGAATTTATATCCAAGTCGAGAGATGAATAGGATATTATATTTGGCAGTACAGATATGGACGCTTGCTGTACTCCAGCTTTTACAAAAAAAAGAGCTTGATGAATGCGGGTACGAGAAACGGCAATCTTAGCGATACGCCAGCCTGCAAAGCCTAGGATCCTACAGCACTTCTTGCTGACCAACATCTAGTCGAGATTTTCAACGATTGCTTGGGTCACTACCTTCAGGAAAGGCTTTTAGAAGTCGCTTCCGAATACGCTTGTAAGTTGGGTAGATGCACGTTTTACACAAATGATAGGATTGGTATATCATATGAGCCAAATTGTATGACCACAATAGGGGGTGGCTTCCCGAGGTGTCATTAATCATCGGATGGATAATGTAGATATGGTACAACCAAGAGTATGCATTAACCTCGGATGCTCGTGGAGTAAGGGCGGAAGGAGGAACAGGCGGATATGTATAAAAACTCCCTAGGTGAAAAATATGCCGAAACGAGGAATTGCAAATAAAAGCCGAAACAAAGAAATATATACAAAAATTTTTATACGATTGCGAGTTTCGACGCAGCTGCATTTACCCTGTTAGTAAATTATGCCAAAATATATAGATTCCACATAGCTAAAGCTTACCAATATCCAAAGCATCAGTTTCGGGGCCAAGCTTGACGAATGCCTTCTTCCTCCCATCAGGTCTTATTAAAGTGTTAACTTTGATTGGCTTGACGTCGTAAAGCTTGTTGACGGCAGCTTTGATCTGCCTCTTGTTGGCCTTGACATCGACAATAAAAACCAGGGTGTTGTGCTCCTCAATCTTCTTCATGGCGCTCTCGGTGTTCAACGGGTGCGAAATGACCTTGTAGGCGTCCAGGCGGGGAACATGGGGGATCGACTTTCGTGGGTATCTTGGAGCTCGCGAGAGGGTGAGAGTCTTTGGTCGGTGGAAGGAAGCCGATAATCTGACTTTTCGGACCTTGTGTGGGTTGACTCCCTTGAGAGCGGCCTTCTGGGCAGCCTTAGCCTTGGGGGCGGCCGCTATGGTTGAGGTAACATGTCAGTTATTAGTTCATCCAACATGAATCCAAATCGCAATCTCTGGTCGTAGATGTCTTTGCAAATCCAGGCCGCACTTCCTGTGGGCAGGCTACATGCTGATCCACCGCTTCCTATGTTTTCGAGAGCTGCCTGAGAGTGAGTATATACACCCTGGCGGCCCTACACATGTTTCTTTCCTCTCATCCAATGCCTCCCATAAGATAGTAGCTTCATCATCAACTCCCAAATCCTTTGCCATGAACATCTTCCACCCGAGATTGCGATTGAAAACAACGACGATTCCCAAAACAGAGTAACCCACATTTGCCCTTTGTTGCAGCAGCCTTTGGTGGCATTTTGTCGAATAGTATCTAGTGACTTTGGGAGGTATTGTCGACGGTATAGATTGGCGATGTCGTGAGGTCTGGTTGCTGGTGATTTTTCGTTGCGAGTTCCAACCCAAAAGTTTGCCCTCACAATGAAAAATGTCCCCAAAAAAGAAAGTATTAGGGCACCGTCAAGCCCTAACGCTCGTTCCGCAAGTGGGAATTGTTCTGCTGACAAACTCCTCAAACCATCACAACACAAAGTTGCCTCACGTGTCCAGCTGGATTGGCTGCCGCATCGATGATGAACCCACCAGTTTCAGACTCGATTCAGGTTCACAGCATATCGGGATTATAAGTCAAATAGCCAACTATACTCCACGTATCCCTCACATCCATGATTATTATTAAGAAGAACTGAGACCGTTTGGCACGTTCTCCTTCTGCAGACTTTCCCTCCTTGAGGGATAGACTTGACCTATAATTAATAATTCAGATAAATCGAATCTATAAATTAGGTGGCGAGCCAAATATGGTAACGTCTGGAGGTATCACTGAACATCGTGAACAATCTAGAAACTCTCATTGTAGGGAGTTTATTTGCACGTCTCCCCAAAATACGCTCTGACTCAGATAGAGCTATGCGTCGTCATCGATCAATTAACAATGTGTGTATTACACGAGCTATGGCCGGGATATACTTCTCCGACCTCGGTGCTAGCCTTCCTTGTGTTTTTAAAGGCATTGGACTGTACTGCTACCAATAATCATAAAGTATCGATTCATCAATGCGAGGCATACATACTTAGTATTTGCTGGTTGGGTTGTAATTAATGCAATGTAGTGCCACGGTGTTTCGTTAAAGTCCCAATTTAAGTGATCAGATAGACCAACTTGAAACCTCCAATATCAGCCGCAGCTGTGTTTAGGCTTGCATATGCGCATGTACAAACAATCAGAGAGAACGCAGAGCATACTCAAGGCAACGCTGGCGCTAACACACAGCGATCGGTACTGTTGAAGGGGTAATAGTGATCGAGCGATTGCGACTTAGCTGACTTAACTTAAGTTTGACTCAGCTCGGATGGTATAACGCGGATTGATTTGTGTTGTTCGATCCACCTACAACATCCGGCACAGTCGAGCTTGTGAAAGGGATACCTTTTGCTACCATCCACATCAGAACGCGGGAGGGCAACATCTTCCTGGAACCTTGCTGATAGTTGAGAGCAGATTGAAATGGAGTCCGAGAAAGCGACCCCCAAGCCAAGGCTCTCAGGACTGCACGTAAGGAACCCGACCCCGTCGACTATAGAGTACACTGTCACCACCCGGCCGGAGAGGTGGTCACGACGGTTTACGACCACGCTGGCACTCAAGGCCTTTATTATTGGGATTGCCTGGTTTATAATTCTACTCAAGCAAGATTACTTCGATAAAGGGCTCCAAATTGGGCTAAAGAATCTCATTACCTACATCAAACCCGACATACATCCTAAATACCTCAATCTACTACACGGGAAGCTCCACTGGCCATATCTTGCATTGATCGGATTCTGTAGCATCTGGATTGCAAGTTTGAGAGGCTACACGGGTTAGTCTATTCGTTCGATGTTCCAGTTTTTACTTTTATTTTAGATACTTGGTAAGACACGGCACGTAACTCGCTAATTTTTTTTTTTTTGATTTTTCTGTGTTTCTTGGATCGGACAGAGGAAAGCTTGCTAGTTCTTCGAGGGCTCGGTGTCCAAGTCACAACTTCGTCGTCGTCGTATTTCGTGAAAGCCAACACAAGGTTCATTCCCACGTCAGCCGTCCAAGACATTTTTATTCACGAAGGGTTTGTGGGGTTCGAAGTGAAGTTCTACTTGGCAATTGTTGTACTGAATGAGAACAAGGTGGTGGTTGTCTTTCCGAAGCTACTCCCGAGGCGGGAGATACTAGAGAATGTATGGCGGGGCAGCCGTAGTTTGTATGAACCCGATGTGAAGGCGCGATGAGTTCCGCCAATTCGATGATATCAAATGTAATAATATAGAGGCATCTGGGGATCGAGGAATGCTACAAGTCACAATCACGGTCACGAGAAGCGATACTACTAATCGCTTTTAAGAAACATTCCACAGAAAACTTGCAAAAGTGATGCATCACATGGCAGGATTATATTAGCTTCGATATCAAAAGATAGCTACTACTGGCGACGAGCCAAGCTAGGTGCCAAAAAAGAGTTCAGACCAATGCATGCACCAACTCCTCCCTTATCGGGTTCTCTTTTGCTACTTGGGCAAAAAATCCCTCTCGTAAGCCGTCACTGCGAAATCATGATGCAATGTTCGGGACATTTACTGCAAGGATTTTCCACACCGGCCAGGTACAAAGTAGTTTAGTAAGTCAGATCTGAGCAGGCATGCAGGTGGACCAGAAGAATACTTGTAGAGGTACGCCAACCTGGACCTGGGCTGGAGAGCAAGGTCCGAAAGCCAGCTCGAATCGGAACCGTATCTTTGCAAATGCAAGGCGGAAGCACAGCATGTGCAGAGGCTTGTGCAGAGTTTGAATGAACCTGCATCGACGGTCTCTTGGACATACCTGGATTGGAGGACTGAATCGATTCTTTTCGCTGGCTCTGCAGCAGAGAACAACAAAGCAGATGGTATCGGTATCGGACCCGAGCAACTCAGCTAAGCTGGCAGTCAAGATGACAAGCACAAAAACCGTTTCTTGGTCGCCTCGATGTGTCTCCGAGCCAATTTCATTCGATTTGCCTGAACATGTCCGCCAGAGAGCCCGTGTTGCTTGAAGTGCGAGATGGTGTCTCAAGACAGCGAAATTACACAATCTCCCAGCCCGCCACAAAGCTGCATTCCTGCCCCCTAACAGCTCTAACCGCTCCAGGGACACCGACAGCTCGAGGTGGGGGGAGTATAGATACTTGCAGAGGGTGAGGAGGCTAGCCATCATCACGAAGGGGATGTCCATACAGACGGACACACACACACACACACACACACACACACACACACACACATGCACCTCCTAAGTCGGATGTGCTGTTTTCTAGCCGCACCGGGGTCGAGGGAGGTTGGATGGATGGTTGAACGATGATGAATGAACGAAATGAACGGACCGGTCTAAAAAACCCGCATCTTCTGACCCAAAACCAGAGATAACGCCCTGATCAAGCTATAATTAAGTCCTCTCTGACAACCTGGGCGCAGTTAGTTACTTTTTTTTTTTTGTTTGCACATGCCTGTTTCTTGATGACATCGGAATCCTCCTTTCGTAATCAAATCGCATACCTCACAAACCATTACTTCATATAGACCTGCCACTCCCAACATTTTCTTTCAGCATTATTCTACTCTCTTCCTCCATCTTTGCCCGTAAAATCAGATTTCCCGCATACTTCAACCTCGATATTCTGTATCATTCACAGACGCATCTAAATGCCACCAACTGAAAGATCTGGCGCATCGTTTCCAACATTTGCAACACCACCTCCCTAAAGGTAGTCTCAACTGGCGTTCAGACTAGACTGTTCGATATAACCGCCAGCCAGCCTGCCACCCACCATTTTCACCGAGCACTTATCCTCCGATTTGACGGAGAAGAGAACGCACTGGTTTTAAATACAGCGGCTTCTTCTCGCCTTAAGTCTATGGAAAACGGCGAAAAACGATAAAATCTCGATCCTCCAATCGCAACTGCACGCCTTTGGATCTCTTTCAGCCATAACGCCACACGCAACACATTTTTCCGACCCAGGCAGAGACGAGATGGCTGCTCAAATGTGCACTTTGCTACCGGCCAACCCCTTGCCGCTGGACCCAGCCTCCGCGGAGGGTGCCTACGAGTTGATCAAAGAGAATTCGCTTCCGGCGGCCGTTAAAGAGCTCCTCGATTCGGTCGACTCGCTGGTCGGCCGCCAATTAGCGCTTCAGCAGGATAAGCATTTGACTTGGTATGTATCCAGATTCACAATAGACTCTGCCTTGTATTGACAACATTTGAATTCTAACAATGATATATTACCCAACAGCTTTTGCTCTTTCCATTCCGATTTGGTCAAATCGTCCGACAATCCAAAAGAAGTCGAAAATATGTGGATTCTGCAGCGTGATATCAGCGTCCAGCTGTTCAAGATTATGATGGGCGTTATTCGTTCTGCTGCAGATCTTGCGCGTCGGCTTCAAGGTGTCGGAAAAAATAGCACCAAAGTTAGTGCGATTAACGCGCTTGACGACCTAAACCTGGAACTGGCGTTCACTGGCGACGCCAGAGGAGGTTACCAGTGGCTGAATTGTCTAGCCAAGGATGAGTGCGAATGGGTCTGGGCCGCTATCAACGACGAGAACCAATCTCTAGAATGTAAGTACTCATATATATATATATATATATCTTTTATCCGACTTGTCGGGTTTCTCTAACAGAAATTTCTTCCAATCAGCTCATTGCCCGGCATGCCTTCTCGGTCGTGCCATTGATTCTGAATCCACTATCAGACTTCTCATCGCTGCTGCAAGACTCCTCAAGTGGGATTTCTTCGTGACTTCGATTGAAGAGCATCTTGCCTGTGATCCGTGGTGGGGCCCAGGGTACTGGGAGTCTATTGAACCCAAGGCCAACATTCTCGGTACACAAATACGGGAGCTTGTCCAACAGTGTGCCGACATTCGTCAACAACTCAAAGAATATAATGCAAAGGACGGGAGATTAGTTCGATCGGCTGTGACGCCCTCCCGGAGGGCTCTCAGTGCTGATCCGTTTGCCCCTCACCTGCATTCCGTCTATGCATCTGGTATACCCATGAAGCTTGATTTGAGGCAGCTCCACCAGTTGGTTGATATGCTCTCGAACGATAGTGAACAGGATGGTCAACATCCTATCACGGGTGCTTTGCGTCCATACAACCATGCAAGGATGGCGAACAACTATAGGCTGGCGGCCTACTGCTGGTTTGTTCTCATGTACAACATGTCTGTCCCACCGCCTTCCGACGACTCGGTTCTTTTGCGAGATCCGAGGGTGAGTCGAGTGAAGATGAGGTCAAGGACGGTTTAGCCACATTTTTCTCTTTCTTTTTTTTCCCCTTCTCTTTCAATTATTTAGTTCGCTTCTTTTTTCTCCTTACTCTTTACGCATAGATTATTTTTTAATTTTTTTCTACTGGTGATATGGGCAATTTGGGATCACAAACATCAGGCGTCTTGGGCAATTTGGAGTATCAGGGATATAAATATGTATACGGAATTGGCGAGTTAACTCTGTTAAAACAGGTGGAAGGGCCACCATATTATATAATTCTAGGAATTTCAACATTTATTCATCCGCTCGGGATATTTGCTATCGAAGAACTTCATTCTTTTCTAATATAACCTGAAGCTCGTTTATTTCCTGATAAGACCGTAGAACATACAGCACTAAAACCGACTGCGCAGGCGCAGGTTGAGCATGACCGTGTATATCCGATCAGATGACGGGATTGGCTGGTGTGTTGCCAGCCCTGAAAGATTTCGGCCGGCTGGCTGCTCTGCGGCCGTTGTTCGCTCCCCAAAACGGGTTCCACACAAGAAAAACATCCTCGTTCTCATCTCGGACGCTCTCCTTCTACCCATCATCCCATCTTCCTCCCCGCTAGATCTAAGCATCCTATCTTCCGGGATAACCTCATGTTCCTTAGAGAGAGCCTCTCAAATATACCAAGAATTTCTTCATCCTTTATTTGTCCTAAGAGAGTCTCGCTCTCCTGTGTTCGTCAGTTTCATCTGCTTGTTCTCCAGCCACAATTTTACACCTAAACCTCCCCCGCGACCCTTTTGCATCCTTCGACACGACTCTCGTCGACGGACCCTTTGCGGACGGCGTACTATACTGGGTACGATAGAATACCCCGTGGGCACTATTGTCCACGAAATTTCACTATCACCGAACCTACAACACGCCGAACCGGCCTCCCTCGATACAAACAATGGCTTCGCCGTCACCCATCGCATCACCTCACCCTCACCACATGCAGATTGACTCGCCTCCCGCACTGCATCATCATGGCCACGCTCAAGGTAGTCAGCAGGGCGCTTCCAGTCTCTCAAAAAGAGACAAGCGGCGTGCTGCCATCGCCAACTCCCTCTCCGAGCTCAACAATAACTTTACCCTGACCAAGGACGAGCGCTACAGGACGCAACTCTCGATACTAAACGCGGAAATGAGAGCCATTGCGGAAACGAACTGCCACCCAGATACTAATGGTATGCTGCCAGATTTTGGCGGCGAAGTTGAGGATGCGATCAATGACGTCTTGAAAAACTCTGGGGTCCTGCTCCCCTCGACGAGTGAAAAAGCAGGCCGATTCTATAGCCACTTCATTGATGCTGTCAATGATAGCGTAGAGAGGCGAGAAGTTGAAATGACCGAACTAAACGTATGCCGCAGACATCTCTTTTTCGACGCTTCATGACGCTTCGATAAGTCGCTAACCATTCACATGTATTTCTTTTTTTAACAAATCTAGTTTCAACACACTCGTCGTCTTAAAAATGTCGAACTCCACCATACACTTTCGTTACACCACGCAGAAGCCGAATACCAACATCTGGTTGGCAACATTCGCCAACGGCTACTTACTAGGCTCCAGCAGAATCGCAAGAAGCTGATCTCTGATAAGGATAGTCTCGATACAATGGAACCGTCATTCGCATATCTACATCCTGCCCAGCACGCAAATCTACAATCGGAGCGTTCCCCGGCCGGCAGGTCGCATCTTACAGATATATATTCATCTTTAGATGGCGCGCCGACTCGGAAACTCCGTGGTCGACGTGGCGAGGACAACAATAGTAATTCCAAGCACGAAGATCTATTAACCATACTTCAAGCCCTAGAAAGTTCTGCCGTTCTGCCGAGTAATGGAGGGTTGCACGGCTCGCAGAGCCCTGGTGGCCTTGGCAAACGGAAGAGGGGCAACAATAGAAAAGGACGTGATAAGGACGATGATCTCCTGCTCAATAGCTTCACGGAGATATCACGCCCTTCAACGCCTAGATCGTCTGATGCAAACTCCAAATCACGGTCAGGTGTTCACGCGAGTGATTTTGTAAAACCGCTTTATACCCTGGATAAGCTGTTCAGTGATAAGGAACTGGCAGCGGCTACAACAGCGGCTCAAGCGTCTACTGTAAAATTCTACCTCGAACTTTATCTTAAGAATATGAACGGAGAAGAAGCCGCGGCAGGATCTCAAGGAAATGTGGCCAACGGCCAAAACGGCGCAGATGCATCGATGAATGACGAGGATGCAGCTATGGAGGACGGCACTCCTAACGCGCCAGCCGGACCTACGACCAGGAACGTTACCAGTGCCGCCGCGGCCTCGCAAGGCCACAACATGACACCCGTCATACCGACTTCATTTATCACCAAAAGTTTGACAGCCCCTCCACCTGCACCACTGAGGCCTGAAGAGGCACAGTCTGATCTTGCTGAAATCAGACGGCTGGCTGGCGGCGGTGCTCCACCGGCATCGTACGTGAACGGAGTTGCGACAGGTCGCTCAGGGACCCCTATTGGAAGATCATTATCGGGCGTAGGAGGTGTCTCTATGAGCAGAGGGGATAATTTGAGCACAATGAGCAACAGACGGGGTGGGTTAGGAAAGGATGATGACGATTCAGGGAGCGTCAGTGGAAAGAAGAGCACATTGGGGCTTGGAATTACTAGCGCAGGTTTAGAAAGGAAAACGAGTGGTGATGGGAGCGAGAGAAAAAAACAAAGAAGGAATTGATGTGGGTATTTACCATTACTACTTCTCTAGCTCTTTGCTTCGTTGATACCTATGGATAAGTTTTGGGTTTATATAGAAAATGGGTTGACAGTTTCTGCGGGTGTAATTCTGTGTACGATAACGTTTTTTTCTTTCTCTCTCTCTCTTTCTTTTATTCGTTCCCTTTAGAGGAAACATCTAATGTTAGCCGCTCGTCCTGGCGTTATCGGTGCCCGCTGGTTATATGTACATAAATAATATTTCAGTTGGCAAGCATTTTTCCTTACCTGATGCTCCTATTTCAGGAACCCAAATGTGTGAGAATAATTTCGATTACACTCAGCCGACTCTAGCCCTTCTGCCCCTGTATCTGGCTACGCCTGTAAATTCTAAGAGCAATATAGATATACTCCCTGGCATATCCTTTACTAGGCTGATGAAAGCATTGGGACTAGTCGACTCAACATATCATATGTTCTATCGTTTAAGAAAGTAGATGATTGGTATACATCACGGCTAAGGGATCCGGTGCTACATGATTCGACGGAACTATTCGGACATGATCTGAGCAACTGCATAGCATAGCACATTGCATGCATGGCCTTTTGCCATGCATATACGAGTTCTGTGCTAAAGAGGTAACACAGTCGGGCTATTGAGATTAATTAGCAACGGAACGGAACTCCCTTGCATTCGAATCCCTTTTGGTTGGGAGTATGAAGACAGAGCAGAGTGAGAGCCAGCGTGTTCGAATCGATATCACATCGTATTGCAAGAAGGTGCTAAGCTACCAGCCAGAATTATTATTGTTTTTTTTCTGTTTCGGTATCAGTGCGGCCCAGACTGCGCGAATTGGATTGGATTGCTAATTTGATAGTGACTGTATTGTGCCAACAACCTACACGCTCTACGATACAATTGTTTAGAATGTTCCTCGAGCTCTCGATCCGCATGAAATAGTGATGACGAGGTTAGAAGACGGGAAGCCCCGGAAAAGTGAAGACATATCCGGGAGCCGTAAGTGCTAATGGCAATTAATGTTCGACACTGTGTCCTGTAGTTTTTATATACTACAGGAAAGGAGCGCTTGAGCTTCGGATGCAAAAGGCGGGTGGGTTTTCTTTTACCAGATAAGGTTTCTATACACCATTTTATGTCCTGCAGGTGGTCTGGGCTTGTATTTATTTATCGTTGGTTCCGGATATATCTACAATATTACTGGTTGGATATATTCGGAAGCCTCATATAATGATGTTGCATCGGTCCTTTGCGGGGAAGGAGGGGGGGCGATGGAAATATTGAGTGGGAGAGTTGTGAGATTGCAAAGGGAGAGTCTAAACGATGGGGTGAACCAGGCAATTGTTATACTTTGAGGATATTAATATTATACGGTGATATTAAATTATGTCTTCGCCATCGAGGAACGGGTGGTCAGGTGGCCTGATTGGTGCAAATATAGTACATGCTGTTATAAAAGAATTTCTGTTGGAGGGGGGGCTTGTGGTGGCAAAAAAGCTCAAGATGCATCCATTCAAATTTTATAGCGTTCGTTGGCTGGTCTGATTTGCAGGGATTAATGGGTATCTCGTTAGTCTGGTTCCTACATACATTTGAAATTCCTATTTCTAATTACAGCTTATCGGTATTTAAGATGTCTACGAGGGTTAAGACATATGTTTCATTCACCTGTCATGTCAGATGTAGACGGTGTGTGTGTGGATTTTGGAGGGCTTCGATGGAAGATAATATGACAGAACACAAGTGATTGGACATGTACTTAAATTGTGTTTTCTCGCCTCGCTTGTAGTTTTTGACAGTGACTGTTGAAAGAAAACTATAGACATACGAAAGTCGTCGTTCGATTGGATAGAGTGATCGGTCTCCAGATATCAGCCAACTGAGGGCGAAAGATATCACCGCACATAGACGAAGGGGAATATCCTGGGTATCCGGCAGCGAGTGTGACTAGGGCTTGGCGCTTAAAAATAAAATCCGAGAGAGATGGATCTCGTGGTTTATATCATCGTGCTGATGGTTGCAGAGGTGCGGTTGCAATCTGGGAAGATGCCGATCTAGTCTTCATGGTTTTTTGTTCTAAATCTTACCGTTACGGGTAGAATTAAGATATCCATCCTGAAATTACACGTGGGAGAATCTAGAACAAAACCAGCCATGGCTTTTCCGGAGATTGTTTATGTTTATTTTTGCTGGCTTCACGGAGGAGCATTAATTCGTTTAGGAAGGAAATATTGAGTTTGATAATGGTGGTGGTGGTGATGGTGGTGGCACTAGCTAGACTTGCATATGTTGATAATAAGCTTCCGAGTGGCACTGCAACGGAGTGGTCTGACGGCGGATGCTATTTGCTCGAAGGCAAAAGACCTTCTGAAAAAGAGGGGACAAGGTTTATTTCGCTGCAATGCAAGCTGCGAGCTTAGGGTATGAAGTTCCGTATTTGTTGGTTTTCGGTATAGAAGTTAATTGAACGGACAGGGTTTTGATCGATGACTGCCTTCAGCCGCAGCGTGACTTCCATCTGATCAGACATAATCCATCTATCTTACTCCCAAGGGGCACGTTCTATCGAATTTCCATTTATAGCAGCTGTGCGAACTCCATGTAGGAGAGAAAAAATGGAGAGGTCAGTTCGCCAGGTGCCTCCACTAGCTCCGGAAAACATCAACTCCGACAAGCGAGGAGGCGTTTCTGTTGCATTTTTTAGGAGGATCTAGTGGGTGTGGATGCTGTGGCTTCCCGAGCTGAATCCAAGGGAGACAACCTTTATTGAGAAGGTCGACTGGGCCCTATTCTCCGTTTTGAACGCCTGGATTTGGATATTCATTCCGTGGGATCTCAGGACCTAGGTGCAGTGGCTTGCCTCGTCTGGACACGACACCATCTGCAACCCATGGGCATGTTGGATACCCCGTATTCGCAATCTAATGGCGACAGTCTTAATTTGATGCAGCCTGCGAGCAAGCTGGTTATATCACTGCTCGTCCTCTAGCTAGATCCATGTTGGAAATGGAGCAGATAGCAAATTGATGGAGGGCTAGAACGATGTTTGTCTGTGGGTTCCTGTCGTCGTGCTTCTCTCACATGGCAAACCCGCCTTTACGCCAAGGAACACACCTGTGGACAGAACACTACTGCTTAAAAAAGATGCCACAGAAAAAAGAAAGAAAGAAAGAAAGAAGTACATAGTAAGGAAGGAAAGATAAGGAGGGTAGTGGCTTCGGTTGCCATAGTGGATGCTGCTGTAGGTTTCAAGGCGCTTACGGAGGGTTAACGAAAGAACCATGGGGTAAGTTTATATGCAACTCAGGATGGTGTTGCATTCTCAGCATCACGCCGAGTGCATCCACCAACAGCGCCCCGCCAGAACATCGCCAGGACATCACCAGGGCCATAGCTTTTTTTTTCTGTTGGATGACAAAGGACGCGGATGAAACTGCGGGATGTGTGGAAGTTGAATGGAAGAGTCTGCCGTGGCATTCTCGAAGGACTCGGGGAGGCTCTGAATACCAGGATGGACAAGGAGGATAAACTCGCAAGGAAAAATAAAATAAAACGGTGGCCTGCCGAGGACCCTGTCTTGGGCGCTGTCTCGAAAGAACAGAACAGCAGCTAGCCGAACGGGATTGATTAAACAGAAGGGAACGCCCCTGCAAAGCGTCCCTATGAAAAAGCAAAAGCTGAGGGACAGCAGCAGGTGGGAACGAAGGGCTCGAAGGGCTCGAAGGCCTCTCTCTGGGTCTAGAATTTTCTTTCCATCCGCTTCCAGGTGGCTGGGCAAGATGCCTCCTCCAAGGACGAGGACGAGAACAAGATCCTACTACATACGTCCTACCTGCTCGGGATTCAGGATACCCACTGTACTGTCGGTCCTCCGTTAGCGTATGTACGTACATACGGGCCAGTCTGTGCATTGTGTAACACTGTCCGGCTGTCCGTTCTGTCCTCTGGTGTCAACGTTATGTGAAATCCGGCGGTGTGAAGTTTCAACCCAACCTCCTGGCCATCCTTCACGGTCACTGTGTTGGGCAGGAGATACTCGATGAAGGATCTTGTCGACAAAATGGTCATACGGATCGGACTATCTTATTTTATTTTATTTATTTATCTATTTTATTCAGGTCGAGCTACATGGTCGGCAGTATTCGAAAGAGAGAGAGAGATATTGTGGTGGAATAACCGCGTTTGAACAAAGCAGATGCAGCAAAAAAGGTTTGAACGGAAAAGGCAGGGAAGCGAGCCCACTGGATATGCAAGTGACCCTTTGACCTGTCCCGTCGATGCTTCTGCAGCATGTCAAAATGGGCCGCCCAGGCAATTGCTTTTTCATCATCTGTTTAATTGGCACACAGCTCGCTTTCACTTTACTTTGTGAGAGGGGTGATGGTGATGGTGTCGTTCCTTGGCTTTGTTCTCGTGCTCAATATCCATCCACATGGGCAACAGACAAAAAAAAAAAAATCCAACAACAAGGGCAAAAAAAAAAAAAAAAAAAAAAAAAAAAAAAAGAGGTAAAATGGGAGTATTGCAACTGCGGGCCCGGTCCTTCCCTGGACGAGAGAGGTAGCTTGAATTCCCATCCTCCGTATGGGATGGGGTTTCTGGCTGAATCCCATGTGCACTGTGTGTGAGAGTCCACTTTACGGTGTATGGATGGGTCGGTTGGTTGGGGCACACCAAAGTCAGACAGACGCTTAATTACTTAGTTTATCGGTCTTAGTGCTCACGCAAACGAGCGATATTGAAGAAGCCATGCCCTTCCGTGTCGATCACGTTTCTAGCGAGGAGGACGCGGACGACGAGTAGCAGCAGCAGTAGCAGCAGCAGGAGGAGGAGGAGGAGGAAAATGAACAAGACGAAGCGAAGGAGAGACAGAAGGAGGCCGGGAGCAAGTGGTGGGCTTGAGGGTTTGCTGGTGTCTTGAGGTCTGCAGGGTCAGGCTGGCCCTTCCGTTAAATCACATTTTTTGGTTGCCGGTGAGGATGAGTTTCATGTGCTGTCTGTCCTCATAAGACGAGATGAGCTATCCTCCTCCATCCTGACCATCACCATCAACTTCACCTCCACCGCTTACTTCCCTACCTCCTCGACCTCACTGCCATCATCATCACCACTGTCTCCCTCAGTTGGAAAAACGAAGCCAGGGTTTGAGGGGTGGAAGTGAACTCGCGATCAACGAGCGGAAGTGGACTCGGTGGGCGTGTTTTCTCACCTTCCAAGCTCCACAACCCGTCCACGGTCTCTTTAAACTTTCTCACATATTGATATTACTATTATTATTATTACGCTTGCTTATTTACTATTATACTATCTATGCAGTCCAGATAAACCTCTTCTGCCAACCCGAACCACCAGCTGAGGGGAGAGAGAGAGAGAGAGAAAGACGGATTGGTTGTAATCATCTTGCTGCTCCTCCTCCTTCCTTCCTTCCTCCTCCTCCCGTTGCTCCTACTTCCCCGCCCCTTGCAGAGCTGCCTGCTACCTGCTTGCTGACGGGAAATAATAGTAATAGAGCAGCGTTGGAAGCAGAATAATGTGACTCTCCCGGGCGCACTAGCAAAAGACAAGAAGACCCTCTGAAATTAGCGGTGGGTCTAGGCGAGTCTTTTTTTTTTTTTTTTTTTTTTTTTTTTTTATTTTCTTGGGGAAAGGGACTTTGTAGTTTCCCACCTTCTCTTGTACTACCGGCCTGTCTGACCGCAGCATTCAGTCTGGACTCCTTTGCAGCGCTCTTGGTTCTCACCAGTAGTACAACCATCGTCCGCCAAAAATAAGAATAAAAAAGAATAACCAACCAACCAACCAACCGAACTCTCAACCATCACCCCGACCGCCCATTGGCCTTCTCGGGTTCTTGTGGGCGAGCGAGGTCTGGACGCAAAGCCCGACGGGTATTTTGTCTCCTCACTGTCGTGGTTGGAAGGGGGCGTTCACCAAAGCATCTCCCAACACTCGCACACTCCCACTTGCACACCTGCATTATACCTTCATTTGATTCCTCGAACCAGCCTGGCAGGGACCGGTGAAGCCCAAACAGCATATTGAGGTAGCCCATCCGGAGTATTATACACACCCATACCAGGGGGCAGTCGAGGAACTAAAACAAAAAGGCGGAACCGCAAAAAAGAAAAGAAAAAGAAAAAGCCGTTGGTGGAGGGAAAGGTAAATTTTCCTCTTGGACCTTCGTGGGCGAGACACACATCCTTCGCTGGCTCGAACAATAATATGTCTCGAGGTGGAGGTGTTAGACGGCACTCTACTTCTTCGCCATCCCAAATGGAAAACAATCCTAATATACTCCCTTCCTCCTCCTCCTCATCCTCCACCTCCCCTCCTCATCCTTCTCCTCATCCCATCGTCAATTCTGCCTCTGCCTCTGCTCAACCGCCCCTCGCTAATCAAAGCCAACCCTCCGCTCCCTTGGTTTCAACCGAACATCCCCACACTAACGGTCAGGCCTGGGAAACATCCAACAATTCCGCCTTGTTGACGACAAGATCAGTCGACGAGGGGAACGAATATCCCTTTCATCTATCGCCTTCTGAACCTAGTACCCCTCTGCACAGGAAGCCTGCCGAATATACTGCTTCCACGCTTTCGTCCAGTAGTGCTCCTTTACGCTCACCCAGCCAGCTATTCAGCTCTAAAAAACCGAGAGCTTCCACATCCCAACATAGCAGGAGGGCGAGCAACAGTCGGCCCTCGATAGAGAAAGTAAAAGCCGCTCTCAAATACACTTTTGGACTCCGAAAGCAGTCCCCAAATTCCGGTAAAGATCGACAATTGGAGACGAACATTCCTGAAACACAAGCAGCAAGCGAGCCGCCATCCTCCACCACTGTGCCAGCGGGAGATAGTTCTGGCATGGGACGGAATTCGGTCGACATGTCCGTTAACCCAAGTTCTCATTCGCTCCTCACCAGGAGAAAGATGCGGAATGGAGGAAGCGTGAGCACAGAAGTACAACCAGAGAGTTTGTGGCCTCAACCCTCTGCTCTAAGCCAACCTGAAATGTCACATCAACCATCAATACCTCCCGTCATGCTTACACCACCCGAAGATGAGAGACACGTCGTATGGCAGTCTATTCCATTACCAAGCCAACCTGCCCAGCAGGTGGCCCCGAGCCAATCGAATGCATTATCACAGGCACCTCCTGTATCGCCAACACAGCCCGGAATCGATGGATCTGAAGTTAAAGAAGATACGGCCCAAGAGACAGTTCACCCTCCCGAGCCAAACCGCATGATTGACATCTTGGCTTCTCTCCTATCGAATGGATTAGAAGCTGGCGAGGAGTGGCTCAAGGAGGCTCTCAATGTTATGCGTAAGTTATTTTAGATCCCTTTCACTCTCACAGAATACAATTTAATTAACAAGTTTGACAGTTTTATCACACCCACCGGATTTCAATCCAGCCTCCGAGGCTGTCAGGCTAATATCGCATGCTTTACCCTGCCCCTTGCCGCCTAATCGGACGCCGGGAGAACCTAGTTATTCCAGCCAAACGGAATCTACGGTTCTTCCCGAATCAGCATCGGCAGCCCAGGGAGTTGCTGCCGCTGCAGGTTATTTTATGCTACCCCATACACAATGCAGATCGCATCATGGAATACATGCATCTGAAGATGAAGGGACAACTACCGCATTGAATGTCATCACCTCAGCTATTCAGAAAGTGCACGGAAATGACACGAAACGGGTCTACATCCACGTATCGCATGCCATCTCATCCAACCCATCGGCACCCAAGCTGCAATCGTCAAACTTGACAGGGTCTAGCGTAAACAGCGCTGCCACTAGTGCGGGTAGTCTGGTTCCATCCGCTTTCCTCACTTCACCAGCCCACGAGCGAGATTTCTTTTCTTCTACAGTTTTCAACAGTATCGTAATTGCTCAAGATCCCATCTCGTATGCCATCTCTGCAGGTCTTCCGGCTCCGATTCTACAAAGACCTTCTCCAAACCCTGCTCTGCCTCCTTTTTCGCTCCATTTTTCTTTACTCGAGCGCTATATACCACCTTCAACGCTTACAGCAGACTCAGCCATGTTTTCACCTTATTCTTCCGTTCTTCTCGATCGCGTTGTCGAACTATCTCCTAAAGGAGGAAGCCTTCTTTTCATTTACCCTACGAAAACCGGTGCTAGGCAGTTCCTCGATAGGTATTTGGGCAAAGTTTTGGATCCACTCTTACGCAGATTGATGGTTTTGCATCGGCTTCGAGACGACCTACTTTGGGGAATCAGCAGAATGGTAGCCGTCGAGCAGATGCAAGAGTTTGAAGCATTGAAGGAAAGGCTGGAACATTTTTGCCGTCGGCTTTCAGACAAGGCCAAAGATGATTCGGATGAGAAACGATTTATGGGTCCTAGCTTTTTCTGTCCAAGCGTCTCCGTGGTACACGCACAAAAGGTCAATATCTCGCTCAATCAATCATCTTGGCGTGAGTGGTGGACATTCCAAGAATCCACCAGGATCAGGGAGACTGTCAAGAATCACTTCACGGCTCCTGCGCAGGAGCCGAATTTTGCTTCCCAAGCACAATTTATAAATGATCCTCAGCCAACTGCAGCTGAAGTTACGGCTGTGGTTCCACAGACCCTTACAACTGCGCCAATCTACACCGGCCCTACCGATCTTGCAAGGGAGATTTTGGACGGAGTCAAAGCTTCAACCGTCCGACCTAGCAGCCGAGGAATGGGAGAGGCTGTCTTTGCGAGCTCGATGGTTGGACCAACCCCGAGCTGGCCTGTTGTCGGCGAAGTTGGAAGCCCAGTACACAAAAGCAGGCGGATACAAGAACCCGAGACCATCGAAGTCGGCGTCTTTGTTCTGCGGCGACACGGGTAATGGACCATCTAATGTCCCCGATGAAAACAGAAGATTCTCAGCAATCGTCAAATTTTATTCTATTTTTTCTTCTTTTTTTTCCCCACACCTTCTTGGTTTCACAAAAGCGTGCCTTTCTTTGGTTCTTTGGTTCATCGGATTTTTCAAGATCTTTATTCCCCATTTATTAATATTGTAATAAACTGCGACCTCGATGATACCATGATTATTCGAACTTCTTGTCTATACACGAATTCCTCAATTGTACTTTATGATTTTTTCTCTCCCTCTTCTTCTGTCTTCTCAACTTTGGTTTCTTTATGAGCCTCGTTACAAACAGACCGTATTGTTAATATTTTTTTTCCTTTATTGTTGGTTGCAGCGCTTAATACCCTCCGCTAGTATACTGAGAAAGCGAGAAGCGACATATTTGATTTATAGCTGCTCTTTTCCCTCTTCTTTTACTTCTCTTCTTCTTCCTCCTCCCTTTTATCATTGTCGGAGTTCCTTTTTATCTACTAGAATAGGTCGGAGTTATATACCTTTTTTCTTTCACAGCTTAGTAATTGTTGGGATATTGGTGGAATTATCAGGAATAATGAAAAGCTCATTTCTGTATGGAGGAAGGATGCGGGGTTTGGGGGCGGGATGTTTCCACCTCCATATCAGCCATTTTTCCTCCATTTTTATTTAGGAAATACACAATTTTTTTTCTCTCTTTTGAGTATTTTTTTTTTTTTTTTTTTTTTTTGGTTGAAGCTTGTTCATTCCCGCAAGGACGAAGGGACCCGTGTGGTGTATATATTCCTTCTAGTTTACGAGACAACAAGTAAAGATATATATATATATATTTAAAGTTCGTTCTTGCTAAGATTTATAGCAACCATGTGTTGGGCCTATCCTATCGAGAGAATGAAGGTGATAACATTGATAGGTAGCAGAAGAGGAACGTATACAAGGACACAAAAAAATAGGATATAAGATATGATAGGGAGCGGGTCGGTTTTTGATAGTAGCGCGGCTGGAGGCCTCGTCTACACAGATCACGTGGAGTGATGTTAAGCGCGATGCGTTAATTAATTAGAATTGTAATTTGAAGCTCTTGGCAAAGTCGAATGGATGTTGTTCGTCGCTCGTCGTGCAAAATTCACCCCCAAATATCACAAATATGGTGATCCTATCTGGGTTGAAGGATCTATCAACTTGAAAGGGATGCTCAGGTGATCTGATTCGCATGAATATATGGCACGGGCGAGTGAATTTTTTTCCTTCTCTTTTCGTATTCTGGTGCAGATGGAGACGGGGCTACGTAAGTTTGAGGGGCGCTGGTCGGGCCCACAGGTGATGGATGGGGTAAAGAGGTTCAGGGATGCGTACATTACATTGGGGATACACGTACAGACATCGATATCTGCCGACTTGAAACCAGGGAATAGTAATAAAAACAACAGCGATTTTAAGCGTTGGAAGGCGCAGCGCGATGCATGGATAGCGAAGATACGACGGGTGTGTTTATTTGTGCATGGACCAGCCCGCTCAGCAGCAATCTGAAGCAATCTACGGCAACAGCCGGCTAAAGTGGAGATGGGAAATATGATTTTCTCTCAGACCCGGCCAAACCTGCACTAATTAGATCTGAGATGAGGCAGCCAGTGCCTGACCAATCGCATCGCGGCAGAGGTGCCAGGCCCGTTACGACAGGCCGGCACAGGTTGGGACAGGCTGGGACAGGTCAGAGCGAGCGAACGAACAGGGCCATCAGATCGAACCCTGGCTGACTCGTATGTTCTATACCGAACTTGACGGGCGAGGCCTTGCTGTTGACAGAACTAAAAGACATGCGTAAGAGATATCCGTCCACAGCCTGGTTTTTTTTTTTGGTCCTGCAATAGGTCTCGTCTCCACTCGGTGCGGGGGGGAAACAAAGGAAGGAAGAGGAAGTAGACGAATGTCAAGACCGCTGGGCGCATGGCCTTGCTGTTTTCATGGCATCGGGTTTTTAGATTGAGGTGTCTTGTAGCGAACTGACTAGCTACTTAGTAGTTAGTAGACATCTCTCTTCACATCTCTGTCCGTCTGTCTAGCTCTCTTTCATATGCCCCCATCCCCGTACATTACAGTGCAGTGCAGTGCAGTGCGGAACATCATCAGTTAGTTGAAACATCGACATCAACAAGATATTAAGATTGTCCCATCTTCGAGAGAGTGAGAGAGAGAGCGAGCGAAGGAAGAGTGGGTGTTCCGCTAGCCCCAATCGCAGGCCGCCATTACGAGTTCCCTGGAGCCCCCAAATTTCCGAGCCGAGTTTGACTTTCAATTCCTCAGGCCAAAACGTACAGCAAAGTTAATTGTGAGTAAGTGGAAGCGTAAGTGTACTCGCAGCACGGCAGACAGACAGACAGACAGACTGAGGGTAAGGGTACCTGCCTGTCTCTGCCTGTCTCTTCCACCCCCCCGGCGCCAACCTCCCCTCTGCACAAACCTCCTTCGTACCCACTTCTCCCTCCTGCTCTCCTCCTCCTCCGCGTCCTAACTACCTCCTGCTCTTACTCTTGCTTCGAGGGGACGCCTTCATACCTGCCCACCGACAGCATCATCGTCACCACCACCATTGCCGGCATTCCGACAATCCTCCGTGGCGTGCCTCTGCTTCTCCTCCAGTTGCGCACTCACATTCGTTATTCCAAGCGCCGCCATCGTCCTTCTAAACAACTTCTTCCTTATCTCTCTTCCTTTCTGTTCTGTCAGTTTTTATTTTATTTTTTTAATTTTCCTTGTTTGGTAGTTTTCTGGTTTTATTAGTTTCTTTTAATTTTAATACCCTTTTTTTTCGTGCAGTAAAAAAAAAAGTTGATTGAGGTCGAAACGAGCACCAACAGACCGAATTTGATCATCGCCTGGTTTTCTCGCTCAACTCTCTTCTTCCCATCCATCACAACCATCGCCGCCTCACTCAACATCCCCGATCGTATATACCGTACCCCGGAGGATTCGCTTCCCTCGCCACGCGAGCTATCGACAAAGTCCAATTCCTACCAAAATCCGTCAAGGTGTCGGCGATATCAAGGGCCACCGTGATTCCGACAGGGACCGAGAGCCGGCACGGAGGAGATTTGCCTTCTTCGGCTTCCGACAGCCAGAGATCACAACAGAAGGCACTCTCCGGTACGACGTTCCTCTAAAACTTTCGATTAGATGGGAGAAAGGCGTCTGTCGGATGTCGAGATCGACGATCAAGACAACAATAACGATTCATCCGAAGATTCCGCAACCGTAACGACAGCAGCCACAGCCACAGTAGACGGGGAACCGGACGAAAAAGTGGACTCGAAATCCCCTTCCTCGCCGCCAGTTTTAGGAGAGAAAGCTATGATTGGGACCGGGTCGTGGAATAAGGACGATGAGGATCTATTATTGACTGGCACCAAGCCTGGCCGGGGGAGGGCGACTCGGCGGCCGAGGTTAAGATCCGTCTGGCATTGCGGGTTCCTGTTATTATCTGCTACCCTATTTTCGTTATTCGGGCTCGCATCCATATTTCACTCCTCGACAAGTCGGCAGCTGGACCAAAAGGGATGTCGCATGTCATACATGCGCCCGTCATACGCCAGGTTGGAGGATTTCGACACCGAGCACTCGCGTTTTGCTAGTAAATACAGCATCTACCTGTACCGGGAAGAAAATGTGGACGACACGAGCAAGTCAGCCCTGCTGAAACCGAAGGGAGTTCCTGTATTATTCATCCCAGGGAATGCCGGAAGCTACAAGCAGGTGCGGCCCATAGCCGCACAAGCTGCAGTGTTCTTCCAGGAGATGATGCAGGCGAATGCATCAATATTAGCCTCAGGAGCGAGGTCGTTAGACTTCTTCACCGTGGATTTCAACGAAGACATAACAGCGTTCCACGGCCAAACTCTGCTCGACCAGGCTGAATTTCTGAACGAGGCTGTTGCATATATTTTGAGCCTCTACCACGATGCACGAAAAACAACTAGAGAATCGGACCTTCCAGATCCAGCTTCCGTCATCCTTATAGGGCATTCCATGGGAGGCATCGTCGCCCGCACAATGCTCACAATGCCCAATTACCAGTCAAATTCGATAAACACCATAATCACCATGTCAGCACCACACGCAAGACCGCCGATCTCCTTCGATGCCGAACTCGTTAGGACGTACGAAAGAGTAAACGCTTATTGGAGGAATTCGTATTCCGCAGAATGGGCCAGCAACAATCCATTATGGCATGTCACTTTGGTATCGATAGCTGGTGGTGGTTTGGATACTGTTGTCCCGTCCGATTATGCATCTACCGCATCGCTCGTGCCGGAGACGCACGGGTTCACGGCCTTCACGTCGACAGTCCCTGGTGTGTGGACATCAATGGACCATCAGGCCATTCTCTGGTGTGATCAATTCAGAAAGGTTGTCGCAAGGACCTTGCTAGATATCATAAATGTAAGGCGGCCGGGGCAGACGAAACCGAGAGCAGAGAGGATGCGGATTCTAAAGAAGAGATTTCTTACGGGTATGGAAGATATTGCGGAGCGTGGAATTGGCGATGAAGGTAACTGCTTCTCCTTGATCTCTTTTTATTCCTCCTTTTCTTCTAGTCAATTTTTATGCCCAACTTCCCCATACTAACGCTTGGCCATTTCCCCAGCTCTTAACACGCTCCTTACCCTCGAACCTAGCAGCCAATCCATAACGCCTCTTGGGGAAACGTTGGTTCTACGAAAGCTTGGAGGAAATGGAAAACCAAAAGCCCATCTTTTGCCCGTACCGCCTAGAAGGGGCCCTCGGGGAACAACTCAATTCACATTACTGACAGACCGAAACATGGAAGAAAAGACGCCAGAGCTTGAGGTACTGATCTGCAGCACTTTTCCATTGCAAGCCGGACAGGCTCAGACTTTATTTTCGATGAATATGGAGCTTGCGGATGATGTTGTGGATGGCACAAGACTAGCCTGCAAGTCCGCGGTTGGTGATATTATCTCACTACCTTCATCCACTCGCCATAATCGGCATCCCTTTGAGGAATCCACACCATTCTCATATATACAATACGATCTGGAAGATATTGGGCATCACGAATTTGTAGCGGTGGTGGATAAGGCACCGATGTTCTCTAACGGATGGGTTATTGCTGAATTTGGTGAAAAGTCTCAATCGCAAATAACCATGGATATAAAATTACCGACTCTCCTCACTCAAGGAGTCCATACAGTTCTTCCCGCCGACAGACCGCTGATGACCGAACTGCACATTCCGGTCATCCAAAGCAGCTTGTTTGCTTACAAACTATCGGTTGGCGTGCAAGCGTGTGGTGACGATGGTCAGCTGTTCACACCTCTCATCCGACAGCACCTCAGCGACCCTTACGAGTCAAAATATTTTGTCAATGTCCATCAAGCCGATATCAATCTGCACGGTATGGCTCCATTCATGCCGGAACCGCTTAGACATATCAAACAGCGCGGGCTCACACTGCAGATGTGGTCTGATGCAACCTGCAACTCCCCAATCCAGATTTCGATATCTGTTGATTATGTCGGAAGTCTCGGAAAGTTAGCCGTTCGGTACCGAACAGTTTTCGTGGCGTTCCCACTTTTGATTGTGGCCCTTGTACTTCGCCTACAATTTCAGGAATATGACACTACGGGAATTTTCATTACCTTTAACGAAGGTCTTGAGTTAGTGTTGAGACAGTCTCTTCCTGCAACCTTGGCCTTGGTTTCCATTCTTACGCTGTCCCTTGCTATTGTGCAATCGCGGCAAAGCTCTGGATCGTTGAGCGCCGTGGTTGATCGAGCAGAAGAAAAACTACTTGAATCGTCATCATTTGCGAGGTTTCTCAAAAATGACACCCTCATTGGGCTTCAAGATCCCTTTTTCTGGTTCCTCGCCCCAATATTTGTCGGCATGGCGGTTGGCGTATGCGCCATCATAAACTTCACTGTTTTAATTCTCGTTCACTCGCTGACCGCAATTTACGCTTGGTTTTCTGCTCGGCCGGCATGGCTAAGCAACGAGAAGAGGTAATTGACATCCCCAATATACGCACTAAAGAAGAAAGTCTGCTAACCTGATATAGCAAACGCCTTGGGCCTCCTTCAGCCTTCACTTCTGGCCACCCCCGCCGCCGCCTGTTGGTTACATGCGCGCTACTCTTCTTCGTAGCTACTTTCGTGCCGTACCAATTCGCGTATGTCGTGGTTTGCATTGTGCAATTAGTTATTTGCATTAGAGGTCTAAAGTTCGCTAGAGAAAGCGTAAGTGCCTTGATTAGCCAATCATTGCGATAAAGCACCAGCTAACTTTGTACGCAAATAGGGATACGGATCACGATCAAACATACATTGGGATTTTGCCAATTATAGCCATTCCTTGTTAATCTTGATGATTTGGATCTTGCCGATCAACTTACCAGTACTGGTTGTTTGGATTCACAACCTCGCCGTTCATTGGCTGACGCCTTTCTCTTCTCATCACAACGTCCTCTCTGTCATGCCTTTTATCCTCCTCGTGGAGACACTCACGTGTGGCAACATGGTCCCGCGATGCGAGAACCCGTAAGTTGGATTCAAAAATATCATGGTTTAGCTGTTTGAAACTAACTTTTACTTGGTAGACTTCGATATATCACCAGCATTTTATTCCTAGGTGTTGCGGCTTATGCAACAATCTATGGAGTTATGTACGCGTATATGCTGCACCATGCAACTAACCTCGTAGCTGCATGGTTAGTTGTGCTTCACTTTAGTTCAACCCCTTTTTCAATTTCTGGGATTATCGAACTATTGAATACATCGGAAGAGCCGAAGAAATTACCTTGAAACAAAGGTTTCGGTTCTCATTGTTCTCCCGATAACCCACCCTCGGCTTTGGTCATTTACAACATTTGTAAAAAAATTTACGTATAGATGGAATCATCTAAATCCTCCAATTATAGCCGCTCCTTACCGACCTACGCCGTTTATCACCAATCTTTCTTCAATTCATCAACCCCTCAAGTCACATATTCATCTCGTTCAGTGCATTTTTCAGATAACAGAACTCTGAGCGATAATAGGATGGGTTTTAATGTCCTTTTCCTTTACTACTCTTTTTTGTTGTAGCAGGTTTACCGGCAGTTTCGTTTCCATTTAGACGGCGTACTTGTTTTTTTTCCTCTTTCTCTTTTCACCCAGTGATTCATATCTTTTAATTTAATGTCCCCCTTCTTATTCTACCATCATATTTCTGCGACCTGCCTTGCCGCTGGCGCTAGAGGTGGCTTCTTTTTCTTCATCTTCTTTCATAGGGCCTTACACCCCTGCCCATTTTGTATCTGAATAAGATACTTCCAAATTTATAATGTAGACTAGGACCGGACTCTCGCAGGCTTCTTGTCATTTCCTGCTTGCGACTCTGACAGCATCCGTTTTCGTTTGCCCATTTACTCATCAACTCTCGTTATGATTACTTGCTTCGGCAAACATTGTTTCTCGATATATTGCCTCTTTATATATACCCGCGACAACGTCTTCAATTGCTTTTTTCATCATTTTTTTTCACAGTTGCTCGCTGGCAAACTGAAGACCCGTTTTTCTTAAGAAAGAGAAGGGAAAGTGTATATCTTTTTGGAGAGGTAAAAATATTTATAATCAGACTTGCATCTAAATCCTTGTTTTTTTGCTTTGATCTGTCCCTGCGATATTAGATGGGACGCCTACGATGTACTATAGCCATCAACCAAACGACAATGGAGTCTATTTTATTGGAAGAAAAAAAAATTCTTTCACCGTGTTATAGAACCTGGTTTATCAACACGATGTAAAATGGCTTGTGTAAGACATTAGCTATTTAAACATTGGCACTCCATTCCACGTCAGCGTGATCTCTTGCTCCAAAGCTTCGTCTTCATCAACTTCCATATTGTCTGAACTCACATCCTGGGCGCCATGATTTCTGGGTACATATCTAGCACCAATACCGAACCCGCCCAAATATCGATTTGCAACCTCATTCCATGCGAATTGCTGCAGCAGGCCTCCCCTTCCCGTCAAGTGAAATGATATGGTATCGTCATCACCTGTTTCTTTGCTCCCTTCGTGCCCGTCTAGCCTATTTATCCTCGGTGTTACAACTTTGTCAGAGCTTTGCTCATAGATCCCTTCCAGCGGCGTAACTTTGATAAACCCCAGCGGTCTCCGACTTGCCAGCATTTGCTTCTTCATGCCTGGGGTCATATCCCTCACGCTTGCCAAAACCCCTAGAGCATCAAGCGGCTGATTTGCAAGAGCTCCTTCCAGCTCGCGAACGTACTGTGGACCCTTCCAACCTTTCTCCTGGACGTTTTTGCATTGTATTATCAACGGTAGTATTATTTTTGCATTCTCTGTTTCCTCTGCGGTTTGCCTGACGGGAGGTTCGCTGCTTACAGCTAACCTGGGAATCTTCGGGAGCTCCCATTGTCCCTGTAAATCTACTCCTGCATCGTCCCGACCCCCAACTCTGTTTAGAGATATTCCAGGAAGACGGGATAGAGCGGATAAAACAGTGTATTCGTACAACGTCCCTGTGAAGACCGTTTTGGTTGGATTAAGGCCGGCGACATGAGTGTAGCGTAGAAAGGACGGGATGTCAGAGTGCGCTAACGCTGACAAAGTACGAGCAAATGGTTTGCGAAGGACGCGGCAGCGGAGTACGGCAAGAACCGAAGCTGGTGACGAAGATGCCGCGCCCAACATCAAGTCTTTTTTTTTTACTTTTAATTTTATGTTTCTGAATAAATGCTGGAATGAGGAAAACACCAAAGGAGAAAAAACGCAGGAAGGCTGTTGGATATTTCGTGTTGCAGCGCGACATTATCCACAGCCGAACTTACGTAGCTCTCAGGGCCGCAGCCTAACTTAGCTTTGGGGGAAGGGAGCCAGCCTATCAACCCCGTAAACCATATCCGCTGCCCATCTCACCGGTCCCCAAAACCATCAACTTCAACATTCCTTCACACCACCACGCCGTAATTAATCCCTTTTACCCTCTGCCATAGAGTGCACTCCCACCAGGCGATCCTTCCACCATGAGTATAAACCAATCCGAGGTCCAAAAATACTGGGAAATCTTCGCCGTCCTAGCCAACGGCGGAAACCACCTAAACGGCAGCCAAGCTGCATCGGTACTCAAAAACTCCGGCCTGAACGATGTCCAACTCGAGAAAGTGTGGGATCTGGCAGATATCGACAATGACGGCCAACTGGACTTTGAGGAGTTTTGCGTGGCGATGAAGTTGATCTACAATGTTCTCGGAGGGGTGTGTAGCTACCGTTCTTCCCACCATCCATCCCAGTCAGCTAGCTTGGAACAGACCAAGAGGGATAAAGAAAGAAGAATAAGAAAGAAAGAAAAGGCAGATTTTTTGCTGACGGCGCCGAGTGGGAATCTTTTTTTAATTCTCTGTTTTTGACCCGGGTTCTAGGAAGCATCAGATATACCAGATCGATTACCTGACTATTTAGTCCCAGAGAGTAAAGCGCACTTGGTTGCCGCGACGCAAGCCCTAACGAAGACCGCGCCCAAGATCGAAACACCAGCGGAGGAGGAAGATACACCTGGCCTGAGGGATGGATTTGACTGGTACATGTCGCCTGCGGATAAGGGGAAATACGAAGCTATCTACGGGGCCAACGTGGATCGCCATGGGCAGATTACCTGTAAGTTTTATAAAACATAACAAAAGGGAAAGGACGGAGAGAACTAATAGACCCCCTCTTTTTTCTTTCTTGGCGAAATGCAGTCGCCGCTCTAGACGATCTCTATAACTCCGTCGATGTCCCGGACACAGAGATCCGCTTTGCCTGGAACCTCGTCAACCCGAATGCCGACCTCACAATCGGCAAGGACCAAGCTCTCGCCTTCCTGCACATGTTGAACCAACGGAACGAGGGCTATCGTATTCCGAGAAGCATTCCGGCGTCGTTACGTGCGTCGTTTGAGAAAAACCAGATCAACTACTCCCTTAGCAGCGTTAAGGTTGGGCCGCAGAACGGTGAACGGGCGACTTCGACAAGTAAGAAGAATGCGTTCGCGGAAGGGTATTTGGATAGGCTAGGACTAGGCGGCAGAACGAGCTATAAGCCCACTGGTATGAGATATTTTATCATTGTGAAAGTATAAACTTGAAGGGAACACGGTTCTCTGATCTGATGTTTTTCCGGGGGGGTTTTTTTTTTAGGAACGGATTTTACTGCCTCGAAGGAACAGGATTGGGAGGAGGTGCGTCTAAAACGACAATTGGCGGAGCTGGAAACCAAGATGAAAGATGCGGAAGCAGCTGCATCAAAGCGATCGGCTCGGGGCGCAGATGGGGGTCGCAATTCGAAAGCAGCGCTGGTTAGAAGAGAACTCGAGCAAATGCTGGATTATAAACGAAGAGAACTGCGAGATCTGGAGGAAGGGAAGGGAAGCGCACAGGGCGGTGCTAGTCTTGCTAGTGCGAGAAGCGACTTGGATCTTATGAAACAGCAAATTGACGCTTTGGAATCGCATTTGTCGCAGAGGAACGATGTACTGGATAGTTTACGGAGGCAGATCGATGAAGAGAAGTCTAAGAGATAAGATTGGGTTTGTCGCAAGTAGTTCCAGTACATTGGAATTAAAAGCAGAATTGTGCTTATGAGACATCTCTCACAGTTTGCATTAATCTAGCGTATGTGATAGCTGTTTTCTTTACATCTATGGTTCTTTTATTGTTTTGGTTATATGTACACTTTTGATATCTTGTAGACGATACCTTAATCCTATTATACACCCAGAATCAAACTGGTACCTCCTCAATCTTAGACAGAGCCTCCATATATGAAAATACTCAAACACCAAGAAATGCGCCTTGCTCCTTTAATACACTCCAGGGTTATTGTTAAATCCCAGCCTCTAGGCTTCCAACCTTGACGGTCTCATTAAGTGGAGTTGACAACTTGATTGCCTTCATAACTTTCTTCGTTTCTTTTCGCTTCATGACTTGCAGGTCTTTAAACAAACCCGCGGCTCCATGCTTCAGCCTGGTAAGCATATCCCCTGCCTGACCTTTCGTCAAATTAATCTGCCTATACTGCTCAACTGGCTTCTTTGACATCTTTGACAAGAAGTCCAGTTGTCCATCCGACGCTGGTAGTTTTCTCCACTGCGCATCGTATCTCAGGAGCGCTCTTGGGTACTTTGATGCGTAGGTATCTGCCCCGTGTAGCACTTCCTCCAGTTTTTCAGCATGGCTAAGGAAGACTCTCGGCCGCAGAAATGGCGCGGTAGTCTTCAATCTTTTCTTGAATTCCTCGGGCATGGCGCGGGTATCGGATGCCTCGAATCCACCTTCTGGCTTTGCCATGATAGTCAAGTATCCGCCCTCCTGCGTGTTCAGGATATACTTGCCTGGGCATACCCAGACCCAAGCGTTCTGACTGTACTTCCTTACCCCATATTCAGCCTTCGTGTCCTCCAGAAGGTCGTGAATGCTATCATAGTCGATAAATGTGACTTTCCAAGGCCGGGAATATAATTCATAGTCAACCTCTCGCTTGGGCTCCTCGATAAATGCATCTGACTTGATGGCTTGCTTGTGAAGCTCGTATTTGTTTTTGACCATTTCCGATGGCGTCGCATCTAAAACCTCCTCAGGGTCTAAACCGAATAACGTGGGTGTAGTGACGATACCCTTATCTACAGATCCTACAACGTCGATAATATGACAATCCTCTTTGCTTGGGTGTAACCGCATCCCTCGCCCAATCATCTGGATAAGTAGAGTCCGTGATCGTGTCGGCCGCGAGAGAAGGACACAGTCGATATTTGGGATATCCGTGCCTTCCGTGTACACTCCGCAGTTGATCAATACTGGGAATTTACCGGCCCTAAAGTTCTCGAGTATCTCCATGCGCTGCTTTGGAGGTGTTTCTCCTGTGACGTAGAAAGCCTCGTAACCATGCCTTCTGAAGGTATTGGTCATATCAACCACATGCGCAATATCTACGCAAAAGACCAGCGTTGACTTCCTCTGCCCGGCTTTCTCTATCCAGCTCCGCACCGTAACCTCATTGTTCTCTGGTGTGTTTACTACATTGGATAGCTCTCCGAGGTTGAAATCACCGTTCAGTCCGGTGAGTTTAACGTCTGACAGCTTGATGTTCGTCTTGACGGTTGTGAACAAAACTTTGGATAGCCACCCGGAGTCGATCATGGCCACAAAGTCCCTGTGATATACAATGTGATCCAGGACAGTACCCAACCTGAGTCCATCGCTTCGTGCAAAGGTCGCAGAGACACCAACCAGGTGAACATCGCTGTCCTTCTTCATGGCGCCAAAGTGGTCCAATGCCTTTCGATAGCTTTTGGCGACTGCGTGATGAGCTTCATCAATCAGGAGTAGTTTGAACGTTCTAGGATTAAATTTCGCAATCCTGTCGCCTGATACTATGGATTGTATTGATGCGATTGTGATATCTGCGGCTCCCGAAGCATGTTTCGCACCCATCTCAATCTCAACTGTTTTATCCGGGTAACAGTTTCGACAATGAGTTGCCGCTTGGTCAACAAGCTCGCGCCGGTGGACGAGGATGAGGGTTTGAGTAGCATTCGGATAGACGGGTTTGACACGGTCGATAAGCTGGGTGAAGATGACCTAGTTGGTGGGAGACGAGTAAGCAAATTGGTTCCGGAGGAGCTAGATCGGATTTTAATTTAATTACTGACAGTCTTTCCGCTGCCCGTGGCGAGTGAGATGCCCAGTCTCCGATGCCCTTGCTCCTGGTGATCGAGAACCGCTTGAATGCATTCTTCTTGATAATCGCGAAGCGCAAAGGCTGCAGGAGTAAGGTCTGGCGCAACTGGCGCAGCGGGAGCTGTACTTTTCCATCGCCGCCATTGCCGGGCGCATAAAATTGTTGGATGAGAGTGCCCGGGCGAGGCGAAAGCCCTGGCAAAGCCCCAAAGCCTCCTCATGACATCGCCCAGTAGCGTGGTAGCTGTGATTGTGTGATGGGGTAAATGAGGCTATCTCTAATTTCAAGATTCAATATTTATATTTAGCGCTTATCACCAACGCAAAGGAAAACGGAGAGTTACTGTGATGTGGATATCTCGAGATTGGAATTAGTCTATACAATAATGATTGAACGGTAAGTACCAGTACTATGTCTATAATAATATTCACCCGATGTATGCTGCCTGTCGCCCGTTTCATCCGCTCACTGGAACTATATCCCGCCATCCGCTCATCTTCACCAGCACCCAGGTCGACAGGGAGTAATTACAAGTATTGGAAACAAATGTACACAGGTATAAATTGTATGTAAAATAAAAAGTAAACAATACCATATAAGAGTAGAGTCCAAGCTAGTGGCAGTCAATCATAGAAAGAAGTATGTATGAGGATATGACGATGCTTTTCCGAAGCAGTTCCCGCGAAGGAGTTGCTGCCGCGGATTAAAACACATAGTACTTGAGAATATGAGGAGAAAACCACGATGAAAAAATATACCAAGATGCAAAGGGATGCAGGTTCATACTTGCTAAACTTTCGGACAATGCTTGAACCTCTTGTCATCGCCGAAAGAGCCGACAAACCTGTCCTGGTACCCATCCTAGCTTGTTTTTAGAAGAGAAACAATGTAGTGTGTATGAAGAAGGAAAACCCCCTATCAATGAATCCGAAAGAAAGAAAGAACGAGAGTAAAAAACGAACGGTTGAGGAGCCATATGCATTTGAAATTATTCGTCAGGTTGCTTCTTTGCTTTTGGTACCGGTTGGACTTCTGCCTTGAAGAAACAATTGCAAAGAGATCCACGGCCTCCTCGATATGCAGATTTTGCAGGCACATTAACAAATGCTTGTATGGGAACCAAAACATGAAAACCGAATCCAAAAAAAAAGAAAAAACACATGAATACAAAGAGAAATGAGGTCATTGAAATGGCCTCTCAGTTTTTAAAACCCCAGTCATCGCTCATCTTATATTGATTTTGGTCGTAAATCTCGTTAACTCGTGACGATACTGTACCTTTGATTTCGATGGCTAAGCAGGTGAGTGCTGTTTCCGGCCATCAAACAAACCCGGCTTGTGCCTCAATACTAGCGGTTTCCTTACGTTTAACCTTCTTGTTTGGGCTAGCAAGATCCGGATTAAAGTCGGCGGCGTCTTCATCGCCACCAAGCATCTGTTGCAACAAACCAGCTGCACTCTTGGCCCTTCTATGGATTCCGTTGCGGGTATTGCCAGATATCTGTTGCGGAGGAGTATTGAACTTTGGATCCCATTCCCAGTTGGTAGTGCTCTCGACAGGTTGTGAGGCTGATTCAGGTTGAGGCACCGGGGTGGTAGCGCGCCCTCGTTTGAGCTACAGGGGAAAATACAAGTTAGTTGGTGATAAGATGGAATTTGATATTGTCTTGTATACCTTCATCTTGCGAATACCCTCCTCGATCTTGGCGGCCTCCTCAGAGTTTTCAGCGCCTGTCTTTTGAGCTTTCACCGCAGCGCCATTGACTGATTCACCATCAGTCTCGTTATCGCTATCCAATTGTTTCATCTTTTTAAGTCCTTTCTTAGGTTTCTTCCTTTCCGCGCTAGTTTCGCCATTGGAGTCTCGGAATCCAAGAAAGCCTACTTGCGTGGCAGGAGGTGGTAGTTTGCCCAGGTTTTTGACCATATCGTCCAATCGAAGGGATTGGCGTTTTCTTCCGAGGCCTCCAGGAGACAGCGGGGAGATTGGTGACAATGTTGGCGAAAGAGATGGAGAAGGTGGGATAACACCCATCTTGCGAAGTTGGCCTGTTGGGGTTTTTGCATTAGCTAGAGGTCATAGTAGTTAGGTGGGAATTCAAAAACGTACGATCTCCGCGATAGAAAATGATAAAAGTAGCCCATGGGCTAGAGAGAGGATCAAGACAGGTAACTGTTTGAGACCAGATAAGGTCCTTATCAACCTTCTGGGCCGGTGCAAAGCTATCGAACAAAAACCCGAGTTAGCGTGGCCGGTATCAACTTGTTTCTTGAGATTCCAACCTACCCAGTGGTGTGGGACACCTCTGCTTTCGCTGCAGAAGATGGTTCTGCAATGATATCTTCCTCATTCATCATGCCGTCTTCATCATCTTTCTTTGGTTCGAAAACTCCGTATTTTGGTGCGCCATCTGCAAGAACACGATAGAGCTTGAGTTTGATCTGGCCAACAGTATTTGTGATTTGAGAGGGTGGAGCAGTCTCCTCATCGTCGTCGTTATCAGAGGGAGAAGCAGATCTTGGAGGGGTGTCTTCCATCTCGATTTCTCCGTCATCGGATTGTTGTCTTCTGTTGTTAGACTTGGGGGAACGGGACTGGGAGTTACGAGCAGAGGATCCGGTCGTTGTGTTTCTTCGGTGGAGTCCACGACGACTCGTTTTGCCGGGCTTTGGCGAGTTTTCACCGGAGTTTGAACGGATGGCTTCTTTTTCCTCACGAGAAAGATCCAATCCACCCAAAAAGGTTTCTAGCCCGACTTCTCTCCACATGAATGCCTTTTCACCTATACTGCCGTCTTCCATGGCACACCAGCGGCTGCTGATCCATGTATCTCTCCTACGAGTCAACATGGCAGCAGCTTCTTCTTCCTTGCCGTCAAGAAAGAGATAGGCAGCCAAGTGTTCCTGTTGATTGTCCGTAAGCGGTTTATAATCCTCGGACGAGATGGAAATTGAGATCGCGAACGAGTTTGGGGGCGCGGAGGGAGGAAACGTGTTTTTAGGGGCTACGGGGCCGGGTGGTCGCTTTGATGGGGCAGGTCCATCGCCAGACGGAACCGCGATGTACGCGGTCGTGATTGATTTCCGAGTGTGCGATTTGTACTCCGGAAGGGGGCCAGTAGGCGTATGGACCGTGATAGTCACTCCTTTATGGGTGGGCATAGTGCTACAATAGACTCGTGAGAGCTCGTGCTTTTTGACCGGCGCGTTGTGAAGTTTTTTTTTTATTTTTATTCCTGGGTGGGAGTCAACCGAGGGCGTTGGTTGGTACGAGGGTGAAGAGCGAACTAGTGAAGTCTGTGGGCGGTCGACACGAAACAGATGGATGCAGAATGCAGGAGGTTACAAAACCGAGGATTTCCAGGGACGGTGGCAATTTAAAGGAGGATGCAGCTCAGGAATGTTTCTATCCGTATCGGAGATCTGGTGATTGATTACGCAGCGTGTCAGTTACCCTCCGTTTGTTTAATAATTAAAATTACCATGACGATAGTATGAACTCAGCTGGCCCGGTTTAAGCTTCCGAGCAGAGCAACACCGCACCGCTCGTCGACCGCCAGTAGGCAAACAGGCAGACAAACTGAAAGAAAAGTATGGAGAATAGAGGCACAGGAAGTAACTCGGGTGGTCCGAGCCCGTGCTTCGACATCTGTGTACTGGGAATGAAGAGTGAGCCACTCACATGATATGGTGCCAGCGAGTCCGCGCGTGAGGATGGACTTTTTAATTTTCTTTGGCGAAATGTGACGGCAGAAGACTGCGAGCGAGGATCCGAAGGGGAGGGAGGAAACGGTCGAAAGGAAAATAAGGAAAACAGAGAAGATGAGACGAAGAAGAAGAAGAGTCAAGAGATCGAAGAAAGGGAGGAAGAGAAAGATTTTGATGGAGACGGATTGGAGAAATATTATTATGTCAAATAAAATAATCAATCACAGCTAAAATTCGACGCTAAAGACGTAGCCGGAGCTGCAGCATGCAAGTTGCAAGTTGCAGGAGAGGAGCAGACCGTCGAACAGCTGTCCGGTGATCCAGTCCGAGGCACACCCGCACGGAATCCTCAAGAAGGTAGGTCGAACTGGGGAACCAGGACGGCCTGCTGGGGTCGGGTTTTAAAAATATCTTACTCGAACACTTGCGAAAGAAGAAAACGGAGGGACGTTCTGGTGCTTCTCGATGCCTATCTGGCGTTATTGCGCACCGGGGAGTGGAGATGCTTGAAGGTGGTGTTAGCTCGTAGTGGAGATGATGGAGGTAGTGGTGGTGGAGGTGCCGGTGGTGGGTGGTGGCGATGGGGCCTGGTCCGGTGGGCCAAAAGGGCTGTTATTCGTCGTCTTTGGATTCTTAATTCTTCACGATCGATGTGTACTACTAACTCCAATTACTGTCCCATAACCATAACCATTGAATCGATATTAAAATATATCTCACGGTCTGCGACGTCAGAGCAATGTCGGAAAAGCTGAAAGGAGGCGACCTAAAATTCACATTTCTGTCTACACACGCACACGCACACGCACTTTACTCTCCTTCTCTCTCAAACGAGTTTTTTTTCCCAGGTTTCCCCTTCTCGGCTCTGAGAGAAGTATTTCTTTTTCGTTCATGATAGCTCAATTAAATTAATATTCTCGGGTGCCAGGGCGCATGGGTAGCTCGCTCGAGACACGAATTAAGAGGGTGGTTGGCACAATCGATTCAACAACCACGGCCGCGGCTGCTCTCGACCTCTCGTTCTACGACCCTCATCGGCTCCCAAAATGTTCGCCATCGCCAGTCAGCGGTCGAGTCCCGTCTTGTGCTCAGATGATCCAAAGATGGTTCTGACTTCCAATCGAAAGACTTTCGTTTTCGTCACAGAAACTTGACTGACAGCTGGGAAGCGGTGTCCGTTGAAACGTCCGACCTGGAGCCACCTGGCTAACCCGCAACCAGCTCCTGGGACCCACCACCAGGCCGACCTTTCTTCCCAAGCTGCCTAGCAGAGTTTAAGTAGCAGTTAGCGAAGCTCGAGCTCCAGAGCTAGCAAGCTCCGCCAGCTAGCTCTTGCCCACCCGCCGCTTCCCTGCGTTCCTCTTCTTAGGCATGCTAAGCAGGTTCATGCAATACCGCTCTTGAATGAAGATTTAAAAAAAAATCTTATTCTGCAGCTTTCTTTTAATCTTAATTTGCATTTGGTTTTAAGACAAAGCATCGAGAAAAAAACGCCCAGAAGGGGAAAATGGTACAGGGATTGCAAGCCCGAATTTGATGGATATTTTCTCGATTGGCCAGCGACCCGATGGCTGCATGCCAGCAATTGCGCAAGGAGACTGACTAACTCTTCGACTTTTTTTTTTCCAAGCTTGGGTGCGTGAGAGTGTGAGGGTGTGTGGATCTGTGAGGACCTGGAAAGGGGCAGCGGTGCACAGTGTATGTAGCTCCAATTCGGAGGACTCGACAGGTTGGAATGGGAATGCAGATGCTGTGCGATGGGCCATGGCATCCAATCATGATATCATGGAATCAGTATCCTACCTGCTGACCGCATGCCTATGCATACATACACTTCCAGCACTTTATTCGATTCTCTCCTCGAATGAATGCATCTCCCTCGATTATTTTGTGTTGTGCTTTAGCTCTGCGCTAGATCTCAACCTTAAACTTGCATCAACACTGAGACCAGCTCTCAATTAGCAGATATGAGCGCGTTAAGCTAGATACAGGGGCAAAAAAAAAAAATTGGGGAAATATACTGTGGTGTTATATGCTCAGATGGGCGCATGGCATCCGTGATGCAATTAGTTGTAAGAAGTGGATTTTAATATTCTCCAAGAGAAATGAGAACCTATTGCAGAGCTGTACCTGCGTAATCGTGGACCGACACATATCATTTCGAGATGCAGCTCCTCTTAAAAATCTCCAGTATCTACCTCCTGGCTACTCTCGGCGCCACCTACGAGATTGCATTCTATGGCGAGTTCTTCGGTATGAATTATGGTACCGATCCAACACCTCAACTGTACTGGAACGTCTACCCTCGATTTCAATGTAACGCAATCGACTTTGAGGGCTTCGATAGCTCTGATGGTAAAAATTTTATACAAAATATCCTGGTTCGGACCGCAGTAGATGGCGCTGGCCCTCCCAAAGCGATTGTATTCTACGGCCTTTCGACTTCCAGAAGTACCTCAGGTATCGATCCATGTGATATCAAGAAGGCTCACCTCGTCGTACGATTCCGAGATCTCAAACCATCCATGCAGATTTTCATGACGGATATCAACGGCGAGTTAACCCATTTCAAGGAAATTGATCAAAGTAGCCCCGAATGGTCTAATCTTGTCAAGAAAAATCGGTTGAACCCCCGTGATGCTGCTCACTACGACGGCACGAACCGCAGATGGGTCAAAGAGGCTGAAGGGACTAATACCTACGATTTTGACGACGACCCGGCATATGATACCTTTGCATTAGAATCCTCCGATGAGGACAATGAGGCCGGTATCCGTAGCGAAGGCGAAGGCACTGTATTTAGTGATAACGTTAGTGATGCAGAAGTGGAAGATTTGGAGAAATATTATGTCAACGGGAACCCCAGATGGATCGCGCGACAATCTGTCCCTGATGATCAGGTGGATTGGCCATCATATAGGGATTGGCGAAACCGGCGAATCAAGAAGGCCGGAGAGTATAGGATGCTTCCCAGTTCATTAACTAGTGCACATAGTTTCCAGGATTTGCATAAAATGGGGTACATTGTCGATGAAGAGCTGGAGAAACGGCTAAGGCAACGGTTTAAGGCGGATCAAGAGGCCGTTAGACAAAGGGAGAAGTTTCACGAAGCCTTCCGCCAGGCTAGTTTCCAGAAGATCAATCCCAATGGCAAATACTTAGAAGATCTGATTTGGAAGTGGCCGCCACCGCTTGAAGATACGAGACGTGTAGACCCTTTCGATGACTTAATGGGCATAGACACCTACACACCCCTACTCGGTATTCAGGAAGAGAGGCCCAACATTATTGCAGAGATAATCCCACCTGTCCAACAGGCTGCTGCGGGTCAGGATCAACCTGCGGGTCCTACGGTACAAGACTTTATATTCGGCCCCCCAACTCCTGATGCTATTGAAGAAGAATATTATGAGGCTGATGCTGAAGCAGACGAAGAAAATGGCGGCAGGGAATCTGGAACAGGATACGCTAAAAAAAATATTGCTGGTAGTTTAAAGCTAAAGAAAATGTAGCTGAATAGCGTAGCTGCTGCTCATATGTATAAACATACTTAGTATATTAGTATTGATGCCTAGGCTACCCGAGGGTAATTATTCTAAAAAGAACTTTCTTGGAATTTCCTCACTTTTTCGGAGTATTAGCTGAATTCGAACTGTTACTCACGGTATTTCAATTGTCATTAGATGTGTGATGCCCATAATTCCTATTGGACCTAACTGTGCGAACTGAGAAACGAAGATGTTAAGCATGTTTGTTGCAACTTTTTTGCGTTGGTAGGTGTCGCGCAATCAGGCGGTTTCGTTTGGAACAAGAACTGCGCGCAACCTACCGAGCTCAAGCTCCTTCTACGCGAACCTGCGCAAGTTATACCCCAAAACACTGTCATCCATCATATCAACGAACCGGCGCTACAACCATGAACGGGTAGGGATACGACGTTGCGCGAAATATCAAGCCGTATTATGAGAATTTGCGATATTATCGGGCATCATGTCTGCAATAAAAGCAATCGAGGGCCGTTCGGTGAGCTGCCTGTTTGCATCTCTTCGAACCAAGAGCTGACTCCATTACCTCACAGGTCCACCAAATCCAATCTGGACAAGTTATCAGCGATGGACTCTGCTCTGCAGTCAAAGAGCTAGTTGAAAATAGTATCGACGCACATGCTACTTCGATAGGTGGATTTCAGTCTTTTTTCCCCGAACCAGAGCATAACTTCATTATATCTAACATATTAGACTAGAGGTTAGGTTCAAGAATCATGGACTCGACCTCATCGATGTTAGCGATAACGGCGACGGCATAACGCCGGACAACTTTGACAAGCTTGGTACTTACAACCGACCCTGGAAGCTCTCTTTTGTGGAAACCAAATGCTAACTATCTTCTAAGCGCTAAAACATTACACTTCCAAGCTTCGTACATACGAAGACCTTGAACGAGTCACAACTTATGGGTTTAGAGGTGAAGCTCTCAGCTCTTTATGCGCCCTTTCGAACTTATCGATCACAACAGCGACTGCCGATGTTGCTCCTAAAGGCACAAAGATCGAGTTCCACACTTCAGGTGTCCTCAAGTCCACATCAGTCACATCGCATCCACGAGGGACAACGGTGTCCATCGAAACACTCTTCAAGAGCTTGCCGGTCAGAAAGCAAGAGTTAGAAAGAAATATCAAGCGAGAGTTCGCTAGAGTGGTCAGCTTCTTGCAGGCATATGCGATAGTATGTGTGGGCGTAAAGTTCACGGTATACAACCATCCTCCTAATGGGTCCGTTATCTCTTCTTTTCCCACCCTTTTATCTCTGAAATGGAATATTACTAAAATTATAGTTAAATTTAGGAAGAAGACGTTGCTATTCAGCACAAAGGCCAACAAAACGACCAAGGAAAACATTGCGAACGTATTTGGTGCAAAGGCACTGGCGAATCTTATACCACTAGATCTTGATTTTGAGATGGCAGCGTCAGTCTCCATCTTACATCGCAATCGAGACGATACAAAACAAGTAAAGATTGTAGGACATATTTCTCGCCCAGTCGTCGGAGAGGGTCGACAAGCACCTGATAGACAATTATTTTTTGTGAATTCACGACCATGCAACCTGCCACAAGTGGCGAGGGCGATCAACGAAGTATACAAATCGTATAATCTTACTCAGTCGCCATTCGTATTTGCTGATCTCCAGCTTGATACTAGTAGGTGTTAACTTTCTGAGTGTCAAAATAAAAATCGAACTGACGCTTTATTTTATAGATGCTTATGATGTGAATGTTTCTCCTGACAAACGGACTATACTCCTTCACGATCAAGCTAGTCTATTAGAGTCTCTGAAGGTTTCTTTAACAGAGCTTTTCAATAATCAGGACCAAACTGTACCAGTAGCTACACAATCAAAACTAGGATCCTTTAAACCACTCGCATCTGATGCCTCAAAACTTCAAACTAAACGACCCACCCAACAAGCATCGGATAACGAAAGCGAAGCGGATGAAGAGGCCAATGAATCAGAAAAACCCAAGGCTGCCCAGGAACTCCCTACTGGTAGAAGTCGAGATCTATCAGAAGAACCGGAACCCGCGCGGGATGCGTTTAGTACCCTCGTATCTAAGCTACACCGGGATGGAACAACAGGTAGACCGAGTGCTGATAGTGGAAATAAACTAAAAGGCGGCTTAACATATGAGCAGAAAGGAAAGATAGCAAAAGCATTTGCTTCAAAACAGCCATCGCTTGCTGATGACGAGGAAGAAGAAGAGCTCGCCCCTATTTCAATCCGTGGATCGCCCGAGCCAGATAAAGAAATGGCCATCGATGTAGACGAGGAATTGGATGGCCATCCTCTTTCTCAGGCGTCACCTAAACCTTGGAGAAGGTCTTCACCACACCCAACGACCGTTACGATTGGAAACCGGACGGTTATGTCGACCCCAAAACGTAGCCCGTCAAAGGTGTCTTCGATAATACCATCTTCTTCGTCTCCAACAAGAAGAATTGCCATTCGAAATCAAAAGAATTCCTTTGCGAAGAGACTGCAAGGTTTTAGCGCTTCTGGAAAGCGATCCTCGCTACGGATACCAGAGGATGACGGGGAATCTGATGAAGAATTTGCGCTGGTATCCCCAGAGAATGTAACTCAAGAGACGATTCCTGAAGAAGAAATTGAAGAGGAAGAGGAGGAAGAGATAACAACGCCTCGTGGAGTTCGATCTACCAAAGTACCACAGGTGAATACGACACAACATAACTCATTGTTCCTCACGGAAGAGGATGAGGAGGAAGGAGAGGAGGACGGGGGAGGTAGGATCAGCCACGAAAACGAATTTGAGCAGGCCGAAGGAAGTCTCGAGCCAACAATAAATGCCGAATCGATGTCTAGAACATTGAGCATTATTCCGCCCTCATCGCCGCCCCGTAGTCGCATTCAAACAGTGAATTACACCTTGCCAGAGGCTGATACGGTCAATGAAGAAAATGGTACAGAAGAACAACACCGGGAGCGGGAACGTCGTACTGTTGATCGGCTTATCGCCGAAGCGGAAGGATCCTCTCAGAAAACGTCTTCTCCACGTGTCAAGGCGGCCGCGCTCGCTAAGTACGACCTGAAAGATTCCACGCATTGTTTGGTACAAACTGTACGACCGCATACAATGGATAATATCCGGTTCTTATCAGGGGCGTTAAGGCCACCTGTTCGTGGTAGCACCCACAGTGAAAGCGAAACGAATGGTAAAGGCAGACGTAGCTCAAAACTCGTCAGGTTGGACACTCAAGAAGAAAAATCCATTGTTGAAGAACGACTATCTCTCACGATTGCTAAATCAGACTTTGGTAAGATGGAGATAGCCGGGCAGTTTAACCTGGGCTTCATTCTGGCCACGAGGCAATCAGAGAAAGACGATGATGTCAATGATCTATTTATCATTGATCAGCATGCTTCGGATGAAAAGTTCAACTTTGAGAGGCTGCAAGCGGAAACCGTGGTGCAAAACCAACCGCTGGTGAGGCCCAAGGTACTCGAGTTGAGCGCCATGGATGAATTAGTGGTAATGGATAATATGGACGTGCTTAAGAAGAACGGCTTCGTAGTTGAGATTGATGATGCAGGGACGGTGGGGAAGCGGTGTAGCTTGGTGAGTTTGCCGATGAGTAAGGATAAAGTATTTGATCTGAAGGGTAAGTGCGCCCACTCCTCTGCTTGTAAAGAATTCGTATTACAGTGCGCCTAATTGGGAGAAATGATCTAGACTTCGAGGAACTGCTTCATTTAATTCGCGAACATCCTAATGATAGTAGTGTTCGGCCATCGAAAGTTAGGGCAATGTTTGCGATGAGGGCATGCAGGAGCAGCATAATGATCGGGAAAACTCTAAGCTTGAAGGATATGAAGAAAGTTGTTAAGCACATGGGAGAACTAGACAAGCCGTGGAACTGTCCACATGGGAGACCGACGATGCGGCATCTTTGCGATGTTGGACAACTGGAGTGCTGGCAGGAAGATATGGAAAGGGCATTTGCAGACTCCGAGATAGCATCTGTTGGCGAGGGCGATGAGGGATTGGATCCGGCTGGGGAGGAGATTAACGAGGAGGACGAGAATATGGACCAAGTCGCCTGATCTCCTTTGCCATTTAACTAATATTTCTACGCATTTTCAGCAACCATCTAACGAAAGTTACTGCATTTTTTTTCACGGGATACAGAAGGTGTTTCCAAAGGTTGGGGTTTCATTTAGCAGGGTATCTATGCAGACTAAGTTTTAAAGATTTTTTCCCATTCAGATCAAAAGAAATTCCAAGATTTTGTCTGAATATCAACGCCAAAAACACCTCCCGCAATGCAACGTGTAGTCCAAAGGCCGGCTTTATCAGATTGCATTCCAAAAGAAGTCGGTGTATGTGCTCCTCTTCAGCTTGCGGTTATCAAGCTTGATCATGGCGACGTCGCCTTGGTCCTTCTTGTCTGTCACAAAGTCAGATTGACGTTAACCTCGTACTTTTGACGAACGTGATAGGATACTAGGATTTGCGTACTTATTATAGCGGAAGAGTATCCTCCAGCTCCATCTTCTCGCAGCTCAATGCCAAAAGATCGGTAAATCTTCAACCGTAATCTAGTCACACCCAAAATTAGCAACCGTAATTCCATAAAAAAAAGAGCTTTCTAGATAGCAGGACATACATTGTCTCGTCTTCCGATAGGGCGGTATTGGTTTGCATTGGACTCTCCAGATCCAAGCTTTCATATTCATCTCTCATCTTGGCAAGATTTGCCTCCATTAGATGGTTGCTCTTCTCCAGCTCAGTGACATTCTTCGCCAGCGCAAATTTCTGCTTATCCAGATCCAAGATGGTCTTCGCATGCTCGCGCTTAGCGGCAATCATGAGCGAGGCCTCTGCTGACGATTTCGCTGCATCCAAATTACGGGTGAGCGCGCGCAAGGCATCTCGCGTTGAGTCAAGCTCGTTTTTGCGGAGCGCAGCTAGTGTTTGGGCATTCTCGTTGACCGTGGCAATGCGCTCAATGTCGGATTGGATATTGAAGGCTTCGAGGACGCTATGGCAGAGGGTGGAAGGAGGCGTGTCGAGAAGCGGCATGGTGTAGATATCAGCGCCGTAGGCACCTGTGGGGACGGACCGAACACGAGGGATGCGGTGGATGTGCTAGATGCTTGTAGATGTCAGTTTTTGGAGCTTCGGGTGAAGCTGCCCTTGTTGTTGGTCTGGGTTTGTTGGTGTGTTGATGTGTTGTTTGTGTTTCATTTCCATTTCCACGACAACGCAGATCGGCGTGTGGCAAGTGCAAGCGTGCTGTCAAACACCGCCACACACACGTGACTGAGTTCCTATGACGCAAAGCCTCATCGTGTGCAGGTGGCAGCCACCCACCACACCCAGGCCAGCCAGCATCAAATCTTTCATATGCGCACCCTCTCTTGACACTGTAAACCATTGCTCAACATCCAACCTTGACAGTTTCTTACTTTTAATTTCCGCTACTAGTAATATTTCGACTCTATCTATTCTTACTGTCTCTCTCGCTGTCGCTGCCATGTCTTCCGAAAATTTGCCATGTGAGTTTTCTCGCCCTCGATCTTCCAAATGAGGGAGGCCAAATATACTAACCACAGTCTCTAGATGCTGCCGATGCTGAAAGGTACACATAAAGCCCACAAAATTCCGATCCGATCACATTACAAGCGCATTTCACGGTACTAAACAATCCGTTTGTCAACATCTAGTCCGCTGAAAGAACCCGAACTCGAAGTTCTCCGAAAGCAATACGAACGAGAAGGCCAATACGTCAGCATTCAGACAAAATTCAACTACGCATGGGGTCTCATAAAGTCCGATCAGGCCACCGACCAGCGGTACGGGGTCAAGCTGCTTACAGGTATCTCTCTCAGCTTCTCCGGATACCTGATTGTTCTGTTGAAATATATCTTGGGTTGCCGCGGGGTAACAAATGATCTAACGATATGGCGCTCATATAGAAATCTTTCGCGATGCCCCTGAACGTCGCCGCGAATGCCTATACTACCTCGCGCTCGGGAACTACAAGCTAGGAAACTACGCAGAGGCAAGACGATACAACGATTTGTTGCTAGAAAAGGAAAACCAAAACATGCAGGCTATGAGCCTGAAAGGCTTGATTGAGGACAGAGTCGCCAAAGGTATGCGCCGTTGGTTTTTTCGGCTGGGTTTTGCTAGACTTGTTGCTAATGATTAGCTATAGAGGGAATGCTGGGCGTCGCAATATTGAGCGGTGTTGTCATCGCGGCTGGTGTAATGGGCAGCTTTCTGTACAAGGGCATAACGAAGAGGAGGTAATTCTTCAACTTTGCCACTCTAATTTTTCTCGAGAGGGATTAACATTATCCAGTCTTTGAGTTATCCCTTCCCGGTGTCACAAGCGGCGGTTTGGGTTAACGCAAGACTAGGGATAGGGACTAAACGGGTATCTGGCTCGGAATTTTCGATCGAGTTCTCGTAAGGACTTTGGTATATGTTTCTTAGGGCGAACAAACGATAAGAAACAAAGCAGCATTTCCTTTTCTTGGGCTTTTCTTAAGAGCGTATTGCGAAAGTTCTTTCTCTCTGCGTCGCGAGCTTTTTTTTGGTTTCGATATCATAGTGTCTAATCGCAGGCGTTTTTCTCTTTTGTCTTCTTGTTCTTCGCCACCAGCTGTCTTTTGTGCCACTTTGACTTGGGCACAGCTTGTGAATTTTTTTGGGGATTTCTTTTCGGTTGTTCTATCTATTTTCGCTGTGCATATTCATATTCTCCCCTCCGGCTTTGTCCACAAAATGAAAAAAATTGGCCTTTATCCCTGACAGAACAAACGAATGAGTCGTCTATGGGGAACTTATGATGATGGCTACCTAAGTTGTTTCACAGTGTTAGACAATGCGGACGTGTCAAGTTGCTGCGGTGTCCTGTTTCTCTAAGAGTACGATATCGTTATTGGATCTGGAGGGCTGTGGAGTCGCATTCTGGAAGCTTCGGTTCAATGGAGCTAAGGATTGACTCTATTTCCCGGCGGAAGAAGGGTGTTAGAGCATCTGAAGTTGACATACTCCAGGCACAGCTTCACCTTGAGGTCTTTTGTGTATATATTGTTTTGAGTTCCTTCCCAGACCGTCTGAAACGCGGAACGAAGTATGTAATCAGATTACTTTACTGTTTGTTTCGGTATCTTGGAATCAGCCCCGCTAACTCGACTTCGTGACGGGCGCAAGCCGCATCTAGGAAACAGGTAAAAGGTAAACCAAGGACCTCCCATCCTCGATCGTGCGTCGTCAGTGTGGCGGATAGGTGTGGCGACGATGAGGGCCATGATATCACTAGCATCTCTGATCCATGCCCGATCGTTGCATCATCTGAAAGAAGCGTGGCTAACACTGGAACTGGTTAGTCGCTGCCAGCTGCCATCGACAATCAGACCGGCATCACCACAACCACCATCTCGAATTCGAGCACAAGCAGGAGTAGTGTAAACCGACCCATCACCATCGCTCACAGCCTTCTCTTTTACCAGGCTCTCTCTCTCTCTCTCTCTCTCTCTCTCTCTCTCTCCCACATTGCATCGTTCGTTCGCTCGCTCGCAACACCTCTCTCCACCCACCAGGCGGTCCCGCCGCCACGTCCCACCAACTCACCGACAGCCTTCTTCTGAAGTTCCTTCTCTCCAACATTCTTCTTCAGCCCCGCACTACCGTCTCGAAAACCTCCGAATCGTCACCATTTCTAGACTTATTCGTTTATTAAACAAGTATTGACTATTCGACAAGGACCGGATCGTTCATTCCATCTAAGTTAAACAATCGCCAGCGTTTGACGATAGCAAACAACGCCAACCATGAGTGGCCGAGCCGGAATGCCACCCAGACAACCGTCACAGAATTCTACACCCCAGCAAAGAGAGCTGGTCTACTGTCATGAGTGTCAGAACGAATGGTACAGGGATCAGCATGGGATAGTGTGCCCCGGGTGTAGTTCTGATTTCACAGAAATCGTATGTGTACCTTTCGCTTACTCACTTCTATTCTTACTAATTATCGTCTGTTTCTCTAGCTCGAAAATGAAGCTTCGGATCCCCGAGATGACGTGCGCCTCGATGACTTCTCAGAAGACTCGGACGATGACGATTTCGGGAATACTTCAGGCCACCACAATCATCCGGAACATCACCACCATGGTCCTCCAAATTCAGCCTTTACAGTACGTATGGGCGGAGGCATGGGGCCATCGATAAGTTTCCGCACCGTACGGACAGAACTCGGTGGTAATTCTCCTGGAAATCCGTTTGGAAGCGGGCATGTTACAGGGGGGCTAGGAGGCTTGAACCCAAACATGAGATCACCTTTCCTAGGTTCGCCATTCGACTCTCAAGCACAATCACCCGCGGCACGGTCGCAAGGCCAGTCCCCACTACCTTCAGATCCCAACCGACGAGCTCCTCCTGCTGCTACACCGAACTTTGGAAACGGTGGTGGCCCAATCACAGAAATGTTCACTTCAATAATACAGAATATCGTTGGTAGCAACAGAGACGAGAATAATCCCCGAAGTCCGTTTTACCAAGGAGCTGGGCTTGGAGGGGGTGGTGGTGGCGGTGGCGGATTCGGTGACAGTCGGTCTCCATCTGCTGGGCAGAATAACCCAGGACAAGGAACAAACCAGGCGGAGGGTCCGGGATTCGGACCAGGGCCGAGATCGAATACTGCATCGCCGATGGGTATGCCAGAGAACCCATTCTTCATGCAAATGCCAAGGGGTAGAGGAACTACGTACTACTCGTCGACACGGACGTGGACCGGGCCGAACGGCGAGGTAAGGACGATAAGAACGTCCTCGCCTATGCCACAACAGGGAATGCATGGTGGTGACCAACCAACATTGGATCTGGCTGAGTAAGTTCTGTGCCTAAGTTGGATAATGTATTTGATATATTTTGGACTAATGATTTTGGCTATACAGTATCTTGGTGAATATCATTGGTGCGCAAGCAAACGCTGAAGACCCAAATGCCGTACCGCCGTTCCTACGCGCATTCGGACTAGGACATGGACCTACGGGCGATTACGTTTGGTCGCAGCAGGACATGGACAGGATATTATCACAGCTAATGGACCAGCACCAGGGAAATGCGCCACCTCCTGCCTCTGAGGAATCTATCAAGAACCTTCCAAAGGTGAAAGTGTCACAGCATGAGGTAGATGAAGGCACTGAATGCGTGGTCTGCCAAGATGAGTACAATCTTGACGAGGAGGTGGTAAAGCTCCCGTGCAAACATATCTATCACGAAGAGTGTGTGAAGAGGTGGTTGGAGACTCATGATGTAAGTTCTCTAACAGCACTTCTAAAAAATACCCTGACATGGTACTAATTAAAAAAAAACAGGCGTGTCCAATATGCCGTACACCAATCACACCGGAGGATCAACGACCGAGGAGACCCGGACAGACAGGACCTACGGGTGGACCTCAGCAGGCACCACCAGGAGGAAGTGCAGGCGGGAGTGAAACAGGGAGTAGCAGCAGCAATGTTCACACATCTTCGGGGTCCGGCGAAGGCAATGGAGCGAGATGGAGCTGGAGTGCAAGTTTCGGTCGAGGATAGAACTGGATCTCAAACCGAAATCGAATAATTAAAGAGGGACCGAAACAACTGAAGCAGGCTGAAAATCTTTTCCCTCCAATGTTTCACGCTCAGAATATCGAGAGATATATGGCTAAGAAATAAAACAAGAGCGTGTATCCATGATCCGACTGAACGAACAAACTAGAGTTTTGGAAGAGAGTCTGCCTCGCAAAGCCCCAAATGATCACAGTCTAATGGAGACTTTCTCCAGGCGTTACCTTTCACGTTTTCTATATACTTCACACAGCTTATTGTGCTCATTACCGCAGTCTTGTACTTCTTTTCTGCTCAGCCCTTGCATTCCTGTTACGCCTCTACTCTTCTTATTTACTGCATGGATTCTTATGAAAGCTGCCTTTGTCTACAGCAAGTACATTTATTTCACCCACCGCTTGTCTCGGGCCTGAATATGGTATATACTTTTTAATAAGAGGAGGAAGACTGAATGTACGTGATCTGTAATAATTTACTTTTTAGACTAGCCATGAAAGATCTTTGGAAGCTACTCGGAAACTTTTGATCCTTTGAAAACTCTTCGGATACTTTGTAATCCATTGGAAATATCATGACAGAGTTAATTCGAGAAAGCTGCTGCTATCTCGGATTGCTTTAGACCGCTTAGTTACGGCGTAGAAGTTTGAGTCACTAGCTAGTGCTTTGTGTGTTGGGGGGTAACTACAGCCTTAAAGTGCCTTATCTGTGTCTATATCTGCCCCACCATTCATCCTATCTTCCCTCCTTCCCTCAATCACCTTCATCGCCATCGCCATTTTGCCTCAGGCGCCCTAAGATACGAATAATACCCCTTACCATCGAATCTATCTAAAAAAAAATAACATTAAATTACCTAGCATATTAAACACAATTGCAGATAACACGCCACCCAACATGGCAGACGACACTGAAGCACTAGTAGCCCGTCTCACGACGCTGGGCTTTGCTGACAAAACCATTAAGGAAACCCTCAAGAACAAGAAACAATGTGCGGCACTTGTCTCTGTCCTCGACGAAGCCGACATTCCATCATCAGGCGCCGACCTCGAACTCGACCCCGCCAGCGCCCCGCTCCTAAATTCCCTCGCCAGCGCCACAAAGGATAATGTCCTGCCCGGCCGGCCTTACATTGCCCGCGCAATTCGCGAAGGCCGTCTAAAATCCGGTCTCCAGGTAGACTATGCCGTCAAATACGCCAAGGAAACCGGAGGAGAAATCAATGATCTCGAATTCGACAAGGCGTGTGGTGTGGGTGTTTCCTTCACAAAAGATGAGGTAATCGACCAGGTCAAGGCTTGGATTCTGGAGAAAAAGGCAGAAATCGAGGAGCAGAGGTATAAGTTGCTCGGAACTACAATCGCAAATATCAAGGCCTTGACGGAATTGAAGTGGGCGAATGCATTGGATGTCAAACATGCGGTTGACGCTGAATTTTTGAGTCTACTTGGACCAAAGGATGAGAGAGATGTCGTCAAGAAGGTGGGTTATTTTACGTTGGAAGCTCTGGTCGAAGACACGATTCTAATAACTCGGGCAAATTAATAGGGCAAGGGTGATGCCAAACCTGCAAAGGAGGCAAAAGCAGAGAAGAAAGCAGATCCCGCCGCTGAATCGGACCCGTTAAACTCCACCAGCATGTTTGAAGAGGGCTTTCTTGGATCTTTGCACAAGCCGGGCGGCAATCCTCAGATTAAACCATCGCTACGAGAACAGCATCTAGCTGCCACTGGCGGCAAGGTCTTCACTCGGTTCCCACCCGAGCCTAATGGGTACCTTCACATCGGACACAGCAAGGCTATCGCGGTGAACTTTGGTTATGCAAGGTTTAATGGTGGAGAGTGCTATCTACGATATGACGATACGAACCCGGAGGCGGAGGAGGAGAAATATTTTACTTCGATAAAAGAGATTGTGGAGTGGTTGGGGTTTAAGCCGTACAAGATTACATATTCGAGTGATCATTTCCAGAGACTGTACGATTTGGCGGAAGATTTGATAAAGAGAGATAAGGGATATGTATGCCATTGCACAGGTAGGGTGTTTTCAATTCGTAGCATGCATGTTGGTAGGCTGCTAACCTTTCGTTCTTCTTGCAGCGGAGGAGATTCAGAAGCAGAGAGGTGGGAAAGAAGGAGAGGCTGGACCGCGATATGGTTGCACACACCGAAATCGGCCTATCGAAGAGTCGCTAGCGGAGTTTAGGAATATGAGGGACGGCAAATATAAGCCAAAAGAAGCTTTACTGAGAATGAAGCAGGATATGCAGAGCGGTAATCCACAAATGTGGGATTTAACCGCGTATCGTGTTTTGGATGCAGAGCATCATCGTACTGGTGCAGATTGGAAAATCTATCCTACGTATGATTTTACGCATTGTCTCTGCGATAGCTTTGAGAATATTACGTAAGTTTATACGCTTCTAAGATCTTAAGGGGAATGCTAACGGAAATACCAGACACTCGCTATGTACAACGGAGTTTATTACAGCGAGGGAATCATACGACTGGCTCTGCGATGCTTTGGAAATCTACAAACCCCGCCAGAGCGAGTATGGTCGTCTGAACCTGACGGGCACGATTATGTCAAAACGTAAGATCGCCAAGCTGGTCAATGAGAAACACGTGCGTGGATGGGATGATCCGAGATTGTACACTCTTGTGGCAATTCGAAGACGCGGTGTACCGCCTGGGGCGATCCTGTCATTTGTCAACGAGCTGGGAGTCACGACAGCTACAACTCATATCATGACTGTGAGGTTTGAACAGTCTGTTAGGCGTTACTTGGAACAGACAGTTCCGAGACTATCGCTCATTCTAGATCCTGTGCTTGTGACGCTGGAGAACCTACCAACGGACCATTACGAAGAGGTGTCGGTTCCGTTCAAACCAAATGATCCAAAGATGGGTGAACACAACGTTCCCTTTACAAACCAGTTTTACATTGACAGGAGCGATTTCAGAGAGGTGGATTCGAAAGATTATTTCCGCATGGCCCCGGGGAAGAGCGTGGGGTTGTTGAGGATTCCGCACACGGTCAAGGTAACAGGCTTTGTCAAGGACGAGAAGACAGGGCTAGTGACAGAAATCAAGGCCCACTACGAGAATGATGTGGAGTTCAAGAAGCCAAAAACTTACCTGCAGTGGATCGCTCACGCCCCGGAGAAAGGGTCGCCGGTGAAAGTAGAGGCGAGACTGTTCAACCAGCTATTTTTGAGCGAAAACCCGGAGACCAACCCTAACGGGTTTCTGGCAGATATCAATCCAAACAGCGAGGAAGTTTACGGAGATGCGATCATTGATACGGGATTCCACGAGGTCAGGAAGCGGGCGCCGTGGCCGGCGAGGGAAGGAGAGCAGAATGATGGGCCGGTTGGACCGGAGAGTGTAAGGTTCCAGGGGTTAAGGGTTGGGTATTTTGCGATGGACAGCGAGACGACGGAGGACAAGATTATACTGAACAGGATTGTGACGCTGAAGGAGGACGTGGGGAAGAATTAGTATTGCATATTCACTATTTTAATTTTCCTTTAACTTGTTTTCTTACGTTTATAGACTTTTGGTTGCTTGCGAATTGTGCGTTGGTCTGTTGGATCGGGTGGCCGAGCCGAGGTGGGTTAGAACATGCGGAATGACGCCAAAGAGCGTTTGGCCGGGAGCAGGGCCCCAGTTCAGGCGAGCTCGTGCAGGTCAGCTGCTGCTGCTGTCGCTGCTGCTGCTGTGGGTTGTGGATTGAAGCTCAACAGCTCGCCGTGTGACCGGCCCCTGATCCGTTCTGTTGGGACATCAAAATCGCAATTGTATTCTCCTCAATTGATTACTCTGTTCTTTTCACTTGTTCTTCATACAAATTTCAAATAAACATCAATCATCCTCATCATCTCCATCATCATACATCATATCATGCCTTTACGGTAACAGGCTGTTGCAATGGAGTTCCCATCCGCGCCGCCATCATCGCCATTCACTCCTCGGCTGCCGCATCCACCGCTCCCATCGGCAACAACAACAAACACACTGGGAATACTCACGACACACCTGCTGCCGTCGCTAGCCGTACACACTACGCTCTCGCTCGCAGCATATTCGGCTGGGAGATTCACGAATCGGCTGGACGCTAAAGATCTCCTGTGGCCGTCGGCATTGGTGGTAAATGCTTGGTACCATGGAGTCGTGAGCCCTTACGTGGTGGGACGAGGGAACGGCGGGGTGTGGGAATGCATACGGGACATGGGATACGCCCAAAAGCTGATGCTGGGCGGGATTACAATTTGGGGCGTACGGCTGTTCGGAAAGGTGTTTTGGAGAGTAAAGGGACGGAAGGGAGACGACGGACGATACAAGAGATACCGAGACAACGTCAGGAGGAGGAAGGAAGAGAAACTGCTGAACGAGATGGAGAAAGGGGAGGGAGGCCAGGCAGTGGTGGAGGAAGAGGTGGAAGGGGAGATGTGGAATAAAGCGTTCCTGGACATATTCCTGCCCGAGGCGGTGGTGCAGAGTTTGATCAGTCTGGGCTGGAGCGCGGTGCGATACTCGACGCCGATAAGCGCGGTACAGGTGCTGGATGAAGGTTGGAGAAAGGCGCTGCACGCGATAGCGGTGGGTCTGTTCGCAGCGGGACTGGCGCTGGAGGTGATGGCGGACTCGCAGCTACAGCGGGGAAAACGGAGAGACGGCGGCGGGGGACTGGTGAGGAATGGCGTCTGGAGCATTGTGCGGCATCCAAAGTAGGTTACCTTTTTCCATCTCTACAATCTGATATTATTACTAGATTACTATTACTATTATCATGATTATATCAAAGCTGACGGTGGATCGTAGTTACTTGGGCGATTGTTTGGTGCACATTTCGTTCCCGCTGCTGGCTTTGGCGGACGGAGTGTTCAATCCGATCATGCTGGCTGGGCCGGTGTCTAACTACCTCTTCCTGCGCCTGGTCGGTGGGGACAAGGAGAATGAGCGCTATCAGACTGCCAAGTACGCACGGGAGAGCCCGCGGAAGGACCAAGAACTACGGGACTGGAAGGCACGCAAGAACAGCTTCTGGCCGGGCTGGAGAGAAATAGCCAATCCGTGGACGTGGGCGGTCGTCTCTGTCGGCGCCGCGGCTGCTGCCATTGAAGCATATCTCTGAGGGGCCACCTGAAAGAATGAAAGACGTGATGGTGTTCTGTTGTTCTGTCCTGTTCTTTGTCCCAGCCACCGGGATTATTGTTGTTTTGAGGGTGTTGTTGTTGTTGCGTTGAGTGATTTGCGGGTATTGTGTTGGCGGTATTATAAAAGGCCGCCGCCGCCCGGCCAACTGGTGTTGGCTCTTGTTGTTTGTTTTGTTTTGGGTCCCGTTATTTACTCTTTTATTATTATCCTTCCTTCCCCACGACAACAATCGATATTCCCTGCTCTCCTCCATCCAATTCCATCATCTGCACCTTTGCTGTCATCAAGTACATCTGCATCACCAGCTTCAACAAAGCCTCTCCGTCGCACAACATGTCAAACTACTTTGGCAAACTCAATAAAACCCAGCTCGCCGAGTACGCCCGGCCGCTCGGCATCAGCCCCCAGCTCAAGAAACAAGACCTCATTGACCAGATCGAGCTGGCCGCCAACAGCCAACGCTTAGCCCTCGAAACCGACCCCCTCTTCCAAGAGTACTTTGAGACCCTCGGCGACTCCACAGATGCCCTCGTCATCGCCACTATCACCCCAAAGTCCACCACTCGAAGACGCAGCAGATACTCCAAAGCTCCAGAGTAAGTTTTTTTTTTTCCTTTTTCCTTTTCTTTTTTATCCAATAGGATCACTGCTAAATAACAGCTCGCAGAGATGACGATACTCGAGATCAATCCTCAGAGCCTCCAACAGACCTCATCACTCCAGCAAAAAAGGCCGTCAAGTCTGTCGCTCGAAGCACCCGTAAATCGGCTGCGTCAGCGCTTCGCGCCGTCGCCAGCCCAGTAACTCCTGTTCACGAGCCTGCTACTATCGATCCCGAGCCTATCCACCCTCTCTCCCCCAGCCAACTCGCTCGATCCATCCCAGTTAAGAATTTCAGCCTTAATGCTATTGGTGATGCCGTCTCGTCGTGGTTCACCGCTGCAGCCCAAACTACCGGCTTCTGGGAACATGTTGACTACACTCGAGAAACACTCTCCGATCCGAGGGCCATTCACGCTATCATTGCCACCTACGAGTTCGCTTGGCTTTGCCATGATCTAATCCCTTGGCAAGTTGTCGCCGTAAGTTTTTCTTCTTATTCCTCCGAATATTTTGGCGAAATGAAGCTAATGCAAGATGCAGATTCCCGTACCTGCCGTCGAAGTTCCTGGTACCAGCTATAGCACCGGCCCAGCCACAGTCAAAATTCCAGACCTCTTTGTCCTTCTCTCCTGGCACTTTTTCTGGGCCCCTGTCATCTACTGGTTTACCCTCGGTGTCTCCTTCCCACTCCTCTCTAGCTATTTTGTCAACATTCGCAAGCGATCCACCTATGATCCTCTCACATTTAGCATCTCTAAGGCCTTGATCGCATACCTTGTCTATACAAAGCAAATTATCCGACCAGAATTGCCCCGTCTTTTTACGCCTGATACTGCAACCGTTGTCAGTGACATAATCGGCGAAGAGACCCCGCTCATCGGTGCCGCCGTGGGCGGCCTGCTCACCTTCTGGGAAGCGGTAATCTCGCGACGTTGATAATGGACGCAACAGAAAGGAAATTTGTGAAAGAAGAAGAAAATGGATAGCATCGAGATTTTGAATTATACCTGTGGTTGAATCTCATTCGCCACTGTGCAAGTTTCTCTTGTAATGACGAAGTGCGGAACATGGAATCTATTCCCCACCCACCTAATGTATTGATGTATTATGGATACCTCTGGCTTTTGCTCTTTTTGCTTTACTTTTGATATATATATCTATCTTTTTGTGCCTGCAATAGTCTAGTTTCCCCTCTTTCCCATCGAACATTCGTGTAGTATATAACTCTTCCCCCTCCATTCGCTGTTTGGCTATTTCCCTTTATTCGCATGTCCTTTCTTCGGTGGCTTGGGTTTTATTTTGTTTTTGTAATTTTCTCGTTCTTCTCGGTCTTCCTTTTTTTTTCGTTCCTTAGGCGTTCGAAATGGGATTTTATTGATAAAAGGGTAGCCGTTTTTATTATTACTGTCGCATTTTTTCTTGTAATTTTCATTCCAATTTCAAATTAAAATACTCTCAATTAATTAAGAATTGTATTTCTTGTGATTCCATCACTATATCTTCATTTAAGGGTTTATCAGTAATGAAAATGAAACACAGAATCCGAACGCCAGGCTTCCATTCGAAACATTTTTACCGGCCAAAAAAAAACATAAACGCCGCTGCAATATGGTACGATGGAAAACATGGTCAAGTCGTTAAGAGAAAGAGATAAGAACACGCGGATTCCTCCTCCGATCCCATCACATCACTTCCAAGTGCGAAAGGTGTTTTGAAAATACTTGCGAGCAGAAACTGGGATTGCCTATTTCTCAGTCTTGTCGGTTTCCGGGGCGGTTTCTTCTGGCGGCGCTTCATTCTCTAATTTCTCAAGGCCGCCTTTTATATCTGCGGCTGGTGGGAAGTAGGCCCTGCATGTATACAGGTTAGCCTTGAAGTCTTCCAGGGGATAGGGATAGATCTAAGGGATAGAAGAGAGTAACTCACGGAATGATATTATCATAAGCGTTTACATCCACCGCCATGAATAGGCAAAATATGACGTTTTCAATCTTGCTCTGGAATCGGGGTTTCTCCGGGACTTGTTCTTCTTCTTTCGTCTTGACAGCGGTCTCCTCTTTACCCTCCTCTTTCACATTGGTGGCTTTCTCTTCTTTCCCCTCCTCCGGTTTTTCTTCTGTTGTTTCAGTCGTCTTTTCCTCCTTAATCTCGACTAGCTCGGCTTCTTTTTCCTTTTCTTTTTCGCCCTCAACGATCTCGGTTTTTATCTCTTCGGTCTCTACTTCATCTGGATCGTCTCCAAACAGCTCCTTCTCCTTGTCAGTGTCCCTCTTGTCGATATTCTCCTTTGATTCTTCGTTTCCGCTCGGATTGAGCTCTCCACCCTCAGTCTCAGCCTCCTGTTTCTCCAGATACTCTCGAACAGCCTCACAGGCGACAATCGCAGCAGCACGATTAGGATACCCATAGATCCCCGTGCTAATACAAGGGAAAGCGATGGAACGACATCCATTCTCCCTAGCGACGTCTAAACTCCTGACATAGCAGCTCTTGAGATATGCGGCAGGATCCTGGCCTTTATCTTTGCGCTCCCAATAGACGGGGCCGACGGTATGAATAACGTGTTTGGCGGGGAGTCGATAGCCCTTTGTGATTTTTGCGTCGCCGGTGCTGCAGCCGCGGAGATCGAGGCATTCGTCGTAGAGTTTTGGACCTGCGACACGGTGGATGACGCCGTCAATGCCGCCGCCGCCGAGGAGAGATTTATTCGCCGCGTTGACGATGGCGTCACATTGCTAGGGTTTTTTCCATAGGTTAGCCTTTTTCTAGCAATCGCCTCCGTCTTTCAATTAGAGAGATGGGTGGATTGGGTGGGACTAGGACATACGAGTGTGGTCATGTCAGCTCTAATGACGAGGACCATGTCGTTGATTTTAGGATTCGGGGACAAGGTGGATGGCGTTGCTATCGAGGCATCCAGTTTGCCTACCTTGTAGAGGAGGGTGAGACTGGGGATTTCGGAGACAGGAACCGGAGGACGGCCGTAGGAGTGAGTAGCCATTTTGACTGATGTGGTGACGATGCGAAGCCTCGCACGTCGAAGAAGGTTGGAAATTGGGTTGATGAGAATGATGATGGATGTTGAAGATGGCGGTAAGGTCTTTGGTGAGTTGAGGATGTTGGATTTTGCGGGTTTGGGGGGGAGCGCGGGGTAGCTTTTATATAGCTTGATCCTGCAACTGGTACCTGCTCCAACTTGACGGGCGAGGCTGCGATGCGAACCAGTCGGATTCGAATCGACGGGAAACAAAATTTATTTGCGTCTGCCACCAAACCCAAAGCACAACCAAATATATATAGAAATACGAATATGCATTGGAGACGAAAGGATTTATTCTAATTACAAGGCCGCGATCATGTCTTCGCCACCGTCTCAGTATATCCCACAATGCTGCTCTGGCGCCGGCTGGGGAACGGGATCGGTTCCGTTCTCTTTCTAAACGTACGCTTCCACAACATCAGGACGAGGCTGCCCAAAATTATCGCCGCAAGCCATCCCAGTGCGCTGACCACCGCCAGGGCAATTATTGTCGGCCTATCGCTATTTCCACCAGTTGCTAGGCTACTCGCTTCTAAATCACACATGGTCGTCAGGTTTGCGCCATTGCTAACACCCCCACTCTGCACTGCCTGCGCCAAACCAAATGCATTCCGCGAATAATCCACCATGAGATATTGCTGTGATAAAAAAGCCCCTCCTAAGATCACCATCGGCAGCTCTTCCACCGGGTAGTTGTCCGACCGGTTTCTAAACTCGAGCTGGAGACGGCTGCTGCCATCAGGGAATGTCGTTCTCCCCTCTGGATCTTCGGTCTCGTAAGCGTTTGTCACCTCGTCCCCGGATATCGTCACATTAAAGCTCCCGTCTTCATGTCGGATCGTTAGGGTGATGTAATCAATCTGTGTAGGTGAATCTGCGGATACATAAGGCTTGGGACTCGCTGTGCCGTTCGGAGGGTCGATTTGCGCCCCAGTCATCTCCATCAGTCGCGACAGCATGTACTGCGGTAACGTGAAGGATTGTTGGAAAGTATCAATGCATGCCGATACCAAGAATCCCTCACCGGGGAATAAACTCCTCGTTGTACCTTGTATCGTGACGGTGAAATCCGAGAGAGGCACCCGAAGCGGGCAGCGGAGACCCAGCTTCCCGTCAATGTTCTTTTCGACATCTGTGATCGTATAGCTCTTGAACACATCTAGCGACTTTCCTTCGACAGCATTAAGATTTACCCCTCCGATAACCAGCTCGCCGTCCCTACGATCTGGAAGGGAATAGCTGCCCCTGTATAATCCAAAGGCCTTGGAAGGTATATACCCAGCGTCGAACAACCTGGCTAAAAACGAGGACCATTTGCCCATACCCACCCCGCTCTTCCTATCACTGTTTGGGAAAACCTGTGACATGACTCCGAGCTGGTAATCTGGTAAATTTATTGTGACAAACGAATCGCCCGAGGCGACCGTTAGATTCAGGGTGATCTGGCCCGTTTGATAAAAGTCATTCTTTGCGTACTGGCCCGCGATATAAGCATCGTTCGGGTCCGCTGTGAGATTGAACACATTCGACGGATTCAACGTGAATGACGGCGTGCTGGTATCAAGCGTGCCGCCAGCAGCGGACTCGCAGGCTCTTAATAGTGTCAGGTTTGTCGAAAAACGCTCGCAGACGATGCTTCCCTGGACTCTCGTGTCAGAGAAAAAAGTGGATATTTTGAGTCCGAACGCCTGCTTGTCTTCGGTTGTGAAGGGGATTCCTCGCGAGCTATACTGCTGCGTTTGCTGGTACTTCCACGGAATAGCAATTGGCGAAACACTGCTGCAGGCGGACGCTGTCCACGCTAACCCGAAAAACAATATCGCTAGCAAAAACTGCTGCATCGTGTGCGCGAGGGTTAGCTACGTTGAAATACCACGAGCTTTTGGGGGAAAACGATCGTGCGACCTCTGAATGATGATAACACTGAAATTCGAGACATGCCTACCTTGTTCCACTTTGGGGGATATCGGGGGGTATATAGCAAATCTAGATCTCATATCGTAAATTCCTGCAGCCTCATTCGTATCTGTGCTTTCGCTATCCACGACATTTAACCGATATACAAGGGAATCAAACTGCTAGGGATCCCCTTCCTAAAAACAGCCCCAGCGCAACTTGGCGGCTTATCGGGAGCAAATGAAAGGTATTCCAGCCACACGTGCCGGCTTAATGTTTGTTCGCTGCGGATCCGACACCTCGCTCGAGTCTCTGGCTGCGGGTTATAACGTTACGCCGTCTGGTGGGGGTTATTGCGCAAACAAGGCTACGATTTTTGCTGCCTCAAATCCCAAACCCGTGCGTTAATGTTCAGGGAGACAAATCGAAGCCTTCCGTCGTAAAATTAAGTGGCCAATTATTGCGCTTTTTGATGGTCTATATTAGTAGTATATTTACATGCGTGCGTGCGTGCGTGCGTATGTACAATCATCATCACGATGATATGGGCTGGGATGTCTCTGTACAAAGTCTATCGGAATACTGCGGATATGCAGAAACGACACCAAACTCCCCAACTGATCTCTCCTCCTATCCTACAGAAAAATAATCTCTTCAGTTTGCAAAATATAAGCACTTTTTCCTTCTTCTTCTCATGCGTCCATCTCGATATTCATTCCCGGATTAAACGTTTTGAGTATTGTTTGATACATCACCAGCATTGTTCCTATGATAGACGCAAAAGATATCAGTATATTAATTGAAGATAGAATAGATTAGTTGGAAACTTTACCTGATTGAATACTAGTCCAAACACCTCTAGGCAAGACACCTCGGAACAGTCCCACAACCCCTTCGTGTTTAAATATTAACTTCAACCCAGTCAATATACTTTCTGTTTCTAGTATCATCGCTCCATTCTTGATTGGTGGCGTCGTCGACGGTGATCCGGTAGAAATATGCCTTAGATGTTCGCGCATCGTAGCTCCAGTAGCTAAGGTTGACGGCAGCGAGTGCGGTAATGCAGTCGAGTACGTGTGTAAATGTTTTGTAGGTTGTACTCCGCGGGGTACGTTGATATTATGGGTTTGGATCCGCGGCTTCGAGTCGGCAGAAGGAAGCGGTTCCGAAGGCGAATCCGTCCGGACTTGGGTCTGGATCCGTGTCTTGACGACGTCCAGCGGCGTAGTTATGGTGCCTGCCAGACCACCCGCTGCACATCCTGTTAGGATTTCAAGGCCTATCCCAATATCACCACCGCTACAAGATGTCTTGGCCCATTTCTGGAATTGCTCTACACCATATTGTTAGATCTGCGATGCATAGGTGATTGTGTAATCCAAAACATACCCCAGAATGCGAACTGAAGAGCAGAGAAGGGGAGGTCTCGCATCAGAGTGGCCTTGTAGCCGTAAAACATGGCATTCCAGCCTTCCGTCCTTACTATCGTCCTCGCGGCATCAAAAGTACTCCGGTAGTTGTAACCACTTTGAAAGAACGGATTGTTGTACCGTCCTTGAAGCTGTAGGCGAGTTTTAAGAACCTATTAAAATAGAAACCAGCTACTGTCAGTAATCCATCCTAAACAGAATGCTGTTAAAATACTCGCATGCATGCTTACATACCTCTGAAGGCACATAAACTACCGATGCAAACAAGTCTCCCAAAAAACCTATCCCAGCTGTTAGAATCTGCCCCATATTCCACAAATACTCAAAAGTTTTTACCTACCAGCCGATAAATACGCCACACTTTCAGGACACCACCTCGATTGTAACATGATCCGTTTACTCCACTCGTATGTCGTGAAAAAAATCATCGTCCCCGGCAAACTGCCCAAGAACGCAGGCGTAACTCCTCCATAAAGCCCTCGTCTGAACCCTTCTTCGCGAAATATAGTGGTATACGCCCGTGTGAGGGTTTCGTACTTGATTGCATTCGGAGCACCTTGCTGGCGAGTCTTGACGGTGTCGAGCGAGTGCATCAGCATGTCACCAGTGGAGCCGCCGATGCCACCTGCGAGCATGCACTGTAAAAAAATCATCCAAGTTAGCATTTTTTTCTTCTTTCTTCTTCTTCTTTCTTCTTCTTCTTTACTCCAAAGCTGGTTAAGCTGATATGGTGGGAAACGAACTTGATAGATTGGCGGCCGAACAATGTCATCATGACCGCCGTTGGAACCCCCCATGGACAGCTATAGGTTCTTCTGAGGATGGTATTATAGAAAAAGAGCGGCTACTATAGGGATTGTGGGTGCTTCATGCTGTTATGCCGGATTCTGCTTTTATATCGAATTTTTTGACCAGGGTCCCGCGGTAGCTTGAAGGAATCGAGTCTGCCCCGCCAAGATCCGCCTTGTTCTTGGTTCAGGCGAGAAGTCGCAGAATGGGTGACGCGGGAGGCGGCGCAGTGAGAGCAGCAGCGACTTGATCGGAATGCCGGTGGCAAAGCTCGGGATTGGATCTCGAAGGGTAAGAAGGGAAGAGGTTTTTACAGAAAAGAAAATTGTTTGGGACGTCGCCAAACTCGGCTCGCTTCCCTTTCCGGCGTAGACTCGCCCGACACCCGTTTTGGTAGCCCCGACCGACTCGGACTTATTACAGCATCTACAAATGCAACGCATCAACAAGTTGAACATAAAGTGATCTTATAAGACTGTTATATTATTATATTGTATGCTAAATCTTAATACTACTATATATATCATAAGAATGTAAATTAAATGGCCCGCTAAGTATACGCCGACAAATGAAATCCACCAGAATGTAGAGTCATGTAATCAAAACGACCAAAATAATAAATAAACTCCCAAGTCCCGAATACGCTAATAAACAATTGCTTCCAGTATAGCAGCGCTGATACCAATCGACCACTCTGTGGAAACCACTCCTCCTGACTTGTCCGCAAGCTCCATCGACCTTTTTTTTTCAGGTAGTTTAATAGTCTCGACATCGGCTACTACCGGTATCGGTACCGGTATAATCTCCGGTGCCTTTTCAACCTGTTCAACCTGTTCAACTTCGATCTTCCGCGAATTCCGGCGTGCGCGCGGTCTCACACCTCTTCCATAATTGTACTCCACCAGTCCCTTCAGCAACTCGGCGAGCTGTTGCACCATGGGGTATCCTGTGATATATATACCCGCGGGCTGCACAATCGAGTTCTCAGCTCCAGGCTCTTCAGGAACATAAAGATCCGCCACAGCGTCTGCAAACATCTTTATCTCCTTCTGAGTAAATTTCCCGTCCTTGTCCACCTTCCTTCTATCCAATGTTAAGAAGGCTGCCAACACTGGTATCGCGAAATCATTGCCAAACTCTAACGCTATCTTTTTCAGAACCTTGATATGTTTCTCTGTGAATGCTTTGACCGGGAACAGTGATTCCCAATCTCTTTGTGGGCAAGGCCCCCACCAATACCGTGCGGAATGCGGTAGCACACACGGAATCTCGGTCCAGAGTCCTAAATCCACCAGTCGCTGCACAGTCACAGCTTTGTAACCTGGCCCTTCCACCGGTCCGTGAACGAGGTATTCGTGGTCATATGGGCTATCACATAGCCCGGCCTCTCGCATATCCGGACAGTGGTAGACTTTAGTGTCCTCCGGTAGATTGTACCGGTCAAGGACACAAATCAAACCTCCACTTGTAGCCCTAGAGTAGCCGTATTGTAATACCAAGGCTAGCGACGCTGCCCATGACGAGAATTGTGAGTAGTTGGGATCAGTGCGTGCTGGTCGTTGGCCCGATAGATGGCCCACGGCCATCGCGCGGGTTACCTGGAATGGGATGTCATGGATGGACTTGGCGCCACCACCCGGAATCTTAACGCCGTTGACGTCGACAAAAGCATGTGGGTAGATGCCGTCAATGGTATTTAAACCCTTGATACCACCGCCCGATGATGGCGAACACGCTCGGAATAGGTATCTAGGGAGATTCTTTGTAGTTTCTATCAATACAATCTATTAGTTACTCGCTGGTGTAATATTAGGAGGTCTTCGTATACGGTACCTTCGAGATGTTTTAACCTCGCCTCTTCAGCTGTAGTGGTACTAGGGGTACTAGGGGTACTAGCAGTCGCTACTACAGCTGCAGCTGCTACTTTTGCCGCAGCAGCAGCGGCAGCAGTTGTCGCTCGAGTGACCCTTTTTACGGGAGCTAGTGCAGGTGCTAGAGGTCCCGCAACCTTTGGCGCTTCAAATATTGTTGTGTCTTCACCATAACCTCCAGTCCGTCGGGTTCTCAACACTCTAAACGACGGTGGGGTTAAAGGTTCGGGTGCGACCCTTTTTCTACGAGGTAGGACCTGCAAACGATCCAATAAAAATTTACATAAGTATTTCTTCAGACGGGATATCTACGAGATAGAAAAAGTTTTGCAGAACACAAGGCATTTTTGGATCCTTCCTTAGACTCGACTATCCATTTCTAGGAGTTGGGGGGGGTAGAGTAAAATAAACTTACCATTTCAAAGACAGATTTGATCTTCTTTCCTAAAGGCTTTTTAGGAGCTCCCCGTCGAGTGTCGACAGAGTTTTTGCCAAAGAGCGCCATGATTGAAGATATATATACCCCAGTGGATACGATGCTGAATCAACTGTACGGAACGGGAATATTGCCGATATATATGTGAGTAGTAGTTCCCCACACACGGTTGGTCGTACAGACTGAATCCTGCTGAAGACTAGCTTGGCTTATCGAACGTGGTCTTGCCCCCCCAGAGAGGACCACTCTCCTGGGAAAGCAAAAGAAATAAGAGAGGAAGAAATTATGACTGTGTGTCTTCCTTTTTGAAAACGTGACTTGGTGATAAGAGTCGAGGGTGGGTATGGTGAATGCTGTCTAAGATATAGCGCGGTACGTGTTTTAATTTGCGTCTATCGTGTGTCGTCGAGTCCCCCTACAGGTACTAATGCCGATACTCCTAAACTATGTCCGAAGAAAACCCATATAACGAGCGAAAAGAATATAACATCAAAAAAAAATGTTGACGCTAAAAACGAGGGTAAATGAAAAGCATAATATATATCAAAGGAGGCCAACGCCTCACCTCCTAATCTCAACTTAGCAGCCCATTTTGCGAATTTGGGATTCTTCATCGCATGGCGTGGCTTTGAACTTCCTTGGTATCAACATGTTTTTCTCCTGGAGTTGTGCCCGGTTGGAAGCCGTGCAGGATCCGTCTTGCCAGAGTTACCTAACAATGTACATACATGTACAAATTTAACCCCTCACAAAAAAAAAAAAAAAAAATAGCGCTAGCATAGCTTCCAATAGCATAGCCTACATGAAGAGAATCGATCCAGTCATAACAGAATCGAACAGCTAAGCACTGTTTTGCGAGTGTGTGAAAAGACGGGCTAGGTGTGTGCCGCGTAGTTTAGGATCCAATATGGAAAATCCATTGTTCCCCGCGAAAGCCCATTCGCTTCCAAATCGAGCATTCCCAACGGGCTGGTACGTCTCTCCTCAAGAGTATGAATCCTTCTTCCGGTAGTGGGTGCAGATTAACCGTCCGGCTTGTGACGCTTTTCCTGATTTGTGATTTACGGTTCTGTGTCAGTCTTCTCAGCAGGCTCCTGTTTTGCAGTGTTAAGGCTCACACGCTGGAGTCATGGGCCAGAAGTGCAAGTGGGTAACATCCGACGTCTTTGTTCATCCAACGCGATAGCGGGTGCTAGCAAACCACTATTAGGCGTCAAATTAGTGCGAAAGTAAATACTTAGCAATTATTTTAAAAGGCTCTAGTTCCCTTCAGGAAACGATAGTTTAGGTGACCTTTCCTTGACACCGTAGAAGCTTCATGGGACAAGTTCTAAACTGCTGCTGCCTTCAGGTGGAATGGAAGGCTGAAATGTAAGGGAGTATGCAAAACAATTGTGTTGAAACGTCGTTGGCTCGATTTGTCAATTGGGCTAATCGGACTGGAGCAAATGTGCAGCCTGCGCGTTGGCTTGCTGCTGGCTAGTTGCTGGCTAGCTAGCGGAGTCTCGGGTGGCCTCGCACTCCAGCCTGGAAGTTCTAAGCCTCAAATTTACCGAACCACTGAACCATTCAAGAATTGGCTTGCTTGGATCTTTGGTTTATAGACAAAAGATTTCTTGTACTCGATCAGATTCGAACATTCGAGGTCATCATAATATACATTTTGGTTAATTAACGTTAAAAGCGTATTTCTGCAAGATTGCAAGATTATACCGATTATATCCACAGACTTAAGAAATTATATAATTGCCCGCCACAGCCCCATCAGCCCACGCGATGGTTTTTGGAGGAAAATTAAAGAGCAATAAGAACATATCCAAAAGAAAAAGAAAAAAGAAAGAAAAAAGAAAAGAGCCGTTCACGTTCCGTACAAGAACTCCAACCAAAAGTTATAAAAAGAAAACTGGTATCGATCCTTTTGGGTTCCAAAAAAAAGTCAAGATAGTCTCATCAAGCGAAAGGAAAAGAAACGGATGAGAAAAGGGAAATACACCGATAGACGAAACACGGAACCAGCAGGTCAAAGAACGGCGTCTGCACTTAAGCGACAGCGGATTCTTAAATCTTAGAACGCAGCAACTCCGCCAACTAGACTGAAGTCTGGGTCTCCTGCACCTTTCTTAAAAAAGATGTAAGTCGAACCGTATCGACATCGATCGGATCGCTTTCGACAGATTGTAACAGCCCTTCAAGAACATCGTTAATCGTATTTTCCTCCACACCTGCACACATCGCTACAACCCTCTTCATATTAGCCTCGAGTTCTAAGGAGCGCCCTCTCAGCGTCTGTGCGAGCCCGTCTAACATCTTCTCATTGTTTTCGTAGCCCATCATCCGCGATTTTAATATCGATGACGGGGGTAATGTTTTCAGATACTGCGATTGTGTAGCCGTGAGATTCTTAAAGTCGCCGTTCACCATCTCAGGACTCAGTCTAAACGGCTCATTAGGATCGAGGGATGGGAAATCTTTCTCGGCCGCCTGACCATTCATCATCTTGTTATGCAACTCCACATATTTCCTCTTTTCTTCCTGTGCCGCTCTGTTAAGGTTTAAACTCTTCTGGCCCAATTCGGCCTTTTCGTTAATTCGCTGCCGGAGCGATTCTAACTTGCGTCTGTCTTCGCTGAGTCGCAGAGTAATCTCACGGAGCTGGGTGTGGGTAGCATCGATTTCGGTTTGTTTTTCTTTGATTTCCGATTGGAAGTCGCCATCCAGTCCGCCTATCATCTTAGTCATAGCTGTACCGATATTCTGTTAGTCATATCATCATTGCGTGTAGACTTTATTTTTTTTTGACTTACAACTAATGATATCTTCACTCTTCTGTAAGACGTTTTGCGGAACAACCCAAGGCTGATCCCTCGGGCGTGCAATCTGAACGGGATCCCCACCGACACCAAAATCAAGTGGACACAACCCCGCACGATTTGGGATGGCGGGATCAGCGCCGACCTCGAGCAACTGCGATACTATACTCTTGTTTCCTATCCTGGCTGCAATATTTAGGGCTGTATCACCGCTTTTATCTTGAGCGTTCACGATTTCCGACATGAACCTGCCTAAATTAATTCCCTTGTTGTTCGGATTACTCGAGTTTGCGGCACCGTATTTGACGACAAACTCAAGAAGGCTTTCGAGATAGTATCTGCTAGCTTGACTACGCCCTTTGATCCCTGACATGAGTGCGATGTGGTGCAAAACTGTCCGGCCGGAGTCGTCGACTACCGATATGCCAGGGTGTAACAGTTCTAATAGAGCGGGGAATGTGGAGTTTTCAAGATTGTTGGTGACAAGGCAGCCTCGGGTTAGGGGGGTTTCTCCGGCAAAGTTGACCCTTAACACTGAGGCACCCTTTGCCACGAGGGTTTTAATCAACGGCACGTTTGCCAGTGCCGCGGCCCAATGCATCGCCGTATGCCCCATCTTGTCTATAGGCAGCTCTATCTCTTCGGTCGTAAGCTGCTGTAAATCCGGATGGTCTTCATAGCTGGATGGGCCAGCGGTAGGCGGCGATATGAATAAGCTGGTAAGGATTTCTGTTGCCTTTTCGATAGAAGGTGTAGCCTCCCGCATGAGGGGAGGCAGTGCTCGCGGTGTCATCTCAACATCGGCGAAAGTAGCACCGAATTGTTGGTCTGGATCAGGAGTCACTCGAAATCTCTTCCGTGGAGGTTCACCAAGATCCTCGGCAGACGTACCGTAGTTGTTCGAAGGGCCGAAGGAACCATATGTCGATGTGTGGTCTGGTATTGTTGGAGCAAAGCTTGCCTCCATTTGATACGTAGGATTTTGGATCGACTCTTGGGAGCCCTGGCCCATATTGAATGAATTTTGAGGTGTGAGTTTCGGTGTTGCCCTTGAACCAGTATCGTATTGCGCCGCCTTGCTGATCGCTGCGAGAGCTGTGGAAGCTGTTTCTGATATATTGGAGAAATAGTTTCCTTGGGAATTGTTCGCAGCCTGTGAGCTCGAGTTGTACATCCGTTTCCTTTTCGCAGCCATTGCCTGCTCCTTCGTAGGCGTCGCATCAATTCCATCTCGGTGAGGGTTATACTCCAGTAAAGGCCGTAGCATTTCTTCGACACCATATTGTCTGCAAAACTCCCTCCCTCGGTCAAAGTTGATCCTATCAAGCGAATCCAAAAGTTAGATGAAAAGAGCCATAAATTCCGTCCTACGGCGATCTAGTTCCCTTACCAAGTTCCCTGGTACTTCCCATAACCACCCTGAACCTTCTCATGTACGCCCGTCAAAATCTCCTTCTCCAAAACTTTCGTCCTCTTCCCTTTCTCCACACCAGCCACCTTCAAGATTTGAGTTGCATTTAGCCAATCGTCATCCCGGCGTCGCATAACCGCTACATTATTCGCTGTCATCTCATACACAGATACCCCAGAATACACCGCCTACAATGTACCCGTTTGTTAGTCACCAAAACTGATAGCCAAGATTGATTGAAGTGTGGGAATATGTACCGAGTATATTAGCGGATTCGGGGTTGCATTGTCGGCGAAGCTTGTCGGCGGAGGTGTCTGCATACCATCAGTCAGCACTTTATTTCTTCCTGGAAATAACAAGGATTATCCCATACACCAACAGGCGTCGAAGCGACGGAGGCAGAACTCATTCCAGCATTGAAAGAACCTCCAGGACCCGCATGACTTAAGGAGGATGCGCTTCGATGTAGCGATGTGGGAGGTCGGGCAGTGGCAGCCATCGAATGCGTGGCCTGACTGGTAGACGAAAACTGTCGGAAGGATACAGCGAAAGAGGTCGAAAGAGAAGGTAACGCCAAGATAATTTTGTTATGAGATATGAAGGCGATCGGTTAAGTGTGTGGCAGCGACTTTGGTACCCGAAACCACTCAATGCGTCCCAATCGCAGGATGACCTGCCAATGTTGGAGATACAAATGTATTTGCGGCGAGTGTGATCGTGGAGACCCCCCAAAGACGGGAAAAGATAATCAAAAAAGCAGCGATTCCAATACGAAAATCATCAAGGGGAATCTAAGTTCGGGTAAAGATGTAAAGGAGAGACGACGATGAACTGAACAGTTGGAGAAGGAGAGATTGGTGGTGGTGTGCGATTAGAAAGAATCCGGCCGCTGATGGAAGAGGTTGAGGTCCAGAGAATGAGCGAATGAAATGAAAATCGACCCTTTTGTTTGTTCGAACCAACACCCAAAAACTACCCGGGGAGAGGCGGTCGCCAAGCAAACAAACCAACGGATATTGAAACTACTATTCGGCTGCGATACTATCGGCTACAGTTACAGGGAGCGAGGGGTGACAGAGGAGAGACTCATAGCTATTGGTGATGATGCTGGCAATGTTGACAATGTTGACGATGATGGAGAGGGGATACGGAAACGGGGAATGGGCGCACTCGAAACTGGTTAAAATGAACGGGCAAGTAAGGCGAGATGCAGCCCAACGCGTGCCTTCCATTCCATTGGCCAGTCAGGGAGACCCACTTGCCCTCTTGAGAAACTCTTCCAACCAAATATTTTATTTTATTTACTTTACTTTCTATACTGGGTATCATGCTTATCCTATCCTATCTTACAACATTCCAAAATAATTTCTCATTCAACTGGCATCGTCGCTGTCGCTGGCATCGTCATCTTCGTCTTGTTTGCTCTTCTTCACCCGTCGTATCATGTCCTGCAGTTCGTCCTCGTCCTTCTTCTCTTCCACGCTCATCTTGTTGTACCTCTCTGCGTCCTTCCTCTTCCTCTTCCTCTCTCTCCTTTCCTCCCTCTGCTCTTTCGTTTCTTGCTTGCTACTCCAAGCTGCGTTCTTCTTCTTGTTCTCCAACCTCTCTTCCTTCTCTTTCTGCATCTTATCCCTGTATTCTTCAGTTTGCCAATGTATAATTCCTTCCTGTCGCTGTCTCTCTCTCGCCTTGTCCTTGAACCGTATGCTCTCGACATCAACTTCTTCCGTCAACTCCAAGTTGATATCCGTCACTCCCTTTAGTTCTGGCATCTTTGGCATCTTCAACAATGCCCACCCTCTACCTGTCTCCCCCCAGTCCACATCCTCAATCCTGAATATCGACGTCGTCACATGTGCCTTGTAGCTCCTCACCCAACCCACGAACCCCTGTAGCCCTTTCTCGTACACCGCTCTATCGGCCTTAACTACCCGGCGTAGCTTTTCTAAGCCTTCTTTCATCTCTTCTTCGGACGGCGCTGTAACCTCGCTTTCAGGTATCAATCTAATAGGCGTCTTGCGTACCTTCATAAAAGGTACGTAATCCTCCTCACGCCCCTTCGTCAGCAGTAAAACCGCTTTTCCCCGTCTTCCCGCTCGACCAGATCTTCCACACCGATGCATGAATTGTTTTGGGTCCTGTGGCGCATCTAACTGTATCACCAAATCGACCTCTGGGATATCCAATCCTCTTGCTGCTACATCTGTCGTAAGCAGCATTGATACACCCGTTGACCTTGTAAATTGTTCGAAATTCTTCGTCCGATTCACCGATGATTGCCGTCCGTGTAATGGAATAATCGTAAAGTAATCGGGTAATATAGCTGGCAATAAATGTGCAAAGTAATCCACAGCATGGCAAGTTGAAAAGTACAGGATAGACTTTTGCGGTGCCACAGGTAACGAGTCCAATATCCGAGGGATGTAAAAGAGCTTTTGCGACGGTCGAAGTGGTATATAGCCTATATCCAAGCTGACTGGCGTCCGCTTCTCCTCGTCCTTGTGATCGCGAACTTTGACATTGATCCGGACCCCATTACGTACACCGACCCATCCCATTACCCCTTCCACCGCATCAGTAACGCTCGCGCTGAAGAGCCCTGTCCTTCGCTGCTTTGGTAGCCGCGCTAGAATTTTCATAAGTATATCTTTGAACCCTAAGTCGAGTAATCTATCGGCTTCGTCGAGTACTAGTACATCAAAGCTAGATGTTCTAACATATTCTGAAGATAAGAGGTCGTGAAGTCGGCCAGGTGTGGCTATAACTAGATTCGTAGCGCCCGAGAGGAAGATCTTGAGGTCTTTTTGGGGTGTCGCATTCGAGCCTCCAACTAGTAATTGTGGACGGATTGGACATGGAGTCACCGCATGGTCCTCTCCATCTTCCAGCCCGTTAGTATTAGGCCAAAACTTCAGTAGCCCTTCGCAAACACCGTGTATTTGAGTTGCAAGCTCTCTAGTAGGCGAGATAACAATCGCTTCTAGAAATCCTTTGCCTCGCGTTTCTTTATTTCGTAACATCCTTTCGATTATCGGGATTAGGAATGCAAGCGTTTTACCGCTACCAGTTACGGCTTCGACGACAACGTCCTTGTTACCGAGGAAGAGAGGTATGGCAGATGCTTGGACCGGTGTCATCTTTGTGAAGCCCATCGTTGCGACGGCGTCGAGGAGCCACGGCGATAGTGTAGATAAGGAGGACCATAGCTGTTTCTCTGCTGGCGCAGATGATGCCGATGGCTTTGACTTCGAGGACGATTTCGAGGAAGATTTCGACGGCATTGTTGGAGGATGCGGGATGCTGGATCTGAAGAGATCCAAGGCTCAAGGTTTGGCGCAGAGCTCGACGGCTCTTTTTTTTTCCTGTTGAGGCGCATTTATAGCTCCAAGGGAAATCGATGCTCAAACGGGAAATCCAACACAATATAATTTTCGCCTTCTCTCTTCCAAAAAAATATTAGATCTCGCTGGGCCAGATATCCCTTACTGCGTTTTTCTTGGTAGAGATTAGGAACGAGACTACCTGGCCTGGGTCCCAGACTAATTATTACTCTATTATTTAAATAATTACATCTCTAGCATCCAAGCCAATAAAATTATTATAAAGGGCGTGTTTGGGGATCATAAAATATAATTTTCCTGCAATGCAATGCTAAATGTAAATCAAGTCTATACTCATATGATCCAATCAAACATGAAAATGCTAACGTTAAACCGTCATACATACTAAGTAGATATTATTATTACATAAACAGCCATAAAAGAAAGAAAAAAAGTACCACGGAAAGAAAGGCTCGCTAATCCTGCACTGAACTCTATATCTACCTGTATCTGAGGCTGACACCCGTACCTATCAACGCAACACTAATATGTTATCATCGATACAACCATTCCGTCCTTTTGTTCGACCCGGGAAGCCGCACTGGGTTCTTACACTATTTCTGATTTCGTATTTTTTCTTTTTCGCTCATCCCAACGTTGTCCGCAACTTTCCCGGAACTCCCTGATTAGTTGTGGAATGGTGACAGCTGTATATAAGAGCATGAATGTTACGATCTTCAGAATAGAACGACCAGTGAATGACCATAAGCTCTTGTGTTTTCGCTGCCATAGCCGGTAATGAGGTGTCAAATTTCCAATTAACACCGCCGAGAAAGTAGTTAATACTGTACACGATAATGCCGTAATGATGAACCATCTGAATCGAGGTACGCTGTCTTGCCACTCGAGAATGTTCATTCCAAACACCGAAGTTGCAAATGTTAATGGTATAAATATGAAAGCTAGACGTGTGAGTTGCGTGACGCTTTCAGCTTGTGCCACGGACCTTCGCGCTTCCATAATAGACTCCTTAGCAAGTACCAAGGCTGATGACTCTTTAAGTGATTCTCGCAACCCTATTATTTCATCCATAACCCGCTGGACGTCTTTCATAGCAACAGATATCGCGTTTCTAGCGTATTCCACATGAGGCTTGTTTCCATTGAGCCAAGGGAAGCCGACGTGGTCATTCAAAGACCTAAAGCTCTTGGTATAACTAGTGTTCAACTCCTGAAATAATCGGAAAGGATCGATGCCACGCCCTGTTATGTCTGAGTCAAGACCATCTTCGTTTTGGCCGCTCCCATCATTTCTCGGTTCGATCAGTCCGAAGTAGGCAATGTACTCTTGGAGCTGGTAAATATCTTCTAATATCTCGAAACAATGGCCTCGCACAACAGGCAGGATCGCCAAGAAAGGGTGCAAACTGCAAGCCTCCAATTCGTAGCTACTCAGACAAGATAGTCTGAGAAAGCAAGTTTCGGCTTCATTATCCGGTTGCCGCCACTTACTGAGACTTCCGGCAGAATTGTACTGGGTTGGATAGAGAATATCGCGATTGACACTGTTGCGGGGATAGAGGCTCGATACCCGACCATTAAGAACCAGAACTGGGGGTACGAAGATCCCATTAGAATGATGCGACGACTAGAAATCCGACCGTCTATTCGAGATTAAACTCACTTGTTTGAAAGTCTTGCGCGGAGTGAGAAAGCAGCAGCACAGTAATTTTTTTCCGCCGGCGAAAAATCGCTCTTTCCATATGAATTGGCGAACAAAAGTCCTCGGAAGGTAAGTATGTAGGGCATATTTCGTGAATGCTTCGACCATTATACGATTGGCTTTTAAAAAACGTTCGCAGGAGATGTTCTCGAAGTATCCGAGGGTTAATGTTATAGAAAGAAGCGACGTCTAGAAGCATTGGCGGTAGATGGTCACAAGTATCCGAGTAATATAAAAAAAGAATGCGAAGCTTTGTTCCTGGTGCGACTGCTGTTAAAATCGGTTTGATATCTGCCGCCCCTTCTATTGGTGGGTGTCCTTGTATGGAATAACTAGTGTCTTGGACATGCTCTTGGAATTGCCCAATATTGAGGATATACATGCCCGATCTTTGACCCGAATTGCAGCGGCCAAACAACTCCTTGGTCTTAAAGCCCTGAATATCGGAAAAGTTTTTCCCATTCTCGTGTACGAACTCGGAGTACGAGTCGTACTGGATGGTAGGCGCTGGGTCCGCCGAAGTAGCGAATGCATTGGATATACAATCAGGGAACCTACTCCCATCTGCACTGGTCTTCGCCATATCTTCTTCCAAAATCTTCATCCTTGGCATGATTTTCCCAGCCTAGTTAGGCTAATGAATTCTTATCTAGCTTAGATATTGGTTGGGGGGCTAGCTGATAGGTGATAAGAATGTGTCGTCTTTATCTTGGCCTAGAATCTAGACGGTCTAAATTTTGGTAGGTATCGAATAATATAACCAACGGATCGGGTTAGTTTTATTTCTTGAGGATGTGAATACTGAATATCTTAAAGAGAGCCTCAGGGAGGTCTATGGTAGATGGCGTAGTTCCAAGTGGAACCTGTTAGATCCGAAAGAATAAAACTAATATAATGATGATTGTATAGAATGGGATCTTTGCAAGGCTAACAGGCTGGTATATAAATTCAGATCCTCAACCTCCTTGATCTGCCTCGTGGATTGTCAGTGTTCCAAACCAGCCTCCAGCGCCTAATTTTAGCTAGGCGCTCGGCCCCCTGCAGAGACTCATATGCAGGCTCCAGGGCGCAAATCATCCAATTCGTTGAGCATTCTAATAGGGGAAACTGGCATCGAAAAATTATTCGTAAGTTAGTCTTTTTCCGCTTACGGCGGTAGACACTAGCAATTTCAAGCGCAATTGAGGAACCCCTTTCTTCGCATCTTCTGTCGTGCTTAGCTTAGCCGACGTGATATATTGGGCCTTGCACATGCATGCTGTTTGATGAATTTACAAATGTGTTGGTGTTCTAGGGTACCACATCCTGTTGCTAATTCGAGACTTTGGGTTTCTTGTGCCACAATCCTGCTCCGTTAGATGTCTGCCAATCGAAGCTCTGACAGCGGTCCGACGTGAAATACCAACTCAATCATCAACGACAATGTCGGACGTGACCCAGAAGTGGGGGCTGTCCAGTCGAGTACGGCTCCCTCCAGCTGTCAAAATAACTCTCGGTGTTCTATCTTGGCTTCCCGTTGCAATTTTCTTCTTCGACAATGTCTACCATGTCTCATGGGTCACTGGTCGTAGCATGTACCCGACTTTCCTGCCAGACTCGAACGCTGGGGTGCGAGATCTTATTCTCTTGAAGAAATGGAATGCAAAGAACGATCTAAAACGTGGCCAGGTTGTGGTATACAGGTCGCCCGTTGATCCTGAGCTTACCGCCATCAAGAGAGTGGTGGGTTTGGAAGGAGATGTTGTTTTTCCGAAAAAGCCTTTTCCAGCGGATGAAGTTGTGGTTCCTCGGAATCACATCTGGGTTGAAGGAGATGACATTCATAGCCATGATAGCAATCACTTTGGCGCTGTGCGTAGTAAATACACTATTGAGCATTCAAGAGCCACTTGCTAATTAACTTGGTGTAGATCAGTGCACATTTAATACAAGCCAAGGTTACATATATCGTATGGCCCTTCTCTAGGTTAGGGCCAGTTGAGAAGAGATTGCCTCTCTTGACAGAGAAGAGAGTAATACCGGCTGAGTCACAATTTGTAACAGTTTTTAGCAGATGATAATGAGATACTAAGATTATATAGCAATTGGAGAATGACAGAATTGAGGTGGCCATCGCCTAGTATTACACAAGTGCAAAAGAAAGAAAAATCTCTAATCAAGACAGTAGTCGAGTTACAATGCTTATGCCAGCAGATTAAAAGTCAAAGTCGCTTCAATGACAATGCAAGACCAAACCCAAACCCATAGTTACACACCATCTATAGAACTCCAGGTATATGAAAAGCCCAAGAAACGCGATAAAAGCCAATAAAACAATCACTTAGCTGGTTTGACAATAATCTCATCGGCTGTGTGCAACCTCTCAATTTCCACACCGATCGCCATAACCCAAAGATCCCTTTCTTGACGGGATCTGGCCTTGAATACCATAGACTTACCCGTGGAACCGAGAGCCGTAACTCTCTTAACCTTTGCCCTCTTACCTTCGTCATCCTTTGATTTGATCGAAGTCCGTTTTGCGCCATGCCAGACAACAAAACAAGTCATCACGTCCTCATCCGTAGACATCCAGCCGTCCTCATACACACGAGGTAAAGCATGGCGGCCCGGGTTATTGCTATCGAACGTCTGATTTTGGTACAGAAGCTGGCTTTCGGTTGCAATACCACTGTAGACATATGCATCGCGAAGAGAAACCTCTTGACGTTTTTCCTGGTGCACGGAGTCAAGAGGCTCTCCGGTATATTTCCTAACCGTGTTGTTGAAGATCAAAAGTTTACCGTGACATGCAACGACATAGTATTTCTGGAATGTGGCATGTCTGGTTTTCTTCTGATAAAGATTTCCACTATGCTATTTGGTCATTAGCCAGATATATTTCCAATAAGGGAATATACTACAGAAGCTTACAGTAATAGTGCGACACGAAGAGATAGAACAGACATTCCATATTAATGGCGAAGATCTGGTGTTCTGGACCTCCCATTTCTTCCCGTATTGCCCAATGAACGCCTCCATCTCTTCGTCAATACGCAATAGATCAAGATTCTCTTGCCTTGTTGTCTTAAGAAGAGCAACATCCTCACCACGACGCTTCTTCCAATATATTATGAGATCGGCGAGTCGGTGCATCCACTCGTTGCGGGTTTCTTTATCGAAAGTCTACCCAGAGAATTAGTGAATTTGGTTCATGGGTCAGTTAGAATGGGTCGTCCTACCTGTAGTTTGATAACAAGGCCATTTGTTAGAACAATCTCAAATGTTCGTTCATCGTCTAAGCCTGAGACTACGCCGTCAGGTCGATTTGTATCGGGTACTGGCTGATGGAAATCAGCATCCAGCCCGGTTCCAATCCGTTCAGGCACGTCTCCAACTCCAAATGGTCGAACATGGTCAATCCTTGTCAAATCAACGAATCCCTCTGCCCGCAGAACAGAGTTTACTTTGCGTTCTGCCTCGTTGTATGCATCTTCATCTTTGCGCTCTTGAAATGTGGCGTTTCCGGTTTTCATCCAGGCAATTTCGCCATCATCCATCTGGTAGGGTGAGACAGCGTATATCAAAGGGATGGTTTCTGTAAAAATATATATATGTCAATAAGAAAATTATTTTACTGCGCCGCTAAAGAACTTACCTATAATACGATCCGAAGCCGGCACCTTATCACCCTGCTTAGGAGGTAGTTTTGGGGGGGCTGGCGGTAGTGCTTTAGCAGGTTTGCAAAAGTACAAAAGGTTATCGTGTACATAGAAGTAAAGCCTTTTGTAAAACAATTTCCTCTGGTCTTTGCCCATCCCAGAAGTCAATCGAAGAAGAAAGCCCTCAACTATTCGAAAATGTTAGAAAAAGTTAACTGTACCATAAGGAGTAGGAGCCATACCAGGTGGAGGCTCAAGAACAGTATTTCCAGTATCTGTTTGTATTGTTGTAGGATAGTGGATCTTTGGTCGTAACTCTAGCTCATGAGTTTTCTGCATAGCCATGGATCCATACATCTTCTTTTCGTTCATCTAAAACGTAATTGGTCAGTGGGGTACTTTATCTATCTAACCGGGTCTCCGCTTACCCCATGCACCCATTCGAGGCGGTCGTAGCGCCTCCATGCCAACCCAAGCCTATCGGTAACTCTCCAGCGCCGCACCACCTCTTCCCATTCTTGATTCCGTTCAAGCAATTGGAGTGATGTCCGCATAATGTACTTTGAGACAGTTCCATCGTCCTTGTCCTTTCTGATTTCTTGCGAAATCGCCTCGTCATCAACATTCTTTTTGGGTGTGTCTTCGAAAGGGTCGACTATTCGAATGTTCATTGATAGATCCGGGACATGAACTATTAGATTTTCTGGTCGGTTCCATCCAAGAGCCTTGCGCAAGAAAGTGTGCCATTCTACGGAGGAAGCTGCTGCTCTTGGCCTCATCAAAAATATGATGGTGCCCCGTTTGAATGGGAGCCATAGGCACAGTGTCTTGTCGAGTGACGAGTATAAGTTAACGTGGGTTTCTCTTGGATTTAGAGGGATTTCTCGCGTCGAGTGCTTTGCAACCCTCTTCCGCTCGATTGCTGGGATAGTCTTAAGTCGAATGTTAGCTTATCTATTTATATGTGTAGGTTAGAATGAACTTACCCTGCTCTTGTGTATCTTCAAGGTAAGAGGCGCGTCATCGTCGCCAGTTTGTCTACAGACAACGACAAATTCTCTCCATTTTTCAATGGTTCTCGTTTCAATATGTGCCATTTCATTTTCGTCAAAATCTGGTGACAAGTCGGCCAATGTGGTCTCAACCCGAACAAGCATTGTTGCCATTTTAACGATTTCTCCCTCCCTAGATTTCCTGAGTGATCTCCCTTTCGGTATTGAGCGCCTTCTGGATGCATGTGCTAATCTTCTTTGCAATTCCTGGTCTCTGCTAAGGACATCGTCGTTGGTCTGAAATCTCACTAGCCCAGTTGTAACCTTATCTCTGTTCTTCTTCGGAGGTACGGTTGTATCATCAAATGTGATCTGATTCGACTTTGTTTGCTTCAAAGCGGATTTTATCGGCTTCGCAGCATTGTTCGGTTCTTTACGTGCCTGTCGATCATGCGGTAAGAGGGATGAGAGTGAATCGGTAGCCTCTTGCGTGAGGGTTCTTACTAGATTGGCCGTGCTAGCAAGTCCTTGACTATCCACTGATTTCACCGTCGAGAGCTGACTCAAGTCTGACTTTGCAGTTGAGGGCTCAGGAACCAGACTTTTGGAAAAGTCGAGATCGGGTAAGGTGTCGCCGTTTTGTTCTCCGGATGACGGACTAGATCGTGGAGACACTAGGGACTCGCTCGCTGTATGAAACGAATCGCCACTTTGGTTGCCGCTGCTGCCGGGTGGCCTAGATCCTCGTCTTACAATCGGGATATCTAACCCAAATTCGTCGCTAGCGGTTCTTGTGGAAAGTGCCGCATCTGCCGGATCTATCGCTGGTGCCGGGGAGCCGCCGGATTGTGATGATTCCCCGACTATACCACTGGTGCCATCTTGCAGTTGTTCAAGATCCGGTTTTGTACCGAAGCCTAGGGATGTAAGCCGTCGCTTCCTGGAAACATTGTCTTCTGCTACGATCCCAGCCTCTTTCCTCGAATAATATCCAGTGATGTGCCGTGTGTACCATGATTGTTTGTGGGCGTTAAGCCAGCCTTTGGGTACCGGTCCTATGAATCTAAACGGAATGTTCGTTAGGACATGTATATAGGGAGTATTAGAAGGGACAGAATGCCGTAGCCTCACATTCTCCGAGTTGTTAAGTGCAAATGCTCCGGAGTTGCATGGTGCTGTTATTGACGATGCCAGTCAGTAGACGTGATGGAAAGATGGAAATGAGACTGGAGCATGAAGGGGCGTACAAGTCTGTGAGCTGTATAACTGGAAGGGTCCAATAGTGTTAGGCTGTCGTGCGGTAGCTCGCAACCAGCCTGAAGTTGCGATTCCGCCGCAAAGAACTGAGTATCGTCATCAGAGTCCGCCATATGGTTCCACAACAACAAAGCCTCCTGATGAAGTTGGAAATACAGCCAGCAAAATTGGTTGTTCCTCTCCAATCGGGAAGGTAGAGGTTAGGGGAGAGGATTTGTTATGTCGAAGAAGACGGTCTAAAGGCGAGCATTCTCCTGATGGTGGTTGAACAGAAGAGAAATGATGGTTGAAAGTGCAAGCGGGCTAGCGGTGTCCAAGGGTGTTTCTGCCTTGTGAAAGATGGATCTTGAAATGGATGAGGCCGTGGTGGCTGGCCTTGGCCCGGACCAGCTGCAAGACGCAACCGCGTCACTCTCGCACAATCTCTCTTTTACCAAATATTTCCCGCAAATTTAAGAACCCGAACTATCCTTTTTCCTGTAAGTCAAACGTATTCCAATGACCAGGGACATTGCAGCCTGTATCAACCGTAATTTTTAGTGCTAATTATAAAGGCTCTTCGAATTGCCCTTTGACAGTCCCTGGATCGCAACCAACCTGCAAAAAGCTGCAGGCCAGCGTGATGTCACATTCCTCCCAGACTATGCAGGGATTCGGCTATATGGAAATCCCTTGCCGGCCGAAAACAAAGTACCAAACATTCAGTGCATGGACGACTTTTGAGAGCTTTGCCTCACTTAGACCGTCTAGAGGCGAAATAGCTGGCCGCAAAGAACATGCTTCGATACCTGGCTGGACTCGCAAAGACACATTTCAGTTGATCAGTCACATCATTCTACGACTCCTGCCATCATGCAAGCATCCTGAAACCTTGCTTCATGGGCTCTTGCTATCACCACTATTAATTATGCAAGACTGTGCCTTGAGACGAGATACTGTGCGTACCAGCAGGGCCCGCATGTGGTTTCTATGATTGGTTGCCCAGGATTAGCTAGTCCATGCCGTATTTATGGCAGAATCAGCGTGATTGACAGACTTTTTGCTCGGGAAACGGCCCCACCAACTCCACAAAATAGGCCTAAAGGTACTGTAGCTTAGAGTTTCTGGTCAGGATTAGCTCTCGCTCTCCGGACACGAGCTTGCCCAAGGACAGCTGTGCTGTTAAAGTGACGCCTATACCCCTCATTCCATATTCCTTCCTGCTTCCTCTCGTTCTTACCTCCCTTTTACCAAGAATATCCTTTTTTTAACTCATTAACCAGGTAAAAGAAGTATTTACAATCCTTTGTAGACAGTAGCAATGGCTTCCAGTTCCAGCAACAAGACATGGTTCGACGGCCTCAAACGTTCATGGAAGGATGTTGATACAACTCCCGGCGTTAATACCCAGCAGTTTATTGAGGCTTCCGAGTCCCTCGTAACACTCTTTGGTACGTGGTAACTCTAGAGGAGGAGTTATGATTTCGGTATATTAATACCTTTACGCCATGATATCTAGATCTCCTTGGCTCCACTGCCTTCAGTACAGTCACGAAAGACATGAATGGAAACATTGCGGTATGTAACGGTTGTACAAGTACCAAAGACCTCAAAATTCAGATCTTCTTACTAATCGTCGATATTGGGGTCAATAGAAAATTAAGACTCGCTTCAACGAAGCTCCTGCTGAGTCCGCAACCCTTCAGGACCTAGTCAATGCAGAAGTTAAGGCGAAACCTGCGAAGAAGGCAACTGCCACCGAAGGCCTTTTGTGGTTGCTCAGGTGTGTAACCCGTATTTGCGTCCGGACATTGTCACGAGACAACCCGGACATCAATTGCGCTAACCTAGCCTTTCAACACTTACCAGAGGGCTCGATTTCACCGCCCAAGCTATCCGCCATAACGCCGATCACAAAGAAGAAGAACTCGCTACATCCTTCCAAGAATCATACAACGGGACTCTCAAGCAGTACCACAACTTTGTCGTCAAGGGACTTTTCGGCGTTGCTTTGAAAGCTACCCCATACCGCTCTGACTTCTACAAGAAGCTTGGTGGCAACCCTGATGAAATTGAAGAGTTCCCTCCTTGGATTGAAGGTCTCGAGAAGATCGTTGCGATCTTAGAAGGCTTTTATAAGGAGAACAATAATTTTGGCTACTAAAAGTAACGGTGGAGAAAAATCAATAAAAGCAGTTCTGTATACGCAAATTCAATTGGAGTGGATCAATTAAGATTGAAACCAGGAAAACTCAAAGAGGATACCCATTGTCAAAAAAAGAGAAATATTGGCTTGGACATGGACCCACGGTCCTGTTGTAGTTGACTGGAAATGTTGTATGATGATTAATGAATGCAAAAGAAACTACCAAATTGGCTTTGCTCCAGCCAACAATAGATGGAATTGTGTATACACATCCGTGACGCTGTGCGTGAATATACCTAGAAATACATACGAAACCGTTGCCGTTCATATTCCCGTCTACGCACACGCCGAGCACCGAATAAGGGTAGCTTCGGAGACCAGCCCCGCTTTAGTAGTCCCAGACATACTGGACCCAAGAAGCAATTGGTAGTTGTCGCATTAAGCCGAGATTCAAAAGATCCTTCACCATACGAACTCTCTGTTTTTAGGGCACATTCGCATTGCGCTTCTAGGCATCAGTAAATATAAATCATTAGACACAAGCTTTCTCAGCTTCTATATATTCTCCCATACGATATATCAATTGACAAGAAATATATACTGCAAAAATATTGAGAAGTCCACCGTTTTCCTTGCCCTAATATTTTCCTATCCAACATAATATATAATATCAACGCGAAAAAATTACATTACATTACGTATACATTACAGACGTAAAACTTGCAAGCCATAATGTCATCCTCAACGGCCCCTACTGGGATAATCAGGAAAGCTGTCAAAGAAGGTGCGTGAAATAACACCACAACCTCACATTCTATCCAGTTGAACTCAATTCTGATATTTAACTAGATGTTCCCGAGATCTTGGCCATGATCCGTGAACTCGCGGATTATGAAAAAGATCTAGCAAGCTGCAAAGCCAACGAGGAGCTGCTCTATAAGAACCTTGGATTTGCAGACGGGCCGGCATATGCCCACACCATACTTATATTCGAAGGAGAAAAGGCAGTGGGGATGGCATTGTATGATTAGACTTCCACCCTGCCCTACTCGATCTCGTACATGGAGATATCGCATTCTATTTGCAGTATTCTTACATGATAATTGAAAACAGATACTTTTACAATTTTGCAACGTGGACTGCAAAGCCTGGCATCTACCTTGAAGACTTATACGTAAGGCCAGAAAGCCGAGGGAAGGGATACGGGACAGCATTGCTGGCATATCTGGCTCGAGAGGTGAGAAAAATCGACGGTGGGAGGTTAGATTGGCAGGTGTTGGATTGGAATAAACCAAGCATTGATTTTTAGTAAGTCGACTCTATCCTAGTATTTTGTAGGAAGCAGTGAGCTAACTATTGATTTAGTGGGAGCATTGGTGCTCGGCAGATGTCGCAATGGTTGAATATGCGAGTTGACGGAGATGGTCTAGACAAACTGGGAGAGTTGGGTCCAAAATTGCAAGTCGCAGAGTAACAATCTCTTTGACACTGTATATTGTAGATAGCCATATACTACATATAGTCTATGTTCAGAGTATGAGATCATATCCGAAGCTGGTTCCGGTTCGCATTCTCCGGGATCTTCCCATCCCGTTTCTTTCTTTCCAACCATATCATGAAATCCATAGCTTTGCCCTTTAATTTCTTTCGCTCTCTCGCCAACTTGCCTATTTCTAGCCGGTTGGGGTTCATGGATGTCCCATCAGGCTCACCCTTCCCATTTACACCTGCGAAATCTTCGGGGTTTCCATCGGTGTGGAGTGTATTATGCAGAACCGGCGAATACTTCGCTTGCCATTTGTCTTTCTCGGGGTTGAACGCCAACGAAGGGAACTGCTCGAGTATATGGCCGAAGATCCTCCTCTGCATCCTAGAAGTGTACACGTGAGGCTTCTGCCTCTTGGGTTCCAATCTCGTTTCTCTCGTCAAAAACTTTCGATTTGGAGGTTTGCATTTCCGGAATCCCATGACAAGTAATTCCATGCGGTCAAATTCTATAGGATCAAGCGGCGGCATAATCCTCTTGAGGTTCATAGATCGATGTCGCCATTTCATATTTGCAACTCTGACCAAGGGAAACGGTTTCCCGGTGACTGTTTCCCGCGGGATCTCAGGTTCGGGTAGTTTGATTGTCTTGCCCACTTGCGCCTTGAACAGAGCAAGGAGCTGTGGTGACATTTCTGGTGGTGCTGTTCGTCTGCGTCCTGGTACAAGGGGCTCTTGAGGTTTTGTTTCTTTCAACAGAGGCTAGGCAAAGTCTTCCAATTAGTTTTCCCGAATGCCAAATACAAATTAATCGGTAAATTGGAAGTATCACTTTTAGCATCTCATGCTTTAGTTTCCCTTTCGCTCCATATGCATGCTGTAGGATATAAACCATCCGCCATTTGTCCCCACGATTCGCTCTGCTCAAAGTCGATAGAATCCTCCTCCCATCTTTCAGCAGCTTGGTCTGTCTCTGTTCATCGTTTACATCTTTGCACTCCCTGAACCGATCACGAATCCTGATTCTGATCTGCTTCCTGGCGACCTCATCGAACAGACATGACGCCTCGCGGTATAGCTGTCGAAGAAGCCGTGTCGCCTGCTGAGGTTTTGTTAGAACGACAGGACTGCGGAGCACGAGGCTTGGAATGGCTGACATGCAGGTTGGCGGTCTAATCGATCATTTAACCCGGTATGTCGTAGCTGTAGAGATACATACTAAGTATGTATGGGAGGAAGAGAAATCCATGTAGTAGGTATCATCGGCCTCGGCTGTCTGCACCCTTGTTTCTCTGCGGCTACGGAACCTGCAACACAATGACCTTTTCACAAGGAAGCTCTCCTGCTCCTTCTTTCTCGACATATTCTCGATCTCTCGGATCTTCGAAATCCCTCTCCTACCATTTTCTAGAACTATGAATACCTCTGCTGTTCTACGGCGTACAGCACTGCGTGCTACCCGGCCGGTTTCCATATACCGAACCGCTACGGGCACCCAATTCTCGCGGCTGGCAAGCACACTCGCCCTTTTCGAACAACGGGACGGAAAACTCCAATCCTCGGCGCAAAATGTCGTCACGGCAGCAAAGAAGTTTGGAAACCCAGTTATCGGTTTCGTAGCTGGAAAGTCAGCGAAAGAGGTCGCAGAGCAGGCCGCAAAGATTGAGGGTGTAGATAAGGTTGTCTATGTTACAAACGAAGCTTACGAGAAGGTATTATCTTTCCTACATCAATTATCATCGTCGTACATATCTACTAGAGACATAAGATTTATATATCAGTATATCTAACAATGGCTACAGGGCATGCCGGAATCATATGCCCCGCTTGTGGCAGAAAACGCCGTAGACGATGTTACCCATATAATATCCATGCACTCCGCCTTTGGTAAGAACGTCATGCCCCGCCTGGCTGCGCTCCTTGATGTCCAGCAAATCTCGGATGTCATCTCTATCGAATCCCTAGATACCTTTGTCCGACCAATCTATGCTGGCAATGCCATTTCCACCGTACAGTCAAGCGATCCCAAGAAATTGATAACCATCCGTGGAACTGCTTTCGGAAACTCGCCGGCAGGAAGTGGTTCTGCTGAAATTGTGGAAGGCAAAGATTCGAAGCATGAGGGAAGTGTAGAATGGGTTGAAGAGAACCTTACGTTATCCGACAGACCGGAGCTTGATACTGCCTCCAAAGTGGTTAGCGGCGGACGTGGATTGAAGGATAAAGAAAATTTTGAGAAGATTATAATGCCACTGGCCGATGCTATGGGCGCAGCTATCGGTGCTAGCAGAGCCGCCGTTGACAGTGGGTTTGCCGATAACTCGTTACAGGTTGGGCAGACGGGCAAGGTTGTCGCACCGGAATTGTATTTGAGCGTGGGTATCAGTGGCGCTATTCAGCATCTGGCTGGTATGAAGGATTCGAAGGTCATCGCTGCTATAAACAAGGGTAAGGAAATCCCACCGAAAAGTCGTCTAGTGTAAAAGAGTGAAATCTGACATGAACTTATAGATCCTGATGCACCGATATTCCAAGTTGCTGATGTAGGTTTGGTGGCTGATTTATTCAAGGCGGTTCCAGAACTCACCGAGAAACTGAAGAAATAGATACCAAGGAATCACTGAGTAGATTTGCTTGCAACATTGTATATTAGCCTTATATAATAAAATATTGGAAAGACCTCAACTTGGATATTCAGCTGCACTTCAAGTATTTCGGTGGTTCGATTTAACTGATTTTTATTTTTTATTTGATTGATTGATTGATTACTATTCTTTATTAGTTTCCGAATCGACTCTATATGTCGACTGATGACTGATGATACTAGTGTATAGGATAAAGGAAATCGTCATGAAGGTTGCTGCAAGCAAAAAAAAAAGACCCAATGAAAGAGATAATATATACAAAAGAAAGTCCCCAATAATATGCAACCCCATCAGGTAATCAAGAGCCCGTCCGTTAAAAAATTTCGCTCCCGAAACAACATCGCCTGTCTTCTAGTAAATTTATGTACTGATGTAACGAACGGAATCAAATACGTGGAGTGAATACGATGTTGTCCGCTGTTGGTCATCTCGTAATCGATCTGGATGGTTTTTGCATCAGTGGGGGAAAGACAAAAAAGACATAATAATCCCAGAGATCCGCTGCGCCAATTCGAGTTTAGTTGACATTAAAATGGAAAGATATATACGAAATGTCGATGGTAATATTATTTGATGTTAAGGTAGTCGGTGACCAATGGAGTTCCAAAATTAGTGTGCGTCTTCGCCACGACCCAAGCCAAACTCGAGCAGGATGAACACGGCATAGAGAACCAACAAAGCAGTTCCCATCCACCTCTTGCCACCGTAGAAGACAATTACGGTGAACAATGCCGACGAAACCCAGGTCATGATGATTTCGAACGAAGTGACCGAGTTAACGAGTTGTTTCAGATCTCCGGCCATCAAGAGAACACCGGCACACAGGGTAAGCAAGAAGATATTGCTACCTGCGGTGTTAGCGACGACAATGCCGCCTTGTCCTTTTCTTCCGCCGACAACAGCAACAAATTTCTCTGGGAGAGTTGTGGCGAATGAAAGGATTGTGACACCAAGGAGGGTATCCGAGAGGTTGAAGGCATCGCCAATGGTACCGACACTGTGAGAGAGAACGTAACCAGATATCGAAACGGTAACGAAACCGACAATGAGCTGTAAGAAGTGATAGACAACAGAGCGAGAGGGCTTCTTTGGTTTTTGGATGCGGGACACGCTGATGTTTCGTTTATGGCCACCGGCGCCGTTAATCTTGTGCGAGATGCTTGAGGATTTCCTGTGAGCTCTGAGTGGTATTGCCTCGGCAGACGAACCACCATCGTCGCTGCTGCTGCTGCTGCGATAACCCTCTAGATCCTTCTTCATGTGCATAGCTGCTTCCTCGTCGTCATCTGATTCATCATCAGAGGAGTCGGAATCGGAGTCGCTGCTGTCGGAATCAGAGTCGCTGTCCTCTGGTGGATCCACGACACCCCTGTAGATGCCATACCCGATCGACACTATATAGATGAAGAAGGCGAAGCAAAATATAGCTCCACCAATACGGCCAAACTCGACGCGGTAAACAGCGAGGAAGAAGCAGAAGACGGTGGTTATTATTGAAAGAACGCCGACATAGATCTTCGAGCTGCGATCAAAGTAGATGGTTTCGTGCTTGGAAAAGAGAAGGCCGAGAGAGAAGGCACCGAGAATGTTTGAGATGGAAGAGCCAAGGATGTTTCCCAGGGCCAGGGCAGAATTGTTTTGAGCGATGGATGCAACAACCACAATAAGCTAGAAGGTGAAGGTTAGCCTTGGTTCCCTGCGATCTGATATCGGGATCTAACTGGGATTGAAATACCTCTTCCCATTCTGCACCTGCAGTGAGCAGGCCTATTAGTGTAGCCGAGATTCCTAGCCTTCGCGCGATAACGGCGGTATTGTCGACAAATTTGTCTGCTCCATAGTCTAACAAGAAGAGACCGGTGATGAATGCGCAGATGTTGAATATTAGATTATCATAATTTAAACTTGCTGCCATCTCTGAAGATAGTGCCAAGTCAAGCTTCGTGTGGTCGACGGTGGTAAGGTTGGTCAACGACTTTTGATGATGTCGGATTAACTATGCGTTCGATATGTTGAAAGAGCAAGTTTGATGGTGTTTTCAAAAAAAAAAAAAAAAAAAAAGTCCAAAGAGTGATGAGCGAGACACCGTATATCAAAGGAGAGGAAAGGAGAGGTAACAGAGCGGTTTATTATCGAAGCTCAAAACGACGACGGAGAGTGGTGGAAACGAGCGGATCGGAAACGGAAGGGCGATACGTAGCGATGACAAAATGGAACCGCACAAGCCAGAAGCGAAAAAAATATGTATATATACAACCGATGAGTATATACGTTGGTGAGAGGAATAAATTTACTCTCGTATGGTCAGCTTGGGGTTGCTTCACAGGAAGAACGAATGGACGCGGGTGAGTAAAAATCCGCAGCTGAGAGAGAGAGAGAGAGAGAGAGAGACGACCGACGCTTGGATAGAGAGAAGAACGAAGGTTGAAAGAAACCAAAGGAAGGAGGCGAGAGAGCGAAGGGAGGGAGGAAGGGACGATACGACAGCACACACCAAGCCAGAAAAGGAGGAATGGTTGATTGCAATGTCGTTCTGGTTGATTGATTGATTACCTGCGAGACTACGCACACAGGGCAGGTTAGCTAGGTCCGGCCTAGCGGTTCCACTCAGTCCTTAATCTTAGGTGACATGCCATCCGACGTGTATCTCCTATTTTCGGCTGAGCGATATATAATTATCATCAAACTCATCTCCATCGAAAACAGACCCATTAATTGGCACATCTGAGCCTCCGACCATACCCAAGCCTTTGCAACCGGAAGCTGGCTTCTGGATGCAGCCCACTTGTTCGCTCTCGATGCTTCGTTCAACTTATTTAATCCGAGCCTACCAGCGGCGAGGGACAGAGTGGTGGTAGGCGCAATTTCAGTCCCTCGCTAGCCTCAGGGGTCGGCGGCCCACTGCATTCTTCCATCAACGGCCACAATAAAGCCAGGGTGGATCCACGAGGCCAGTCTAACCTTCTTTTGCCCTGCATGCCACATCTCTCCCTTCCAGCTGAAAAGAAGACAAGTAATTGCGGTGGTTTTTTTTTTTTTTTTTTTTTTTTTTTTTTTTTTTTCGCGACACCGTGCAATGTCACCGCATTGGGGGACTGCTCCCATCGATGCGAGCATCTAAATAATTCCAAACTCAAGCTTAGATGTAGACCTGAGCCAATGCGACTCATGAACTCACAGAAGTTTGTGCTGCTAAGCCAATGGGATAATGTAGCATTGTTTTCCTCGTTCTTAGTTGAGCAAGCGGCGAAAAGTGTCGACTATGCTCGGGAAAACTCTGCCGACTAGCTTTTATAATAGCGCCATTCGGGCGGGTCCTTTTCGTGCAGCCTTGACATTCTGATTCTCGGGGGCCTGCAGTGCTGCCGCACTCGAGATTTCTTCCGTTAACTCTCTCTATACGAACCTCGACGCTGCGGGCACCACCGTGTTATCCATTCATATACGAAATAGTTTCCCCCATGAGGTATCGACGCGTAGTTTCTAGACGTGGGTTTTACGTGGCTTTACCTAGCATAGCTGCGCTCCAAACGAAGAAAATAAAATAAAATAAACTGCACTAACGACGGGGTGGTTGGTAACGTGGGAGCTTGGATACGTATCTCGCTGGAATGCACCAAAGTTGCAGGCGGGAATATGCCATTTTGCATTGATGATCGAGATCAAGAATTCACCTTAACCTCACTTCACCTCCAATCGCGCATTACCTAACACTGGAGCTCCACCAAGACCAACCAAAGCCCTTGGCCAGCTTGGGAAACCAAACCGGAGCGCGCCAGCCAATTGGCCTGGCCTGCTTATCGTGACGATGCAGCAAAAAGGCAGGACTCTCGCCGACAAGGCCTCGCCCAGCTCTTACAACTGCAACCCAAAGGCACTGGAACACGGCAAGCATTGTCCGTGCGGCTTGGAGTCTAAAAAAAACCTGCAAGATTCGGTTCATTAACCGATAATGCAAAAGCCATGCAAATAATCCTTGCTCCGTCACTATCAAACACAATCTCAACGAATATTGGACTTTGTCAAAGGATTTATATCGCCAAGTAGTACCTGCAATTCGCGGAAGCGTCGTGTCAGTGGCACCATCTCGAACTCAGCCGTTCCTTAGCCAGATATTCCCATTGGTCGTGTCTCTCAAAGCATATTGGAGGCTAGGCGAGCTTTTCTTTCTTCCTTCCCAGGGCGCATGCACCAAGGTGGGGTTTGATGCCGACTAGTGCAGAATGGCAACCACCATCGTCTGCCCGAGTTGAACCACGACCGTGGAACAGCCATCACCACCTGAAGCTGCAGCTGGCCCAGAAGCTGCCGGGCAACAGAATTACCCAAAGTCTTTTGGTGAGGGCCAAGCAAGCCACCGACCCGCCATGCATGTTCTGCTCAACAATCACCACCACACTAGCTGAAGCTACAGTCGGTGAACAAAAACTTACAGGGCAGGCGGCAGGCATGCGCTGCCCTAGCCTGGTGGATACCATTAGTTCAAAGTAATTGACCAGCGGTGATGGAGCTCTAAATGTACGAGTATATCAAGGCCGCACCCCCTCCTCTGTGATGTCGCGAGCTTCCAGTTATTCTCCTACACACACATCCTCTACGCCCCACATTGGCCAGTGCCGTTATCGCAACACGCCTAATCACCCACTGGAATCAGAATTGTGAACCATGACGGCCGGCGCATGGGAGAGGGACCAGGTTGCGCGCCTACAAGGCGACCGTGACCATGTCAACACTGTCGCTCGCGAAAGTCAGGCCGCGGGCAGCAAGGAGATCAGTGGTGAAACTACCATTCAAGACATCGAGCTTGTAACTGGTGAAAAAATGCCTTGGTATCGTAAGGTCACTCATGTCGCATCCAAATTCCTACGATTCGTTGGTCCAGGTATCTTGATCTCCGTTGCGTACATTGATCCAGACAACTTCCAGTCCAATGTTTCGTCTGGAGCAGAGTTCAAATTTAAACTTTTGTTTATGATTCTGGTTGGAAATGGTATATCTGCTTTCCTACAGGTAATTTACTTCTCAATTTATGCGATAAATTTGCCCAACTTTTTTTTTTTTTTTTTTTTTTGGAAGCAATGCTCATTGTTTTTCATCAATAGTCAATGTCAATTAAGCTCGGGTCAACCACTGGATTGGACTTGGCCCAAATGAACAGAGCGTCTCTACCTTTCTGGCTCAATGTCACACTCTGGCTTCTCGCCGAAGCAGCTATCATTTGCACTGATGTTGGATCTGTTATTGGTTTCGCTATTGGTGTCAATCTCTTAAATTCAAACATCCCTCTGCCCGCCGCCTGTGCTATCTCGCTCGTGGATACCCTTCTGATTCTCTTATTTTATCGACCTTGGGGCGCACTGAGATGGCTGCGGGCCTTTGAATTATTCATCGCTTCAGTTGTTTTTGCAACTGTCGTCTGCTTGATCTACCTTCTTGCCTTGATTGATCCTGAAGATGCACCAGCCGGACAGGTCTTCCTCGGCTACCTCCCTTCAAAGACTGTCTTTGTTGGTGATGGCCTCCTCGAGTCGTGCGGGATAATTGGAGGTACCATCATGCCTCACACAATATACCTTGGCTCCTCACTTGTCCAAGCTCGCCTCCGTGATTTCGATGTTAAAGCCAAGAAGTACGAACTTCCTGAAGACAACGATCCAAGCGAAGCCGAAGTTATCTACCGCCCATCCCTCGCAGCTATCAAATCCTGCATGAAATACTCGATTGCTGAACTTTGCTCCACTTTGCTCATCATCGCCATTTTCGTCAACTCCGCCATTCTTATTGTTGCGGCTGCATCATTTGATGACGATAGTGCTGAGGATGCCGACTTGTTCGCCCTCTACGAGCTGTTCTCCGAAACTATCTCACCAGCTGCAGCCACTCTCTTTGCATTGGGTCTCATGTTCTCCTCCATGGCCTGCGGCGTCATTTCTACCATGGCTGGCCAGATGATCCTCGAAGGAGCCATGCAATGGCACATCTCTCCTTTCGTTCGTAGACTGCTCACTCGATCTATCGCCATCATCCCCGCTATCGCCATTGCAGCTGCCGTTGGGAGAGACGGCCTCGCGACCACTCTGTACATCTGCAATATCGTTCTATCCGTAAACTTGATCTTCACTTGCGCTCCCCTGCTATGGTACGTTTGCAGAGACCAGTACATGACCGTCTCGGTCAACGGATCGACTACGCAGGGACATCCTATTACCGGAACGGAAAAGAGAAGAGAGGATGCGGAGCGAGAAAAGGATCTGGAGAACGTCTCCTTAGCGAACGGGTGGATCGGTACCTTTTTCTCTGGACTTATTTGGTTTTTAATTTTGTTTATGAATGTGGCGTCGTGGGTCTTGTTGGGACTTGGGAAAATCGACGATTTATAGATGGGTTCTCGTATCGGGATTGGGAGTATGGCACCTTGACCTGCTGGATCATAGGATGGAGCCTAGCTCACTGGATCTGAACTTTCCCTGATCCAGAGACGGATTATGAAAAACCAAACGACAAAAATCAACGAGTTTTCTTTTTATAGATACACATATAAGTATACCTATAATAGACACTATACTATACTATACTATACAAGATATGTATATAAGACTATGAGATGCTGAAATCTTAGGATTCTAGATGGCTATATATGGGGTGGTTTGCATTTTTAAATCAGTAAAATAATTATATGCCCCAAACTACTGTGTGGAATACTGATAATTGAAGTAGGAATCGAATAATGCATTCTCATATCCCATATCAAATGCACAACCTAATCTGCGAGCATTGTTACTTAGATCAGCATATCGCCAAATCTGTCATACGCATAGGTGCTACTGGCAACATCAGAGTATAGAGTAAAGAAAGCAACGAATTGATATTTTCCCGCTGTGTAATTTCATGATAAGGGAATAATTTGGTTATATAACTTAGGGTCAAGCCACTAAACGTAAGGTATAAAATGGAAGGGCTTGCATTAACTTGAATACAGGGCACCGGACAAAACTAATAATAATGATATAAGAAAATAAAAATAAAATAAAAGCTGAAAGCATAATAAATACATATAAGAGCAGCATAAGCGGGAGAACAGGTATCATTGAATATTGCGCTTCTGCCCTGGGCCCATTTCATTCATTCACCGATGAGGGATTTAAGAAAATATAGATAGTTGAGCCTTTCTATCTGATTTCAGTACCTTCCAACGCTATATACGGGACTGCGAATAACAGACCCACTTGCAAGACGGCGGTACTACTCGTCAAATACTTCCTCGACTCTGGGCTGCATGCCCTGCGAGGTCTGCACTTGCTCGCCGGAATAGTTCATCCGGACGTCATCACCGGAGGGAGTAGGCATCATGCCGGGAGTGTTGAGTTTGCCGGCGTGGGAGTGAGAGTGGGAGTGCTTTCTCTTCTTCTTCTTCTTCTTTTCTTCCTTTGTCTATTACGGGAAATCATGTTAGTTCTGTTATTTTTGCATTTCGGGTAGTCTGGAGAATATATATAGCTTACCTTCTCCCAAGCCCAAACGGGTCTGAAACTGTCAAAGAATCCGACGTCCTCGAACAAGTTCGGATACAACCATAAACCCGGCGGTACCAAAAACATTGTTATGACGAACAATATCAACCGGAAGATGGCCATTAAAAAGAACAATCCTAACAGTCCCAGCATACCCATACTCAAGTACCAAACTCCAAGTCTCAGAACTGCCGGCCACAGCGGGAACATGACGATTCCGAGCAGTAAAACCAAGACACCAATACCAATGATAGTTCTCTTCCATTGCGGACCCTCGTAAAACCAAACGTAGTACATGTCATCATTCGCCGCTTGTTGGGGAACGATCTGGACGTTCCATTGGCCCTTGATACGTTTTGGCTTGCCGTGGGTGTGATCGCCGTGGTTTTCGGCCTGCGCTTCGACCTTTTGGACGCGGAGAGCCATCATGTGGCGCGGGAGGAGGAGGAAGGCCATTTCAGCTTCTTGGCGGTTGGTGATGGGAGGGAGATTGGAATTCCTTTTGGCCTGAGCTTTGGCGTAGACGGGAGATTCGAGGGCGCGGATTGCTCTTTTGACTATAAATTCAGATTGTTAGACATGTGCTATATAGTGCAACTAGGAGATTGCAAGTCATTCTGGCGATGTATATATATACCTTTGAACATTTCAACACGTTTGCCGCCCAATATCGAGGTTCTAGGCTTGAGGTCTGAGTTCTTGAGAAAGTTCGCAACGGCAAGAGCTTCGGGCCCAGGGGCGGGAGGCCCCATAGGCTGTCCTGGTGGAGGACCAGACATGGCGGATGGACGGTTTTGAGGAAAGAGCGACGACGGATGAACTGCTATTCAATGAAATGGCCGATTGGCTGTTGGTAGACGTTGGTGAATCGATAAGCCTGGTAGGGAAAGAGGATTAAGGAGGAAAAGAGGTGGCTGATTAAAAAGAAATAAATACTCGTAAGGATGCAAACGGTGTGTGCACGGAGGTTTAGGCCAGAGTTGCGGTTGCGATATTATTACGAAAGAAAGTAGAGATGAGAAGAAGTCGGCGCCATCCCACCTTCTGCTAGGTGCCTGGCTGCTACTTTTCTCGAAGGTGCGTTTGGAGTTGAGAACAAAGTGTTATCCATCATCACCAGCCACACCAATAAAGTGGCTGGTGGAACAGGGGGCTGGTGCGCATATTGAGGCACAGGAAGGTATGTCAAAGAGAAAATAGTCTACGCTCATTGTGATAGTATATTTACACTTCATCTACTATGTTCTGGACTAAACGCCTTAATCAATGCTTCGAAATGTGATTTTTGCTCGTTTGCCAGCTTGCCCTCCGTATCCTATAGAATAGTTAGTTAGTCAGAGTCAACAGGTGTGACTGGCTAAACATCAACTTACGCTGATTATATTTAATGTGAGAGAATAATTGTTCAAGAGAAAGCGCTCTCGCTTTGGCTTGTCTGATATGCTCGCACTGAGTTTTGTCAGGAATGCCTCAAAGTCACTTCGTATTCTCCGTAGACTATATCATTATTCGTTAGTGATATAGTTCTCCTCGGCGGTTATATTAATTTTCTCACCTATTCGTAGATGGCTCATCGTCGCTAGCATCCGAGCTCAGCAGAAGTAATGAATTCATGAACTGGGCAAACTTTTGTGTCAGCGGGTGAGGAGCAGCACTTTGCTTCGCCATATCGTTCGCTGCTGAAGCCATTGCTGACTGCCTGCCACCACCTGCCGATTTTCTCAAACTCTCACTATGCATATCCATTACCACCTGAAATCTTGGCCAGAGTAGAATATTCGTCCCGTTAAGGTAGTTCTCGAGCACAGGCACCCGCCGTCTCTGTAGAAAAAATGCAGACTGCTGGTTTAATCTGACACAAAGAAGAATGCCAAGTGCATCGAGGGAGTTTTCTATCAGCGATTTCGTGAACGCCTGCCCAGCATTTAGCGTAGGATCAAATATCTGATGGAACATTTTTGACAGCTGGTCAAACTTTTTATGGGCAAAGAAATCCGTGAGGAAAATAAATTCTGATGCAACGTTCTCAGCCAATGCGAAGTTATAAGATCGGAATGGCAATTCAATGTAGTGGCTAGATTTCTCATCTTCAGCTGCCTGAGCTTGGACCAAGGGGCCTTCTTGGTTCTTGTATAGATCGAACCGGCGGCCCAATGTAACTGCGTCCACTGACGACGGAAGCGACGATTTTATTCCCGGTAGCAGAGGGCCTCTCCTGCCGTGATCCTCCAACCCAAGAAGGTCGCTCCTTTCAATATTGTGCAATTTAATTTTATCTAGCGCTTTTTGGTATCGTTGGAAATGCGAAAGATAATACCATCGCATTGTATTAATATAAGCTTGGCCAATTTCCTCCGCTAACTGCGGCAGATGTCTTGCCATAAAGCCGAATAGCTCTTTGTAGCGTAGGAAGCCGGTTTGCTGTATTATTTGAGCATTTGTATTAGGAATTCTCAAGCTTTTGATCTTTGTAACAAAGTAGTCTCGTAATCTCTCAATTGCCTAGGAGTTTCGTTAGGGCATGCAGGTCCTATAAAAATTTGATGAGAACTGACCCTGTTTGTGAGTTTCTCCAGCTCCGGTTTTACGTCTTCTATGGCCTTGATGTTTTGAGTTTTCCGTCTATCTAGTGCCTTGATTTTTTTATCTGCTTCTTGTAGATTTTTTACCCAATTCTCATTCACATCGCTCTCTGCAATGATTTGTATCACTGACGGCGGTAGTGCAATATCTTCGAGAATTGGGGTGAGTAGTTTCTCCACGTCCTGCAATGATCAATCAGTACATTCTACTTTGACTTAGAAATGAGCTCATTAATACCTTTCTATTATTCAACTTTGTATTCAGAGCCAAGGATCTATTTTGCAGGGTTTCGATTTCCGCACTGACACGCCCGAGGTCGGTTTTGAAGGAGGAGAGATATGATTCGACGGATTGTAACACTTCATCACAGGCCTGGTTGGTAAGATTGTCTAAACACCAACATATTTGGAAGAGCAATTGAGGACTGGGTGGCATACCTTGATAGATTTATGTAGATCTTGGAACTTGTCCTTCTCCTTTTCGTCTATCATTCAAAATTAGTGAATGATTTCTCGAATGTTGGAATCGGCGGCGCTTACAATCTTGGACCGCTTGGTCAATGACTGGTTGGTCTTGTGATACGGCTTGTGGTAAAGAAACATCTTGTTCTAGAAATTCATCTATAGATAGCCCCCCAAAGTCGAGTTCCTCCTCAGGGTTTAATCCTGCTAAGGAGTCCTGTAATGCTGATTTATCACTTGTGATGGACTTCGTTCCAAGGATATCACCTAGTTTCTTCAATGATTCTTTCCCTTCGGACGGCTTACTAGATGAGGTAGCGGCTTTGTACCCGATTCCACCTGCAGCAGCAACAGCGACGGGCTGGGGTGTATTTTGTCTACTCCCAATTCCTGGCAGCGATATACTAGATGAGTTTGAGAGGCCGAGGTTTAAGGAGGAGGAACGTGGGGTGACTCGGGCAGCGACAGAACCACTGCCGTATACACCAGAGAGAACTCTATTGGGTGGACCCGGAGAAGGGGCGGAGCCTTGGCCGGACGATGGTCTGTTGGGTAGCGATGGAGGAGGAGGCTCCTGGATGGACTGCGTGAATTTGTTCCACATCAGGGATTGGCTGATCATGACGAGCCGTCACGAAGCATTGTCTACCAATGGCTTGTAAGGATATCTCTCTTCTGTATTGTATGAAATATAATATATGGTGAGCCTTTTTGGTGGACTTTATGTATTATCCTCAGAGCGCGCGTACCTGCGAAGTTGTTCGGTATTCTGGACAGATAGGTAAGCGACTTGGCTACACAGCAGCCGTTGGTATCGCCCTGAGCTGAGGTGCTGATTCGGCTAGGATCCGCAGGGAAGCTTGAATCTCGGCCAGGAGATACTGCTCTGATAGCAATCAAATAGGGGGACGAGCAGGAGCCTTCTTGACTTCTGAAGTATCCGGTTGTTCTGGTGATGGGCGTCGTATGTAGGTGTAGCTTCAACTGATCGAGTGCAAGCAAGTGCAAGCAAAGCAGTTTGGTGTTGCCGGTGCAGTTGTTGCTGTCGCGTATTTCTTCCGCTGGGCAACAAACACCCTCATCCAATCGTTCTTTGTCAACCATCGCCAGCTTTGCACACAAGCTCTGTCAAACGCGGCCCTCGACTTCAACCTGCCCTCAGTTCGGAATCATACCAACCAGTGTCGTCTGCCCTATCAGCATCTGGTTGTCCACTTCAAGGCAAAGTTAGCCTCCCACTTGACGGGCTCCCAAAACCTCCCACCATCTCCCGCCGCATTTCAAATTGAAAAGTGAAGGGCATCACCAAAAGTTTTCTAGGTCCGTAGGTTCCACGCTCCAGCGATATCGCCTAGCACAATGCTATCTGGCACCATGGGCGACGTGTCAATGGGGGGAAACGAAATGATCTTCGCTAATCGTGATAACAGGCGTAGAAGCGAGTCGCACCTTCACAATGGACCCCGACCATCTTGACTTTGGATCCCCAGCAACCTCAGGCGCCACACCCAATCCGCTGGCCAACCTTGACCGTTTGGCGTCTCATAGCCCGCTTCCTGGCGAAACAGAAACGTCGACGCCTAATCTTGACAACGACAACGATGATGACGATGATAAAGAAGGCGATGTCTCTATGCTAGAGTCCTCTGAGAACGTAGACCCAAAACCAAAAGAAGAGAAGAGCTCGGCGAACGGTTCACCAAGTGCGAATGAAGACGGTGCCGAGGATGGAGGTGAAGGTGATGATGAGGACGAGGTCATGCAGGGTATGGATGGCAGCGCCGACTCCAAGACCGCCAACGGTGATAAGAAGGAGGGTGAAGAAGACGCCACCGCAGCTGCAAAATCGAATCTTGTCAACCAAACATATCAGACGATAATACCCAGCTATGCCACATGGTTCGATATGAACGCGATCTCTGATATCGAGCGAAAGTCTTTGTCCGAATTTTTCAACAATCGCAATCGCAGCAAGACGCCTGCGATTTACAAAGACTATCGAGATTTCATGATCAATACTTATCGACTAAACCCGCAAGAATTCCTTACGGTCACTGCTTGCCGCAGGAATCTAACTGGAGACTCTGGCGCCATAATGCGCGTTCATCGATTCCTCGAGCAATGGGGCTTAATCAACTATCAGGTACGTCTCTGTATCGGGAACATTAACTAAATGGCACTGGCTGAACCTGAATTCTATCACTGCAGGTGGATCCCGAAAAACGGCCGAATAATGTTGGACCCCCTTTTACCGGCCACTTTAGAATAATTGCCGACACGCCACGAGGATTGCAACCATTCCAACCTGGCACCGGATCCCAACTATCAGCCGAAGGCAAAGCACTACCAGCTTCTGAGAAGGCTGCTGCCTCCGCTGCGACACCAAAAACTGAGGTTAAGAGCACAGTCGGAAAAAACATTTATGAAGCCTCTGGAAAAGACACTGGCGACGCTTCGAAAGCTAATGGGCACGTCGATGAATCTGAAAAGAAGCAACATCATTGTTACTCCTGTGGGGTTGACTGTGGCAGGGTTCGCTACGGCACCCCCAAGTCGAAGAAGATTGAGCTTTGTCCGAACTGCCATCTTGAAGGTCGATTTCCTAGTGGCTGCACTTCTGCTGATTTCTCTCGAGTCGATGATGTCAATTACCAGGCTGTTGATAGAGATGCACCCTGGACGGATAACGAGACCCTCCTTCTTCTTGAAGCAATCGAAATGTATAAAGATGACTGGAACACTATCGCTGAGCACGTTGGCTCCCGCACCAGAGAGCAATGTGTCGTTCATTTCCTCCAAATGCCCATCGAAGATAAGTTCCTTGAAGAAAACCCGGAACAGCTAGGGCCTCTCCAGTATGACAGAATACCATTTACACAAGCCGATAATCCAGTCATGAGCGTCATTTCTTTCCTTGCTTCCTTGGTCGACCCCAAGGTTGCAGCTGCGGCCGCTCAAAGTTCGATGGACGAGATGCTTCAATTACTTCGGAATAAGCTGGAAGAGAACGCATCAAAACCCACTGGCACAGACACCGAGAAGAAGATTGACGAAAAGGCTGGGTCCGCTGCTCCTGCTGCTAGTTCTACATCTCCAAAGGAACCAACCGACCCTGTCGTTAAGAGCGCCATGGACATCGATGAACCCAGCACAGAACTCGTTAAAAAGGAGAAGCCAAAAGCGATTGATCAAATGGGCTCTGTTGCTCTTGGTGTCGCATCTGCCCGTGCTTGTGGTCTTGCCTCTAATGAAGAGCGTGAGGTTATGCGCCTCGTTAGCGAAACTATTAACGCTAGTCTTCGCAAGATTGATATGAAGCTTACTCACTTCCAAGAGCTTGAGAACTTGCTACACGCAGAGCGGAAAGAACTTGAAAAGAACAAACAGCAATTGTTTATGGACCGTTTGTCAATGAAAAGGCAGGTTGCCAAGGCCGCAGAGCTGTTGAAAAAAGCGCAGGCTAGCAGTGGCTCAGATGTTGCTAAGTACGCAGATCAAGCTGCTAGTTTGAACTATGGAGCGGCCCCGGGTGGTGGCGCTGATGGCTCAAGGCCACTTTTAGTTCCTCCCACATCTGAGATCAACCCTACTTTATCTGGATCTGGATCCCTCCCCCCTAGTCAGTTGGAAGGATATACTCCTTTTGAGGTATAAGAGATTGATGTGAAAGAAACATATATTTTAGCTGACGGTGTGGTAATTTCTCTTCCCCTTTGCTCTCAAGGTGCCGCTCTTGTTTTAATTCCTTTATGATTTGCCTGTTCTTTTCCTTGGGGTTATTATCGTTTTCTTATCAGGCTTTGCAAGAGATAATCTCCAAAATGTGTACAATTAAATGACGTTAAATAGTAGGCGCGACTCAGATCTGCTGCTTGCCTTATGACTTTCCAGCCTGCTCCAGAAACGCCCACTATCTTTGAACCTCCGCCTTTTCTTTCTCATGTATCTTTTCTAACAAAAGCCTCACTGCTGCCAAATATTTAATAATACACCATTTCAAATTAAAGAGGAAAATGCGCCTCTGAGCACTACTATTACATTGTTGCGTGTTGATCAAATGTCAAGTCCCGCAGGCTGGTGGATTTGACACCGTCTAGCTAGTAAAATATTAGTGGTTCACCGATTTTACCATTATGGTTTCAAGTTTGCGAGCCCGTCTGTCACCTTTCTCTTCAACATCCCGCAAAAACTCTCCCATACAACTTGATCGATACCCTTTGTCCATCTCACAATGACAAATGACCCTTTGCTTGCCTCTGGCTCTACAGATGACGCCGGTAAACTTATAAAATCGTGGTCCCACGCATTCCCTTCATCGGTTATATTTTTATCTTCTGGTTTCGCATTATCATCTCGAGCAACTGAGTTCGTTTCCAAGGTCTGAATACTAGCCCCGATAAATATGCCAATCGCAAATCCAAACTTGGGTTCCTGAGTCGTTTTGCTCTGATTCTGTCCATCTCCCTGTGTAACCTCTAGCTTTCTCCTCTTTCTCCTGGCAGCTCTTGACCAGGTATTCCCACTAGTCTCGCCTCTCCCGTTAGAATAGAGGTTTTTGACTACACCGTACATTGTCGTGAAACAAGATAATCTTATAGAAGTCCATTCGAAAGAATCAGTGGGGAAGTCGGAACATGACGCTTTGAGAAGCTCTTCCACTTTGGGGAGAAGCGTGGATAAACTTGTGTCGATAGGTAAGGGGATCCTAAAATTTGTCGGGAAGGGAAGATGGGATTTGAGGGAGTGTGAGGTCGGCTGGCGAGAGATATGCTACACCGTGGTGTTAATTTTGATACTGCAAATTCTGAATAGGAGCTACTAACATCGCCAGCCCTCTTATTGCCAAAGCTCCATCCCACAGCCCATCTTTTCGTCTTACCTACACCTTGAACGAACTCTCCGATAACGTAATTCGATATCTCATTCTCTTTAAGCTTCTCCACGACTTTCTCAACACTACTAAGCTTTCCGAGCATCGAAGTATACCATCTGACTTTCTCACGGAGTTTAAGGCTTTCATCAACCATCTTGCTTACGAATGCAACCTCTCCTCCTTCAGTTACCATTTCGGTGATGGAACCCGTGCAAGCTGAAGGCGGTGGAACAGATTTTAGCTTTGCAGAAGAAAGCATATCTTCAATTGATGTGTAAAAGGGTGGATTGCACATTGTGAAATCTATACTCTCTGAATGGCGCATGACTTCTTCTGTGAATATTTGTGGGGCGTAGGAGACATCGACAAGTCTGATTCTGTCTTGGAGAATGTCTTGATTAATGTTTCTCGAGGCCTGAAAAAGAGAGGCTTCATCAATCTCCGTAGCAATGAATTGCCAATGGGGAAACTGGGCACAGCCTAGAAGAGGGTATATTGCGGATGCGCCAGTACCACTTGATTGAGTTAACGTTGGCTGATAGAATATGGACTGAAAGGAGAACCTACATATCTATACCGACGACTTTTGGAGGATTGTTTGACTGACCGAGGCTATGAGTATCAGTAATAAGGTCACTCAGCCAAAGTATATAATTGAGTCTATCAATACGATTAGCACAGATATCAAATCGGTTGCTCCAACTTTTGATGTTACCTATTTGGAATCTTGATATGATATAAGTTGTTAGCGCAAATTGATATAGTTATTAAAGGATGCAAATATATATCAGAATATGAAGGTTTTTTACAGTGGGACATAGTCTATCTTCCGGTAAATCAACATCAAGCCCGAAGTCTTTCTGGAGAAGAGCCTTTGCAAGCTGCCTGATGGATTCCGAATCCTGGAAATCAAGGGAGTTGGAGCCCTTCAGACTAGTCCGTTAGAGAGCAATCAGTCTAATTAGTCGAACTTATTAAACTACAGCGGAGGAGAGATTTACCATTTGGCAAATTCTGGGTACTCCTTTGCGAGCTTTGCAAAACTGATGCCGTTCTTGTAAATATTTCTAGGATGCATTGTTGTCTTTCGTGTTGTCTTCGAATCGTAAGAGGGATTTGGCTACGCTAGACAAGAGTCCAGCTCTTAGACAGTCTTATATGAGATACCTGAGGTTTGTTACTTTAATTTCCGAGGTCAATATTATTCCCGAGGAACTGGCTAGGAGAATTTGGAAAATGTTGTCTGTTTGAAGGGTAGCGTTGAGTCAGGATGGTGTATGGGAGGTCTAGACCATCAACATATTTGTAACCGACAATCCCATACAAAAATGCAACGCCAGGAAGCGTACTCTCTCTCTTTCATTTCTCTCTTTACCCAGAGTGTCGTACTGTGAATCATGAATTCCATGTTTACTACGGCTCCAATCCGTTCAATCGCTAGACGAGCTAGCAGGCCGGCTGTCAGCGCCCGATCTCTATCCGCTCTGCACCCAACAGGCAACCCACAGGTGGCAGCAACCCGAGCCAATGCCTCATTCCGCATGGCCATTATTGGCTCCGGACCATCAGGCTTCTATACCGCCTATCGCGTTCAAACGAAGCTTCCGACAGCGAAAATCGACATGTACGAAGCGCTTCCAGTCCCATTTGGACTTGTTCGATTCGGCGTAGCACCTGATCACCCGGAAGTCAAGGTTTGTCTTTACATACTTTTCCTTTTCTTTTTCTTTTTTCCCAAACAATAGGTCTTTATTATTCTGCGACAGAGTCATTTTAAAGAGTTTGTCCGCTATATCAACCTTTGCTACCCATGTATCCTGCAAGTTAAAGTAAAATGATTAACTGATCTGACTATATAGCAACCTCCGTAACTTCCATGTTATTTCGTTGGAAATTATGGGTTACAGTTTTGTATAAATAAATTTGACGAGGTAGCCCGTCATCCAAACTTTACGTTTATCGGAAATACGCCAATCGGGTCTGATTCAGATCACCTGCCCTTTTCAACTCTGCTTCCTCACTATAATGCCATTCTGCTATCGTATGGTGCATCCAAGGATAAAAAACTAGGGATAACCGGCGAGGACTCGTTATCGGGGATTCACTCGGCAAGAGCTTTTGTGGGCTGGTATAACGGCCTGCCAGAGCATCGGGATTTAAATCCTGATTTAGAAGGGGGTGATGGGAAGGCTGTTGTTATCGGTCAAGGAAATGTAGCGCTAGACGTGGCAAGAATCCTATTAAGTAGCGTGGATGACCTAAAAAAGACGGATATCACAGATTATGCACTTGAGGCCTTATCGAAAAGCAAAATTAAGGAAGTTGAGGTGGTAGGTAGGAGAGGGCCTATGCAGGTACGCTACATCCTATATTCTTAGTTGGAATGGTAAACATTGCTAAACTTTATATCCTATAGGCGGCTTTCACAATCAAGGAAGTACGTGAACTCATGCAGCTGCCGTCAGTTGGCTTTGAACCCGTCGACCCATTGATCATGCCAGAAAATGTAACCGAGCTCCCCCGTGCTAAACGGCGCTTGATGGAGACGATCGTCAAAGGCTCTAAGATATATCCCGACCTCAAAAACTGGAAGTTATCTTTCTATAGCTCACCCACTGCTTTTCTATCGTCATCATCTGATTCCTCTAAGCTATCTCATATCAGATTCGAAAATACAGCGCCAGAACTCGGGTCTGGTGGAGATAAAGTTCACGGAACCGGCGAGCTCAAAGATGTCTACGCCTCACTTGCGTTTAGGAGTATAGGTTATAAAAGCGAACCGATAGCTGGGATGATTGAAGCAGGTATTCCCTTCGATGAACAGAAGGGAGTAGTGTGTAATACTTTTGGAAGAGTGGGCAAACCAGTGGCTGAAGGAAACGCGCAGATTCCCGGTTTATACACTGCCGGATGGGTACGGCGTGGCCCGACAGGAGTCATAGCCTCAACGATGATGGACGCATTTGATGCGGGCGATAATATTGTGAATGATTGGTTAGCTGGTGTTGAGTTCCTCCAGGAAAATGAAAAGGCAAAAGCCGGGTGGGAAGCAGTGAAGACGGAACATCAGAACAGAGGTATCACGGGAGTCCACTGGAATGATTGGGATAAGATTGATCAAGCTGAAAAAGAGAGAGGCCAAAAGAAAGGGAAAGAGAGAGAGAAATTTGGGACTGAGAAAGAAATGATGGCTATTTTATAAATCTGTATATATGATAAAACGCACCCGCTAAACCTCCAGACATCTATTTCACTTGTATAGTATATCATCTACCATCTCTGCGATTGCAAGACTAGATGTCAATCCTGGAGACTCGATGCCTAGTAAATTTACATAACCGGGAAACCCTTCTTCCTCTCTAACTATGAAATCCTGAAACGGACCACCCTTTGGGTGTAATTTAGGCCTGATCCCACAGTAATCCGCTGCCAGCTGCTCCCTTTGAATATCCGGCAAGTAGGTAGTGACTGCCCCAATCGCTTCCTCAAGCCTATAATCTCTCGCCACAAGATCTTCCGGACCAGCAACCCACTCTACATCGGGTCCAAACCTAATTCTCCCAGCCATATCCAACGTCAGATGTGTTCCAAGTCCCCCCAATCCTTCGACAGGGCACGGATAGATCAAGCGCGAAACCTTAGGCTTCGAAGCCGAGTATGAAAAATAATTTCCCTTCGCATAAAACGGTGTTATATGCCTTTCCTTTGGCAACAGCGTGTTTGAAACCAATGGAGCCGAGAGGCCCGCGGAATTTACCACAATATCCGCAGTGATTGTTACAAGCTCTTCGTCGTCTGCTGCTTTTGTAACAATTTCGTACCCACCCGCAGCAACCTTGTTGATACCGACTACTGATGTCAAAAGCGAAACGTCATACTCCTCAAGAAGGCCGCCGAGGTATGTCATATAGTCGTGAACCGACACTATTCCCGTAGTCGGAGAATTTAGTACACCAAATGGCGCATGAACCTGTAGATACCGCCAATATTAAATAATTATTCTCCAATATCCCCAGCTTTTTGGGGAACAAAGGAAAGAAAAAAGGTGTCTGTACATCTGGTTCCTCCTTCTCTGCTTCTTCCTTACTTACGAAACTCGTAGGTACACCTAGCCGCTTGCACTTCTCGTGCAAACCCTCGAGTATACCCCTCTCCTTCTCATTTTGCGCAAGAATCCATTTCCCGAGTCGCTTGTGCGGTATACTTTGTTTCTCACACAAATCATACAGCAGCTCTTTACCCCGGATGCAGAGTTTGGTTTTTAGAGACTGTTCCGGGTAGTATATTCCCGCATGGATAACCTGCCCAAAACAACTTTCTTCATTTTAGCAGTAGATATCGGAATGAAGGGCTTAGAAGATTGCTAGGAGTATTTAGCATCTCTAAAATTGACCTACCTCAGAGTTTCTCGATGATATTTCAGTTCCTAATTCGCCATGTCGTTCAATAAGCAGCGTCGGCTTTCGGTACTTGGTAGCGAGGCGGGAAGCGACCGCTAGCCCGACGACTCCGCCACCAATTATCTATGATAAGATGGAGAAGTCAATTAGATACCCTGTGAGCATATACGACTATTACGTTTCTACAGTCTAGTAAATACTCACACAATGAGCAAAATCACTGCTTGCTGGTGCGGTAGTTGAGAACAAACGACGTTGAATTTGAAGCACCTTGGAGCGCAACATTTTGCGTTGACGGTGACGTCTGAAGGCGAAGGGAAGATAAGAAATAAACCAATCCCGAAATCTAAATGCCACCCCTTTTTGTGTAATATAATTTATAATTCAAAATTTAAGCAGCGGCGCCGACTGCCTGGTTTTCAAAAACCAGAACAAACAGGGTACGGTAGAAGATTCGATAACAATTCACCTCTAATCTAACCATATCAATTATATTATAAAAAGACCGGCTACATGTTTTCTGAGAGCATATGCTTTACAGAGCCAGATAGATACTATCGGAGCATTTCTGTATACTGCTGATTCTGATTCTATTGCACTGTTATACTAATAGGTTTAATATTTGTCACGGGCTTTGCATGTTTCTGAGGAAAAATTGTTATTCCATAAAAACCCTCATCTAGTTCATATACAGAAAGAAAAAAAAGCTATACTACTATCAAGTACAAGGGGAACAGGAGCCTCGGAGGGAGAGGGCCAACGTTCAAGTTATAAACAAACTCTCCCTCATAGACCACAAGAGAGTAGAGGGAAAGATTTTTGGTAGTTCGAGTTTTTTCCTGAGACTATATTTAAGTGAAAAAAGAAATGACCAGGCGAGATAAGGTATGCAGTCGCGACTATAATGCAGCGCGTTGCATTTACAACTTGTCGTAGTAATCGTCGATGACTGTGGTAAGACTCTCTTTGGCAGTGTCGATGATTTTGAGACCTATTTAAAAGAATTAGCGTTTTCAAAGTTTCTATTTTTTTATTCGATAGTGTATTCTTACCCTTTCTCTTTCTGGCCTTGAGAATAATTTCCTGGTAGGCTGGCGAGTTGGCATCCAAGGTGTTTCCTTGGGTGGGTGGTAATGTTTCCCAATGGCTGAAGACAAGAGTTGGGAAAGCCTGGCCACCAGTGTTGGCGCGCAAGTCGGTGGTGAAACCGAAAGATTTTCTGACTGGCAAGTATGCCTTAATGATGAACAGTGGAGTACCCACACGTTGTTCTTCGTGGAAGACTTGGCCTTCCTTCTTGGTCAAAGTACTGTAGACACCACCCATTGCACTTTCCGGAACGTTGATATCAACAATGTACATGGGCTCCAAAAGGGTAGGCTTGGACATGACCGCTGCAGCATACATGGCACGACGAGTGGGAGGCATGATCTGACCAGCACCTCTGTGGATGGAATCGGCGTGCAGAGTAACATCCAAAAGGTTAAATCGAATCGATCGCATTGGCTCGTCGCAGAGAGGACCTTCCTTGGTAGCCCATTGAACACCAGCAATGACGGCATCCTTGATTTCGTTGAGATACTGAACGGCCTTTGTGGTATCACAGAAAATGTTAGGGCCTTGGGTATCTGGTCCGAAACACCAAATCTTCCTGGCGTCGGTCACATCCCAGCCGAAATCGTCGGCAAGGACACGGGCACGGGCCTTGAAATCATCCTTTGAGCTGACCTTTCCGGAATCGATGGCAACGGAGAGCTCCTCTGCCAATGGTTCAGCGGTAAGGAAGATACGGTTGTGCTTGTTTGGCGACTTGGCTAGAGCTGGGGCGTGAATGGTCTTTACTGTTCTTCCGTTCTTGTCCAAGACTTCGAAGTTTTCTGTCTTTTCTGTGACGGTTTCACGGTACCCAACGACAGGGTCGGAGATCTTGAGGGGAACACCGGCGTGATCGTTCTGAAGATCGTTAAGGCAAATTTCCAAGTGCAGTTCACCGGCACCGGCAACGACGTGTTCACCGGATTCGGTGTGAAGAATCAGGACGCAAGGATCGGACTTTGCCAAACGCTTCAAGCCTTCGACGAGTTTGGGCAAATCCTGACCGTTGGTGACCTCAACAGCTCGCTGCACGACAGGAGAGACGGAAAACTTCATGACCTTCAAGTTGTGGGCGCTCTCGGAGGTTGTCAGGGTACCAGACTTGACCAAGAACTGGTCAACACCGACCAAACCGACAATATTACCGGCAGGGATACTCTCAATTTGGTCAACTTTTGGCCCCATCATGAGAACAGTACGCTGAATCGCCTTGAGGTAGGAGTCATCCTTCTTTCCGGGAACGTAGTTTGGTCCCTGAATTCTGACCTTCAAGCCAGATTTTGCGGTACCAGAGAAAACACGACCGAAGGCGTAGAAACGACCCTTATCGGATGTTGGCACCATCTTGGAGACGTAAAGCATGAGAGGGCCGTTAGGGTCGCAGTTAGCAATGCCAACGCAGGACTCGTCGTCAGTAGGACCTTCGTAGAGAATTTCCGCACGATATCTCTGTGAAACTTGAGGGGACGGTAAGTGAATGACCATCATCTCAAGAATAGCATCGGCAGCGGGTATCCATTTTCTCATGACAGTTCTTAGAAGACGCTTGTCTACCAATTCTTTTTCTTCATTGGTAAGCTTAACGCCTAGCTTTTCTGCCATAACAAGTGCCTTGTCCTTGGCATCTGACTTCATAATCGCGTCGAAGATCTTGAAGATAGGATCAAGAATGAACATGTTGAAAGCACGCTCAAGCTGGTTGCCTGCATCATCGGTGCCGTTCTTGGTCCACTTCTTGGTCTTTGGGTTGAAGTAGTTGTCTCCCTATTCTGCTGTTAGCGACTAAATCTGGGCAACACCTGCAGGGAAGGGATAAAGTAAGTACCCAGAGGCGACCCATCATTTTTTCCTTATCAACACCGAATTTCTTCGCGTATGTCGTAGCAAAAGTCCTGATGGTGAAACCCCAGCCCTGGTAGGCGGAGGCAAATGCAACATTACCAAATTCAGGGAGAACCTGCCAGTCGGTCTTGAGGGTCTTGTCCTGGTAGGTAGCAATAATAACGTTGATAGATTCAACGACAGTTCGCAAGGTGACGTAAAGATCCTCCTTGGTCATTTGCAATTCAAGCAATGCTCTGTCGACCTTGTTGATGCAAAGAACAGGCTTGATACGTTCGCTCAGGGCCTGTCGCAGCACAGTCTCAGTCTGGACAGAGGCACCTTCGATGACATCGACGACGACCAATGCACCGTCAGTGACACGGAGAGCAGCAGTGACTTCAGACGAGAAATCAACGTGCCCGGGGGAGTCGATAAGGTTAATCAAGAAATCGGTTCCATCGGCTGGCGCGATTTTAGCTTCCTTGATATCCTTAAGATCATCGGCCGGAATCGATGCGTGCAGCGAGACGGCCGTTGATTTAATAGTAATACCACGCTCCTGTTCGTCTTTTCTTGTGTCCATGGTTCTTACTTCGCCGGCCTTCGCCGCAGCAATAATACCCGCATGTGCAAGCAACGAATCTGAAAGTGTGGATTTCCCATGGTCGACTATTGTGTTGTAGCACGAATTCCAACATTAGCGACAAACCCCACCAACAAACGAGAAAAGAAAGAAAGAAAAAAAAAAGAAAATGCCCCACCATAGGGTGAAAATCTCGGGAAGCATCATGACATACCATGGGCAATGACGGACATGTTACGGATATTGGCCCGTTTGTCCTACGAAATATTAGTATACCACAAAGATAGAGTGCAATGCGCCATCGCGAGGCCTGGAAGTGTGACGGCGTACCATGAGCACACGGAGCTCATCGATAGTGAAGCTACATAGTGATGTAATTGTCAGCAAGCAAGACTGGATAAGTGAACGAGAAGAGGTGGAGTGCAAGCGTACTTGACCATCTTGACGGATAGATCACGAAACTTTTCTTAAAATAGCTGTGATGGGTTGGAGATTTGGAGCGAAGGAGAAAGAAGGAGATCTGGTCTGGAGCAGGTAAAATAAATAAAAAGCCCTCAGAACAATAAAAATTTCTTTTCACCCTCTACCTTTTATAACCGGGGTTCAAAAAAAGTTAGAGACTACCCTAACGCCTTCTCACGAGGAAGAGGGAATCGGGTAGGAGGGAGTTATCGAATTATAACAAAACTTGTTAAACTTTCTTGAAGAGAGGTTGGGAAAGGTGGAGAGGGAAGGAAGAGAAGAGAGCCGGAAAGAGGTTGTGTGGGAATGCAGCTATAAAAAAAAGAATTTTGTGTGCGTCTACCAGTCAGCGAAAACCTCGCCTACGACCAACACCGACAGCGTGAGGGGTTAACACCTTGCCCGCAAATACGCTTGAAAAAGCAATATCCCGGCAGCAACGAGAAACTAGGGCCTCAAGCAGGTATCAGTAGCTCCGGAAAGTAGCTAGAAATGGTGGGGTACGTTGGAGCTTAAAGCAGAGGAATGCCGTGCATGGCATCGATCAGTCCTGATGGATGATGACTGATTGATACCGTCTTCTTAGCTTGCTTTCAATCGGGTTTAGGCAGGTCTATACCGCCTAAACTCCTGTCGGCCAGCTGATCGAGCTCAACGGTGGCTCCAATGACTCCAATCTCGATGGATCTACCAGGGAATATCACGTCGGTCGCATATCATCACAATAGGCCGCCCTAGCCTCGAGAGGGCCCAGGGAAGCAGGAAAACAATGCGGGACGCCGAGTCTAGCTCCCGTCCGTATCTACACATTTAAAATAGCCTCTCGGTTTCTTCTCAGTAAATTATATAAATTATTCAAATAGTGCCACTCAAACGAACGTGCGTACATGTCGTGATACTCGATCCATTTCCCTCGCTATGCCAAAAAGAAAAGAAAAAAAACAATCCCATTCAAAATATCACTCACACAACGCAAAAACTCTGACAAATGCGCTAAAAATACATAAAATTAACTTACAAAAGTTAAATTTTTCGGACAGTCATATCGAATCACACCGCTTGAGCATACATCTGGCTGGTAAGGTTGATAGCAGACGGGGTCGTCGGTGTAGCCAGTGGCGTGAGGAGCGAGTTCTGTGGGAAGAAAACAAAGCCAGGGCTCGGATTAGGGTCCTGCTCGAAATACGGCGGGACTGGATCCACATCTTCCACATTTCTTGGTCTCCATCTTTGCTGATAGCCAACCACTGGCAAAGATGCTCGAGCCGGAGAAGGTCCTGCTGGTGCTGACAAATGTGCAACCCGGCGGTGGTATTGTGGCGAAGTAGGCGTCAACTGAAGGTGGTGCGCCTGGATTAACTGGAAGTTTTGAACCGAAGAGTGCTGACGTCGGGCAACTTGAGGAGATGGAATATTGATAGGAGTATGAGGGTAAGCAGAATGCTCCTCGTCACCGAAAATCCAGTTCGCAATTCTGGACACAGCAGATGTAAGTCGGACGGCCGTGGATGGCGTCGGGCGCTCTTCGGTTGTAAGCGGTGCTGGTGAGGGAAGGGACGTCTGAAGCTGAGGAAGCCGAGGCCTTTGGCGCTGTGGTGGAGGGATTGGTGTCATAATTGGTGGTATTCTGTAAGATTCCTCTGAGACAGATCCATCATCCTCAAAAGATGTTTCACGAGTTGAGATGCTTCTTGCGTCTTGCTGAATGGTGGGTTGCATATCAGAGTCATTGTTAGTGAGCTCTGCAAATACAGGTTGCTCTTCAGGCTCAGTTACAACGTGGCTTGAATCAGGTCTCGAAGTTTGTTGTTGCTGTCGCCGTGTGGACTTTCCAGTAATCAATCTCTCAAGCTCTTGAAGGCGGCGTTCCAAGGTTGCCTTTTCCTCCAAAGCAACCTTGATGCGTTCAAGTGCCTCCTTGCATTCTGCTGATGTCTGCGCCGTCGACTCTATGCATTCGGCTGGGGAGCTGGAGGAGCTCGCTTCTGTGTCTTCCTGTGATTGAGGTACCGGTTGTTCGGTGTCGATTGAGTCAACTTCGAAAGATGTTGCTACTGAAGATACCGAATTTCTTCTGGTGTCAACCATAATCGGACTACCTAGCCGATGAATCGGAGACAGCGGCATCAGGAATGGGCTTAGGTCTGCAGTATTCAAATGCAGATTTCCAAGGCTTTGTGCCGCCCTGTTGTGCGTACGAACCGGCGATGGGCTCGCAACAGATCTCAAGTCACCCGGCATACTAGCACGGCGGCTGTGAGTAGAGATACAAGAAATAGGGCGTGGTATAAAAGATCCGTCACGGAATGAATATCGACCGTCTGCTAGAGATGACGAAGACCCAAGAAGCTCGTTGGCCAAATCTGCGTCATGAATAGTAAGTGTTGGTCCGTATGGTGAACTTCCACGGCTCGCGTCCCGAGTAGAAGAAGGGCAGCTGTGCGATCGAACGGCATGAGGACGCTGTGGCATTGATCCAGATTCATCCTCAATGCGTATAATTGGAACGGGCAATGGATGCGTTTCTATATTAATTTCGTTAGCAAATAGAGGTTACCAGTATGGTATAGATATCGAGCAAAATTACCAGTAACACTTGGCCCGAACTCCATGTTTTCGGGATCCATCCTGGAGCTGAAATGAGACCGTTCACTTTGGGTTCGCATGTGTGACCTTCTCGGGGCCCGATCCAGGTCGGCGGTCTGCTCGCTCTTGTCAACTTGCTCTGCGGTAAACGGAAAGCAGCTGCCAAAAATTGCCTGGAATGGCATTTTGTGCTTGTGTAAAATAAAATAAAGAAAATAGACAATAATAATAGGAATAATGCAAAACTGATATCAGACTTTTCCACCGGGTGATGAGTGTAGATGTAAATGAGAGATGCTTTTAAGACCCAGCTGAAAACTCTACCAGAAACAATAGTGATTAAGGAAATATAGAGAATGAAATATAAGAAATAAAGGGAAAGACACTATAGATTTCGAAATCGTATTTGAGAGGAGAATATAAAAGAAAAGAAATAAGGAAAGAAAGGGGAAAAAAAACCTGTGATAAGTGGGATGAATAGAAAAATATGGAAACACAAACTTACACGAAAGAAGCCTCAAGCCTTTTCTATGTTGCAAGTCCTTTTGATTTCCGGAAGGAGTGTATGTGTATAGATACCCCGTTTCAACGTCGAAGCTCAAGTCAATGAGTCCCAGACGTCTATCTTACCACAGGCAGCTTGCTGTCTGTTTGAACATATCTTCTTTCGGAAACGAGAAAAAGAAGAGATTGGAAATGCTCTCGAACGAAGCTGCCACGACGAAGTTCTTATATCTCAAAACAGTGCCATCAAAACACTTGTTTCCGCCGCACGTAAAACAATCCCCAGCCTCTCATGGGTCCTCAAGTCTGGTTACGAGACTGGGGTTCTAATTGAACGAGCCATTCGAAACTCTGTTGTGTTGCGACTCGCGAGAAAGCAATTAATTAATTTGGAGGCATCCGAAAATAACAGGCGATAGGGATAATTTTCCTGATGCACGTCAATCTGAAACCTCGCAAGACCTATGCCTAGGGACTTTTTTTAAATTCCAAGAGTCGTTAGCGCACGGTCGGGCCGCATCGGTATTCCTTCCAGCACGCGTACTTGCTACATTTCGGATATTGCGAGCGGTCGTGGAGTGGTAATTGGAACGATGCACGGTGTTTGATAGGGCTGTTTCGCAGCAGCTACCCGAAGCGCGAGGTGTTGGTTTGATTGGCTCCGGCCACCGCTTCCAACCATTGGCTGCCACTGGTTCTGGGCTTCATCTCTAAGCGCACAGGGTCATGACCCTGAGCAACGTCAAGCACCGGCGCACCGTTTATTTCTAAAGTTAGGTCGCCCCTCGCGCTTCCTCCAGCAGACAATAAATTACCGGGCACACGAGTTGGGGAATTATTGCAAGATCAGGGAAGGAGACCGAGTGGGTTCTCGCCCTCTCTCGCCTTCCCAGCCAGTCGCGATTGTTCCATCCATTGGCTCTGGGTAGAGCTATGCGGCAATACCATGGCTAAATATTGGATGAAACTAAGGCACCTCCCACACTAGTTATCCTTTCTTGAATGGGTGGCTTTTATTTATGACTATCATCATTATTTTTTTTTATTTTTCTTCGACTTTCATTTCAACAGAATGGGAAGTCTGAAACCGCAAGGCGAATATGATATTTTGGAGAACGAGATTGAAGCTGTGAAACTGCCATAAAAATTGTATATGCTACCAAGTTTGCAACTCTATCCTATCAGGAAAATCCATAATCATCTTGGCGCACAGTGGCCTTAAAAGTAAGAAACAATACAGCCTATCAACGCCAATTGGGACACACTGCTTGGGGACACCGCTCAACATAGCCAACAAAAGCCGATGTATATTCCTCCTAAAACGAAACAACCGAGAAACAATGTGATAGAAGATAGCAAGTGAAATAGGGAAAGAAATAACAGGCTACGCAAAAAACCAACAGCAACTTTAAGCAAGGGTATTCTACCTCATGTAAAACACACAACCCACGCCATAACCTAACGACCCCATGGATTGTCGTCATTCGACAAACTTCCATACTTCACCCTACTATCCTCGGCAGGAGTATCATCCCCGTCCTCGTCATCTTCTGCAATAACAAAGTTGTCTTGAGAGCTAGTCCTCGGTGCATTTACTTTGGAAGTGTCGGTGTTATGCTCACGATTATCAACTGGTGGAGGAACATGTTCGGGTTCAAATCCTGTTCGTTCAACCTCGCCTGCATGTTCGGGAGGATACTGAGTCACATAAACCTTAGGATCCTCTTCGTTCCATCCAGGACCTCCTTCCTTGCGAGCTCTGACACGCTCAACTTCCTCAGCCTCTGTATCTTCCACAACAAGATCCACCACGCCGGACCGATCAGAGAAATGTGACGAAGAAGACTCGCTCCGGTGTAAAGCGTCAGTGACTTTCGACAATAGCCCTCGAGACTCTTCATCATCAGATGCTCTGCCTTTGCCCTTACGACTTTGAGAGCTCGAGGCGTTGGATTGACGACTCCTGCTCCGAGATTGAATCCTATGGCGATTTTCGGGTTGAAGTAGTGTCTGATTTGTTGCCGTTGTAACGAGATAGTTCGACTGATAGTTTTGCCGGAAACGCTCTGCACTATAGGGTTCTTGAGCCGTGATAACGGGGTACTGAACTCGATTGTTAGCCTGCAAATGCAACGCCGAGGGTATTAGTAATACTAACATTATAATCACCGAACTCCATCGCCCTCGCATCAGCATACAGTTTTTCGGTATCTTCATCGATGCTTGTATCTTCTAGTTCGCTAGGCGTAGTACTTCCGTATGATTTTCCGATGCTGGCCGCAGCCCTTCGAGCAGGGTCATCAGTGATGCCGGCCGCGGACCCTACAGCTCCAAGAAGAGCAGTCCGGCTTGAAGGTGCTGGTTTCGGTATCCAGTATTTACTCTTCCCGCCCCTCTCGTACCGCATTCCTTCCATAATTCTAGCCATTCGACCTGCGCTTTCCGGATGTACCATTGTCGTTCCATCAGCGGAATCGAAGTTACGATACTCGTAGCCTTTACCACCGAATGTAGCCTTTGTGTCGTAGACCAAATCTCGAACACCATACGCATCGCGGAATGCATATTGGACAGGCATTCGAGCTGCCGAGATTGTAGGGTCGGCATAATCTTTCCAAGAAAACGCATACCAATGTGCGATAGCAAAAATTGGCATCTCACAGCATATCAAACAGTCCTGGATGGCTGCAGCACGATTGTCGCGAGTATATTGTGGTGTATCGGTGATAAATCTAAGCCAGACCAAAATCGATAAGAAGAATCCTTGCCAGTACGAAGCGAAGATGATGAGTTTGATGCACAGAAACTATGCCAGAAATGTTAGCTTCGTGGCTGTGTCCGACTACCAGAAATCGGGTCTAACCTTTGGTACAGGCCTAAACGGCTTCAAGTCACGGTGCATGCATGCCCAAAACATGCCCAAACTATACAAACTAATCGTGACCGAAAGATTATATACAATACCACTCCAAAAGTACCCGCTCTTCAATCCAATATAGCCTTCCTGGTAAGTATCGGTAGCCTTCATGATAATCGATGACACCGCAAGTACTGGCTTGAGCCAGGCATATTGAAGGATGCCTCGCTTGATGTTTAGGAACGAGTGTGGGTCGCTGATGTCCACTTTGGGCATGAAGTAGTTGAGGGGCCATAGGTGCGGGATGGGTGCTCTACCATGTGTGAGGATGATGAGGGCTCTTTCGCCACCTAGGAAATTTATGAGGAGTTGGAAGAATGTGTAAATCGTGAAGGCCTCATATATGTCACGAATAGGGTCCAAAAAGAAGGCCGCCGTTAGAGACTTTAAACTAAGCCATGATGTGATGGCATATATAGGCACCCTATAATAGCGATCAATTAAAAAATATTTCACTGCGAGGTGAATGGCCAAACTAACATCAACAGGATCCGCACCACATATCGTTGGAGTAGAGGTTTTCGATAGTTCTTGCTACGATATAAGGTTAGATCATGCGAATAGGGAGGGTTTACCCGAAGATCAAGGGAATATTTACAGTTGAAACCAAATCGAACTATTTGTTCCAAGTCCACCGTTAGTCGAAGACTTGCACCTTAGATGGAGGGGGTCATGGTGTATCTTACACTACCGATAACAACGTCGCCACGATCGAGCAGAGCCCGGAGAAAGTGATGAAAAAATTACCCAGCTTAGTTCCCGTGCCACCGGGATCGAGGAAGCCAGGCATTGCGACGGCTAATTTCTGGTTGAGAGGTTATCTGCAAAGCATTTGGCGAGGAAAGGGGATCGAGGAAGCCTGTAACGAGTGGCGGGGGGTTGTAAACAAGAAGAAAATGGTTGACAGAGACCTCCGGAAGTTCGACAGCTGGAAGGAAGAAAAGAGACTCTCGCAGGAGAGAAGGATTCGTCAGAGGGGGGGATGACGCGCAGTCCTGTCTCTCGACTTAGGTTGGGATTTCAAGAAAACTGAGCCATGTTCTGCTCAAGAAAGAAAGGTTGACCAGGGATGACGGATGATGGCTTCGACTTGCCCTTCGCAAACAAACCCCACGTGCATCGGCCCTCAACGTCAACATGCATCTGCATGACTTCGCGACAAAGCTAACCCACCACGCTTAGTTTTGCCGCCTTCCTATCTCGAATCCCATTTGCGAACGGCATCAAGTACCTCGCAGATAACTCTCTCATAATAGCAAATTCTTCGTTAGGGCATCTCTCATCGGTTCTCGCATTGGGCAAGACGCACCACGTTACACACTAAATATGCAGCAACAGACCCAACTCAACCACCAGAAAACTAGATCTGCTATTAGAGAATCACAGTAACATACAAGACTTTTAGTATCCTATGTCCTACCGATCCGCGAAAGATAGGCATTCCATCCCTCCTCCCTGTACGCCTTTGCTGTTTCCACAGGATCAGGAACAGCATATATCCCCCTCCCAGCAATTATGAAGTCTGCGCCCGCTTCCACCGCCGACTTTGGAGTCTGATACTGCTGTCCTAATTTGTCTCCCTTCGAAGCCATATTAACGCCGGTTGTAAACATGACAAAGTCCTCATTGTGGAGTGGGGCGACCTCCGTTTCGATATCACCAAGTGTCCTTGACGCTACAAACCCAATCACAAACTGGCTGTACTTTCTCGCACATTCAACCGATACCTTTGTGTACTCCCCAGTAGCAAGTGATCCTTTGCTCGTCATTGTGGCAAGGATTAGCAGTGCCCTTTCATCCTTGTACGGGAAATCGTCTCTTTCGGCCGTTTGAGTTAACGCTTGGACAATACCCTCCCCGGGAAGCATCGTGCAGTTAACAATGTGTGCCCATTTTGATATTTGTAGAGCGCCCCCATGGTACTGTTTCTGAACCGTGTTTCCAATATCAACAAACTTTCGATCTTCGAATATCAAGAAATCGTGCTTCGCTGCCAAGCCCTTTAGCTCTTCCACGACAGATAACTGGAAGTCATCAAGGATATCGATATGAGTCTTCAAGACAGCAATATACGGTCCAAGCTCTATAGGCTGTTAGTCGCATCCTGAGCGCTCATAGGGCCTAGCACATACTGTTAGCGAGTTCAAGAAGATCCTCTGATGTTGTTAAGTCAGCGGAGACCACAACGTTGGTCTTCTTTCTCTCTGCGATTTCAAAGAGCTTCCGGGCAAGGGGATGAGGGTGCTGCTGTCCCCGTTCCCCATATGAAATCTGAGATTTTGACGCCATTCTGTAGTTGTGAAAGTTGCAAATGCAGGTTTCAGCCGTTTCTTTCTAACAGCTTCAAGACATGTATACAAGGTTTTTTTTTCGTCCTGAAATCTTAAATATTCGAACCGAGTAAATTTTTGGACAAACAACTTTCGTGCGACAACAACACCTGCAAGCACATGTACATATGTTGCATTGCGCGATGATATCCCAACAACATAATTACCAAGTATGATGACCTTTGTTTCACATGTGGTTTTCTGAGCGCTACTAGAATGTCATATATACCAAATGCTATCCATCAAAAATTGGACTTTCTCTTAGACCAGTATTCAATATATTACAACAACACTCGCTATCTAAGACAAGAAACACGATGCGGGCAGACATTCATACATACCCCGCGCCGCCTGTGAAACCTCAAGTTCCCAAAGTTATGTAGTCTATACTATATGCCAACTTGGGAAGTGTATCTCTCAAATATTGCCACCTTCCTCCATATTACAGTCAACATCTCCAAGGAATTCGAGAATACAGATATATAAATCTTCAACACATCGTAATGTTGCAGATATCTAGATCAAAAATTACTAGCCTACTAGTACTGTTTGGGTTAAATTGGCCTGGAGAAGTCTTTGAACGATTAAACATTAATTATCTTAGTACTCTTTATAAGTCTTCCCATTAACTATCAAATACTGCGATATAGCTAAGTCGGTGCTCTGCAATCGCGCAATTAGGATTCTCCACTATATATGTACTCCAAGCATGAACAAAATATAGAACTGATCACCTAGCCAATTCTAGTATTCGACTATATATAAAGAAACCTCGAAGGAGCAAGAGTTTTAAAGTATGCTATAATGTTAATTCACCCTATTCTATCTGCACTTTGCTATCTCATTTTAAATCCCAATATACCTCGATGAGCTCGGTGACCTCTTAAAACGCATGTTTGTTCGCTAGGCAATTCAGCCTGTTTGTCCCATCCCACCACCGCCACAAAAAAACCCCATAAAAAGAACTCCCACCTTCCCAAAACAGATTCGACATCGACGAAGCAAAAACTTTGCAAAAAATTAGTGATGAGAGTGGGATTCGAACCCACGCACGGTTACCCGTACCAGGATGTCGCTTGCTAAGGTGTGACCTTAACCTGGCGCCATAGACCAACTCGGCCATCTCACCATGATTTGATGGAAGTAAGGTCTTGTTTTTCGCTATATGTTCGTTCCGAGAACGATGGTTCGCGCCGACACCCAACTCAGCGCTGCATCTATGACTTGTGGAGGGTCTATGAAATTGATGTACGAACTCGGGTACTTTACATTAAAGGAGCAGATACTATTTACTGTCTGCCAGTAGGTCTTGATATTTATATATTATAGACTGCCCCAGTTTCATCTCAATCTGCTCTATCTTATCGTTGAATTATATGTTATGTTAATTTTGTAGTGATAGTATTAGATGTGTCTTAATATAAATATTGTATAATAAATTATTTAGTTTTGGTAGCATAGATTTATAATGTTTCTTGAGAGTTGTATCTATCAGACAGTAACAACCTTTCCTAGAAAAATGAACCCCTCCTGGTTATGCGAGACTGATACATCTTATACGCAACGCGGTATTTACTAGATGCTATGTATATATATAGATTAATTAGAGCTATTTTATTCTTATATACGCCACCAGTAGATGCTTTTGATTTTAATTTCATAGGTATAATTGGTAATTCAGAAGTTTTATTTTCGGAGAAGTGCATCTCGATACAAGATTGTATCGTCCTACACCATATATAGTGATGCTGGAGCAATAATATATTAATAGCAGGAATTATTATCGTCTTCAGGTAAATATGGCGTTTAGATGAATAGATTGAAATAGCTAGTCTTATTAGATGATTGGTAATATTTTTGCGATGGTATAAATTCCTGTCTCTATACATGTTTATCCCTTACTAGTATAGTCTGATTAATGTTTTGGCAACCCATCAACGATGGGCTTGCCATTCACCTAATATCTATTTTGGGTACTGCACCACATGATGCAGTACCCACCATTTCGTCATGTTTATATTATATTTTATATTTTATAATTATAGAGAATGCCGTTGTTGTCGACGAGGGAGAGCGCATCACATAACATTCAAGTCAGTGATACGCGTACACGGCATATAATATTTATAAGAATTGTTATCAAAATTAGTCATTTGGTAACTTCCTTGAGCATGAGACCAATTATGGAATCCGCGCACATCGGAGACGCGGCAGGACCGTTGAATTGATGCGATTCAACAAATCGCGTCCATAAGTTTTGTGATTAGTTTGTTAATTACTAGGAAGGATGATTTGTTCATTTATGATTAGGTATAAGGATGATGATGAAGGAGAGAGGATTAGAGGGAGGGGTAATGCGAGGTATATATACTTACCATAGAGCACAGCAAGGGAAAATTCGGAAGCACGAAGGCGAGTTTTTTTTTAAGAAGATACGTGAGCTATTGGCGTCTTTGAAGGTGGAGTGACTGCTCTTTCTAGGTGGAAATGGGGTTGACGTTATGCTGCTGATGTGAATCTGCAGTGTAGTCTAAGCTAAGTTAACGGTGATTGCCTTTCCTGACGGATGTAACATGAAGAAGCGTTAGCTTTGCATTGACAATTCGGTAAATTGTACGGTAATATTAGACCAATTATTTTGATGTGGTACCCTATCTACCCACGCTAAGAATTGGCTTTGGTATATTATCAGCACACCTAGAGATGCAGACATTCCACTCCTATGTCAAAGATCTGAGCTTTGATTGTCTTGTCAATCAATCAAGCGTACTCTTACAAAAGGGCAATGTTAATCCCATAGCGATTGCAGTAGCATATCAAAATCATACATCTTACAGACTTTCCCGAAAGCATATATATATGCACGCATAATACAATCCAAGTTATTCAACCCTCAGTCTCATGGTCCCTTCAACCTTCCTACGAGTTGTAGGTTCCAAGCTGGCGCTAGCGTGGTATTCTGGGCAATTTTGTGTTGTTTAGGATATTGCATACGAGAATGATATTACATGACAGGGGAACAATATATAAATACATATAAAGGTATAGTCGGATCGTATTAATGTTCAAGGTAATTCTAGTATATCTTGAAGATACTACAGTTTTTTCTTTTCGATTAACCAAGGAAAAAAGTTCCTCCCTTCGTTAATTCATCTAACTCATCGTTTTCTTGCTGAACTTTTCGATTGTGATATGAAATCCAGGTTTCTTCTCTATGTACATTGTTAAGCCTCTTGCTGGATTTCTTTGGGACCGGGACCGGGGCAAGTTGGATTGTTGGATGGCTTTGCTCTGGGGCCGCAGTTGCATATTTTGTCGAAGGACATGGCGTACAAGGCGAGATTGGTTCTTCAATATTAGTGTCCTGGGTAAGGTTGTTTAGACCTGGATTCCTGAAGTTTAGAGGGCGTGGAGGAAGCGGTTTTATTCTGGCTTCGAATTCCGATGGGAGTTTCAAATCGAAAAGGTCGAGAAGGAAAATTAACAGTTGAGGGTTTCCACTATGCATGGCCGTTGTGGTGAGCTACAGGATATAATTCGCTAATCGGGGATAGCATTATCATACCTTTTCGTCAAACTCTCGACTTTTCTCCTAAAGCTTCCTAAGAGGACAAAGAGCAAGTTATTTGCACTTCCGTTTGTTAATTCATCCTTGCTATGGTATTCACTGAATCGTGAAATGTCTTCCTGTAATCTTTGGAATTCTTCCAACAGTCGCAAAAGACCTTCGCCACCGGAGCTGTGTACTTTGAGACCGGAGCCTTGCGTATCAAGATCCTGGATGATCTGGCCACAATGAACGAGCGTATGAAGGAATTGGCAAAGACGCTTTAGCTCTGTGACCTGTGCTGGTAAAACTGATGTACCCGAGAGGCTATCGAAATGGAATTGAGGAATTGGTGATTGTCTGGACGGGAAAGAGAGTGAATCCCGGCTGGATATAGGTGCCCGGGCCGAAAGGTACGCTAGCCGCCGTTTGTACGATTTACTCTATCCAAAATACACTATTTGATTAACACTTGGTTTTGTTCGAGAGCTTAAGTAGAATCTGATGTAGCCGCTTACGATCTGGGTTGTGATATCAAACTCTATGCTCGCGAGGACAGGCTCTAATGTTGATAGGAGATAGCAGCAATCGTAATAAGCCCTAGCTGCTCCAGCGTATACCTCTGCTTTGTCTAGAATAACGGCAAGGCGAGACAAATGAAGGGCGTTGTTGAGAATCTCACTCTTCGAGGAAAGCACATGTGATTGGTCGGATTGAGCGGCGAGATTGAGTGTCGAAAAAGTTGGTAGCAGAGATACAGATAGTTGAGAAAACCCTTTGAGTTTTGGGTAAGGTGAAAAGGGAGTTTTTGGTACGGCTAGGGGATACGGTGAACTGGGAACTCGAGATCCGGTAGTTGCTTGGTTAGAATGTTCAAATTTACGACGATAACGGCGGAAGAAAGGCATTTCCTGAGGCGTAGTAGGTCAACATCCAGTAGGCGTAGTATAGTAGAACCAACAATTGCAGTTTGATTAATTCATATTAGGTGGTGATGGTTAAAATGCAAGGGAAATATGATAATCGTCAAGAGATAATGGTTACGGTTCTCAAATCCCATCGCTCCACGTGCTAGTAGATATATATACATATCTATATACAGACAGAGCTCGAGCGCTACGGAATGCAGGATAGTGTAGTTGACAACAGCAGCACTCCGCCACGTTACTATACTCAGCTCAAAGGGAACGACCCATTCGATTATAAACAAAGCCTTTCACACCCGCATAAGCGATTAAGGCAACTATCGATAGAGTGAACGTCTGACTTGGGGACACACCAACTTCGCCGCGGTTGTCTGCATGTTGGAATCAGTCGACTTTGCTTGAATTCGGACTGATCGAGTCGTTCTTTGTGCAAGTGTGAGCTGGCTTGGCTGGTGTTGGCCGGTGTTGGCCGGTGTTGGCCGGTGGGAGATCGTTGTGTTGCAGACTGGCTGTGGCGCTGCTGATCGGGCGCCGCTCCAGGAAATGACAGCTGCCACGGAAATCCAACTCAATCAACGTTCAACCTCGTTTCGTTGGATCCATCAACATTCTCGCTTCTCAATCTCCATGCCTTGTATCTGGTTGCATGTCTCTGCTTTTCGTTCGGTTTAGGACTTCGTCTGGGTCCCCTTTCTGATCACAGTCAGCAACCTGCCTGACTCAGCCAGCACTCGAGGTTGTCATCTTTCGGTAGAGCTGGGACTCCGCTGTGTGGCCGACCTAAACGAGCTGCTGGATGCATCTTTTCTCCACTGCACTTTTGTCCACAATCGATACTCACCTCCCGCTCGGACTCATCCTCCCTGGTTTCGCTTTAAACCTTCATCGCAGACGCGCCTTGACCGTTTCTTTTTTCTCCTGTTACAGGCGCGAGAATTGGGCAGCCCGCGCGGTGGGATCCTTCGGCCCTAACGTCGTTTCAGCCAACACTCAGCTCTCCACCCTTAAGAACTCAATCTTCGAATATAAGCTCACCACCATCCCTTCCCGGCCGCCAGCGAGACTCTCCCTCCAATAATTAAACACGCATTCCGCCTGTCATTTTCAATCTTGGTTATCTACGTATTACCTTCCAGGACTTTCGCATCACCCTCGTGCTCACGATGCAGATTGACGGTTCTAACCGTAATAACCTCGCTCCTGCGACTGTGATGCCTCCACTTTCATCCTCCCCTTCGCACCATCCGACACTACCGTGGTCGAACGGGATCCCCTCCCCACCGCGCATTCTGGTTCCACCGCCGACTCTCATCAACGACCCCGTCCACCGATCGCGATACCCACGCCAACAGCTCTCATTTGGTGGCCACCAGAGTATTCCAGCAGCCAGTCTCTCGAGCTCCCAGTTACTCGCAAACTCTGGCATTCTCCCCACGACGCTACAGGACTGGCGCTATGAATCCCGTCGCGAAGCCCAACAGATCCTGCCACACCTCTATCTAGGACCTTTATCTGCTGCCAAGGACCTGAATTACCTCCGTCGCGAAAACATCACGCTTCTCATTGCTGTCAGAAACAATGTCACAGCTCGGGCTCGACTTTTAAACGCATACAACGAAATAGCTAAAGATCCTGAGCTATCGGCTCGAATCCGTTTCGAATCTGTCGACGTTTCAGGTAATGCGGAACTCATCTCATCATTCCCAGTTGCTTCAAAACTCGTCGACGACCACCTGTACCGCAACGTTCCGCCAAACTTTGTTCGTCGCAAACAAAACGGACTTCCCGAACAGCCTCAAGAACCCGGCAAAACTCTGATATACTGCGAATCCGGAAACGAGCGAAGTGCAGCTGTTTGTGCAGCTTATATCATGCAGCACATAAACTGCACTGCTGTCCAAGCCATCCAGGTTATTCAGGGCCGGCGTTTCTGTGTCTGTTTTGACGATGCTATGAAGTATCTGCTTACAGGATACGAACCTATCTGGATGGCACGGCGCGATGTAGAAATGCAAAACAGCCTAGAAGCACAGCCGCCACCAAGCGCTCGAAGCTCCCTCTTTGGAAATGGTATCAACAACACGGATAATAGAAACCCACCAAAGAAATCAAAGCGAGGGATTGAAGAGGCCTATGACAATGAGGATATGGGCTATGGAGACCCATCACTTCAAACAGAACATGATGCTGCAAGATTCGAAAAACGGGAAGGCATCGCTCCTTTTTCCGATTCACAACATTCAGCCATGTCGATTGATGACGCAATGGATGATTCGAGTTGATCTTGAACATCGCTTGATTATTTAATATATCTATGTTTACGCTTACCATTTTGCGGATTTTACCTCGTTAGACGGGAGCCGGTGTTTTGAAAAGAACTACTGTCGGTGCAGAACAGTCTACCATTTTTGGGGATTCCCGTTCTTTTTTCACAATAGGATATTATTATTACAGTCTCCGTTCAGCCTATAACTCATGAATAGTGGCAGCATAACTCATTACTATTATACCCCATTTACGACAGTCTATCCTCCCTGTCTTTCCTGGTTTATATTCTTACTTGTGTATAAGGGTTTTCCCTACCCACATATTTCATTATTCCTTTTTTACGCAGTGTAATAGACCAAAACATTGTTTTCAAGTGCTTTTCCTAACGCGCGATTCTAATGCATACTGGTTTTTGTCTTTTTGTTTTCAGGAGGAGTTTGGAGGGATCTGATCGGTGGAAACCCAAAAAAGGAGGACGAGGTCCGGAGTTGGTGAGATACTTTTGTTTGTACTTTACAAACTAGCAACGGATAGCTCCGTTTCATATATTTTAAAGTCTTTCATCTTTAATGAATATGATACCCCTAACGGCCTGTTGTGTAGATATAAAAGCCCAATATATGTCAATTCAATATCTAATTATCTGGCCTCAATGAGAGAAGAAGCGAGAAAAAAAAATCAAACTGAGAAGAGCCCGCTTGGGTTATCTTATTTAGGTTCTATATAAAAGGAGCACCATAATATGCAAGACCAGCTCGAATACAAGTCTATACTGGATCGATCGCTAGGCATAAATGAACACCGCCCAATGTAAATAGTCATGAGAGGGAGAGGAAAAGGAAGAAGGTCAGCTAGTTCTTTATAGCACAACCCCACCAAGCAACTCCTTCAAGTACATCTCCACCACATCTCTTATGGACATACCCTCCTGAATCATCGATTCCCCGCCTCGTTTGAACAACTCCACGACCAAGCTTTCGAATAGCCCTTCGTCCCCTCTCATTACTTCGTCCAACCAGTCCATTCCGCCTTCTAAGGCCTGAGAAAGAACCATACCATCAACATGCGTCATGTTTCCTTCCTTTAGCATCTGTTGCTCTCGTCTGTGCATGGGTTTACTCTTGCCCTTCGGATATGCGATTCTTAGATATGTCTGTTGTATGTATACGAGAAGATTCAAGGCCGCGGAATTGAGGATTGTGAAATGGTAGATTGAGCCGTCGATGCAGGTGCCGATGATGTCGGTGTCCGGACGGACAATACCAGGCAAAGACAGGTTTCTAGGCTTCCAGGGGGCTCGGAGGTTACCTGATCGTAACGTCGCAATGCTGTTTGGAAGATACGCTTCGAAAGATTTGATCAAGTTGGTATTCGTACGACGGTCTGTGAAGATTAACCGGAAAGTCAGCCTTTTTCTTTTTCAAAGAGTTCGCTGGTAGAGTAGCTAGATATTTTACGCCAATTCATACCTGGTGGCATCCAGAGGCCGATAAGACCCTCATCTCTATCCGTAGCTAGAAACAAATTATCCTCTATTTGAACGTGGCTTCGACTAGCCCGCTCACGGTCGTCACTATAAAGACGTTGTAGCGACGGCGTAGGTGTTTCTTTGAATTGATAAACGGTCAAAGCGTCCAGCGTGCTCGAAACCCATAGCAAATTCTTTTCTTCTTGCACTGTAATCTGAAGAGGGGTCGATGAGACGGGATGGGTCACAAGACCCTCGAATTTCCACTGGCCGGCGGTATTGCGTACCAAATCGATCTTGGAAAGCGTTCTCTCAGAGCCAAATATTATAGAACTTTTTCCAAAAGTTGCTAATGAATAGACCGGCTCAGGACAAGAAATCTGGTTCCTCTTGCGAACTTCAAGATGTTTTTCGCCGCCTGATTTACTATACTTGAGAGAGAGAACCAGAATCCGGCCTTTTCTGGGTTGGCCTTCTGAAGCTTGGTAGCTCGTGCCGACTAGGATACAATTCCAAACTACACTCTTATCGGGAAATGTCCAATCTATTTGCTGAAATATTAAAATCCATTTTATGTTGGCGCACAGGGTGTCGTTTTACTTACTGCACAGACAATGTATCCTTTCGTTTCGCTTATTAAAGATAAGCTCATTGTATTTGGCGTCTCTGAGATCTCTGGGTAGCTGAGATTCGCCACTGTGAATAATTAGGCTAGTTAGGCGCGTCTGTAACCCTACTTTTGGGGATCATGTGAACCAACCTCTTGGGGTCTAGAAACAGAATAGTGGAGGGGGAATATTTCTTTCCGTCTTCATTATAATATTGCCCATTTCGCCCACAAACCACGGCAAGCAAGTCTTCACTTTCAATATACAGCACTCTAGAAGGCGTTTCCTTAACTTCTAGCTGCCTTGTGCAGACTGTTGGTAGTCTGCTTAGCATTGCTATTGAGATAGCAGAGTCAGTTGCACATATTATCGGATCGGGGAATTGCGTGGATCTGAAGTCATGGTTTAGGTGACAGAACGCCTCAATAGATGGCTGTTGTATCTTGGTTAGTAACCTGTTGTGCTTCCGGTATAGTTTAAAAGGCTGCATACCTCAGCAGCTTGGTTAAATATAACTGGGGTTACCACCAGTTTAAAATTCTCAATAGTCAACTGGTGGAGTGAATGAGTCGACTGAGCGAGTGCCCTGTCTGTCTGGTTTTCTCGGGTAGACATTAAAACCGGCAGTCTTCCAATTCTGACCCTTTTCAGCGGACCAAACTCGAGTGCCTCGATATCTAGTAAAGTTAGTCTGTTAGAGTTGTGGTTTTAGGGGTTTGGTAAGTAAAGATTCACCTATTTCGGCATAGAATACATAGCCATTCCGAAGACCACATACAAGAAATGTCTTCCCCTCCGATTCCAATAGACAGGCAGATTCACAGACTGGAGACTGAGCTTGCGTGCTAACTACTTCTCCGTCAAGCTCCAGTCCATCACTCGCTATCATCGACTGTCAGCTGATTATATGTATAGTACAGACTTCCAACTTACTCGCTAACTGCACCCGCGGTACCAGGTTACCCGTCGCATCGAGCTCATAAAAGTCCAGTGTGAACGCTTTAGTCTCTGCCAGGAGGAACGTTCGATTTCCTCTGTTTTTTACTTGATATTAGGGCCCCTGTTCATACACAATATCTCGATAATATATACTGACATGTCCATGAAGTCTAGGAATGTCGGTTGGGATGAGATATTAAGAGGCTCCCCTCGTTTTTGCAGAAGTCTATATTATTTGTTAGTCAAAATATTCTGAAGTTGATTTAAACGTAATTTTACCTGTCTTGGTCTCCGTTAGACACCGCTTGAAGCGCCATATTCCACAATTGAAATCCAGTCGAGTTTTTTATAACTAAAACAACGGTATCATTTTTCAATGCCGCAGCTACAATAAAATGCTCAGGTGGGCAGTCCCACTCCTGTCCCGGTGAGGGTACTTGTACATCGGATTCAACATCTGTTTCGTCCAATATCGTCGAGTAGACACCTTCAGTTGTAACCTGTACACAGCGTCCATGGCTAACCTTTGCCGCTAGGGTTTTGACGTGGTCTCCGATTCTAAGGGATACAATATCCCCGACATCGCTGGGGTCTAAGGTACTATAAGGTAAGTACCACAAATTTGTCCCCAGGACCAGGCAAAGCAATAAAAAGCATCCTCTTCCTGCATGTCCATGAAGCGGTATGACCTTTGTTATAGGATCTGTATTGTCAATATTAGTTGCGGGGCGGCACTCTACTCCGTGCCGCAGTTCCGCGACAGCACCGTGTTCGCCAAACCCTGTACATGCATACAATCTGTCTCGTGGTAATGACATATGGCTACGATCCGAGTCCCTTAGACTCAGAACGTTAGAATCGAAAACCGGCGACCAATTGAAAATCTCCTGTATAAATAACGGTCCTTTAGGGGACGGTGCATTTGGTCGTTTTGGTGTGATCTAGACCATCATAAGCATGAAATGCACTATGAATTCAGAAAACTATATCATGGTCAACTGACTAGGTAGGTGCCGCCAGCGCTTGCTTCTCCCGCAGCGATCAATAGGTCGCTACTGCTCTCAGTCTGAGCTTCGTGAAACACGAAGGCTTTATTGACAGCCCCAGCGAGTCTACCGGATTGCACTGTTTCGATCCCAGGCCCATAGCTAGACTGATTGTTGTTCAAATAAATCCAGAAGAGCTGGCCGTTCTCCTTTACAATATAGAAATCGTCGTTTCGCTGTGCGTATCCTGCATTTCTGAAAGGCCGCGCCCATGCAGTAACGACTCTGTCTATTTTCGATGTCTATTAGAGCGCTTGAATTTTGGGATACGCCAAACTAGAACCATTTAGAAGACTTACTGTCTCTAGAAGATGCTACTGGGATTGGAAAATTTTTCCATTTGCAGTTCCCGCTTGTGATATCTGCAGCTTTGCCGACATATATAGCATGCTCGCAGATCAGTGCAAAAAAAGTCGGGATTGTCAAAGGGACAATGTGGAACGGTAGTCCCCACTCTAAAGAACATTAGGTTTTATAGTGTTAGGCAAGACGAGGTATGTTGGACGTACTTTCCGGGAGCCGTAATCCGTCTTGGCCTAGTTGTGTCGCTCGTGAAAGTGGCAGGTTTGTATTCCACTCGTACAGAAGCATTCTCGATTGTTTGAACTTGCTATATCCCACATTAGTTTTGATATTTCTTACCTGTCTATTCTCTTGGAAACGTTGCTTGATAATGCCTACTTAACGAATGAAACCATGAATACAACAAGCTCAGGATCATTGGCTCGCAAGAACTCAATATGGAGTATGATTCCGGGCACCTGGAATGTTTTTTCCTGTAAACTCACGCCAATTGTTTTTTGTTGTTAGCAAATTTACAAAAAAATTTCAGTTGACTTTTATCGTTATTTGGATCTTCACATACATGTCGAAGCGGTATGAAGGGTTGTCCATGGGCTAGCTTTTGAGCCATAGTTTCGGCGTCATGTGTTCCGTATAACCTGAAACTACCCTCCCACGCACAGACGGCCAGAGCCCGAGAGCTAGAAAGAAAATTCAGATCAGCCAAAAAAAACGGAGGACTGGGCTTTTTAGAGGTGAACATACTGAAAATCGACCGATATATCTTTACCTACATGACTGAGCTTTGGTTGTTCTGGTGAGATTTTATGGGTCGATACCACAAAATCAAGCTTTCCTCTTGCTGTAACATCAACGTAGACGAATGCTAGATCTCCTGATTCCAACGAAATCACCAGTACTTGCTTCGGAATCCTGTGAGGGAATCTCGAAGACGATGAAAACGGGGAATCGCTATCCTCTTGTTTGATTTGGCCGAGAAAGCTGCTCGAAGAACCTTTCACGTCGAGGAGCCCTGCGGATCGGATTTTGCAAAAGAAGTCGCTCTTGGTGGTAAGAAGTTCGAGATTGAGCCTCTCGGTGAGTTGACGGAGTTCAATATGTCGTTCCTATACCCCACCCGGGCAATTAGAAGCGGTGGTGTTAGCGTGCCTCAATGTGGGACCAGAAAATATATTAGACCAAACGGTCTGAATATGGCAACAAAAAATGGGAATAAAAATGGGAAACTCGAGCGACGCACCCCGACGAACACAACATATCTATCGTCTGAGTCGCAACGGATGGATGCAGATAAGATGAAGTGGATGACCGGTGAGGGAATCAAGCATTCGGAAAGCAGGCCGTATTTGGGCCCAAAGTCAGTGGCTCTTGGTAGCGGGTTCGCTGTTTCCTTGTCCTTCAGTCTGTTATAAACTTCAGAGAAGCTGACATTTTGAATAGTGTAATCACCTTCGAGATTAGGGGCATAGATCTGCACAGTATCCTCCATCAGCGTTATTGAAGAGGGGGGGGGGGTTATGGCTTCCCTGTCTCCCGGGCACGAATTCAAGTTTTTTTTTTTTGAAGATCAAGGCGTATCAGAAAAAGGTGGATGATGACTGGAACTTTCAGGCGTGGGATTGGGGCCCTTTGCAAGCTGTTGGTGTTCTGAGAGAAAGCGATAGAGTGTTGTTTTATTCCGCCAACCGGCTTGCAAAGTCTTATGAATCCGACACAATTGCAGAGCCCGACCAGTACCTATCAGAAGAAGTTTCGGCGAAGGTTCCTGGGGCTCAAGGGTGGAGAACTATTATATCTATCTCAAACACCTGGCTAACTAGATGGGGTGTGGGAAATCAACATTTCAGTCGGGTCTAGGTGGCTTCGATTGGAAAGGTGCAGTTGCAGCACGTACACCACTGGAGAGGTAGGATCGATGCAATGGGATTGTGCCTTGAGCATACTCACCCAGCGGCCGACGCTCGCCAACCCGGTAGCGTTCTGTCAAGCTAGCTGGGTAGCAGTAACTAGTGCAGAGGGAGGTCGAGCTAAGCCAATCTTTCCGAAGTCTCGATATATTTGCTTTTGAACAAGAATCAGTTTGCGATATAGTCAACAGTTCCATCGCTTGATTCAGGACGAAAAATCAAAAACCAAGAGAGGAGAAAGAAAAAAAAAAAAAAAAAAAAAAAAAAAAAACCGAAGCCCCGCCGCTGCTGTTGGGGGCTTAATGCAATTATATCTTCCAAGCAATTAGTGGGCAAATCTGCGATGGATGTCCGGTCTAACCCCTCTCAACAAGGACCAAGAAGTATATGCCTACTTTCAATTACCGAATTCGCCAGTACCTCAGGATACCTCGGGATACCTCATCCGCAGTCAGCAATCGTCTGTTGCCTTGCATGGATCGCTTCTCTAGGTGATTTAGGGAATAGACTTGGTGGAGATTTTATACCAAGCCATCCTCCAGCGTAGTGGCGTGGTTGAACGATTCCTCAACCGGCGCTGATAGGGCCAATTGCATGTGCAGGACCACTTAACCTCCTAACGGTTTCCTATCCTGGGGATCCCAGTATCAGAACTTGAACAAGTTCATTAGCCTCCCAAACGCCCTCCATTCAAGCCGTAACCTGCCCACGTCCTATACCACGTAAGCATTTTAATGTACTCTATTCAGACAGATGTCATTCGCTGGGTGTATACAACCGGATGTTTTAATAATAATAAAAACAAGCTATAGTTCCTGCCAGTTCGGAAAACACACCCCTCCATCCCATTCGCCCGTCTGCCCGCTGTCGAAAGACCCGGGGATTTGATGCAAGAATCGGTCCGGAGGCACAGCGCTCATCGGACTCAATCTGTCAGACGTTTCATTTATAATATCAAAAAAAACATTATAGCCAAATGACCTGTCACATTTTTATTCTGGTTCTTAGGTTCTGATTTTTATGTCTACACAATTGGAAGATAGCATGTGCCTATGGATCGCTAACGCCTGACGGGGATCCAAGGAGCCTTCTAGAACCCCCCTAGGATGTTTGTTTTGCCGCTAATGTATATCTCCTGCAAACCCATCACGAGATTACGAGGGGCCGAAACTATGTAAAAAAAACTGGCTGGCTGATTGTCACAGTATCCAAACCCTTTATAAATTTATCCAACCGAGACGAAGCCAACGGGAATGCCGTCTCTCGTCGTTATCAAATGGCTTTGCAGCCTGATAACGAACCAATTAGACTGGATTTCGTCTGATTTTGTTCTTTGGGTTTGATGGATGGCTACAGTCAAAGCTCAACTTGCCGAGTCGACAAATGAGCATAAACATTCTCCTGCGGTGTGATAGACTAATATATGTGTTCTGTCACATGGGGTTATAGCACACAGATTGCTTGCATGAGGAGAACTTCGATGGTAACACAAAATCTCGATTTGGAAAATGGACCGGACAAAATTTAGCGCCGGGAAGAATGGGGAGGTATCTTTTGAAGATCTACATCTCCAGTTTCTTCTCTCCCGCTTTGTGATTTAGGGTTTTATTAAACTATAAGGTACGGTCCTCTAGTACGACCCACTCTTTCGGCTGCGACGGTTCGCCAGGCAGAAGCCGCGGGTGCCACTACGCTCGAAACTGACTATGAGGGTGTGGTCCCTTTTCATGAATGTTCGGATCGCAGAGATATTAAACTAGCTCAATACACAGCGGATTATCCACGGTAGTCTCGGGGGGGCCTCCGCTCTTTGTGTGTTCTACAGTAGGTGTCATAGACAATCCTTTCAAGAATATATGCCGTAATATACCATTCTTTTATTCGCCGTCTTGGACAAGGAAACCTGGCATTGACGAGTCATTAAAATAAGTTTGGGAGTGTGTGCTTGATCGCGAACCAAGTTTCCCAGGTTTGTTTCCAAGCTTGGCTAGCGATAAGTGACTTGTCGATACTGACAATGGAACTGAACCACACTAAAAAGTTAACACTAACAAGCACAAACAAACCCGATCTGTATTAGCTGTCTCTGATTAGATAATTAAAGTCTGGTGGAGGCTTCGGCAGGATCCGAACCTCCGAGAAAGCATAAAACTTTGTGTTCGAATCCACTCTTGCTGCTGGTTTTGGGAGGCAGCGATGCTTGGCATGGTAGTTGCATGTAACCGCCTGAACAAGTCGGTGTTAACTAGTAGTCACGTGGCCAGACCATCAAACGTCATTGCGCAGAACGAATGATTGATTCTCGCTCAGCAACCTGGCCTATCAACACGTGCGCGGATTCAGACTTCCACCAAATGACCGACTGACTTGGTTGGCGTCTGAACAACAAACATCTACAAACGTGTACTCTTCTACATTCTCAAGGTCTCGTAAATATATAACTACAAACCGTCTATAGAGCCACGGGTAACCCCGCTCTGAGCCAAGCCCCTGTATGGCCCGCCATGACCGATGATATCAAACAAGAACCGGAGAGCCCAGATGCTGGCTTTGACGAGAAGATCAAAATAGAGGAGGAGGAAGAGGCACTGGATTTCGATAAAGAAGCAAAGCTGCTGAAGGCCGAGAAGTTGCGAGCTCTGTGCGACGCGAAAGAAAGGGATGGCATAGCGGTGCTGGCGCTTTCGAAGCATGGTCTGGTGAACGACGAGATTAGAAAGCAGGCTTGTAAGCACCCATTTTTATAGCGCTGCGTGATATCAGGCCATAGCTAAGGTAATTCAAGGGCCTCTTTTACTCGGCTACGACCCGTCGACCATCAAGACCGAACTTGAAGATGCCAAAGTAAAGCTCGAGGATGGCAGGATTATCCTACAAGATTACCTCGGCCGAGGTCCCTATACAAAACTCCCTCCGCACCGAGATGAAGAGCAGGTGGAACTGGACGTGAACCGGTCCTTTGTTTACTATCCTACTGGTACGCTCCCTGAAATGGTTGCCGGGTTTTCAAGAGACCGTGAACTTATACCATGTAGGTCATGGACAACCGTTAATGTCAATTGCTGGTTGAAACATAGGTCTCACAACGAAAGAGATGGATGCTCAGAAGCTCCAATTACAAAATCTTATAGTAGAAGTCCTACGGCGACACCCAATCTTGTGCTACTTTCAAGTATGAGATATCTCACCCAATTCTTGACCTTTAAAAATACATTCTAATGACAGTAGGGGTTCCACGATATCTGCCAAGTTTTCCTCTTGGTACTTGGCCCACGGCTAGCACCTTTAGCCGTCGAATATATGTCACTACTGAGGATAAGGGATTTTATGCTTCCCGCACTAGGACCTGCTCTCTGGCACCTGAAGCTCCTTCATCCGATTTTGTATTCGGCGGATGAAAAGCTATGCCTTCATCTTTCGACGACACAACCATTTTTCGCTCTTGCTGCTACACTAACACTCTACGCGCATGATATCCAAGCATACGGTGATATAGCTCGATTATTTGACGCATTTCTGGCCGAATCTCCTGTTTTCCCGGTCTACTTCTTTGCCACGGTATGGAAAACCTACAAGCCAGCCGCGAATAGCAAAGGACCTTAAACTAATGGGAATCGCATGTTAGATTGTTATGTCACGTCGGGAAGAACTTTTTGATATCCCTGACACCGAACCGGAAATGCTCCATTCGGTATTATGCAAGTTGCCCAAGCCGCTGGATCTGGAAGGTCTGATATCCAAAGCTATCGATTTGCAATCTTCCCACCCGCCTGAATCGCTTCGCATTTGGAGCAGAGTGCCCTCATCCAGCGTTCTGAAGACATACCCCGGCCCGTTAAAATCAAGTAACTTTACATTTGAGAAGGAAGTACAGAAAGACCTACTACAGGGAGAAGTGTTGTTCAGGAAACAGGAAACTCAACTGGCAAGGGAGACCCTCAAGACGCAAATAATCAGCAACCTGCACACGCACAAGAGTACGATCGGCTGGACTGTGCTAGCGGGTGTATCCGCTGTTGCACTCGGCTACTATCTTGGCAAGAGAGGCATGGACACTAGAGCGATCTGGCAGTCCCTGGCAGCGAATTTGTGAAGGTTAAATATTATCGAATTTCGACATTATGAGACATATTTCGGTTATGTATATACTGAAGTGGGTCCACCTTGTTCGCATGCATGCAGATGTGGGAAAATTTTTTCTTCTTCATACTTCTTTTTCTTCATCTGCTTTTGCGGAGTTTTGGGACTTTTTAGCTCAGATCTTAGTGGTAGCTAAATACTTTGAAGCCTTCTTTTTTTCCCTCCCCCTTGCCTGATAGTCTTCTGTGGTTGGTAACGAGGAGGGCGGTGCCGGAAATTGTGGGGAGCTCATCGCACTAGCCCCAAAAGTTAGGATGAAAAAAAAAAAAAAAAGAGGGCTTGAGCGAAGGGTCAAGGTGTCATGCGGGGACCAGGCACCATGCATGGTGGATCGAACCAGCATGATTTTCTCTGGGAGTTTGGATTGAACAAACGGGTGGAACTGCTCACTTTGGCAGTATCTTGGAATTTGCCAAAGGCTGCCTTTGCGACTAACCGTTTTTACGATTTCCAGAGAATGAGGGGGTCGCCGTTTTGAAACTAAAGGAGATCGTTGAAGGGTTGATAAAAAGTGGTGAAGTGTCCATATCCCAACTGCATGGGAACATGAAAACTCATCTTCCCTTGCTGCTTGTCTCAGTGAGGGTGAACACATATTCACATTCATATTTGCAAAGTGTTTGGCAGCGAGTCAAGCGTATGACCGATAGACGGTATGTTTATAAGTGTCTGTCGACGGTCAAATCCTTTCCTGCAACGTATGCCTGCATGGACCAGAGCTCGAGCTAGCGATGTGTCCACCCCTCTGGATTTCCTGAAGTGGAGAGCGCCTGCATCATGTATTATATTCCGCACAAGACATGTCGACGGCTGGTTGCCGTACCTGACGTCTGAGTGGCCAGTTAGTGGGACCCGGTCAAAACCCCCCCCAAACTCCTCGCTTGACGGAGACCCGGTCGGTGGCCCTTTTCAGCCTGCATGACATTTATTCAAGGTCATCCGCCTGTATTCATTCATGGCCATAGCGCTGCTTCCCAACGAGAAAAAAAAAATTTTTTTTTTTTTACGAGAAATTTGAGTGGGACGGAAACGAAAAAGGATTTATTTTATTTTTCTGGTCTAATATATTTGTTATCCAAGGAGAGACGAGCGGTCAACATTCCAGGCATTCCAGCGGATTGCAGTTGCGGTTACTATTACTATTACTATTACATGTGGTGATAGCATTATTATCTCATGAAATCGAATAAGGAAATCGAATAAGGAAGCAACGCCGGTTGCCGGACGGGCTGGTCAAGCCGGGTGGTAGCTTTGGAGGGCGCCGGGTTATCCTGCTTTTGGATGGATTCTTTCCGGTCTCGCCCTTCACATTTAATCGACGGGCGTAATTTATCAACTAGAATTTATATTTTAGTTATATTAACCTGCCGATGCGCCGCTTTTCCCATTTCTATATGTCATATCATATCATATCTTTCCTGGACAGTTATATCGTGATCGGCTAGCAGAGCGTCAAAAGAAAAGGTGCGGAGGGCTCTGGACACCGCTTGCCTGGACACTCGCCTGGACACCTGCCCACTGCCAACTGCCTGCCTGCCCGCCTGGCTCAACTCCCCGCTCCGCCCAACCAACCAACCAGCCAGCCAGCCAACCAGCCAGCCAACACCCGGCTCCAGCGCTGGACCGCCAACGTTAACAGCCAGCAACATCCCACCTGCCTCCTTCCTTTTGTTCTGCCCTCCTCCCACCAACCATACCCAACCAACCAAGATACTATCTACTACCAGCATCCCACTCCGGACTCAACATTCCGATATATAAACCCGCCCCGGATCGCACATTTTCAATCTTCAACCTGTTTACCCTCAACTTCCTGCCGCCTCAAAAACCGCTGGAGAGGCTAATTGCGGACCATCTGACGGCATGCCGTTAGTATACAACACCCATCCGAGCCCACCAGCACCTCCAACATCATCCGTCACCACTACCAGCGGTGGTGACGGTAGTGCTGGTGGTAGTGCTGGTGCTGGTTCTGGTGCCCCTCATATGCACTTCGTTGGCGGAGGCAGAGATGGTGCTGCCGACGTCGGACGAGATCTTGACCGGAACTCCAGTCAGAATTCCACCATCGACAATACACCAAATAATCGAGCAGAACTCATCAGGCGGTTGAAGGCCAGAGAGGCTCGCATTTGGTCGTTGAATACCAATGTGGGTTTTTTTTTCTTGAAGTGTACTATTCTTTTTATTTAATGCTTTTATTCGTTCACTTCCAGTTGTCACTCTTGCTTCGCTTCCTACGCACACAATCCATATTCTGTGCCTTTTTGCAATCTGTTGAGAGAGTCTTGACGTTTCTGACAGTTTATTTCTCCTCATTACATAGAATCTCGAAATCGATCCGAAATCAGTTCCCGAACCAGCCAACGACCAAAATGGCCCTCAATCTGCCCTCCATTCCGGGGTATTCGCACCCGACAGTCGGCAGCTGCAGCATCCCCCCTCACCCGTCGCCCCCCACTTTCACAATCCCTTCTACAACGCTCGAAATCCCCATGCCGAAGTCGCTCCCACCGTTATACACCACTCTAGTCTATTTCCGTACGCACAGGAAAACCAAGCTAGAGCCGGTCGATCGAGGGCACAGTCTCTGTCCGGTTACATTCTCAAACACCCAACCTCGCCTCTCGCACTCTCTTCCTCCGAGAATGACAGCATTGACGAAATTAGCAATCCCATCGATATACTAGACGCTCGTTTGCGTACCCGTCGGGCTTCGTTGGTCCCTTCGATTTCCTCGTTACACTCGTCTCAGGCTCCTGCCCCTCCATCGTACTCTCGACATGCATCCCGCCGCTCGATTTCTGACAACTGGTACGACTCGTTCCCCGTCGCACCGTCTCATTCCCGACAGTCGTCGAGACGTCTATCAATCGGCGTGGGTCTTGGTGGCGACCTCCCCGTCGGATCCTTCGTCGGATCCTTCGAGGAATCAATCCTTAACGGACGAATGTCAACAACACCATCAAAACCATTGCAGTTTCTAGCACAGATTGGTGTCCTAGGGATCGGAAAGTGCAAGGCGTCTCTGCGATGTCCAACCCATGTTACGGTACCTTTCCCTGCTTATTTCTACTCTGTGGGGGACTATGATAGTCCATCACCGTATGTTGGCCAGATAGACCTCGATACGGCTCTGCAGAGCCAGCCAAAGCATTCAAAGACATTTCCTGAAGGCGGTTACCGTATTCCACCCAAGGGCCAACTTCAAATCATTATCAAGAACCCAAACAAGACGGCTGTCAAGCTCTTTTTGGTCCCCTATGACCTCACTGATATGCAACCCGGCCAAAAGACGTTTATCCGCCAAAAGTCTTACTCGGCAGATGCATACATCGATACCCTCACTAAACCGGGGAATGTACCAATGACGCCTGTGACGGCCCAGAAAATGAGAGATAAAGACCGGGAGGCCTTGCGATACCTGATCCACCTCCATCTTTGTTGTCCTTCAAAAGGGAGATATTACCTCCACCGCAACATCCGCCTGGTGTTTGCCAACAGGGTCCCGGACGGCAAGGAGAAGCTGCGAAATGAGCTTCATCAGCCTGAGCCAAAATATTCACCATGGAAACCAGGAGCTGACTCTATGACGCCGAGAAGACGCCGAGGAAGCAGCATCTCTTTCAGTCTTGCAGCCGAGGAATTCATGTTGAATGATAATGCCAGACATAGGATGAACAATTTTAAGTTTGGCGGTGCCCCGGTGATAGCCGTAACTAATAGGGACGAAGAGGAAGAGGAGGTGCCACCTACGAGTATGGCTATCCAGGGGAGACGAAACAATACCACGGTGATAGATACCGATAATAAGGATGAGGATGGGGATATCTCCATGGCGGACGATGGCGCTAGCACGGTTACTAGTGGATCGTGGGATAAGCTTAGCCTTTGTTCGATAGCCAGCAGTCGGAGCGATAGCAGTCAACATGGACTTTTGGCGTTGAAGTTGAAAGGTGCCCAGAAACCTACCAAAAACAATACCAAAAAATTGAAAGAGAAGGAAAAGACGCCAGAGGCGTGAAAGGTAAGAAGGCGTTAATTTTTAAAGGCTAGATTTATGTTTTTCTGTTGTTTAAGATTTCTTGATTCTTACCGTTCTACGGATGAGTTTTTGATTTTTGGCAGGTTTATATGGATAACATTTATATTGGGAACGGGTCTTTTGTTTCGTTGGTACTGCAATTTCTTTAAAAGATTGTTCGTTTTCTCCTTCTCTTCTTCGACCTTCAAGCAAGCAAAAGAGCGTAACAAAAACAAATCAGCATATGGTATTCCTTTTTTGATATCAAGAATGGAGTTTTAAAGGGGATGTCCTTCTTTTCTGTATATTATTTCCTATTTTTTGGGTTGGGTTGTTCTTGTGTGTCCTTTTTCCATATATCTGGTCGTTTCACTGCAAATAGATCCTGAATTCGATTTCACATCGATGCTTTCTCCCACTCTATTTTCTTTCTTCCCTTTTTTCAAATCTACATTTGATTTACATTATATCTTCCTTGGTATATCACACATTTTTATGGCGAATTTCTGGCTCTCCACTTTCCCTCCTGTTCGGATTTTTGAAAGACGTTTTTTATGCCTACACTGGCTCTTCTCATTGTTTCTAAAGAAAGAAAATACCAAAATACGAGACAAAAAAAAATTTAATCGGTTTGCTGTATTTTTTCCTTCTGGTATCTCCATACCCCTCGACGATGTCTACATCTCTATCTTTCTCTCTTGCTTTATTTCGGTTTCTAGATCATATTTGCATGCGTGCAGTCATACGCACTATAGAATGCCTGAATTTATCACCCGATAACCCTGTATGTAACTCCAAAAAACCTGATTCATGTATCAATATCAGAGATATGTATAGTTAGATATATTGGGTTTGTAACGTAGGAGCTATAAAACAAGATTAAGAGAATCTATATATATCCGTTTTATCATCATCCAGAGTGGAAGAACAGGTATAATTTCGATCTAAATAGACCCCCGAAAATAAGTGTCGTACACGATACCCGATACTGGTTGTCAAGTAGTGGGTACGCTGTGACCCAGCGAGAACTGCGTGCCTGTGTGTGTGTGTGTGCCACCGTGTGTGGATCGGATATGCTTGAAAAACTTCCATATAGCCGACCCTGATATTCCTTTAAAAAGATTCCCATATATTCCCCAAGTATAGGTATAAAATAACAATAAACCCCACTACCAAAATTCCCAAACCAGATATTTCCCAAAAACTGTAATCCCATTCCGATGAACAGAAAAATCAAAACCAAAAAATTGTTAAAAGCACCATATTGTAAACAGAAAAAATAATACAAAGACCCAGAGGAGAGAACAAGTCTATCCCTGTATTCACATCGACTATCCAACAAATATCTTACATCCTGTCAGCGTCACTAAATTGGCTACCGATTTCGCTCCACCCGTCCGTATCGCCGATGCTGGAAGCCATATCGCTAACAAACTCGACACGGTCGTCGAGCTCGCTCTCTCCTTCGTCCGAGTCGATCATGCTTACTGCTTCGGACTCGGATTGAAGTGATTGAACGGCCGAATGGTCTTCATCATCACCATCAACGTCCCCATCAGCTTCAGCTTCACTGTTGCTTAGATCGGCAGCCTGGTCTTCTGCCTCCGCGGTACCAGTGATATCTTCCGTCCATTGCTGGATCGCCCAGTACGGCTGGGAAGTGGAGAAGGTGGTATGGTGCTCCTCCTGATCCTCCGTCTCTTCTTCCTCCACCGGAGCAGGTATTGCTGCTATGGTAGCGGCGGATTCGGTAGCTACCGGTGGTGCCACCGGTGCGTCCTGATATTGTGGGTGGGAAGGACGTGGTGGTAGCGCTGGGGGCTGATCAATAACGTTCTCAGAGACCGGGATAGGTATCGGCAGCACAGCAGGGATCATCGGTGGCGCATTGTCGTTGGACAGGGGGAATCCCTTTTCGGACATCGCAGGCGATAGAGTGCTATCCGAGGAGGCATCGTTGTCCGGCAAGGGGGACTTGTTCAATGTGTGTTGTTGCTTCTCCGATTCCGTCGTCGCATCGAACAATACTCTATTGTCGTCGTCAAAGGGGGATTTGTTGCTAGTCAACGAAGATGACGGTTCCGGTTCGTCAAAGCTGACGCCGCGGTAGGGGGGTCTGTGTCGTAAGGCGGAGTCGGCAAGATATGCGTCCCGACTGGAGCCCGCGGCCTTCTCGTCATCACCACGGAGGGTGATGCTGTCAGCCGAGTTTCTCCTCGACCGGGTTCGAGAATTTGCACGGGAGGATCTGAGTAGGTGTCCTGAACCGTCGAGTGGCCTGCCACCGAAGGCCATAGGTTGATGGCGCTGATGAGGCTCGGAGGGCATTATTTCTTCAGCAAAGGTGTGCATTGCTAGTGAGATTTTGCGGCGGGTCCGGTCGACGAGCTCTTTGACTTGCTCTCGGTTCTCGTAGACGGTGTAACCGGCAGCGATCAGGACGGCGCACATTATGATGACGCCTGATTTGGCGAGGGCGGTGTTAGCCTTGATGGGATGAACGGGTTGGTTATAGTAGTGAGAGTAGGGACCTTTTGCGATAGGTGCGGCAGGCATGATGAATGATAGATAAACACAAGAATACTTAGAAATCTGTATATGATAAAAGGTGGAGAATCTCAAAAATAATTTTCTAGCGTAGGTTGTCTGGATGTGAGAAAACAAGACGATGTTAGTGAGAATGTCGGTAGAAGGTTGAGCTGATAGACGTTGGGGGGTTGGAATGGGGAGAGAGGGGCTCGTGGACAAGGAACTCGGGGTCTGTACGTACCACACAACCGCGCGAACTCCGATAAGCAGGAAATCGAGTGGGAGGCCGATGCGGGATTGGAAGGAAAAGGCGAAGAGGAAAGATGTAAGGGTAGACGACAGGGAATGGCGAATAATGAAATGAATGGACTCGATCCCCGCAGAAGAGGCCTAAGAAACGAGTGAGGGAGAGAAGTATTTTGTAATTTGGTTCGATGTGATGGTGAGTGGTGTGGTGAAAGGCTGGTGCAGGCCGTCTTCGGGTGGAGAGGGTGTGGGCAGCTGAGATGCAGGGTGGATTGGCTAGTGAACGCGAACAACCCGGATGTTGGAACTTTATCGCCACTCTAAATGTCAACGGCGGGCGTCCCCGGTTGAGGGGTTACGAATGCTGCGATGCAGCAGCTGGATAACAAAGGCCTTTCTCTACGGCACAAAATTGAATTAGCCCGACGAGTCAACAGCGTATTCAGAACTGAATGGAAGCAGCCAAGCTATGGCATTCGCAATCTATCAAACGGAGAGGGCGGCAAATGTGGGGAACAAGGGCAGGCTTCGGGCTTACCAATGCGAAGGGCCAGAAGATCACCGAGAGCTCCAGAAACCTGGCCCAAATGAAAAAGAACCTGTTCGTGACCGACGACTGTATACAGGAAACGGTAGGCACGAGTAAGAGCTAGCTGGCAGGAGTTTAGGATGTGCAACTGGCTAAATATCAAAGTTCCATCATCTGATCTCTGCTAGCCCCGATATACATCGTCTCTAGATCGTAACTGTCGAGCACACGAACGAAATGTCTCTCCTGTTTGCCTTTTTTTGTTGCCCCGCCTTTCTGTGGCGGCAGACCGAATCCGACGGGCCTGGTGGCGTAAGCGGGGACTGACTGGGTTCGCATGCGGCAGCATTTACAAAGCTTATTGGCAGACAAGGACACTCAGAACGCTAAATGAAATGTCGCACGTCGCGAACAGACATTTGAAGGTGTAATATCCCGTGTATCTGAAACGAGTATGAATGAGAAATGATCTAGACAGCGGGCTGCGCCAGGTAAATGTTGTCAAAGAGACTGAAACAGATTTTGGTTCTGAGAGACCGAGAGGACCGAATGCGGGCTGTTCGACCAAGAGACGAAGTAGTGTTCTCCTGGTCTGAAAGCCTATAGGCTATAGAAAGCAGTTTTGCGCATGTCGATGTGGTTATATGGTATGGGTGTCGGATCTATGACAGGTTGTTATCCAATTCCGACACCAATGAAGGCATCAATGGCGCCGCAGCCAACGATAACAGTGACTCGCGTGGTGTTTCTGATAACCGTCCACATGTTGGTCCTGATTAAAAAAGATACTATTCGACGTTTCCAAGGGATTAGGTATGGCTGAAGTGCTTCTGGAGTTGGCTATCTTCTGCAGCGGGGTCGGATTGTTGATGTCGTGCACGAATTGAAGGTGATATTTTGAAGCGAGCGAACGAGACCTCGCGAAGCTCACGCTGAGGCCTTCGAACCAGCTAGGGCTCCAGACCTGCCTCAACACACCGCCCAAATAGCAACAGGATCCACAGAGCCAGCCATCAGCAGAAGAGTCTTATGCAGACGGACATCTTCATTGCATTATTTCCGCCATCTGTTGTTTACCGGAACGGAAGAGAGTGTTGGATATAAATATAAATATATTCAGGATCTAATCGATATCAAAAGATACCAGCCCAGCCCAGCCCGGCCAGAACAGCCAGACCAAAGCTACAACGACACACAACACACAACACAGCTGGCTGCTAGCTTGCAGCAAGGAGACCCCAAAAAAACACTCCGCACAGCATCGTCCATCGAATCCCATCGATCGAACAACCGAACGACCTTCCAACCCTTCGTCCCGACACCAAACCAACCAGGCTGCCTCGTTCATCGTTTGCAAAAGCCTAAATCCGGTCTCTAGCGACTGAGAGCCTTGCAGAGCCTTGCTCGAATCCAGTCCACACACACCGACTCCCCGGCACTCCGCCCAGAAAAAATTGTTCAAATTCCCCCACCACGTCATATTTACTTGCTCACATTACCCCCTTCCTATTCTCCTGCTCGTTCCTACGCTAGCACCACTGCTTGCAAGGGTTTAGAAAAATTAAAAGTTGAAAAATTCGATCGATACATCTTTCGAAGGAACGGTTCTACTACATTACCTTCAAGGTGGCAAGAATACGGACTTCTTTCCCTCAACTTTCCCCTGCCATTTCCCGTTGTCGACACATGAGGCGTGAACAGCAACCTCACAACCGTCTTCACCCCCCTCCCAACAATCCCTTTTCCTGAATGGCTGAGTAATCATACGGACCGGACTCGTTCCCTCGTCCCTCTCATTCAAATATACACGTATTCATACGAAAGGATCTTGATTGAGTTCGATCTTTCTACTCTCCATCTGATACACAAGTCTAGTGGTTGTTGCTGTTTGAATAACAAAAAACCAACCCCTCACTTCCAATCAATAAATCGCCTTCCAAGAACCTTTCCTATATATTTAGCCTCACACACCCATTTTAGCATACGACGAAATGGCGAAAGGAAAGAAAGGAAAGAAGGCTGCTGCTAACGACGACGACTGGGAGAACGACGCCCCTACTGCCGCCGAGGAACTCTTTCCAGTTACCGACCAGCTTCAAAACACTCCTGGCTACGTCAAAGAGGAAGAATCACAGAATGCCGGTCCCGCAGCTGCGACTGCAGATGATCTTGCCGATGATATCGGAGGGGGCGGCGGTGGACTCCTCGGTGCTATTAGGAAGAACAAAGCAAAGAAGAAGAAGGGCGGAAAGAATAACTACGACGATGATGAGGACGTCGAGGCCGCTTTGGCAAAATTGACTATGGCCGAGGGAGCGGAAGAGGAAGCTAAAGCAGAAGCACCGAAACCCGGCGCTAAGGGCAAAGGGAAAGCTGCCGCTGCCCCACCGCCTCAGTCCGAAGCCGCAGAAGATGATGAAGACGGCGACGACGCCGGTGATGGGCGAGTGAAGTCGAAGAAAGAGAAAGAACGTGAAAAGAAGGAAAGAGAGAAACAGAGAAAGAAGGAACAGGTTTGTCAAACATCTCCTAGGCGTAATCACGGAAATATATTGTATTGACGTTATATTTTTTTGCTGTAGGCCGCTCGAAAGAAGGCCGGTGGAGGAGCTGCTGCACCGGCTACCCAAGAGGACGCCAAAGCTGCAACCCCAGCCGCAGAGACAACTGTTAATGAACCCGCTGCCGCCGCCTCAGAGCCCGCCGGCAAGAAAAAGAAGGTCTCGGCTGCCGTTCTTGCTATCCAACGCCAACAAGAGGCTCGACGGAAAGCTGAAGAGGAACAGCAGCGTATCGAAGAAGAAGCTCGCCGTGTTGTCGAGGAAGAAGAAGAAAAGAATGCGGAAGAGGAAAAGAAGAAGGAGGAGGCCAAATTGCGCAAGAAGGAGAAGGAGAAGGAAAGGAAAGAGCAGCTCAAGAAGGAGGGAAAGTATCTTACTCCGGCACAAAAAGCACAGCAAAAGCAAAATCAAATGCGCCTACAGCAAATGGTTGAAGCTGGTATGCAGATAGAGGGTCTCGCCGATTCATCCGCCACTGTAGCAAAGAAGAAACCAGTATACGACAAGAAGAAGAAGAAGGGTGGCAAGTCAGACAAGACTGAGAAAGATGCAGAGGGAGAAAGTAACGCTGCAGAGGATGCTGCAAGGCAGCAGAAGGAGCTAGAGGAACGATTAGCTGCCGAAAAAGCTGCTAAAGAGGAAGAAGAGAAGAATACTGCTGAAGCAGAGACGGATGAAGCTGGGCCTAAAGATGAAGAGGATGTTGCAGAAAACTGGGAGGCTGCTGCTGAAGAAGATGATGATATTAAGGAGGCTTGGGATATGGACACCGATGACGATATGGAGATTAAGAAGCAGAAGAAAGAAGAGAAAGAAAAAGAACTTGAAAAAGAGAGGGAGAAGGAGAGGGAGCTAGAGAACGCTAATGGCCCCAAGGCTAACGGCAAGAAAGCTGCGGACGAGGATGAGGATGTGACGGCGGCACGAAGGGTAGTTCTCGAACGGAAGAAAGAGGCTGAAGAACGACGGAGGCGACAGCACGAAGAAGCCCTCGCAGCTAGGTCTAAAGATAACTTACGGTCACCTATTTGCTGTATTCTTGGCCACGTCGATACCGGAAAGACGAAACTTCTCGACAAAATTCGTCAGACAAATGTTCAGGAAGGTGAAGCTGGTGGTATCACTCAGCAGATTGGTGCTACCTACTTCCCTGTTGAATCAATCAAACAAAAGACGGATGTCGTCAACCAAGATGGATCCCTCGAGTTCAATATTCCCGGATTGCTAGTTATCGATACGCCTGGTCACGAGTCCTTCACGAATTTGCGTAGCAGAGGCAGTTCTCTCTGTAATATTGCTATTCTCGTCGTCGATATCATGCACGGTCTCGAACCTCAGACACTAGAATCTATCAGATTGTTGCGCGACAGGAAGACTCCCTTTATTGTTGCTCTTAACAAAATTGATCGTTTGTACGGCTGGAAAGCGGTTCCGAACAATGGCTTCCAGGATTCCCTCGCCAAACAAGCCAAAGCTGTTCAAAATGAATTCAAGGACAGACTCACGCAAACCAAAATTGCTTTTGCCGAGCAAGGTCTCAACTCTGAGCTCTTCTATGAGAACAAAAATCTGGGTCGTTTCGTCTCATTGGTCCCAACATCTGCTCACACTGGCGAAGGTATTCCAGATATGCTTAAGCTTCTGGTTTCTCTTACTCAGCAACGTATGGCTGAAAAGCTTATGTATCTCTCCGAGCTGGAGTGTACTGTCCTTGAAGTCAAAGTTATTGAGGGTCTTGGAACAACAATCGACGTTGTGCTCTCTAACGGTGTGCTTAGAGAGGGTGACCGAATTGTACTTTGCGGTCTCAACGGGCCTATATCAACTAACGTCAGAGCTTTGCTGACGCCACAGCCTCTTAAGGAACTTCGTGTTAAAGGCCAATACGTTCACCATAAGATGGTCAAGGCTGCCCTTGGTGTCAAGATTGCAGCCAATGACCTCGAAAACGCGATTGCAGGCTCCAGGCTCCTAGTTGTCGGTCCCGATGACGATGAAGAAGATCTGGAAGACGAAGTCATGAGCGATCTAGAAGGTCTCTTGAACAAGGTTGAGAAGTCCGGAAAGGGCGTCTGCGTCCAAGCCTCTACCCTTGGTTCTCTTGAGGCTTTGCTGGACTTCTTGAGTGTCAGCAAAATTCCAGTCATGTCTATCAGTATTGGTCCTGTGTACAAACGCGACGTAATGAGAGCAGGTACCATGTTGGAAAAGAACAAGGAATTTGCTGTCATGTTGTGTTTCGATGTCAAAGTTGACAAGGAAGCCCAAGCGTATGCGGATGACGTTGGCGTCAAGCTTTTCACCGCCGACATTATTTACCACTTGTTCGACTCGTTTACTGCATACCAGAAGGAACTCCTTGAGCAGAAGCGAAAAGAGACCGCTGATCTTGCGGTCTTCCCTTGTGTTCTTCGCATTGTTCAGGTCTTCCATCAACGTGATCCTATCGTTGTTGGTATCGACGTCGTCGAAGGAAGCCTGCGTATTGGTACTCCTATTGCTATTCCAAAGCCTGGAGGAGATACAGTTGTTCTTGGTAGAGTGTAAGTTCTATTCCTTTACTGTTGCATAAATGGTATAAGAACTCTGCTAACAAATTCAATCTAGGACGTCAATTGAATTGAATCACAAGGCCGTCCCAATCGCCAAGAAGACGTCGCCATCAGTCGCTGTTAAGATCGAAGCCTCCAACCAACCGATTTTGGGCCGCCACTGGGAAGAGAAGGATACACTATACTCTCAAATCTCGAGAAAATCGATCGATACCCTCAAGGACCATTTCAGAGAGGAAGTTGCCAAAGAGGATTGGGCGCTAATTGTTCAGCTCAAGAAGGTGTTCAAAGTCGACTGAGATCGACCTTGTATGTTTTTTCTCCCCAAGTATCCTGGTGGTTTAGTTAGCTTTGAGAGAACCCAACATTCCTTGTAATAGTCGGCATTTTTATCCTTTCTCTCTCTATATATCTCTAGTGTGGGTAACTGCTTACGTATGACGGACTTGGTATGCCATATACTATTCTGTATTCACAACCTCTCTCTGCGAGTCGAAGTTCGTACTTGGTTACCCATGCAATACCATATCAAGTTAATGAATTACGCGAATCGGTGTGGGTAGAATATTTACAAAATGATATATAAAACAACGGTGCTTTTTTAATTCGATTAATCAACGCCAGTGAGCCTCGCTCTATCTTTGCGACATGTGCTGCGGCAATATTCCTCTCCGACGAGGACGAGGAATACAAGATCTAGACCAGATTGTAAAATAAACCAAAAAGCATGTGCATTACCGATAATAACGACATCATCGAATACATGAATCCAAAATTTCTTCTTTTGAGAAAATGAGTTATTCCGGTAACCAGCCAACACCCGTTTAGAATAGAGAAACGGAGAAGAAACAAAACGGTCATAATCATCTAATAGCTCCCAGTAATCACCCCATGGAAATCCAAAAGCAGCCATTCCAAAACATCACAGATATAATGCGACAAAGGCCTCCAAATAAGAAATAATAATAATAATAGAAATAACTACGTGCTTTTCGCCAACCAGTTATGTCCAACGGCTATCATCTTCATCTGCCATATCATACACATCATATTGATCAAACCCCCGATCTTCTCCAATATCCACCTGCTGTGTTCCAGCATCCGTGAAATCCAAATCGTCGTCGGCTTCAATTTTGTTCTCGAATTCGGCGGTATGGGCTCCCTTGCTGTTTGGCTCAACCCAAGAGACCTCGATCTTGCCAATCTGGGGCACTATAGGACTCGCATGGTAAAACCGTGCGGCGTCACCACGCGTATTAAACGTTATAACGTGCGAATTTTCGACACCGGGATTCTTCTCTAGTTTCGAGTACTGGCTGCCGCATGCCTGATTTTATGTTCAAATTAGTTAATTCCGCGAAATTTGAGAATGCTAGCGAGTTCCATATACTTACCAACATGTACTGCTGTAAGGCTTCGACACCGCCATCGGACACACCATTGACCATGACTGTCTTGGTCCGGTTGTCTAGTGTCATTTTGCTCACGGCAGCACCTCTCCCTCTAAACGTGGATGCGCCGCGATAGGCTCCAAAGGCACCCCTTCCTCTTGGAGTATATGTGCCCCGAGCCGCGTAACCTCCAAAACCACCACGACCTCTGAAAGAACCTCGACCTCTATAGTTAGAAGCGGGATGAAATTCTGATAATGGTTCGTCTAGTTGCGAATGGTCGATTCCTAAGGAAGTTGCCTCTGCCTCCAATGCCTCGAGCTGTGCTTTCAATGCGGCTGTCTGCTGTGCTTCTTTGGTCTCCTTATCGTTTATTTCCATACTCTCTGTTCCATTCGTAGTATCCTCGGCACCACCATTCGTTACGTTCTTGGCTGCATGTTTCTTTGCTAGCTTTGCCAGTAACTTTTTCTTCTCTTCTTCTTGTCTTCGTAGCAAGTCGGCCTTCAACTCCTCCAGTTGTTTCGCCTGATCGTCTATTTCCTTCTTCTTGGCCATTTTCTCATCATGCGCCTTTTGTGCTTCCTCCTGTTTCCGCTGGAAGTCTTCCATATCGATTTCCATTTCGTCTTGCTGGTTCTGTTGCTGTTGCGAATTCTCTTGCTGTTGCTGCTGCGGCGTCGCTTGCCGGCCATCACTGCCTTTCCCTCTCATCCAATAGACTTTAACAAACCGGTTGTTGAAGATTGGTTCTGGAGAACTATGTGCCTTCTTTGCGTCTTCCTGGCTCTCGAATTTCACAATTGCAAGTTTCTTCTCCGGTTTAACTTCCACAGATTCAACGACCCCAAACGCTGCAAAGTATCCACGAACAGATTGCTCATCAAGTTTATCATCCGGGATTGCTTCTACCACCAGCGCCTTGTTGGAAGTCTCCCGACCGGCACCGAAAGCCGCAAATTCCGATCGCCCACCGCGTCCACCACCCCTTCCACCTCTTTGGTTCCCGCCGCCTCGAGGTTGCTGAGGGAGTTTTGGGGGGAACGAAGCGCTCGGCCGTCGTTCGAGGTCTTGTGGTGACAGCATTGGAGTATGCGGATCGTATTCTATAATTTGTTAGTTTGAACTATGCCAACGGAACCAAATTAATAAATCCATACCGTCTTCATCTTGTCCTTTTACCGGAGGTACCACCAGCGGATTGGCGTGCAGGTATGGACACGAATCTCCTCGTCGACAAAATCCTTTCTGCTCGTAACTGTGGCAAACCCCTCGTTTCTTATGCGGTCGGTTCTCAGTGTTGGGTAGCATACTTGGCGGCGGGTGAAACATCGCGAGTGGATTCCAACCTCCGTGAAGACTAGCCACCTGCGCGGCAATAAGCTGAGCCATTGGATCTGTCCCAAAGGGTAATGGTGGAGCACCAAGCGGTAGTCCAGTTGCTCCGGGCATAACGCCCATGGGAAACTGCTGCATGGGAATTTGCCCTCGCTGAGGTTGTCCCTGTTGTTGACCTGTTGCTCCGTTTCTACCAAAGTCGCCACCGCCGCGAGCCCACTTGCTATGCGGATCGAATGAGCCACTACTCCCAGGGCCACCGCTGCTGCCTCCTGCTCCACGGCCTCCTCTTCCATGCATCTTCGGATTCTTATTCCGGGAGTTGGAGTACTGTCCACTGTGGGTCTGTGCACCAGGGGCATCTCGGTCGTAGTAACCGCGCTTTTTGGGGTTATGGTTGTTTGTCGGAGCAGCAGTTGGAGGTGAGACTCCTGGGCTCTTAGGAGTGTAAGAATCTTCTGATCCCGCATCATCATTTGCAACCTGTATCGTAGATGCTGTTGTGGTGGATGGGGTAGTGGTAGTTATCAGGCCGCCGTGAAGGGTGGAGTTTACGGAGAGGTAGGATTTCGAGCGCAAGGCGGCGAAGAGCTCGTTCACAAAGGTTGGGGTATCTAAAAGATTTATAGACCCTAGGTTAGCAATCCATTTCCTCCTAGAGATCGTGGCGATGACATCGCCTTTGGAAGAGGAATAGTAGGAGGCTCACGTTCGCGTAGAAAGTCGTCGAGCTGGTCGACACACATCTGGCGGACTTCGGCTTCGCTTTGTTCATGGCGAAGAAGGGCAAGGACATAGTCGGCAAGGACATCGGAATCTGCATCTGAGCTGGAAGAACCTGTGAGCGGTTTTGTTGGTGGTAGGGTAATGTGAGAGAGGTTGTGGGCTTCTGTATTGCGAGCAGGGAATGGAGAGGGCGGGAAAAGTAACCTACATGTTTTCCAGCCGGCCGACAACCCACTTCTTCAGCAGGGCGGCGTCGCCGTCGTCAAATAAGACCATGATCTGGATGAAGTTTTGTCTGGTCAGCGGTGACGCATGAGAGGGCGATGCGAGGGGTTTCGAGTGGGAGGTTGATGGTGATGATGATGATGAAAGCCGCGATATATCGAATGGCAAAACGCCTCTAAAATTTGGTGGCTGCGGTGAAACCGCGTTGCGGCTGCTGCGCCAGAAGACAACATGCAACACAGATCTACTTTATTCGGAGCTTCCCGCCAGCTGTGCTTTGAGAGATATCGATATCATCAACATCATCAATATCATCAATATCATCAATTAGCTTGCTCAATTGGCAGCATGCAGCATTCGTCTGAAATGACATAATCTCGATCCGATCAGATTATATCAGAGAAAAATAATAATATATGTATATATATATGTATGTGTATAACTGCCAGGCGTGTGCGATCAACCCCGATCGATGGACAGGAGACGTGATTTGAACGAGTGCAGCTAAGCTCCATCCTTTAGCCGAGTAGATTCTCTCTCGCTCGGGACTACGAGCTAGCTGCACATGCACAATGTTAGAATGTGTGATTGGCTTATCGGCCACCAATCCGAAGCTGGCTGTGGCGGTCTGGCTGCAGGGGAGAAGCCCCCACCGGCTGGGCTGATTTGGAGCCTGTAGCTCGCTCTCCGGCGCGGGCGTAATTATGACTGTCGATGACTCCCTATCACGTTGCTGCTATCTCGGGAACGGTACGAAGGGAGTAGTATCATTACGTTAATTAAGGGGAGGTAAACCCGTTGGGCCCACAAACGTAGCTTTAACCTGCCCCCTTCGCTCACCGTCCGGCCAGCTTCCAGCTTTCAACCGCATCGCCAGAACCCACGACAACAAAACGCCTTCAGTCTTCTAAGCTTCCATCAGCTCATCCGAACCTCCCAAAGCGTGCCCTCCAGCTCATCTCCAACGCACAACACAAAACTTCCCACAATCATGGCTATCCTCCCCACCGCACCCGAGCAGCAGTCCTCAAGCTCTCCTGCTCCCCAATTCCCAGCCCAGGAACCCGTCACTATCCCTCTCGACCAACCTGAACCCGTAGTCAAATCCTCTGTAACTATCAAAGATGGTGACCAAGAAGCCGCGACATCCCGTCGCCGTACACCGCTGCGTCGCGACAGCATGCGCAGCCGTGAGGCGCTTCTCAAGGGCAAGGAAGGCACCAGACGCAGGCAGCGCTGGGAAAACGGTTCGGTGTCCCTCTCTACCTTTTATCTCTCGAGTCATGCATGAATACTCTTGAAAAATCCCTATCTGAGGATTTTCTGATTTTTATGACATCACTGTCAGGATGTTTTGTAACTAATCTCGACATATATCCCGTCCGCTTCGTAAAGACAACTTTCTGAACAATCCATCATACGCCGCCCCTACGGCTGAGGACTTTTCTCCGCACCCGCTTTATCCGACTCGCATCGTCCGCTATGAGTTTGCAACTCTCTGGGATCCTTCCAATCCTTTGAAATATGGGTACGCCACGGCGCATCATATCCCCACCGTCGGCAAAAGTGCCAGCACAGACGAAAAGCGGGTGCCCAAGAACTTGAAGGATAGGCTCAAGCGGTCCAAAGGAGCCATAGACCTTCTCCGATCCTTGGAAGAGGAAGTCCGGCACTATGCTGCCAGTCTCTGGGGATGTGTCGATGAACATACCCAGAATTCTTCAATTGACGCCGATGGCACCGACCGAATGGACACCTCGGACGATATCGACACTTCGAGACTCCAAAAGTCCGTTGTCGAAGAGGAGCTCAAGGATTCCGAGGATGAGGAAATTGTATTCGTGCCGAGAATGAAGACCATACAGCTCGACGACGTTGCTGGCAGTGATGCTAAAAAGTCCAAGAAGGTTGGTAGGGAGGTGTACATTCCTGTTCTCGGTCCACCACTTGAGAAGTCCGTATTTGAGGCACCGCAGGATGACCAGGGTGCTAGCTTTGGGTATGTTTCCTTTTGTATATCCCACAGACAGGTGACACGGAAAGCTAACCGCAAATTACATTCTATACAGCCGCTGGCTAGTTCACTCTATTGCACTCTATTACGGCCTCAGATCATGGAGCGTCACGCAAGGTAATCCTGCAATGAGGGTTGCTTTCGTAGGAGCGCAGCCGAACGAACGCAAACGGATCAAGGCGGGAGCGCTAGTGAAGCGTCAGAAGACTCTGCCTCGGCCGTTGTGGATGATGTTGTAAACTGGCGCATTGGCCACTTTCTTTATGCGTTTTAGCATCCTAGGTTTTATCAGATTCTTAACGTTCGTTTATTACCATTATCTTTTGTTTCCAACGTACAGAGGAGGATATCAAATATACATCGTACGAGATTAATATATGTAGCCGACATTTACACCGGCAGATTGGATGCCCACAAATCAGATATACATATGACTCAATTTATAACCTAAACTAGACTTTTAGGGGCGTTGGTAGCCATAATTACAGTCTATCCCAAACTTTCAAAGTTTAAGGGTTCCGCTTGTCGCATATTGTGGTTGTGTCTGGCCGAAAATACATGAAGTCTTCCTCATTGTTTGGGGTTTCGCTACTGTCTTGAGCTTTGGACGTGATTCTGTCGGATCAATTGGTGCGCTTCACCGATTCCTGAGAACTCGCAGTGCGTCCTGTGGTAGCTCTATTGCCTGAGAAAGGTGTTTCTCCTTTGTCGTATATTGCTCCTCGCCGATGCGTTTTCGAAGCCTGTGCCCTAGTATCTCGACCATTCAACAGCGTAGTTTTAACTGGTGGTTCTCTCTCGATTTCCTCTGAGGCTCTCAACCCTGGGTTCCATTTTACATTGTTCGCTCCTCCCCTCGTAGCCCCATCGCGCTTTCTCCCACCCACAGCTGGCCCCGCATCCGGCATACGATCGTTCCTCATCCGTGAACCCTCAGCAGCTCTCGTCATCTTTTGATCCCACGCCTCCATCCATCTCATGTCTCTAAATATATGCCTATCATCGTACCGTCTCAATTGATGATCCCAAAAGTTCTCCTCGATATAAGTCTCAAACCCTTCGAACGCCGCAGGATGCTGCCTACCCCATCTGTCCGCCTCTGCCAACTCCTCACACAGCGGCTCCGGCTCCGGCAGGTCCTTTCCGAACCCGGGTGTCAACTTCTCCCCTCCCTCAACCATAACACTCAAATACCTCCTCACGATCTTTGTAGGATTGAAAAACGTCAACGAGATGCCATCCACGCTATCCGCGCCTCCAAACATCATACCCCCAACCGGCGCCTTGATAGGATCATAGATCGTCTTCCCGCCGCTTCGGCGCAAATCCCAGTTCAACATGTCTTCGAACGACGGCGACTTTAACACCCACGCCCCGGAATCTCCCGGTTCTGAAAACCACGGACCTGCGCCGCTCGTGACTATTCCGGTTTTAATCTCCCAGTACCGAGACCTACCGGTTGGTGCTTCTTTCGCTCCCGTGTCCCCGAGACATAGGCGGATATCAGCGTCCAATGCTATGACGTTACCCTTCGTCAACCCGGTTGTACGGCCGATTTTGAGTACCTCGTCACCGAGTTCGAGGTTTGTCCAGCCGCGAGCTTCGAGACGATATCGTTTACCCCCTCGGTTGTCTTTTCCGGTATAAGTGAATGTGTTTGTCCCGATTCGACCTTAGAAAAAAGTAGTATTTCGGCAGTGTCAGTTTATCATTTTCTTTCTCAAGTGATTCCATTCGTAATTTTTTTATATAGGTTGGGGGTGTCCACATACTCGCATGTGGTTTTAAAACCACCTGATCCATAAGCCAGAGACCTTCAGGAGTATTCGCAGTCTTCCACGCCGAACCTATCACTCTTCCGAATGTCGCACCGCCACGGTCACATTTGGCGATATGAGAATCGTGATCATTCATCTTTTTTCTACCTCTATCGCAGATTCTCATGGCTAGCTCGGTGTTACCTTGCGTCTTTGCACGGACGGCTTCGTGCACCATTCCATCGATCTCATGGGCCAGAGCTGTAGTTCTCGCTCTGAGATCTGGTACTCCAGGGGAAACCACGCGCCAACCTTTGAGAGTGTCGGATTTGATCGCATATCCGCCGCCGACATGGTCGAAGCGGATAACCTGTAACAGTGCAGAGAGAAATTAGCATAAAATACTATTTTTTGGTTTTTAGAAAAAAGGGATAACCTACATGATGACAAGTCATGGCGTATACATCACCCTCCGGATTCGTCAGATATCCAGCCAACGTCCCCGATGCGAGATATTCCGTCGACCCCAAGGATGCCCCAATATCTGGCCGAACCTGGTATTTCGATATCACGCCTTCCGTGGAGGACAGAATACCCTCGATCTTTGTGATCCAGCGCATCCCATAAGTGAATGCATCGAGCTCTTGCCATGGTATATTCCGTTGATTGAACTCGTGAAAGCCTTTAAATTGAGTGCCGGGCTCTGGCGTCGGCGAGGGACTCCACGACCTCTCTCGTCTATTACGCCCCTGTGATGGCGGCGATTTCTGCTTCTGGGTTGTTGTGTCCGCTGCTGCGGTCCTCCGGAACGGATTTGACCACGTCTCTCGGACTCCAGTGCTTGTCCTCGCAAATCTGTTATTATTATTATCGCTGGCGTTTTCAATCCCTACTTCATTATCGTGTTCGTTTGGTAATCCGTAACTTCCAAACAATCTTGGCTCGCCTTTCCTCACAATTACTGCCAGCTCATACTTGGATTTGATATTACCCACAATCCACTGTATCTCCCTCGTAACCGTCTCTGTATTATCCGCATTTATCATCAAAAACAGACAACAACCGCGATTCTCCTTGTGCCACCGCGGATTAAAATACGTAAACTCGGAGAAAAACATGCACCATCTACCTTCCGGGTACTGATCCCGCAAATGGTCGAGAACCCTCGGTCTAGCGGTTTCGTAGATTTTGTAACTGTCTTGTATATGCTCGTAATGCATTCTCGGTGCGACGAGGGCTACCTGTTCGAGCAGGAGGTGGTCTTGGTCTTTTAGCCAGCGGAGGACTGCTGCAGTGGCTGTACTACTACTCGCCGTGGGATCGTCTTTGGAATCAATAAGGCCGAGATGACGGAAGAGCTTCATGGCTGGGTATGCGAGGCGTTTGCGGGAGCGCTTTTTGGGTGGTGAGTATGGTACGTATTTGTCTCGAGCTTCTTGCTCGGGGTCTAGGACAACTTTTGACGGGTTTCGGGCGACGGTGTAGGCTTTCCTTGCGGCCCAGTTCCTGTAGCGGGTGATGTCCATCAGATGTTGGGAGCGGAGAGCTGCAGCGGCTAGCGGGTGGAGCTTTGAGCGGATGGCGAGATTGTCTGTTCTTATGAAGGTCGGCTTGGAGGATTGGTCACTCTCAGCCTCGGATTCGAAATCTACTTCGTCTGCTTCTGAGAGAATATCGATCTCTTCTTGTTCCTCGTCGTCGATAAATAGTTCCTCGTCATCTTCATCATCTTCAATTTCTACGTCATCATCTTCCTCATCGCTTTGTGATTCATTATCCTCCATTTGAATCGGTACCTCATTATTGCCTTTTGTAGCGGGTGTATCTGGAATTTCCTCCTCTTCCTCTTCCTCTTCCTCCTCGACCAAAACGTCGCGATATACCGCGAACCCGGCCTCTCTCCCTTGTTTAACCTTGATATCAGAATCTTTAGCCACTCCTAAAGAGCCGCCACTACCATCACCACCACCAGTCGTGATTCTGCCCTTCCCAGTAAAGCTATTAAACTCCTTCGTCGCATCTCTCAAAGGCTGAACTCTCCCAGCATACCTTCTACTCCTACCACTATCTTTATTCTTCAGCTTCCCATGGTCCTCTCCACCCAAACCCTTCTCCTCAGCCGCAAAAGTACGCAGCCCATACAACGTCCTAAACGGGTACTCAACCGAGCCGATCGTTGATTCCTGAGACGAACCGCTTCTATAGCTCTCTCCGTCGTCTGGCTCCTCCGGTATCCCCGCCAATGCCCCGTCGAATGGGAAGGTAGAATATATTGGATGGGTGAATATACGACCTGTGGTTGCCTGTCGAGGTCGAGAGGGACCGGAGAGGAGTAGATGCGGCGGTATGTTTTCTTTGTTGTCGTTAGTGATGGCGGGGAGGCCGTGTAGACTATTTTGTGAGGGCATGATGTTGATGTTTTTTTGCAGATTTCTAGGTTTTCAAAACATTTGATTTTGTATAAAAATTTCTCTCGTAGACCGTTATGATTATGGTAGGTGGGTGGTTTGAATTATAACATATGGATACGGAAACCGACTTGCCGGTGTTATAACGCCCTTGCGTGTCTTCATGGCGAATTTGGTTTATTTGTTTCGAAAGTAGTCTTTGTCTGTGTGATTTTACAGTATGCTGCGGCGAGACGAGTCTAAAGTAAGTTGGTTAATTGTGAGCCTTGAAACCGAAAGAACGGTGTCACAGTTATAAATGTAGCTTGAAACGAAATTCCAAAAGAGAAGTTTGATATGTGGAAGAAAGCAACTGGAGACGCTAGGTTAGCCGATCGCCGGTATTCATTAAAATTACCATACACACATAAAAGAACAATAATAAGGACGCTGAAGAATAAGACAGTTTGGAGTGACCAAAATGTGTATATGCAAAACCCTCAAAAAAAAAATACGCATGTTATAGAGTGCCGCGGCCATCGGCACCAGGTATTGTTTCTACGCTGCTGCTTGTGCCGGAAGCTCTGGTCAAAGACCGTCGTTTTAGTTTGACGTCCATGGATGCTTTTTCGCTGTCTAAATCTTCTATACTGAGCGGCTGCCGTAAACTGTTGCTGCTCCGTCTGCGAGCCATGCGCACGCGAGGTTTTGACGTCTGCCCGGTAGGCACCGTGCCGCGGATAGTTGCATCCATATCGGGTGCGTTTGAAGCATTACTCCTGGCGCGCGACCTTGTGGTGGTACCGGAAGATATCGATGGTTTCCTGGCCGGTCGACCGCTAATTCCTGGAAACGCCGGACCGGCGGGAGTAGAACTAGCTATTCCGGCACCGATGACTACGCCGTGGCTATTCATCGGTGGGAGCTCCCCGGTTTCTAATATGCTTGTTTGAATGGCGGCGACTTCCACGGCCCGTCGTTCATTCTCCTTCTCCCAGTACTCGGCGCGGTATATCTCCCAGCCTTCTCTAAAGTCTGCGGAAAAGTGTTTGGCGAGGATGACAAGCTTGACCCTTTGGCCGGACTCGAGATAATCATCGGGATCGAATGCGTCGGGTGGTTTGACAGGTTGATGGGTGGTTCCGAGGACGCGCTGGGCGAGGGCAACGTCGGCAGCTGACCTGGGCGGTGGTGTACCGGGTGTACCCACTGGCGAAACTCTAAATCCAGCAGGTCCGGCTCGTAGAGAGGCGTTTGACTGCCCTCTGGGTCGTACGTGGACCACCTGCCTGACCGGTGGCATTCGTTTAAGGCCGACGGAATAGACCCAGCCGAGAGGGTGTCGCTTGGCCACGATTTCCATCCAGTCTCTTAACCTTTGCGAGAAGCTTCTATTGACGACGACGAGCTTGACGTTGAACATGCGCAGGCCCTTGTTGACATTTCCAACGAGCCGTCGCGGCCAGACCATGGTTTTGGCGTAGAGGCCGCTCATCCAGAAGAGCAGGCCGGTGACAATACCGCCGATGAGACATAACTTTTCAAAGGTGGAAATGATGGAGTAAGGCGAAGGGCCGACGATGTAGACGGCATTGAAAAAGTAGCCGGTCCAGAGACAGAGGAGGAGCAGGAAGACGGTGTATTTGCGGCGACGGAGGTGGAGTCGCTGATACTGTGCTCTGAGAGAAGCTTCGAGGATGATGAGATTGAGGTAGATTGTAGGCGGGGAAGTGGGATGGGTGTCGAGTGGGTTTTGAGGGACGGCGGGGATGTTGGAAGAGGAAGAGGAGGAGGAGAAGAAGAAGGGTGATGTCGCAGAAGATGTGGGAGTAGGCTGGTGGTCGTGGGGGACGTGGATGGACGGGGTTTGAACGTGAGCGGTGGCGACCTGGGTGGCCTTGGAATTGGCGGCCGGGGTGCCTTTGACGATGTGGTCGAGGCGGGATTCCTGGCCGGTGCCGACATTGGAGGGCGGCAGGCCAGACGATGACGATGACGAAGAGGACGAGTCCATGATGGTTTGAGCCGGAAAGGACCGAAGGTGTTGTCCAAGATGTAATTAAAATATAAATATATTCAATTCTTAATCGAATTAAAGCGGCGGCGGAGGGCGGCCAAACAGGCTGAATAGAATCTAGGGAGCTTTCGCCATGCCGCGGACTCCGCCTGTCGATGGAGAGAATGGGAGCTGAGCTGAGCTGAGCTGATGTTGGAGTTGAATTGAATGACAAAGAAGACAGTTCGGCTGGTTGGGCGGGTGTTGGGCCTGCCAATGGGCGACAGCTGGACCGGGCCAGGCCAACCTTCAACCTTGGGACCACCCGAGCTCTACCAGCATCGAGTTTGAGTCCGAGGGCTGCCTGCATTGCATGCCAATGAGGATTTGGTAGAGATTGTATGCTGGATGCGGTAAGGCGGCGTCGTCGGCGGCGGTAGGACTTCTAACTCCGGCCCAAATGTCCGTGCCAACGTAATCATCAATCCCTGACCATTTGATGCATTTTGGGGGGGCGATGCAGAACCGGACAGAAGCTTCGGCCAATTCTTGGAGAAAAGTAGCCGACACCGATGGCCCCCTCAAGCCTGGTCGTATAAAATCCTCCGTCCCTTGATCGATTGTCACCGTCATATCATATCATAGTCTTCATTGTATTAATTATCGTCATTTTTCCTATCATCTTTGGTTGTGCATCTGTTTAGCGTCCGTCACAGTTTAATCCTTTACACTTGGTGTTTCCGCTAGTCACCCTGTCGTCCTTCCTCCTCAAACGATTCAACATCACCATCACCACCACCTTCAGCCGTCTCTTCAACAGGCGCCGTCTTTTCTACTCAACCTTCAATCCATCGCTTTCGTCCGCTGAACCCCTCGGCCCTCACATCGTCGTCTATCGTCCCTCTCCATCCGCTAGACCGCAATACTTTTACGTCGACCGCACTCGCCAGATCATCATGGCTGTTGACGCTGCCACGGGCTCTGCCCAACAATCTCCCCTCGCCAGCCAGCGCGAGGAGAAGGTCAAGCTGCCCAATCGCATGTTCCCTCTAGAATACGGCAAGGCCTTTTCGCAGTGGGTACGTATGCTTCTTTCTTTATCTTTCTACTTTTTGCGAGTCTTGCAGCTAGGCAGCGAGCCTCGCACTTGATTATTCATGCGCTTCTGGTGATAGCTGTGTCGCTAACTCTTTTACCACAGTGGGCAGGCATCACCCCGGCCGCCGCCGAAGCTTCCGTTCTCCAGTTCATTCCCTTTTACTCCAACACTATCAAACCTGCCGTCGGCGCCCAGGCAGACAAGCCCGACCACACCTCCCCACCTCTCGAGTCCTCGGACGATCGCGTATGCGCCTCCACCGAAGTTCATCTGTCCAACCCTAAACATTACCTCAACGAATTCTCAATCACCCGTCCTTCATCCGAAACCAAGCACAATCTCGTCATCCTCCACGGCTACGGCGCCGGCCTCGGCTTCTTCTACAAGAACTTTGACGCCCTATCGAAACGCTCAGGATGGTCGCTCTACGCTCTTGACATGCTCGGCATGGGACGCTCCGCCCGTCCTCAATTCAAGATCCGTGCCACCGAGCGCCTTGAAAAAGTCCGGGAAGCCGAATCCTTCTTTGTTGACAGCTTGGAAGACTGGAGAAAGCAACGAGGGCTCGAAAAGTTCACCCTCATGGGGCACTCTATGGGTGGTTATCTTGCCGTCTGCTATGCCCTAAAGTACCCCAAGCGATTGGAGAAGCTCATCCTTGTCTCTCCGGTTGGTGTCCCTGAGGATCCTTGGGCCGTCTCTGCTGAGATGCCCGACCAAGAATCTGCCAGCCAGGCAGCCACGCACCAGGCGCAGACCGCCGCTGCCGCCAACGTCGGGACGGGAGAACACGCTCCCGCACCACCGAGAAGACGGTACCCAGGTTGGTTTACATACCTCTGGGAAGCCAACATCTCTCCCTTCTCCATCGTCCGATGGGGCGGTCCTCTCGGTCCTCGATTCGTCTCGGGCTGGACATCCAGACGATTCTCCTTCCTCCCTGAAGCTGAATCGGAGGCTTTGCACATGTACTCGTACACGCTCTTCAAGCAGAAGGGATCTGGCGAGTATGCGCTTACCTACCTGTTAGCACCCGGTGCCTTTGCCCGCGATCCATTAAAGAACAGATTCGCACAGGTGGACCGAAATCTCGAGATCGTCTTTATGTACGGTGATAACGATTGGATGGACTCTAAGGCTGGTAAAGAGGCATCGACTGCCCTGAAGAAAGACGGTAGACAGAGCAGGTTCAAGATCGTGTCGAATGCCGGTCATCATTTGTACCTGGACAACTTTAACGAGTTTAACGAGTATATGGAGGGTGTCCTCAAGGATACCGAGAACGAGAAGCGTGCTTGAGCTATTACTATGCAGGTGGTGTCTTTGTTTGCTTTTCCAGCCTTTTCGGTTTAGGTCTGATGTATAGAGCTCGGAGCTTATATTGGTGTTTTTGGGGTTCTGGTTTCGTCTGGGTCATATATAATTCTTGTAGCTAAATTTTACAATATCCTAATATCATTCTCACATCTCTGCTCGCTTCTCGCCTTGGTATAAACATTTTTACAGCTTTGTGGCCTGTTAGTGTTTACAATGTGCAATTGAGCTCCCAGCCCGTCTTATGGTGACAGACTCTCTTAGCTGTATAAGAGATGTCTGGCAGGTTCACCTGTCAAGTTAAGCAAAATATATCTTCAAAATTTCCCTCACAAGACTACACCAGTCTCCCTTCTATATAACGGCCCTCCTCTTTCTTACCTGACATTCTATCTGTTCCAAAGTATCTCTTCACTTCTCGCACCAATATTTTATCAATCTTCACCCTTTCAATCTCAAGACCAAAAAATCTACAACGTTGCCTCAAACAACATGGCATCCATCAAAGTCACTGAAGCAACCGCCGTTCGTATGGCCCAATTCAAACTAACAGCAGAACAAGCAACTATCCAACTCATCCTCGACGAACACCAGGACAACCCTCCCTCCGCCTTCCTCTCCTTCTCTTCCTCTGCCCCGTCAATCCCAATAATCAAACACTGCGCCATCTGCGGTGCCGAAACAACATTCATCTGCGGCTCCTGCCACGGGATATACTACTGCTCCTCGCCGCACGAAACCCAAGACACCCCACAGCACCTCCTCATCTGTACCGCCACAGGCCGCATCCCGCTCCGGCCGCTCTCAGACAAACCACATGTCGCACTGGTTGTATTTCCCGAATACTCTGCCATCCCATATTACCAATGGGTCGCATACTCTATCAACCGCCACGGCAAGCCCGTCTTTGACCAGACTCCATTTTACGGCGACGGGTACAAAACCTCGCCGACTTGGATCATAAACCACCCGGTTACCCGCCAGGCCTTGAAGCGGCCTATAATGTTTTATAAACTGCGAGGTACGCAAGAAGAGGAGAGTGGGAAGAATATCTCCCCTCTTACCGAAAATAAGAATAATAAGAACAAAAATAATAACTATACTGCCACCGCTATTACCACTGCTAATACTACTACAACGACAACGGACACAATAAATCTCTGCGCGTATAATGCTACCAAGGGTATCCACGCAGCAGGACTTCACGGCCCGCTATTATTCATGAGCTGCGGCAGAAGAACAGCCGAGCAAAAAAGCTGGCCGAAAGAATGGCTGATCAGTTTCCGACCAGAGGATATCCACCTCGTCGTCGAAGATTTAAAAATCCCACGTAAAACCGAAGACGGGAAACTAGAACGAATGATGAAACCGCAAGACAGGATCAAAGCCGTTGTCGTCTATCCGGCGCCCGATCGTACGGTTACAGACGCCACGGCGGCGCTTTTAGCTGTTTCGAGCGCTACAATGGCGTTGATGCGTGTTACTACGACGGCGGTATACGGCGATACCGAGGTGGTGTTTGAAAGTCTAGAGATTCCGGCTGACCATCCGGTTTTGAATACCGCTGATGAACGGGCACTCGAGCCGACGTTTGCGGAGAGTTATGGGTTTCCGATTCGGGCGTTCGTGTTTGATGGGTATAGAGGGAAGATGGGGAATGGGGCTGTCACGCGGTTATTCCCGTCTACGGAGATTATTCGTCCTCATCGCGATAGTGTAGAGCGGGATGGAATTGTCGATACCAATGACGGCGGCGGAAGACCGATGGTGAGGAAGAGTCTGTGGGATCCAGCTGATGTTGGGGCGGTTTTGATCGCTCGGAGGGATTTGAAGCCGCTGGAGATTGAGCATGTTAGGGGCTTTGTGCAGTTTTGCGAGTATCTGGAGACTACTTGGGAGGAATACGATGGGTTTATGAAAGGACGGGAAGAGAAGGAGAGTACGCGGCTGGATCGGGAGGATGTTGTGATTATAGATCGGATGTATGCGAGTTTGGAGAAGGATGCGTTTAAAGAGTTTTGGGAGGAGTATGTTGGAGAAGCGGATGTCCCAAGTCCATTTGATGATGCCTGAGGAGAGAAGAGGCTTTACTAGTAATATATCTGAATGTCAAGATGGCACTAGATGCCTAATACTGGTCTCGCAGTGGGCCAGACTCCCTAATACTGATTCTGCGGAGAGCTGGAGAGTTTGCGTTGTTTCGACATAATCCAACATGAATCTCCACTACTGTCTCCAGCTCTCTGGCGCAATTTATAACACTCTTCGTCTACAGCTTATCATATTAATAAAACCATAACTTTTAGTAAATACAAGGTTTCCAATTTGTTTGTCAAAACACTATCAAGTTATACGCCAAACTAATCTCGTGCGCCGAACCTAAATAAATGAATGTCCATAATATTGTACTCCGGCATGCTAAGCATCATTTTTTTAGTTTCTGTTGACTTACCTATCCGCCATTTTGCTTCGATATCCCCAAGCTATCTCGAACTTGGCAAATTTTAAAATATTTCCCATACACTATTACGGAAGAGAGAGGAAAGGCACTCTAATCCAGTCTCATAACCAGACTTGTGACTCTAATCCTCCTTCCAGAGTTCAAATTTGGCATCCCCGCCCGCCTTGACTTTAACCACACTCTTACCCCCCTCCCCGGTATACTTTACCACCTTATCACCTTCCCTCACAATCCCATCCTCCATTCCAGGTGGTACCTCGATATCAGCTTTCCCCTCGACGCTCTCCACACTCGCAGTTCCATTCCACCCGTCCACAGGATACCTAACCACAACGCTACCCGTCTCAGTAGTATGTTTGGCCCTCAACAGAGCCAACGGATTCGGATCATCGACAAACATATAATGCGAATTCTCGACGAAAATATCCGTATCGCCCTTCGCGACGGTTTCCAAAATCGGCGGGTATATATTCTTCTGAAACTTCCAGTAGCTCCAAAACGGCAACAGACGGGCTTTAATCCCACCGTTGGGGGCGGACAAGTTCATCGTAGCCCCGAGGACGAGATTTGTTTGTATATCGCCCTTGTGCGAGAGGAGGTCTATTGTGCTGTTGCGGAGGGATAGCGTGCCGTTTGTCAGCGGCATCCAGACTTTCATGTCGTTTTGGGCGGTGATGGCGACTTCACCGCGCGAGGAAGGGCCGTAAGACCAGCGTTTCGGGTGAAGGTCTATATCGACTTGTTGGCCTGCTGATGCGATAAAGGTGGAAGGGAGGGACCAGACGCCTGTGATGTTGCCGGAGAGGGCGCTGATGTTGATGCTGTGCGCGGTGAAGTATTGGAGGAAGCGGGAGGGGATGGAGGAGTGGATGTTGCCGTGGGTGGAGTGTAGGCGGAGATTGTAGACTTCGTAGTAGGTCCAAGGGCCTAGTGTCATGTTTAGGGTGTTGGTGGAGATTGAGGCGTCGTTGAATTGGAGGGTGTTTGGGCGGGTGAAGATGTAAATGTTGACAGTGGTGGGGTGTTCGGGTGTGTCTGAGAGTGAAGGTGAAGAGGTCTGTGGTGGGGAGGAGGTTAACTGGAGGGTTTCGGCGCCGGAAGGGGGGTTGATGTGGGTTGGGATGATACGGTTCAAGGGCGACCGGGTGAGGGAAGAGATTTGGATGTAGACATTGAGGGAGTGGGATTGATACGGTTCACCGGTGAGGATGTGCACCTTGCCGACGAGACCGGCGGGGAAGTGGGCGGGGTTCAGATCCTCAGAGATGTTGAGAGAGAAGCTGGAGTACCTTCTCTCAACATTGATGCCGTAGGTGAAGGTTCGACTGTAGAGAGAACGGTCTACGGGTGGAGGAGCAGGATTGTAAGGTGGATGGAAGGGACGCGGTGCGGGGAGACCGCAGATGGGAGGAGAAATGCTGCAGGTGAGGCTGTGGAGAGCAGCTATGATGGAAACGGCCAGGAGGACGAGCAGGATATGGCGAAGTCGCAGGCGCCAGCTGCTGGGAACAGTGGTCGGGGCAACATCTTGAGCCTGGCGAGGCGGTGGAGTTGGCAGGCCACTATAGTTCGCGGTTGGAGAACCGGACAGGAGAGGAGTCTTCTCGTCTACATTCTTATGGTCATCTACATTGGCTTCGATGTCTCGACGCCGTCGGGAATGACGAGCGGCAGAGCTGGACGAGGAGGACGGAGTTGATTGACGAAGCCAAAGGGCAGGCGCCATAAGATGCGTTGACCTTTGTTGTATTTTTCTTTCGGTGGCAGGATAAATCGATTCGATTGGAAGGTTGACAGCTGTCTCAATGGGACACTTGCGGAGAGCAAGCAGGTCCCCTCGAAGTCGCCAGAGCAGAAGGGATGATAATTATTTTGAATACTTCAGATAGAATATATGCTACTACGGCAGAAGGGATTTCGAAGAGGGGAGGAGAAAGGATGGCGGGCAGGCTCCCGTTTTACGTGGCCTCCATGCCATGCAATGCGATCGGCTCGAAAGGGTGTCCACGGCCCCAGTCTATCTACACATTCAGAGATAAAATATATTAAAACCTCACGTGAGCGGCAGTAGCTCGAGGATGGGCTGTTGGAAACTGCGGTGAAGCGGTGAAGCTTTACTCAAAGCGATTGCCAGGTCAGGCCAGTCTCTGCTCCTTCCTCGATCCTGTGCCATGCCCGACCTCCATTGCCAATGCAATAGCTGCACGGGAAAACGGTTCTGTCACCCTCCAGATTGCCATAACCGTCTGCTGTATTATCGTGGTGGACGATAATATATGTAATGCATTCTGCCGGCCAATGCGAGTGTGCAGTGTGTGATTGGTCCGGGAGTCCGAGCTTATCGATAGCGCGGTAAAAGTACCTCATGGCGACGGACCCCATTCGAGTGTTCATGAAACCGCCAGTACTGCAGTTCCCTTGGTTACCAGCCATCGCCAATGGACACGGCACTGTTTTTTATTCTAACGGGTATGCATCTACAAATTGCAAATTATAAAAATACTGTAATGCCTCCGTGATTCCATTCCCGGTCCCGTCCTTCGATGAGTTTTCCGTCCAATCACCCCTGCTTTTCCTTTTTAAAAATTTCTTTCCTTTGCGATCCAGTTCCGAAGCTTCGGACAGTTATTATTATTGTTCTTCGCTAGTACTAGTGACTTTCGTCTTTGTCGCCTCTCTTCGCTCGCTCGCTGAGGGTACTTTTTCTTGGCTTCTGATTCCGAATCCCGCCCTCTCAAGTAAAAATTAAAAAACCCCTCTAAAGCCATGTTGGGACGCAACGATACTGTCGTCCTCCTGGTCGTCCTGCTCCTCTTATTCTTTGTTCTCTTCACCTGGTTCGCATTCTGGCTTAAGGGACAGCGGACCATCTGGTCCAAAAAGACTACCGTTGTCGTCGAAGAGGCTTGAACAAGGTCGGTAACTATTGATATCCACCCACCCGCCATCGTTGCTCCCGATATCGTGACCGGCAGCTGACTCCGTCTGGACCCTTTAGTTGCACATTCAAAACCCTGTGACATCGACCCAAGCTATCCACTTGTCTACTTGTATAATTCCCCAGTTTTCAAGACACCACGTTTTTTCAACCTCCGGATCCGACTCTTTCTCCTTTCATTAGCCCCAATCCGGAGCTTACAAAAGATTCCACCGTTCTGTTGCTGTGGTATTTCGCAGTTCAGAACCCTTCCGCCTCGACCCAACTAACACTACCATACAACAAAATATCTTGATTAAATAATAGCCCGCGGATTCTTGCCTGTGCTTGCATCCCATTCGTCCTTCAAAAAACATCATTCTCATCGCACATCGACGTCTAAGTTCCGACTTGCGATAATCATCAACATCTCATCGTCTTTCCGACATCAAAAAAAAAACCTACCGACAACACATATCACACTCAGCGCAATGGCCCTCCGCTCCCTCATCCGCTTCCTCCTCCTCACCCCGCTCCAAATCTCAATATTCCTCATGATCTCCCTCCCTCTCGCCTTCTTCGCTGCCGTCACTACCTTTTTCAGCGTCATCTTTCTCTCTTCCCGTCTCTTCCTCGTCTACGTCGACCTTATCTTCAGCGTCTTGTTCGCTTCTACTTCAAAAAGCACCAGCACCGGCCCCGCTGGGAACTCTATCAAGTTTCGTTCACATGGTCTACCTCACCCACTCACCATCCCGAGGAGTCCGCCGAGAAGTCCACCCCGGGGCGGCTTCAGACTCCAGCAGCAGCAATCATTCACAGCGCCTTCCTCGCCGAATATCAGCAGGAAGCGGCTATCAGCCGGTGTTTTTGGACAACAGCAGCAAATGACGACTCAAAACGCTAGTGGCAGTAGCTCCAGCAGCCAAGCAAGCATCAGTCCACCGTTGACAACGAGGAGGTCTGCTGGGAATGGACCGAAGAGCAACCCAAGCACTCCGTACTCGGGAAATCCTCCGCAGTACAGCTACGAAAGTAGCGCCGGACGAGTGAAGGGTACGAAGAAAGGACCTGTAAAAATTGCAGAGCCTGGAGATGACTATTTCTCCAGCGTAACCAGCCGAAGTTGATAATATTATACTCTACAAAAAGCTAAAATTTGGTATTTTTTTGGGTCTGGATGGGATGGTTCTCTTTTTCTTTTTTCTCTTTTTGTTAACGGGGCACATTGGTGGATTTCTTTTAGATATGTATAGCTTTTTACTTGTATATTAATAGCATGATCTTTTTCGTTTTGTTGCGATACCATAGTTGACGATTTTACTTTACTTTTGGGTTGATGCCTTACGATCTGATGCATAGCAAATATAGACACGATTACTATTCTCCTCGAAATAGAAGCTGCAAGAATACTTTCACCGTAGTTGTAAATGTCTTTTTCGAATAATAAAGGATACAGTGCAGTTTTGTATTTACAACGGGTATCTTGCCATCCGCTTTTTACAAGGAAGCCTTTGAAATAAAGACGGTTGCTTTAGAAGAAACCACAACACTAAATAAAATGGACAAGGTTTTGTTTTGAAGAGGTATAGACGAAAGGAAATATTCGATATTAGCTCCCAGTGCCGTTGAGTATATATAAATAAATGGAAGAAGGCATATCGCTCCCTGGCCGACTCTTACGATAGCATACACGTTAACTCCGGCTCCCACCTCCATAATCATTGCTCCTAAACATTAACCTCTTAAGATAATAGGTCAATTCCAGAGCTTGTCTCGTCATTCAGACAGCCAACAATGTTCAACATTATTTTCGCGAGATTTACAGAGTAATCTGCTGTCCAGCAGTGGGTTCATCATAGTTGTTACTGAACAACGATGGAGGAGTCACTTCCGCCGGAGAGCTAGCGGGAACTCTGGCTGGTTTTGTCATGCGGTAGGTGGGGTCTGCGAAACCTCGAGCAAGTTTTGCTCCTGGGCATGTTGGGGCGCCGTATCCGGTCCTATGATTTGAACGTGGTTGTTAAAAATATATTCCCTTCTTAATGTCGTTTCGACATTGAAGGTGACTCACCAAGAATATGGAACAGGGTAGCAGAGTCTTTTGGCGTCCGGCTGGTATGATTTATTATTTGGCCCAGCAGGCGGTGACGAGGAGGCGCAAATGGCGGCGAAACCAGGACTCGGGCCGGTTTCTGTGTAACATTTCATTGCCCCGGGACAGGCACTCGGGACTCCGCTAACCGTGAAGCAGTGCCCACCACAATAGTCACTATAAGTAACACAGACACACACAGTTAGCTCAGATCCCGATTTATATATATAAATAAGTTTAAGCACAGTATTTTCTTACCCTGAAGCAGTTGGAGAAGTATACGCTTGCCCGCCGCAGCCCCAGTACACGCTTGCACCAGGACAAGTCGTTGGAAGATTCGACGGTGTGCATTGCTGATACCAGAAATTGGAACAAGCGCAACTATTTAACATTGACAAAGACGTTAATATCCTCATAAAACAAAGATGACACCTAGCGAGCGAAAATAACTGACTTTTGGCCAATCGGACACACAGTTCTGGTATCCCAGGCTTGGTTGATATTCTGGCCGGTATACCCACCACACTGCCCAAACGCCGTTGCGTGCACGGTATCTGTTGTCGGCCAGTAGAATTGGCACTGCGTATACGACGTAGCACCAGCGTACACGGAACAAGCGCCAGCAGCGGGCATACACCTGCTAGAGCCCGGGGATTGGCACTGTGTAACGTAACAAAATTTTACAATGTTAGCATTGTGCTTGAAATTCCAATGTTTGCTTTTGTAGAGTCTTTAGCGATTTCGTAGGAGAGGTTTCTTTTTAAACATACCCTGCAGTACCAATTATTCGGGCATATCGTACTACCACCGCATGCTGAATACGGTAACGCAGCCCAATTTGGGAGTGTGGTCAAGGAATAGGTGTAACCACCGCCCTGTCGCTTCTCAACGTCTCCAGCGGCTGGCGCGGGCTCCCTTTTGACGACGTCGAGGTTGGGGTCGCCGAAGGATATCCCTCTACGATGTACACAGGCATTATAAATGCACCAATCCGCTGGCACACCGACTGCAAATATAAGGACTGCGGCTAGAGTTATTCTTCTGAGGGAATGCATTTTTCAGTTTTCTTTTTTACTCTTTGGTTATGAAGTTTGAGCAAACTGATAGAAGAATAGTAATCGTAGCTAGCGCTACGGGGCAAGTGCTGCTGGGACAGTATATTTTCTGCAGAGGTTTCAAAGGGCTTTAAAAGGTACCCAGATGATATAGACTAGAAGCGCTTTGCAAGTTAAGTTCTGCGAAACAATCTGCGAATTGATCGACGATGATGGGCGGTAATGGAGATCACGTTCTTGCGGAGTGATAGACATCACGACGACTTTATATAGACAGGACAGCTCAGACCAGTTGAACCTGCCAATCGGGAACCCCGCTCTGTGCAGCGAAAATCTCATCGACGCCTAGTCGTAACTAAAACTTGACAACCTTGACAGAGGTTACACAGGCGGCCGAAACTCTCTTTTTTTTTCGCCAATCGCTGCGAATCCCCACAAGATACGTAGATGCAGAGATACATCATTGTGACCCCTTTCCACATTTGCGCATGCATGTGCATGCAGCCACGGGGGCGCCAAGGAGCGGGTGATAGAGAAATAGATGAGATGGGAAGTGTAGATTCTGTATTTTCTGGTGTCCGGCTAACCTTTTTGTTGTAAGTTTCCGCATCCACAGCTGCGCGATGCAGGGTCAATATCCCGTCTTTAAGATTTCATATCTAAGTAAGAATTCATTCCGGCTAGAATCGCGGTCTACATATGTATTAGCTCAAGAAGCTTCCTTTTCAGGGAAAAAAAAGCTATATCAAGTTGATTTATCGCCAAGCCCAGTTGTCCAAAGCACGACCGGATTTGGTTAAAAACTTGTAAGAAAATATTATCCTTCTGACCGGTCACCCTTAGTTCTGGCAGGTGCAAGGTCCATTTTTTTTTTTGTAATTTAGAGATAGACCCTTATCGTACCTGTTCATAGAAAGTGGAACAGTAGATACAAGATAAACGAGAGGTTCTGACCCAGGTTAATATCTCATAAGTTTCAAAGACTATAACTTAAATTTACTCGCCTTAACCAACAAAATCCGGTTTTCTCAGGAATGCCTCACAGCCATCTCGTCTTGACGAGAACATCCTAGAAACTTCGCAGATCAGTCGACAGCCAGTTGACAGGCCCATGTACACCATGCTAGCATAGGCAGGCCATTAATACGGCATCTTCGGAGTGAAGTCAACATTCTGATATCTAGGCCACTGTATATTCGCGAAATAAGCGGCCCCTGTAGACCCCACTGAGTAACTAGAACATAGAGACGGGAGCTTTTAGATTGTGAGACTTTAACTACTAGCGGCGGTAGCCGGAGCTGTCGAACAGTCTTAGCCCACGGCAGTATGCGACAGACATACCTTGGTAAATCTTATTTTTTTTTTATCTTTTTGGCATGTATTGGAAAGAGGACTATAAGCCTAGACGGATTCCAGGTTCAGGTGCTCCTGTGCGGATTCTGCCTTTTTCGTTTTTATGAAGAAAAAACCGGCCGAATGGAAGGATCAACTTCAAATCCTCCCATGTTTACCTCATTTTAGATTAAAAACCCGGGACTTTTTGGGAAGTATATCACGAAGTGCACTCGTCTAGGGAATGTTTCCCATTTTTGTGCAACCATATGAAAGTCATCGAGCATCGTGGGTGTCTGACTGGCTCTAACGATGCAAGATACTAGCAGACAAGGTCAAGGGGTTCATTTCGGAATACAATGGCCAGGTTCACCGTCAAGCAAGGTAGCGGTCATGAGCTTCAGATGTGCGGCAGATCGATAGGCGGAGCTGTCAAGCGGGTTGTGTTGGACATGTCGTTGTGTGCCGGCCAACGACCAAAAAGTTGGCCAGTTCGTTTACAAATTTCTCAACTTTGCTACCAATTTAAGTTGGGATCTACGTCACTTAGCGATTTAAAGGCGAACGGTTAAAGTATATCGGTCGCAAGATGCCACCCGATCTAGCATCATTTCTATTGATTACAGACAGATGCAGATATCTGGGTCGAGGCATTCGGATCTTGTTGCGGCAATAGGCTGCTTATTAGAGAGATACCATGGGTCTCTTCCCTTGTTAAAGGTAGAAGATAATATAATACAATAGCATTACACTGTTTTCTACAATACGAATTTGGTTCAAAACCTGGACAAAGTCCGGCTCCAGCCGCGGCAAGGGATCTGGATATGGATGTTTCACTCGGAGTTGTGCTACACGAAGGGACGGAACCGGCTTTCTCTTTCTCAAATGGTAAATAGAGGATGGCTCTTCCACCCTTGAAACTTACCCGCACAAAGCTGAAGCGGTGCTTCTTGGAGACTGTTCGATACCGTGGTGATTCAACGATATTGATAAACTGCCAGTAAAACTCTCTTACAGCTTGCAATCTCCTTCAATCTACTACCTCTGCCCAACTTGCTTCGGCTAGTTTTTGTATCAATCGAAGTACAAGGATTCTAACTTCTTCCTCTTTCGAGCGACGCACCGTGAAGATTATGTACTATCGCTAATATTTCGCTTAAATTTAATGGGAGCCTTCCGGTATAACCGTTGTATACATGTACCGTTGTTGAGAGAGGTAGGGAGAGGAGAGGAAGTTTTTTCAAAACAAAAGTGTCGATCTGCAATGTCATTTCTGATGGACCGGAAGCTGATCAGTCTAGAAATCGTCCTGTCATGTTTCATGAATTAGCAGATCACTCGCTAGGGAACGATGTTGTAACCGCACCTGCACCTGGTCAGCTCTATATTCCGCTTGAGTTTGATATCTTCCCGCTATTCTGGTGAACATGGTGTGTTCTTTTCGCTTGATGATCGCTATCATTGGTAAGAGAGTTCGCTTTTGCAGCAATTTCCCTCGATGTCAAAGCTCGTATTGAAGTGAGGATGGACAAGAAGGAGAAGGGAATCCGGTTTGAAATGTTACCGTATAGTTTCGTCTAGGAAGCGAAAATGCCAGGATGGCGATTTTGGAAGAAATTGTGAATTTGAATATCATAATTTTTCATCTTGTCTGGAAGTAATTTTGATTTCAGGCAAGCTATAGAATCATGTATAACATGATATGCAACAGATAGAAATTTCTTCAAAAGGCAATCAAGGCAATTTGAAAGTGCGTGCTATATAGGCTCATACTACCGATATATTAATATGATTTACAATCAATCGACCTGATTGAATTCCTCGGAACAATGGCGAGATGAGATCCTGCCTGAGCCAATGGTGTTTCTAATTTAAACCTGCCTTTTTTTTTCCTGTTTCAAAGGCGGCAGTGGTTAAATGAGAAAAGGCCGTAGAAGAAACATTAGCGTCCCCTGCTATACATACCGTCATCTGGCATTTCATCTTGTGGCGGCCACGTTCTACGATGTGGAAAGAAAGAAAAAAAAGGGCCCCCCAAATTTATGCAGGTGGATACCCACCTGCATCGGCCGGGGAAACGTTTCCCTCTTGCCTATTCCTAAGGGCAAAATGCATCCGCAAAGAAAATAAATTAAATTTTGACTGGAGCTCCGAGTCACGATATCGTTAGGAAGGCACAACCATGTGTTTGCGAGATGCAGCATGTGGGCGTAGTATCAATATTTCACCGCTATTATACCCCTACCCCTCTTAGACCGTCGTTCCCGTGCAGAACTCCGCAGACAGCTGCCTCACGTTATTTCCAAATATGCCCTGAATGCCGAAGGTGCCTTTACATTGTGACAGAGAATCTTCTCAAACATTTGTGAATTTCCTTGTTTCTATTTTGCCGTGTGGTAAAAATGAAGGCTGGGTGTGTTGCAACGGGATCACAGGAGGAGGTTCGCGAATTGTCATCACAAAAAGAAGACTGAGTGTTTGAGAAGACAGATTACCTTAACCAGACAAAATCTAGAGAAGCAACAATTCACAGCTGGAACAGAAAGCTGCAGCAGCTAGTACACTTGCATTCCTGTCGATGGATTGCAGGACAATGGGCAACTAACGAGAACTATCTTCAAAGTCAGGAAAAAGGAACCAAGTTGGCGCGATCCGCGTTATCAGTTGAGAGTGGTCGGTGAGAGTGGTGCTCTGGCCTTCATCTTCATCGGCGCAGCTTCGGACTTTGTGTTTGCGATACTCGAACCACTCAAGCCACCTTAGAAACCGAACAATCATCGTCGTCCTTCTAGCAAACATCACTGCAGTGTGAAATTTCCTCGATGTCCGTGCAGGCTCTTCCGGTCCTTTCAGGTTACCATGCAGGTGTCAGAAGTATTCGCTGAGGAGCGCTTCTACGGCGGGGAACCATCGCAGCCCACCTCGTTACGAAATATCGAAGTGCAGCCATGCCACGCTAGATGCTGCAGAATCTTTTCATCTTAGCCGCAAAAGAACCGAAAGCAAACACGAAAAAGTAAGTATACGCATTCATGTAGTCTCTGGTTGGTTCGCCGCTCACAATTTCCAAGGTTGCGGTGGTGTCGCTGTGGGTCCCAGCTCCCTGGAGAGCAAACAGCCATGGGCTGGAGGTGTGGCTCCTAATCCAGCCAAGGTTGTGCGCTGAAAGTCCAGACACGGCATGAAGAAAGACTCGCTTCCGAGGGGTACCCACTGCGCCGGTTAATGGCCACGAGGTTTTTGACAACCCGCCTCAAGTGCCTGTGTTTGCGCAAACTAGGTGGGCATCCCTCCCAGCGCTACTATCTCGAATATCATGGGCTCTTGCGAATATCAGATAAATGATGTCAGCCTTAGTGTAGGGAACCCCCATGCAGCCTTTTCTGGGCTATCACACCTTTTGAGTCGAGAGCTGATCAGGTTCCGTTTCAATAGTCTTTTTACGAAGAACGTCTTTGAAACCACGAGAGTGACCCCTGCAGACAATCAAGCTGCAAGCTATCGATACGATACGATTCTCGTGGCTTATCGGGGTTTTGAGTCCCGTGTAGTCAGGTCCCCAGGCTGCAAGCCGGAAAACTCCATGCATCGCCTACACTAAACCATCCAGGTACCATAGGCCATCATGGCCATGGGTAGAGGTCGGCCTTGCTATATTTATGTCGCCGTCTGCTCCTCCAGAAGTTCCTGATCTTTCCTAGAAATCCGAAGATCGCAAGAACCTCAACCTTCCGCCTTGACAGTCCTCTGGTATCCTTCCTTACCATTGTTCGTTGTCTATATATACTAGCAAGGTCCCCTCCATCTGCATTCTTGTTTCTTGTTACCTGGTGCGAGTCTATTTTTTTTCTTACCATCAACGTTCATCAAAATGTCCGGCCTCAGCGAAACAGACGTTGCTACGATCAACACCATCTGCTTCTACTTGTCAGGAACTGCTCCGTCAACATGGTGGGACAGACCGAATAAAGACATCGTGGAGGCTCTGGGATCTCTGTTCACTACCAACCCGTTGGCAACTCCTCAAGATGTCATGGCTCTCACCGGCTGGAATGAGGCCAACTACGAGTTCGTCAATGCTCAACTGGCTCCCATGAATGAGAGCGTCCCAATGTTCGCAGCAGGCCTCCAGCTTCTTGACCATCCAAGATCTACCAACTCGATCCTTCCAATTTTCGTTGCCTTCACCGTTCTCTCCACCTTTGTTATGGGTCTCCGTCTGTGGTCTCGAATTTCCATCCTCGGTCGTGTTCAGTCATTCGACTGGGTTTCAATCGTCGCCTATGTCCTCATTGTCGGATGGTGTGCTCTCGCTGTCTACGAGAAGGAAGCTTCCGGACACTGGTCATCGTACTGCGACAAGTCATACAACCAGTCGAGATACAGCCAAGCTGTAAGTATCTTCAAATTGCAGCCCATGAATATTCACTAACCCAAAAACATAGGCCTACTTCATGGGAATGGCTCTCTACCCCATCGCAATTCTTTCGGTTAAATTTGCACTTCTCCTCTTCTACCACAGCCTTTCCACCTGGAGACCACTCAGAATCGCCGTCTATGTTACCGCCGTCGCCAGTTTTGCCAACGCAATGGTTGCCATGTTCATGTGGATCTGGCAATGCAACTACCCAGACCTTTGGAACCATGGTGTGGATCCAACTTTGACCTGTGCATCCTTTGATCCTCTTGACATGATGCTAGCAACTGGCGTTGTTAACATTGTCACGGATGTTATGATTTGGTACGAAAACCCGCTTTTTCTTGTTACCTATTCTTAGATTAGCCGCTCAGAAATACTGACCCCACCTGCAGGCTTATCCCGCTCCCACTTGTCTGGAGACTCCAATTGTACCCACGAGAACGCAACCTCGCCATAATCACCTTTGGCCTTGGTGCTATCGCTTGGGTTGCCAGCATTGTCCGCTTGGTTATGGTCAAGGCGCATCTTCAATACACCAACGGTTCTACCACTCCGATCAACGCATGGGCCATGTGAGCATTTTCCAACACATGATTTTTTTTCGGTTCATCCATAAAGCAAACATACTAATCATACATTCTTTTTCTAGGGTTGAGCTGAACTTGGCTTTGATTTGTTCTTCGGCACCAGCTTTGAGGGCCCTCCTCATCAAGCACGCTCCAAAGGTCCTCTCCTACGCCTACTCCAGCGGACCGGGAAGCTCTGGCTCCGACATCGGTTCCAAGGCAAGCCGGGCCGAGAAGACATTTGTCATTTCTCAAACCGAAGAGCGCTCACCATCTCCAGACGACGATGTCGAGAAAGCTTAAATTACCATAAAGACATTGGGGTACCCAAGTCTGGTTTACGAGACAAACATTATTTTTTCCTTTTTGTTCCATTTGTTACGAGTCTTTTGACTTTTTTTTGACTCTTCACAAAGTACAGTACAGTAGGTGTGCAAAGCCGCTGCATGAACCAAGTTTTTGGACAGCAGTTGGTATTATTGGTTCGGGTTTTCAAGGCGCTCGTTGGTGGGGAGGGGTTTCGGGAATTGACTTTGTTCATATTTGTAATGATGTACGATGTACTCTAGCTACTACTACTTTCTTCAATCTCAACCAATCCGAAGTTGACCTTCGGTTCGGATGGGAATATTTTACCACATGTATAAAATAAACAATTTATTCACTTCGGATGTGCACACAGATCCAGATCCCGTGTCTTTTTCGTCTCGTGAAAACAAAAAGTGGGAAAAACAGCCGTCGAACTCGACAAAAGAAGACTGCTCTAGACACTAAAATATGACAGTTGAAAATATACTTGCGATCTTTTTCATTGGCGGGGTCGACTGCGGAACACCACCTTGCATCCGCAACCTGAAAGCCACACACCTCAGTTCAAACGAGAGACAACGAATCGCAGAAAGCGAGAGGCAAACACTCTTATACCGACCCCATCCTTGGCCCATGTGACCTATCAGATTTGCTGTCTACCATCCATGCCCTTACGACACAACCTATTCCATTTACGAACACTTCCCTTGCTTTCCTGCGGATAGATAGATTGGGTATCGTTTGTGATCCAGAACTGCAGCAACGGCATGGCACAACAACAACAACAACACCAATAACAAGGAAAAGAAAAACAACACTAAGGTGTGGGAAAAAGGTTGACCCCGCTCTTTGCTGACGACCGGCTTATCAGACGAAACTATAGCCTGGGAAAAATGTCACGATTAGACAAAAAAAGAGAGTAACGGAGTTTGGACGTATGCCTGGGCCATGTGGGTAAGGTGCGCAACCAAAGAGCACACCCACCCACGCTTCCCCACCCACCCCGGAACGCCATCGAGCAAAAAAAACGTGAGCAAGTTGGGTCCTTAAGTGGCGTCCCTTAAAGCATCTGAAACGTTCTAAAAAGCGCCTTTAGCGGTCATTTTTTTGGTTCTTCGTAATGGCGATCACAGTAGGATTGCACCATCTTTTCGAAATTCCTTCCGTGACGATTATTCCAAGAGTGGGGTTGTTCCAAGCTTTTCTGCTCCGCGCACTGACACTGGCAGCTCGGTCACCCCAACTCGTGCTCACGAGATTAAGTTTGCCTCGATGTTAAACATATTCACTGATATAATTACTACTGGTACGAAGTTTCTATAAGGTGGTGGCATCAAAAATAAACCCCACCCAACACCAACATTCCGGGACGAGCGAACGTGACACCCTGGTCGATCGCAAAGACCGAAATGCAAGTTCAGGTTCTGAATTTTTGTTGCGCCCTGCTTTTGTTCTCTTGAATAATAAGGTAGGGTGGTCTGCATTCCTGACTGGCGAGTATCCTACAGAAAGTCATGCCGACGAACCCTCCCACTTCGTATTGTTGACTGAAACGGCCGAATGGAAAGAAGGCCAAGGCATCTGACAATCGTCGGTGAGTGGTTTGTGATTTAGCCTCGCATGAAAGAGAAGGAAGGACCTCGCATCGATCGCATGAAAACTGGGCAAAAACGTGGTATTTGCCGAAGCAATCCCAGATCCGTCCTGCTGCCATGCGTCGATTATCACGTTTTCCTGTTCCCCCCCACACGCTTCTTGGCTTTTGAGAAGTAGATTCGATTGGTAAGAATAGGTATTCTAGATGCCACGGAACACATGTTGGTTCTCGTTCCCGAACGAACCATCTTCGCATATGCTATCTATAGGCTACCGAGGCGGTCGAGACGACGGTTCTGAGGGGTTGCATGTAGACGACGTTTGAGGAATACGCATGTATCCTTGCTTCCCGTTCACGTTGTGGGAAAATAACGATTCTTGCGTTGTCTGAAGCTTTCTAGTGTTCTGTGATTTACTTTTTTGCCTTTGCCTTGTATGTACGACTTTGCCACGCTATTTTCGCTTGCTGGGTTGGTAACGTAACACGGAACTTCCTGGCCTTTGTGCGAGGCGTTAAGGCGAGATGGCGAATAAAGCCGGGGATTTGGAGATTTGGATGGGGAAGTGCTAGTTTGGAGGGGCACAGCACAGCACAGTACAGCGCTGCACAGGCCATCTCATCTCATCCGCCAAGGGTTGTTTTTCTGAAGCCTAAAAAGCAACAATTTTTGGGTTCCCAAGACCTCAGTTCACCCATTCGCGAGAGGTTTTGTAAAATCAGAAGGGAAAAAATGGCTGAAGAATCCAGAAACGCCCCTTCAGACACTGAAAGCCAGGTTCTTAGCGTCGGCGCTTTGGGTCTGAGTTAACGAGTTGCCATCCATGTCTCACCAACGCCGGCGTCCACAGTTCAAGTGGGCTAAACCAGCCTCGGCCAAAGTTTTTCGGTTCTTAAATTAGTTCCCGTAATGTTTGTCTTTCGAGCAGCTTTCAGGGACAGTCCTTGTTCAACCCTTCCAGGGGACTAGGACGCAAGAGGGTTAGGATCCGGTTGCAACTTACATATATCATGATTCTGTAGAAGCATAATAAGGCGGGAGGGGAGACACTTAAGTTAACACACTAATCCTGCCCCCCACAAAAATTTGCAATTATTTGCCGTGATTGTTCTACGCCTTCGAGACACTTTGTGGGGTACCTAGTGTATACCTTTAACCAATGTTTTTAGCTTATGAAGGCCTAGAGCACTAGTTATCGAAATGTATCCTTGTATTCGAGAATCTATTGGGTGACTTGTTAAAGTGGATTTTCGCCAGACATACATAGTATGCGCCATACTAGCACCGCTTAGGCCTCCTTTGGAATCCATCGGTTCCTGAATTTCTCTTGCATGCTGAAAGAAAAAAAAAAAAGGCCCCCCAAACTCCAGGGCACCTATCACGAGAATTGAAAGCGGGTTATATTATTGATTTCAATATGATAGATTTCATACAGGCAATACAACCTTGTAGGCATTAAACCCTCCCTATTGCGCAGGAGTGAAACAAAATAGTAATCTCAAAGCTGGATTTTTCCCGTCAAAGGACTCAGCGGAATTGCATCTATCGCAAGGACTTCCCGGTTTTTCCGTTTGTCAATCGAGATTGTCTTAGAATTCGATTTCGTGAGATCCGTCTGGAAAAGTTGAAAGGACTTGATCTCACGATAACAATGTCAACCCACGGTAGCGTCGTTCTTAGTAGTCCCGAGCGTTCAGCTGAAGACGGACACCTGTACTTGCCAATCCAGTAAACTCATACAATTTCGCCACGATCGGGTAGGAAAATCGTCCAAGTTCGTGGACTCAAGGGGTAAGTGTCTCAATTACTTTCCGTCTTACAGTACGGGCTTGAGTAGGCGCGGACCTAAACACGGGAATTAGTCGTATCTTCTTCGCGGGTATCTGGATATATCTCAGTTATCCATTACATTCTAGACTCAATTCCCTTAGCTCGGTTTTCAGCTTTCATTGACGAGCACTTTCTATGTTTCCAGAGGAAAGGGGCAGCTGCCTGAGGATCCGGTCTCTCAAACCTGTTGGTATCCAGTCCTTCTGAGATCCGCCCGCCTCGTTTTTCGGAGTTCTATAGTCCTCAGATCCTCTCTGCCGCGTCGGAATTCGATTATCACCACATTCTCCAGTATCCAGCGATCGCGATGCATCTCTGTTTACTTTCAACGTGGTTGCATATTCCCTTACTTTACATTTTGCTTTGAGCGGCTGGTTTTACGAGACAACTTTCCATATTCCCACCTTGCCTCGCTATTCAACCGGTTCGCCGGGTTGTAGTTTGATATCTAGCTATAGAGATCTGATAAGTAGGTGTTTTTTGATGCGTTAAAAATATCCCTTGCCTTGGATGCAGTGCAACTGACATAGAAGACTTTGATACTAGATCACCGGTGCTGGCGGCTCGCTATCAACAGCTGAATTAAGGCTGCAGATCTTCATGACAGTTGTCAAAGAATAATCGCTAGCTGTGCGGTCAATCACGAGGGACAGGCGGCTTAGAGCTCTAGGTCAGCTTGATGAACCTCCTTCTTCGACTATGAAACCAGATCGTAGTCCCTTACTGCTGGGATCGTGATTTGCTGGAATTGCTCGCGATATTACCCGCAATCGATCGATCCCCTGCATCGGTAGACGGCATACAGATCGCACATTATCCTTGAAATGTGACTCAGCTCGAGTGGTACAGGAATGCCTGCCTCTGGTATTTTTGCGGTTAAAAATTTGCAAATATAGATGGAGCACGCAAGGGCGAGCGAGATTTGGCAGCGAGGAGAGTTAAAAGATTGATAGTTTGGTGTTTGAGAGCTGCATGTAGCTGATACAAGGTATGAGAATGCCCAGATGCCATCATAGCGGATATTGAGCGATCCACGGTAGGATTCCGATCTCTCACGATGTTCTTTTCTCTCTCTACGACACGTGGATGCTAGATTCAAATCGACGATACCGCTGGTTATCTCTCCATTCTAGAGATTGGCGGACATGATATGATCCGGATATGTTCGCTGATTTGACATGTGTTGTGCATGTTGTTTCACGGTCGGTGCGGGCTTGGCGGACGGCCGGAACAGTAATAGCCTTTTCCTTGAATGATTGTTAAACCCCAAAATTCGGAATTCAGATCCCATTTTAAAAATAAAAAAATACCAAGACTAATCAATCCAGAGCTATAGGATGAGCGATTTGGTTACATACGAGCTGAACAACTTGCTGTAGCCTCACTCGCTAGGCGGCTAGTCGGCGAGCTCGAGCCAGTCGCGAGAGTTCGAGAATGGAATCGCTCAAATGCACTGTAAAGCGCAGGGCTCCTGAAATTCAAACCAGGTGCGATGACCTTGCGTCTGTGTAACTTGTAACTTCCTGCCGCCTACAAAGATAATATCTTTTTCTGGCTGTTCGCGGAGGAACCTCAGTGCTGTCCGCTCCGCGGCCGTCGAGGATCGGCCGGGAAGCCCTATTTCGGGAGACAGTTGCAAGTCGATGCGTCGACAAGTTTCCGATCGCAATCGTTTGCTTGGCTATCTCCGCCCCGATATCAGTTTGCAGACAGAGAGAGACAGCCGACGTCGAGCTGACGAAGCAATCGACGGCGGAGAGTGGTGGCTGCAAGGGTGCGATCCCCGGTCGTTCTTTGGACGGCCGCCAAGGCGTCCAAAGAAATTAACAGACCTTACTGGAGCTTCCGCTGAATGCCGTGGGCCAGACCAGGTTCCACCAGTGGCAGGCTGCCATTTCTAATCTCCTAGCACCGAACGGATACCATCTGGAGGTCTGTTTGGAGGCAGTTCTCGGGCCGTAGCTTGTAGCTTACCAAATCGCAGAGCGAAGAGTCAGAGCGCCTTACGTCCGATTCTGAGGCTCGTCGGGCATATTGGGTCATCTGTGCATGTACGGTACATACATGTTGCCTACTTCCATATCTCCATGGCTACAGTAGTGCGCACTGAATTTTTATTTATAAATCTTTGCCTCTTTCTCGATCGATTGTTGGGAATATCGATCAGAAGAAGAAGAAGAACAATAATAACAATACTTTTATCAAATCAATCGAATAGTCAGAGGGCTCCTTATTTTGAAGCTAAGCTGCACCTGCACGGCAGCAGTAACAGTCATTATTGTAAAAGTTAAAAACCGGTAACACCTGCAAAGTCAATCTGCAAATCTCGTCCCGGTGCTTCCCTTGGCCATCGAAGCTTTTGCACTGGAATCTCCAAAACTCCACTGAAGAATTCGATCAACAGGCCTGCACTTAGCAATACCCATTCCGCCCCCTTCCTCCTGCCCCCGTCGCCCTCTTATACATCACACGCCAGTAGATGGACTAGCTGCCAGGGACCCACCCACTACAAGATTTTTTTAGACTTGCGATCGAGCTCGTCTGAGGTCAATCGGAGTTTCGACGTCAGACGCAACACATAGCCGTCACCCCCCTGTCGGCCCTGCCCTCTGACGACTTGCCAGATCAACCACCAATTTTTACGATTCACAAACCCGTCATCTCATCAAAATCGACTTCCCAAACGGCAACCGCCATTTCGGCATTGCTGCGAGCCAAGCCAGCCAGCACCAGCACCAGCAGCTGGTCAGCTAAATAGCCTACTCGGAAACTCGCATTACCCATTTTATTGTCATCCAAATTCCCAACACCCCGCCATAGGCATTCTCAAATTATCCCTCAACTAACCCTATCGGACTCTGACGTCGGCCACATATCCCAGACCAACCAAGTTTTTTTTCTTCTATATACCCGCTGCCCTTTCCATTATCGTCCTTTATTATACCACAACCTTCACATTCGTCCGGAGCAGTTTTCCAGAACACTCTTTGTGGCTTTTACCCTTCCAGCTTTACAACCCCATCGGCGAGCCCTGACGAGAACTTTCTAAACCTGAGCACGAAAGAGGAAAGGAATCAAGCCATACCATCTTTGTCGTTACACGACATTACTCCAAGCCACTGCGTGACCAAAAAAAAGCTTGCTACCGTCCTACCAAACACACCAGCCAAAATGCTTCATTCAGAGACAACACACGAGCCTCCAACATACGAGCGAGATGTTCGAGTAGTACAAACCATGCAAAGAGCTCTGGAAGGTAAGAAGAAAAAGATCCCTCGCGTCGATACCGTCTTGTTGCCTACTTTCGAGAACAACCAGCTAACAAAAAGTCCCGCTTTGCAAAATAGATCTTTGTGTAGAATGGAATATTCCACGTCCAAAGTACAAGTACATCGGACGTGCAAGCGCAGGCCGCGGATACATCACAGGCCTACATGCTACGGTCATCGTGAACGAGATTGAGTACTCGTCGCCACTGGCGACCGCTGGCTGGCATCCCGGCTGGGGATCCTACAACGATGCTCGAGAATCCGTCGCCGGTGAAGTCCTAAGGGCGCTAGGCGTCATCCCAGATGATTCCGAGTACGACGATTAAATCTATCAAATTCTCTCGTCTCCTCCTGCTACCACTGAGGGGGTTTGAATCTCCTCTCGATTCAATATTTACCTAATCACGACCATCATACCAACGATTGCTCGCCAGGCTGCAGCATTAGGATATCTCATACACTACCTTCTCTTCTTCCTCGGAATTTTTGCTCCTAGGAGCTTCGGGTCGCATCTGATTCCTCACATTCAGATCGCATGTTTTGTATCATAATTGTACACCAGAGTTAGATTAGCGGGCGTTTCTCCTTTGTCATTAGCATTTACGGTTTATTTCAAGTGTGCATCTTTGATTTCGATTTTTTGGTCTTGGTTTTGGTTTTGGTTGAGGGTTAAAACGGTGTGCAGCAACTGGCGTTTTCACAAAGCCAATGTTTTCAATGAACAATAATATTTGGTGGTTAATACCTTGGTTGCATATCTTTTTATTACACGATACTCCTGCTCTAATATCCCTGTACAATAATATTACGCTACATAAAATACATAAAACACACATAAATTAAACTTCGATGCTTCCTAGCGAAAACAAATAGGCTCATCTCATCCATCGGACCCTTAAACGTCGCATTCTGCCTTGCATCGAGAACCCTTAGCTCTCAATGCCCTGCGTATGAGGAATTATGACAACACACCTTTTGCAGAAACCCCAATGATCATTTCGTGGGTTTGACGTCATCCACAACCGCATCACTTTCCCCATCATGTGCATGCCCCCCACAAAGGAAAGCCGTTACGTTTCATCCTCATCACCACACCCCAATTCTAGCCATTAACCGCGCGCTGGGGGAACTAGACGCGAGATGTCGGATTTCGACCTCGACATACTGGACGACTCCCTATGGAGTCTCGGGATTCACGATGCCCACTGCCACCCCACTGATACCATGGACGTCGTGCCAGAGATCCCCAAGCGAAGGATCCGGACGTTAACAATCATGGCTACCAAGGCAACTGACCAGGAGCTTGTTGCGCAGGTTGCGCGCGAGTACGGCGTCGATAAGGTATCGGATGAAGAATCTGCTTCCTGTCGTGTCGTTCCGTCGTTCGGATGGCATCCGTGGTTTAGCCATCTCCTGCTGGATGATATGAAGGAGGGGGGCAGCGCTGGCGATGTTAAGATCTCAAAGGTCGAGCATTATACGTCCGTGTTGACGAATGAGCCGACGGAGGCCTTTATCGAAACACTACCGGAACCCAAACCGCTATCGCAATTCATCACAGAGACGAGAAGATACCTTGAGGAATTCCCGTCGGCGCTGATTGGCGAGGTCGGCCTCGATCGAGCGTTTCGTCTTCCTAATTCTTCAGCTGGACCGGGCGATAGACATCTAAGTCCGTATAAAGTTAATATGGATCATCAAAAGCGGGTTCTGGAAGAGCAACTACGCCTCGCAGGTGAGATGGGTCGGGCAGCTAGCGTCCACGGTGTCAGCGCTCACGGTGTGCTGTACGATAGTTTCGCATATCTGTTCAAGGGCCACGAGAAGGTCGTGCGCTCGAAAAGAACGCAGAAGAGAGGTCCCTATGATTTTGAAGGCGACGATTCAGATCTTGAAGATGCCGGCCCGAAGCCGTTCCCGCCGAGGATATGTTTACACTCGTTCTCTGCGCCTCCTGATTTCGTCAAGACGTGGTTGAACCCGAAGATTCCGGCTACGATATACTTTAGCTTCTCGAAAGCTATCAATGTGGATTACGGGTATGAGAAGTTTTCGGATATGCTGAAGCGGGTACCGGAAGACAGGCTTCTAGTTGAGAGCGATTTACATATCGCCTCGATAGATATGGAGCATCATCTTGCTTCGATCGTTCGCAAAGTTGCTCACGACCGAGAGTGGGATCTTGAAAAAACTGTGAAACAGGTAGGCAAGAACTGGAACAGTTTCATTTATGGCAGCAAGAGTGGTTCGAAATAAAAAAAAATATGTTTGCATATAAAATTCGTTACGATGTCATGATTCATAAAAATTTCGTCCCTCATACACAGCATGATACATACAAGATTATCCAAGAACTCCATGATACCCTTATATAATTACCCAAAAGAACAAGAATACCTAAAAGTCTAGCAAATTTTTATAAAATATTTCCCTTGATTTTGTTGTTTTTAAACCTTGATCCATGAACTCCTGCAAATGCTTTGTCGCTAGAAATCTCAAATAAACGATACCAGATTGACCCCGACAGTGGCTCCGAAGGATACGAAGAAAGAAAATAGAAAAGATAATCCATAATGCTGTCGGCTAAGCTGGAGCCTCGCCGCCTTCCTCTGCGGCCTTTTCGGATTCTTGGGCCTTTCGTCTCTCCGCTTCCCGTTGGTGCTCCCTCGCAGCAATGTACCGCACCCAGCCAAAGACAAAAATAGCAACTACGATACCGGCTAGCGACAGACCAACGGCCATTGCGACCGATTGCTTTTGCGTTGGACCGAGATCCCGCTTGAAGACACTCTCAGCCACCTGCTGCAGCTGTTTACGGACAACGAGATCCCATGTCGGAGCTGTATCTCGTAGCTCACTAGAGATAGAGGGTGTTGATATTGTAGGTGGTAACGGCGCCATTGTGGGGGTATTATTTTCTGTGGATAGACTGTGCGGGACAAAAGATGGATTCAGCGGGCGATAGTACGACTCGCGTGTTCGGAGAATTTTTGGTCTGCGGCGGCGCTCTTTTGTCGATTACGTGGATTCTGATATCAACGGGTAGCGAACGCGAAGCTAAGGGAGGCAATTAATAGCTCTTGATTAGTCTACCATCCGAGTAGCAAGAGGAAGAAAGAAAAAAGAAGCAATTGGTGCCACTCACCATGAACCAATTAGCGCATGGAGCTCTTAAGAATATCAATGTCGACGATTAGATTGAGAAATCCGTAGGATCCCGGAGTTCCATCGAGGGTCTTTTTAAAGTCATCACGCCATGGCTCCGCGCTGGCCCAGGCTTTCGAAATTTGTGATTCAAAGCCCGCAGCTCAGCTCCTTTCCCGCAGCTGGTGAGCCGCTGTGGGCATCATCATGCATGAGGTTCCATGCATGTTTTAAGCCTTTGATAACGTGCCATTTGTACGAACATGGAGCCTAGTACTAGCTAGCTAGCTAGCCTTCCGAAGTTTTGTTCTATATGGTTGGATCCTTACTTTGGACGCATTTTTGCCAACTGAGTGCCAATATTGAGCGCCAATCTTGAGTGCTTTGGAAATATAAACCTCCAATGATTGAGAGACACTGGCACGTGCATCAACTGATCTGTCATATCGAATATTTCACTCACAATCGTAGAAAGGAAAGAAAGAATAAAGCAAGTTGAAAATTTTTTTTGACTCCTTGCATAGGTGAACTGGCATTCAATCCATTGGCAACATGGCGGCAATTCTTTTTTCCTCTTCATTCCCTATCTCTACCGTGACAGTGACAGTGATAGTGAACTATCCGCGGGAACCTATTTATCGCAAAACTGCCACTTAGAATGCACTTGACAGCGACAGATCCCATGGATTCGTCGTTCCGAAAGGTGCCCCTACTAGCTTCCTCCTGGCGATCGACATCCACTCTCCCCTCTAGTTTTTCTGCGGGACACACAGGCCAGAGCATGGTCTGGCGCACAGGCGACGAAATCCCTCGAGTGGCCTTCGTCTAGACTAGCTTTCCCGTCTGTTTTTCTCCAAAAAGGTTCCGGAGTATCAATTAAGGTTAGAGCGAAGCCGACTTATGCAAGCCCATGATGGGTTGTTCCTGACAGGGGATTGGTCCACGTCGACGGGCAGGTACCGCCGCGCTTTCACTCAACATATCCTGAAGTTCTTTTTATTCAACCCTTTTGTTTTTTTTTGCCGTTGTAGATAGAAGTGGGTTATGTGGGGTAGGTCATCGATGGGATGTTTCGGAAGGAGGACGAGAATGTGCAGATTTCCTTCATGTCATTTTTTCTAGACGTATACGAGTGTGGTGTTGAGTTTGATCCGCAACGACGACGCGACGATCAAGATTCCTTTGCTGCTGCAAAGAAGGCACCACTTCGAGTAACACGACTTCTTAGCGCCAAGTCAGCAAAGGGATGATTGGATTGGTATTTGCGATATTTTGCAGATACCAACCACTCACTCACCCACTCACGCCCTTAGAGTGTATTGCGTATCACAGACACTTATATGTGATCGGGTCGCCTCGATTATCCAGTTCCGGCAACGGATGTTCGGCAGCTTGCTTTGTCTGGCGAATTCGTGCGAACCGAGACATGAAAGCTTACGCACGCACGAGGAACCTCTTTTTGTAATATTGAAGTTATAACTATACATTAATATTAACATTATCATTACATGCAATACACTGTGCTACTAGACTAATTAGATTTATATTACCAATGGTTCTAAATAAGAGCTCTACTAGCACTCTCACATTCCTTTCATTTTGAGACACCATACGTCCGCTCTAGCATTGCTCCAATATACCCAGCAACATAGACCTTCCCCATCCCCAAGACAGAATATAAAGCTGCAAGGAGCAGTCCGACGAGGGTAAATATGATCCAGGAAGAATTGTTCTGAACAGCCCTCCTGAGATTATTAACCCATCGGGGTCGTCTCTTTGGCACCGTCAACGCCCGCAGCGGATTATCATATGACAATTCAATCCCAACCTCAGAAAGATACGCAACACCTTCTCCAATCTTCTTCCAGTATTTTCCTTGCTCGTTCGCCGCTGTAAACGACGGCATGGGCAGCGATTCATCTACGCTCGTCATTGTCCAATCTGCCCATCGAACCCATATGCCGGATGGGAAGTCGTCTAGCGGATTACTCGAATACATGTTCCCTTCACTGACTGACCTGCCGTTGTCGTAGACTTCGATAGGTTTCTTCGTTATCATGTCGTGAATGTACATTTGCTTGCTGGACGTGAGGGCGAGGTAGGTTCCGCAGCTGGATAGTTGGAGATCAGTGAATCGGAGTTGGTGGCCATTGTGCTTGTCGGTTGGGATGACGGCAATCGGAGCGTCAGAGGCATTCTCGCCAGAGTAGCACCAGACGAGAATCTCACCCGCTGTGAAAAAGGGGGAGCTTTGTTAGAGAGTTGTATATAAACGGGATGGCAAGTTTGGAGTATGACATACCTGGACCACCTGATACAATTACGCTGTCCGTGAGGATGAAATCATGACTGAAAGCAGTTGTATCTATGTTGGCGGTACCTGTTAGCGCTTGGCTTTTTTACCGCTTAGCGGTGAGAAACTAATGAAGACTTACAAGAGGCGCGAGCATTGTATTGAAGGGGTCCATTATGGCCCATGAACTGAGGATCTGGGAATAGTGGTGCTGGAGCTGCCTCGCTTGGCGAAACAGCTTTCTTGTGGATCTTAATCTCTTTGACAATCTCGCCGGTCAAGATATCCATGACGACAAAGTAAGTTCCAGTCATCTTTCTCATATAGGCGTTCGGATGGCGTGTAATTAGGGCTACAATGTACGTAGAAGTGATATGAAAGTTCTTCACATGGGCGAATCCTCTGTAGTCATCATCCGCATGGTACCAATTGACCGATACGTCAAACTGCCACACTGGTTTTGGATCGTTTGCTTTCAGGCAAACGAACATAGATCGGCAGCTTTGAGCGTTTGGAACTTCAGATATCTCGTCATCCGGGCCATGGTGTGTGATGGCTACCATGATGTTCTTGAAAGATGTAAACCGGTCCGGCTGTCGTTCTCCGAATAACCATGATGCTGTTGTGGTTCCGGTTGTAGCATCAAGCTTGGAGACTACGAAGCCGCTCTTTTCTTCTGTGACCATGTATCCAGCCGGGAGCGGATATGGGAATAAAATGTGCTTTTCGACTCTTCTTGACTTGCCGCTTGCCTGTCTCGCCCGCTCCTCTCCGGCTTCCAAGAGTGCAGCGGCGACAGCGGTTTTGTCGTTATCGATATTACGTGCCTCGAGGATAATGTTGCCTTTATCTGCTGCAACAGGTTGTTTAACCCTGTAAGACAATCCTCTACCGTTGCCGCAGCAAGCCATCTCGAAGGTGCGCCGGACGAACCCATCATCGGTGGACTTGAGCGAAGGTAATTGCCATGCGACTTTTTTCGGTTTGGGAATCGTAGCTTCCTGTGGGAAAGGCCGCTGCCATTCCCTCATAAATTTGTAGACTGTGCGCCACGAGCGCTTCTCGAGAGAAGTTGTTCCTGCGAAGAGAACGTCGTCGAGGTGGATGCTCGGGTGCATACCAAGACTTACAGCGGCGGGTTTCCACACTGCGCTATCGTTATCGCTGCAAAATATCACATGGTGGAATGCCTTGGAAATGAGGGCAATGTTGACGAATGCGTTCAGATGCCCATCTGGATCACTGTCAGCGGCAAATTCGATGACCGAAAGCCATATCTCGGGTGGGAGGAGGTCCATTGTGCAGGGGGTTTCTTTTTGGTTGGACTTTGTTCGTTCGGTTCGTTCGGTTCGTCAATGACCTGGATGCAACTGGAATCGCTGGTGTTGAATATGAATTCAGGAGTAATTGGTAACTATCCGGAGTGCTCAGGATTGCAAACGCGAACGCGCAGTAGCGCACCCTTATATTATCGGAAGCGTGATATCAAGACACTTGTCTGTTGCCCTGAGCCGTCCATGCTCCCTGGTGACGGAAAGCTGGGTGATGGGATCCCAATTCAGGACAATGCGGGGCCAATGTAGCAGTCATTAGTTCTATTTTGGTGACATGTTCCTTGCAGCACAGAACATCGCTGCTGGGCTGGATGGATCGGTTCGCTAGAGCTTTGCAGCACTTCAGCCTCATGGTTCGCCTTTGGGACGGATGCGCAAGAAGACAGAGTTTCCTCAACCGAGAAAATGTCTTGCAGGCGCCCGGTCAAAATAATTTTTCCTGTTGAAACTTTTTTCGATGAGTCGAATATTCCTATTTCTGACGAGTCGCATTACGAAGACATTAGGAGGATTACATCACCTCATCAAAATAGACAATTATTTCCAGCTTCCAGACAATGGAGGAAGCAGGGCTGCAGCTGTTACCGAGAATAGAGACGGCCGCAACACGAAATTTACAACATGGGGATCCTTCAGCATTATATAAATATAGGCCTATCAACGAAAGATTATTGTAATATGAATATTGTTGCAATGTATATTTGTATTTGTCGATTGATTTACTCCGACGTTGAAATAACATAACTGTGGCTAAAAATACATGTGCAAAGCCAGTGAGGAAATACATTAAACATGAACATCCAACCATATCCTTCTTTGATATTAATATGTATACTGCCTAAAAAGTCAAAAACTTGAACCGATACGATGGTGCCAATACAGTTAAATCCCGAAAAAAGAGTTCTTACACAGTACTAGTCTGATTGCTAGTATCTACCCGAGGGTTCAACTTGTCCAACCAGCTATGTTTGCGTGGGCTAGTACTCTTTTCTTTCTTTTTACCAGACATTGATCTCGGTACCCTTCGCTGTCTAGACTCCTCGTCTGATGATGACGATGAGCTAATACTGCCACGGCGATTATCATGATTTTCCGTGCCGTGTTTGTAAGCCCCCGCGACTGCCGTAGTAGCAGCTGCACCAGCCATACCCGTGCCAGCACCAGCGTCGCGGCTAGACCTGTGGCCATGTATACCAGTAGCAGTTCCCATGCCTGCCTCTTGGCCTGACATAGTATTGGTTGCGCCCGGCATGATACCGCTCTTCATAAAGCCAACGTGCGATTCATTGTCAATCTGGAGGGGATTTCCTTCGTAATCGATGTGTTCTACCGATTTCTTCGATCCGTCGAGAGAGTATCCGTTCTTAGTAAACTCCTCCATGGTCATCGTGGGGAGAACGTTTCCTTTGTGGATGTAGGGTTCGTTCTCGATATGTTCGTGTATCGGGACAGTAGTGTGGACGATGTGAGGTACAACTCTTTCACGCTCGATGACGGGCTGGACGTAATCGTGTACATGGTGATGGACGTGTTCCCCAACGACTACGTCACGGTTACTAGAGGTTTCGACGGGTAGAATGGTTTGCTCGTCCTTGAATTTTCCATGCTGAGAAGAATTAATTGAATGTTAACGCTAATAGCGAACTATGCTAGACTGGGAATCACTAACCTCGGTTGCAAGTGCTGTTTCGAATTGTTGATCTTTTTTGTGATGATGATGTCGCTGCCTTTTTGTTAGTAAAACCGGTTATCGGGCGGATATATCTAATTTAATACTCACATGTTCGACAGGTACGACATTATGCTGATGTATCTCATCCTCTACGATTTTCTGCTGAATTGGTTGGACGTGGATTTGGTGATGGTGTTGGTGAACTTCTCTATCGATAGCCTGCAAAATTTATTAGGACTAGTTTGTATCTATGGGATTTAGTTGCATACTGACATGAATGACATTCTCGTGCTGTGTTTCGGCTACTTGCTCGTGTAAGACAGCTGGCTTGACCTCTTGTTCGATTTCAACGGAGTGTTTGTTCCCGTGATGAAGGAATTGTGACACTGCTTGCTTTGCCGCCTGCATTTTGATATTGGGTTACAGTGTAGATGGTGTAGAAGATTTTTGTTACGAAATGATGTGAGGAATTGGAGTTCTATTCACTCCAAACGGTTTATATATTGAATTTGAGGTTGATTGATTTAAGTTTAAAAGATGCTTTCTTGGAGTGATGATAATGCTGATTGATTTGATATTTTCATTTTAGCTTTCAACTTTCTACCATTTATATAACTTTCTCATCGGCATCATAGGAGTCAAATCGATTCCTTGACGATATCCTGCTTACTGCAAATTTGTGGTAAAGCATCTCGATTCCGGGTTAAAGGAACTCAAAGTGATGCAATAAATGCCGTCATATCACACGATGTCACAGGAATGGAGATTCTTAATCATGAATCCGATTGTTCATTCTAGGGAGATCGTGATCGAGAAGAGCAAAGTGATAGATAGCCAGCCGATTCGAAGAAACCCATTCGACTGGACTCTCGATCTGTGCAAAGAGCCGACCGCATGCGTCCGGTAGGATGAGCGTAAATCGTGCCAAATGCGTGGGATCGTTTGGAACATGGCCAACCAGGTTCTCCTCAAAAATTAAAGAAACTTAAATGGTAATTAAAATCTTGGTAGCTGGCCATGGGTGTAGTTTGGTTCCAACTGCATTTACAATTCCATTGTCACTAATACAAAGCTTTTGCCACATTAAAATTTTTCTTATTATTAAGATCCTAAGAGCAATAAAGAGTAATATGAGCAGAATTGAGTTTAATGAACTTGTGCAGCAGGGCTAGACTTAGGTCGAACTCGATACTTTAGTACTGATTTGGTCTTTTCGGATTCTGGACTTCGCAGGATGCGGTTAGTGTGTCTGGGCGTACGTGAGTTAGGCGCCTAGCTGCAGGAAATCATGGGCATTTCCGTGTGATGATACCGATTATCGGATGTTTTATTGCATCATGACGGTCTAAGCATCTGTGAAATTGAATCGTGTGGGATACGCGACCAACCCTCAATCGGAATGAAAGGGATGAATCGTGCTTACGGCCGGCTGGAAGCACATCAAGATTACGTCTGGATTGCCTGAAGTAGTGCTATCACCATATTGGCATTGAGAGGGTTGAATTTTCGTCACAGAATGCTCCATGGTACCTAAGATGACAACAATTCCCCAAGATTCTTAGCCTGATCTCGCCTATCGGTATGTATGTGCAAGGATCGAGGGTCCTCAATTGAGCGGCCATGGTCCAACTGGGTTCAACTGGGGTCCCAAACAAAGATGGATGTGATGGTGGTCTGCCGCACACAACCCGATTTCGGTCGACGTGCATACATATTTTGTAAATTAATTTCCGGTTTCCGTTGCTCTTGAGGTCTTTCGACGTAATCCTTTTATCACCACGTTTTATTTCTTTTCAAGCCATTCGCATGCACTGGGCGCAGGTACCACTCTTCTTTAGCGTGGCAGCCGGAAAAACGGGTGCAGATAGGTACCTGTACTTTTAAGTGTCGGCTTAGTCGATTAGACAGAGATCTACTCCGGCCCACCAAACCTAGGACCTTTGGATGCATATAATGGTGGGGACAGGACGGCCTAGAGCATTTAGGTAGACGTTGATGCCAAATTAATATAACATTGGATTTCTCGCCGAAAGAGCCGTATACCAAAAAAGAATCAAAACAAAGAATTAAGGGTAGGTAGTCCGTTGTCTCCTGCTTTGCAATTGTTTCCTGCTTACGTACCTAAATCCAGCACAGGGGAAACAAGTGTCACGGTGCACAGCATGTTTTGAGGTTTTGCGTCGGTGAGAATTCGCAGTTGTGGCTCCTGCGCTGGCTTGGCACATATCTCAGACAGAACTCCTAGACAGTTCACACAGGCGAGTCCTATCAGCTCGACTGCACTTTCCCGGATGCATGTCTGAGGCTGGAACATCAAGCCGATAGCATCAATATAGCTGTCCGACGAGGTCAAGAATCCGGCGAGCCAGCTTGGTGCTTAAGATAGAAGCAGTTGTGTGTGAGGACGGACATGGATAACACGTTCAACGAGTGCGGCGTTGTGGCTTCTCCACCCCTTAACAATAGCTGAGCTGACCTCGTGCATGGCAATAAACCTCCAGAGTATCATGATCATGACCACGCCCGTGGTTGATTACTAGTAATATTATCACCTTCCATCTCCAAACCCCCCCAAAATAGGCTGTTTCTCACAGCCAATGCTCATTTGCCTGTGTTTTCGTAACCGCTGCCCATCCCTCCACTTGTCAACCGTCGCCCCTGCGAGTGATCTCGGAGGCATTTCCTCAGTTCCAGGTGTTCTCCTCGATTACTCTGCTCCAGCAGCCGGCGCACGTCGGTGACTAAACCGGTCCAGTAAGGCTAGCCAGGCACACCCACACTGCCTCCTAACTAGACCGAAGCCTAAGACCAGCAGCACCCATTTGGAAACTACTGAAACCGCGTCGAGATACCCTGCTCGACCGGCCTTTGGCGTGCTGTTTCTCGCGATTGCTTCCCGCCTTAATTAACGCCTACCGACCCCGGCATCTATACTCTTCCCTCCAAATTATCTTCATTTCCTGGCTTTCGCGGGTTTGATAGCCAAAAAGCAATCAACGAATTTCCGAGTTGATCCTCAGGGGGTTACGTCTGCAGGGAAACCAACCGCAGCAGGATATTTTTGAGTTCGCCGGCATATTAATACACATTTAGGTTTATACTCCCTCAACTGTTCAAAACCATGCGAAATATACTTAAAGAGCGCCTCGAGGATGCCAGTGGGATTGGAAAGCTACGGAGCAGCGTCAGGCAGGATCTTTTCGACCCAAATTTCTTTCTTCATCAATACCCCGTCGCACTCGAAGCTCCAGCAAAACTCTCAGACTTCAAGCAGATAGATATGGCTGTGGCGCCACCCCAATCGCTCAGGCATAGGCCTTCCATCGATTTGGTTCAAGCGGCCCAGGCGGCCAGACGAGAAATCTGGAGAGCTCATCAACCAAATATCAACAAGATGCGTTCATCCGACAATTTGAAATCAAAACCAGCCGTCGACCTGATGGAAGCTGCCAACTCTGTGAGGAAATCAAGGGGCGACCAACCGTTACCCAGGGCTATCACCGTACCTACTTCAGTTGAGAGAGATAGCTCCGTCTCTCCTCGGTATGCGAATTTTAGTACGCCGGGAGCCTACGCGCAGACAGGAGCTGGAAGCCCACGCGCAGGTACACCGGTCCAGGCGGCTGTTTGCAACTTCTCTCGGCCTTCATCTAGAAGATCGGAAGCTACATCACTCCGAAGCCGTTCACAATCCTTTGAAAGTAGTGAAGGAGCTGTGATTCAAATCGAACAACATCAACGACCATCGACTTCTAGCTCTACAAGATCATTCCTCTACCCCCCTAGTGCTTTCAAAAGGATGTCCCCGCCTCCAGTCCCTCCAAAGGATGATGGCGATGCCGCCTCGATTGCAGAGCTGGCCTCAAAATTCCCCTTGCCGGCGAAGACTCCCCCTTGCTCGATAAAATCACCTTCCGGTTCTCTGAGGTCTCTTTCTATACGATCACCGCCTCTTTCGATTAGATCCCACAGCCGAAAGAGCACTAGCACGAGCATAAACAGCCACGCTAGCAGCACATTCACCGCCCCTGGAAATGATATCCAGGTCATGGAAGTTCTCAAGTCTAATGGGGAGCTTCACGAACGGTACAGAACGAATACAGAAGACGTGGATTACACCACGACTATCAATCGCAGTAAGTTTCCATCTCTCGCCTCGACTTTTTAATTTTTAGTACTATCGTTAACATAAATAAACTCGAAACCAGCTGTCGTTCATGAGACTGTCATTCCACAGATTAACAATATTACCACTACTGAAATTACACGCCACCACCACACGCATGAAATCCGTCATCACATCCAACCAATCGTCGCGAGACAAGTTGAACCGGAGAGACACTATGTTCAAACCCTAGACGGGGGATTCGTAGAAGTTACCGCTGAGGCAGCAGAGAGACTTAAGACGAGATACAAATATGTAACCCGGGTCGAAGAAACGATACCGGTCGTCAAGACCCCAGCCGCACCAAGCTACACCTGGAAACCTCCAAGGGAAAGTAGATCCCGAGGACACACGGCCTAAATTGTGAATAGTTGGAACGAAGAATAAAAGCACCATGGTTCATCTTCATATGAATTTCCTTTTCTGTCTTTTCTATACCCATTATATCAAATATTGTTTTTTTTGCTTTTCCTGTTCTTTTTTTTTTTTTTTTTTTTTTCCTCGTTAATGGTAAATTTTTTTTTTTTTTTACCCTTTTTATTTAATTGCTTTTCCTGTTCTTTTTTTTTTTTTTTTTTTTTTTTGTTCCTCGTTAATGGTAATTATGGATGATGCACATGTATGATAGTAAGAATGGGACAACGGCTGGAGTTCAAAGGTGATGACTATGCTTTTCTTTTTCTGTTTTTTCTTTGGTTTTCTTTTTTTTACCTCTGTTTTAAAGATTCATCCTATCAGTTGATCTATTTTGTAGATAACTACAGATTATTCCATACTATCAATGCACATAGATATACAAAACAGGAAACCTGACTCGTTAGGCTAATATATGGGAGAGACAGTGTGTTTTCAATAAAGACATAATGCCGTTCGTTTTTTAAAAAGGACTAAAGAGACCGCGAGTCAGGGATGTGGCGAAGATAGCTACCGAAAAGCGTGTGTAACATGAGAATGTATATCGGCTGTTCGGATCTGCAAATACAAACAGTAGTATCCCTATGACGGACGAAATAACCTGGTAAACATATATTTCCATCAATCATCACCCGAGCAATCACGGCTTATAACCCTGACAAACCCGAGCATATAATACTTTCCCACGGACAAAATATTTTGCATACCATGGAATAGAAGCTGCAGGTTTGGTCGATGATGGAGCTCGCAAGGTAGCTTTAGCTTGTTCGATTTAGCCGATTTAGCCGGTTGACTTGTACCAAGGACCATCCAAGATCGATTCAAGCACTGTAGACACCTTCACCGGATAGCCAAACATTAGACTATGAAAATTTTTGATATATTTAGGCAGAATCCAACCGCGCGTTAACCGAATATCGGGCCGGAAAGTAGACGACGTAGCCAGGCTGGGAAATCTATCCGGCTTATAAATGCGGGGAGTAGGTTGGGCCTAATTTGCTAGTATATAAACGGATTAAATTGCAGGAAATATGTTTATTGCTCGTCTTTCGTTTAGCTTTCGGTCTACGGCAGAGTAATATTCAATCCGAAAAATAAAAATACCAAGGTCGAAGGTGCAGTCGTGAGGAAATCCGAGGATCTCGACTAGACAGAGTTATAGCTGTGACCTTCCCCCCACATTTTGAAAAACCCTCAGCAACACCAATTGTACAGACCAGTACCATTGATATTTCACAATGGCTACACCTTCTGAAGCTGGAATCCTTAGAGTCAAAGGAACAGTCATAGTCGACAAGAATGACAAGCCTGTCTTGCTCCGTGGTGTATATCTCCCAACTGACACTATCCACAACACGTTGTCGACGGTCTTGCTAATTTGGCCACTTACCCAATTGATAGGCAGGCATTGGCGGCTGGATGAATATGGAAAATTTCATATCAGGATATCCAGGCCGAGAATACCAAATCAAAGATGCATTAGCTCAGACTATAGGCCAGGAGAAATCGGATTTCTTCTTTGACAAGGTACTTGCTCTGCTAGAAAACTTGATCAATCTTAATCTAATATGATCAATTGTATGTTTAGTTTCTAGAATACTTCTTCACAGACTCGGATGCCAAATTTTACAAGAGTCTGGGACTCAATTGCATCAGAGTGCCGTTCAACTATCGCCACTTCGAAGATGATATGAACCCGAGGGTTCTCAAGCCGGAGGGCTTCAAGCATCTAGATCGATTGGTGGAGATCTGTGCCCAACATGGGATCTATACCATCTTGGATATGCACACTGCCCCCGGTGGACAGAATGGCGACTGGCATGCAGGTATGCAAATTGTTTCCCCAATACCACCACCATATAGTCATTATTCCTCGTAGATGATGCATAAGGGATATAGATATTAACAATTTTTTCACAAAATTTTTTGGCATGTGCAGACGTGGGCCACCATATCCCCGAATTCTGGACCCACAAGGATTTCCAAGACCGCAGCATCTGGCTATGGGAACACCTCGCAGCACACTATAAAGGCAATCCATGGATCGCGGGGTACAACCCCCTCAACGAACCCACAGATCCAACTCACAAGCGTTTACAAGTCTGGTACAACCGCGTCTACGACGCCATCCGCTCCGCCGACCCAGACCATATCCTCTTCCTTGACGGTAATACATTTGGCTCGGACTTTTCGCACTTTGTACCCTCAGAGACTAGCGATAGGTGGGAGAATGTAGTCTACGCGGTACACGACTACTCTCGCTTCGGATTTCCAAAGTCCACGGAGAAGTATGTGGGTTCGGATGATCAGAGGAAGCGGGTGAGACAGAATTATGAAAAGAAGGTCGAATGGATGAAGGAGAACAATCTGCCGATTTGGAATGGCGAATGGGGCCCGGTGTATGCCAGGCCGTGGTTTGATGGAGAGAAGAGCGATGAGATTAATGAAAGTAGACTGAAGCTGTTGGATGATCAGTTGACTGTGTATGATGAAGAGAAGATTCCATGGAGTATTTGGACCTACAAGGATATCGGGTTTCAAGGTATATCATGCCTTTTTAGTCTATCCAATGATGAATGAATCGGATTCCGAATAGCTAACAATGGGTGTTCAGGAATGGTGTATGTTTCACAGGAGACACCATATATGAAGCTGCTGGAGCCATTTTTGGCAAAGAAGCAACGTCTGGCAATTGATTCGTGGGGTACCGACGAAACGCACGTCGAGAAAATCATTGGGCCGTTTCGTAAGTTGATTGAAGACAATATTGATCCTAAATACCGAGATCTCTACCCGTTTCCAGTTATTCCATGGGATACGAGAGCTAGCAAGGTAGCCCTAAATATTCTTCTGCCGGAATTCATGGTGCAGGAGTGGGCAGATTACTTTAAGGGAAAGAGTTTCGACGAGTTGGATGAGATTGCAGCGAGTTTCAAATTTGAAAACTGCCTGCAGAGAGAGAGTTTGAATAAAGCGCTCGTGGCACATAAGGATGTGAATTTGTAAGACAAGTGGTCATGAAAATATGTAGATTAGGAAATAGTAAATATGTTAGTAGGTACAGGGTTGATGGAAGGATCATCCGTCATACGATGCTTATAAGAGTCTCAAAATCCTTTGAAACTCCAGAATAATAAAAACAAAACAAGATTCAGCTAAGGAAACCGCTAAGAATATGCGCCATCCCTTCTACTGCGATGTCGCTCAACGCTCTATAATACGTAAATGCTTCTCGGACGTATCTCAAGGATAGTTAAAAGATAGGGTAAATCATATCTTGTAACCTCACATTTGTGCCAGGATGTCCTGTTCTGAAACCTTCTTCATCTCAACTGCCTTAAACACACCCGAAGCTTTCGTCTCACCCTTTGCTGCCTTTTCATATGCTTCATCGCTCCGGTCGAGCAATACTTCCAAATCCTCGTCACTTAGGATATTGGTACCGGTCGTTGCAACATCAAATTTTTCAAAGTCGTCACTCATAAGGATATTCTTTAGATCGGCGAATTCCTGTTCCTCGGTCTTTGTGCTGCTACTTGCCGTCATGGACTTAAATTTTCCTTTCTGAATGACAAGCTTTTCGAGACGACGTTTTGCGTCTGCCTTTTCGAGCAAAGTTTGTTCGACTGTAGCAGCGGTGGCAAGACGGTAGATGATTACTGGTCTTGTTTGGCCAATTCTGTGAGCGCGATCCTGTGCTTGAAGATCTTGTTGAGGATTCTGGAATACAATTGTTAGCATGTATATTAGGCAAAACGATGATTTCTAGAGACATACCCAGTCAGAATCGTAGAGGATTACAGTATCCGCCGATGTAAGATTGATACCCAATCCTCCAGCTCTAGTACTCAGCAAAAACAACTTGTACTCCGGGTCCGAGTTGAAGGATTTAATCAAATTTCTTCGATCTTCTTGCTTCACTGAGCCGTCTATCCGGCAACATTGCCAACCTCGTAGTGTTGTAGCCCACTCCTGGATAATGTCGAGTTGGACTTTAAACTGGCTGAATATCAGAACTTTGCTGCCACGCCTGAACAGTTCTGGGACTAAGCGGTCTAGTAGCATCATCTTGCCGCTCTCCGTTACTAACGTTTCGTCCGGGTCTTTTTTTCCCCAAGGCCAATAGAACAAATGAGGACTGTTACAAGCTAGTCGCAATTGCATAACTGGGTTCTGCATCTTTTTGCTTTTAATCTCTTTCACAGCAGACCGATAGGCGACTTCATCGACACTGAGGTCTGGAGTGGTTTCTTTGGACTGGTTGGGACTTGCTTCGACGTCCTTGAAATATTCCCGATCGCTCTTTTCTTTATAATCTACCCGTAGCTTCTTATTCGACCGACTGTTCCTTAACGCTTGCGCGGGAACGGAGAGAGTTGAGGAATCTTCCATCTCGTCCGCCTTTCGTTTGGGAGTATCTGTGCCCTTTGCTTTTTTCTTTGGGGTGTTTTTCAATGCGCCCTTCTTTTCGAATTTTACAGCCGTAGCTTCTCCGACCAGTTTTTTGACTAGGAAATCTTCAGTATCTCGGTCGAGAATCCGTCGATATAGTTCCTTCTGGGTTTGCGACAATGGGGCGTAGAGAACGTATTCGCGCTTTTTAGGTAAAGATAGCTCCACATCTGTCTTCAGTCGTCGAAGTAGGAAGGGTTTAAGGATTTGATGCAAGCTCGAGACGAGGTTGGCTCCCATACTTTCCTTGATCTCTTTACTACTCTTACCGCTTTGCTGGAGGTCTGAGAAATCGAACCTTGAGGAATATTAGCCACCAAAATTATTATAGTAAATTTAATTCTCGTCAAAGGGTTCTCACCAACTCTGGAAGCTCTCGACATCGTTGAAAACTTGGGGTAAGAGAAAGTGCAGCAATGACCAAAGCTCAACTAATTCATGTTAGCCTAACTTTCGTTGTGAATAACCTAGTTAGAACCGGCGGCTTACCAAGATTGTTTTGAAGTGGTGTTCCGGTAAGCAGTAGTCTATTAGCAGAGGGGTATTTTTCAAGCTCGCGAACAAGTCTGCAATTGAAGTTTTTCAGACGGTGTCCCTCATCCTATGGAATCATCTCGATTAGTATGTGATACCTTGCAAAGCTATATCGACACAAAACCCACTACAACGATATACTTCCAATCATAAGCAGCAAGGTACTTTCGATCGTTCATGATTATCTCGTAGCTCGTGCAAACGATTGGAAATTTTGGTCCCACATTACGATGATCCTTCGATTTTAATTTTGTGTTTCGAAGCTCTTCTCTCTCTTGAGGGTTTCCGTGGTATAGGACGGTGGGGATATCAGGTGTGAATTTTGCAAACTCGTCAACCCAATTTGACAGGGTTGACAGAGGCGCCGCGACTAAGAACGGCCCATAGACGCCCATTTCCCTGAGGAAAGCGAATAGCGAGATTGTTTGCAATGTTTTACTAACACCAGAATCAAGTTAGAATTTGTTAGTTGAGAGTCATATGGGAGGTCGAACAAACCCTAAACCCATCTCATCGGCAAGAATGCCGTTCAATCCGTTCTCGAAGAGACTAGCCATCCATTCTAGACCTTCCAGCTGGTAATCTTTCATCACACAACCAGTAACTAGCTTGGGCTGTCTAGTTTGGAGCTGCTCGGTAGCTTTGGCCCCAAATGTCTCATTCTTATCATCATCAGCGCCTGCTTCTAAAGCTTCTTTTATAGCATCGGTGTTCTCCGGCTTCTCTTTCGAGAAGAAAGTAAGGATGCTATTCTGCTTTTTGACAGGCGCTGGGGCGGCAGCTGCTTTTCTTCCTCTTCCTCGTTTCGTAGCAGATTTTGGCTCTGGGTCGGCCGGCTTTTCTGTAGCGCCCGATCGGGTAGCACGCTTGTTCTCTTTTTGTTCAGGTTCAGAGGCCTTCTTCGATTCGGCAGGAGGGGCGGAAGGTTTAGCCGCCGGCTTTGTCCCTCTCTCTGCTTTTGCTTTGCGACTTTCTTCTAACCGCGATGTAAGAATTGTAGAGTAAATAGTACTCTTCTTGATTAAGAATTCTAATCCCTTGACATCAAAGCCATTCTTCTTCAATTGGCTGGATAACTTCTGGTCTTCTTCTTCTTGTATTTTTTTAGATTCTTCCTCGAATTTAGCTTCTTCCTCTTTCATAGCTGATGTGACCAGGTCACCATCAATATCGATATTTGTTTCTTCATCGTCTTGGAAACTGTAGTCTTCGACCGGCGTGGTAGGAGATGTAGCGTGGGGTGGACTTGTGTCTTTCTCTGGGGTTGCCGAACTGGCTGCAGTTCGGGTTGCCGCGGGAGGCATGGTGACGTTCGGTGTTTGGATACGAGCCTACGCTGATAAAGTTTTTTGGTCGTCTTGATCTTCTTTGCGCTCAAATTATAATAGTTTGATGTAATTAGAAGAAGGGTTATCTACTGCGGGCAAATATATAAACTTGCAGCCGGAGCAGAGGAGTATATACAGAAAGGAAGAAGAGTCGCCCCTTTAGCTTTAGCTTATCGTGAGCTTGCCACCAAATAAAAATAAAATCAAAAATGGTGACGCGCTGATGTGAGCAAATGGGAAGACGCGTTAAGATCGATCGCAGGCCCTGGTCCAGCGCGGAATCAGTCCCATCGCCCGCCAGATCGGGCCAATCAACGGCTCCGGCTCTGCATCCTCCCAACATCCAACACACGCTAGGGACCAGCCTAGATCGAATATCATTGTGCGGCGTGGCAATTCGTCTAGATCTCGGGATGCCCGAATTAATACGAAACACCAGACTATCTGTTCAGATTCGGGCATCCAATAAATTTGGTATGCAAAAAGTATAAGGCATTCGAGATATCTACAAAACCCTAGCTTGGATTACATAAGCATCATAGGCTCAAGGGAAAAGGAACTTTGCAAAAAATGTCAAGAATTCTAGATAAATATATATATTTGATATCCGATGTCTATCCGGGTTGCATGCTCAAGAAACAAAGTAAAACTGATTCGCCTTCGCAAATGCCCAAAATATAACCTAAGAAAATATATTGTACACTCTCCTCTTTACAACTTGGAGGAAGGAGCTTCCAGTTCTGTCTCCATTAACGCACGGATATCGTCGGCGGCATCGCGGAGATAGAACGACATTCTCTCAGCCCCGAGTTTCTTAGAGACCACATTGAATTGAATGCTGTTGCTCATTCGTTAGTTTCATGCTCGCAGATAGCTTGGAATAAACTGTGCAAAGTAAAACTTACCTGTTCTCGTTGATCATATAAGCAATACCCCAGCCGCCATCAATAACCTGGGACCAACCGTATCCATTAAAGTATTCACTAGACAGCTGAGAGGTAGACAGATACCAACTGCTGCTATAACCATAAGTAGGGTCTTGATAGATAGCGGGAAGTTCCTCTCCTGGCTTCAACAGCTGCTTCAAGCCCCACAGGTGTCTGTCAACACCCTTGCCTTCTGATGCCTCGGCAATATACTTGACATGAGCGGCGATGGCCTTTCGGAACAGTTCACGTGCAGTCTTCTCATCGACCTCTGGATCCAAGATAGCATTGCAGAACGCGACGGAATCGTCCGAAACACTTCGGCAAGTCTCGGTTCGTCCCTGCTGGAACTTCCTGGTGGCCGCGGACTCGTATGTAGGCCTGTTCTTTCCGTACATCTTCTTATAGGCCAGCTGGATGATCATCTGAACATATGCGTCTGGCGAGCACTTGAATTTCTTAATGAGACCCTTTCCATACCCTTGGTATTGTTGGACACGAAGCTCGTGGAGGCCAATGAGATCGGTGAAGTGGGCTTCCGCATCATCAATCGCCTTTGTAACTTCCTGGTTCAATGTGAACTTGACTGCCTTGGGCTCAGGGAGATGTGACCGGACGGAGCCACCGAAATCAAGCTTGTTGTTAAAGATCTGATCATTGATGTAGTCGTTGAGTCTGTGGGTGGGTGTACCGTCCATCATGGAGTGCTCTCCCATGAATCCTGCAGTGCCGTTGTCGTTGACGATGAACTGTAGTGGCTTGTCGTACCATCTGTTCTGTCCGTCGCCGTGCCAGTACTGTCTTGCGCGCTCTTCTAGAGTGACTGGTGCGGTGTCGTCAAGACAGATAACAAAGGAGCTTGCCTCGAGGATTTCCAGGGCCTCCTTGTTTCCAGGTCCGGCTGCTATCAGCTTTGGTCGTACGTCGGTCCAGATGTCTCTGTTCTCAGATGTCAAAGCGCCGACTGCGGGTACTTTCTCGGCAGTAGCGAGTTCATACACTCTCTTGAATTGCTCTTCCAATTCAGCAGTGCTGAGCTGCTGTCCGTTAACTTCATGTTCAACCTTGAAGAACTGATTCTTCCTGACGGCTACAAAGTACTTGTGTTGCTCATAGCTGTACTTCTTAGGATAGTCGGCCGGCTTCTCGGGTATTCTGCTGCAGTTCCACATATACTGGTAACTTTCCATACTGATTGGGGCCTTGCGCATATACTCAGGCTCCAAGCTGCCGTTGTCTGTCATCTTTTTAAACTCGAGCGCAGCAGTGGTGATCGCAGCGGCCCGCTTAGCTGGATTCCTTCTCTTCTTATCATCACGATAAGAATAGAAATACGAGACGTATGGTACAACCGGATCTCGGTAACCAAGGTATGCGGAAAAGTTCCACCAATCCAACATCCAGTTCTTGACATTGGGATCTTCGGCCTTTGCGACGAGCTGCTTTTGTAGCGACTCGCCTTTACCACCAGGTGCGATGAACTCTTTAACCGCAGCACTGGTCTTCTTGAATTCCTCCTCGGAGACGATAGGGTGGACCGATTTTAGGTATTTGGCAGCGGTTTCTTCGAGGGTTGGGACAGGGAGGCGAGGAAGTGAATCTTCAAAGCGCAGCATGGCACCCTTGGAATGATCCTCTTTGTAACCTGTAGGGAGAATGTCAGCGCGCAGGCCCGGATAGAAAGTGCGATCTACAGGCACGAGTAGATAGTACGAGGGGGTACTTACCGGCTGGGACCGAGCTTATTTTTCTCGATGCGGCCACCATCCTGCTCTGCAATGTTGATGATCTTTTTTAGTGAACAATACCAACACGATAGCACATGTAACCGAGCGGCTTAAACAAAAATAAAATGAGATAAAAGAAAAAGAGATATGTACAGGGCCAAAGGGGAAGTGTAGTAAAGGGCAGCAGTCGAGATGAAAGAACTATTTTAGCACGGAGATATATTCTGAAAAAAACATACAGCGAGAAGAATTGGCGAGTTTATCGGCCTAGTGACCGAGGCTAGAGCCGGCGCTCTCTGGGCGAAAGTACGTGAAACCGTCGGGCCCCTTGTGCCTCGGCTGATCACGCTCCACATGTTGACGTAGTTCCGCGGGAGAGTTCCAGCTGGAAGCGATGGGCTTTAGCCGCTCGGATTACCCCACAAAACGAAGGGAGAGAGGGAGAATGGCTCTGAGGCAGGAGGCTTTGGCCGGGCGGTAATGGGTGAGCGGCTGTGAAGTTGAGCTAAGCTAGGAGGAAGGCGTCGAGAAATGCGGACCGGACGGGTGATCTTAAATATTGAGGCACCACAAAAGTTGGGATGGCCGACGGGAAAGAGGATGGGTTAAAATTCGGGAAGTTGGAATCTCGATCGAACAAAAGAAGAGGGTCCAAACCCAGGGCCGGGCTCAGTCAGGCTAAGAGCGAGGAGCCGGAAAATGCTTGTGATCGGAGCAACGGAGTGGAAAAATGGAAGCTCGCGGCTGGCGGTGGGTGTGTGGGGGACCTCGCACTGCGGGGCAGACGGAGCGCGGAGGACTTGCATGCATTCTTGCAGCTCGCAGCTCGCATCTGAAAGTCCTGTTCGAGTCGGACAGCTGACCTTCCTGCAAGTCAAATCCGGGGTCAGCCAGTCCTGCTTGGCGGTGTCTTTGAGCAGGTCATCATCACCTGCTGCATCAGTACCGGAAATCAAAATAGATGAAAAATTGATACTAATGTAGATATTATATGGAATTGGAATAGAGATGGTGATTTTGGTGGTATCAAAAAGAATTTTCAAATTACACATGACTGTAGGGTATCCTGAACGACGCCGGGGAGTAATCAAAATAGAAATAATAACATGCATGCTCTTCAGTCGCATAAAATAATAGCGTATCAAAATCGATGCGCACTGCATGTGGAGGATCAATTCACTTTTTCCGTGAGCTTCTCCGCACTGTCTCCTTAGGAGCTTTGGCCTGTTTCCCTTTCGGGGGCGCCCGCGCCGAAGCCACGGATCGTGATCGTTTGGTAGATGTCGGCGACGGAGGTCCAGATTCCTCCTCCCCACTCTCCTCCTCCTCATCTTCTGCTTCTTCCTCCCCCTCGCTACCATCCTCGCTACCAACTTCTTCCTCACTACCACCCCCTTCGTCGGCCGTCTCATCGTCCTCTTCTTCTGCCTCCGGTTCCTCTTGTTTCTTTTTTGTTGTGGGTCGACCGCGTTTTGGTTGTGGTTTCGCTTTGGGAGCTGCCCTGCCTTTGCCTTTCTTCTTTGGGTCTTCCTTTTCATCCGGAGCCGGCGTGGATTTCGCAGTTCCTGGGCCGGTTGACTTTCCCCTCGTAGCTCTGCCTTTTCGCTTTGGAGCGACCGCTGGTGCCGGGGCAACTGCTTCTGTAATCTGTGTTAGCCGCTACTCTAGCTGAAGATCTCAGGCGCATCTGTGTACTTACCCTCCTCTGTTTCATCGCCATCGGTACCGTCTTCCTCTTCCTCCTCATCATCCCCTTTCTTCGGCTCTTCCTCAACCTTGCGTCGTTTTGCCCCGCGTTTTGCAGCTTCGACCTTCGCAGCTTCGGCCTTTACAACTTCGACCTTTGCTTCCTTCTTTGGTTTCGTAGCAGCTTTTCTACCGGTCGCTTTTGTCGGGGGCTTCTCATCTTCTGGTTCGGGTGATGGTTCTGTCGCGAAACGTCGTTTCATCTTCAAATCGTAGTATTCGTCGAATGGTAGATCAAAATCAACTATCGGTCCCGGAGATTCGTAGCCTTCGTCTGGTGTTTCTTCCTAAAGTAACCTCTTAGCACATGGCGACGTATACTCGATGATCGCAGCCCTTGACCAACCTGTTCATCTACCATTTCGAGGTGGTATAGACTTTCCAGTTTCTTCCAGATGCCCGGTATGTTCGTATGAGCATCGGCAACTCCGTGATTCTTCATCAAATTCGCAATTGAAAGCATGCGAAAGTGTTTGTGCATTCCTACGCGTCAATTATGCCATCACTGTGAGCCGAGGTCGTCTCCCATGGGTTGATAGATGTCGGATCAAAGTACCTGCTGGCTTCCATTTCATAACGGCCTTGAAGAGTGTGATTTCTTGCTCGTCGGTCCAATTATCCGGGGCTTGCAACGGCAGCGATCGTGATAGTAGCTCGTCTGAATGTTGCGGTTCAGATGTCGGCCGCTGGACCGGTTTCCTGAGAGACTCCGTAGTCGCAGCTGTCTTCCTCTTCGGACCCATTTTGATTCCAGAATCCAGAAAGTACAAGCCGTAAACCTATGCAGTTCGTTTTCGATAATGGTCGGCCTTAACCAAAGATTGCTGGGGATGAGAAGGCGAAGATTGCTTGGTTTATGGGGAGGAAAGCAAGTTAGAGAATGTGAGTTAGGTCGAAGCTCGAACCACAGTACCATCTCAAACCAACGCGTTTCGATGACCAACGCCACACCCCAACCCAACCAGCATGTGCGTGCTAGCATGGTGGCGCTAGCATTCAACGCCATGAATTTCTCTCGACCATAACCAGCACCTCTTCAAACCTCAGACCATCTACCAAGAATAGCAGAGTCATAGCGACATCTTCTACTATAGCGTTTTACGCTCCTGGGCTTCGTAAGGTCATGTTCGTCGACTGTGCCCTCGTCCGTTGCCGCTATGGGAAACTTCAATCCTTTCGCGCTGCCGGATGATATCTGGGCCCTGCCTACGAGCGATTTGGTAGACGTTCCCTCGGAAGGGTCATTGTTCCAAAGAGATCTCGAAAAATGTATAGTATATGGATATCGGTTCCGAATAGTCTTTATTTGGCGTACTAATGCTTAAGCCATCTCTCAGTACTACAGCTTGATAGTCCATTCGAAATTACATTAAACCCCCAAACCGAGACTCTGTTCCCCAACTCTCCATGGGGCCAACTGTTCCCACCACTGACTTCTCCTCAGCGAGACATCCCGACGCAAAGCCAGGAGATCCTCGAGAAATCGGAAACTGATAGCGGCATTGGCGATGACCCGTGGCTAGATGTATCTTCTACGACCTCTGAAGAAAAGGTAGTCCAGACACGCAAGAGTGACAATTATATGCCGTCTATGTTGACTTACAATCTGCTATTAGACTAAATTGATATCATGGGAAACTTTTCTTTCAACAGAAAAAGGGGATCTAACAAACCCGTTTGTCACTGAAGCCCGGTCGTACGTCATAGATGCGATGATCCAACGACACGATGGTGAACCTCAGGAGCCTCAAAAGAACATTATCCAAACGGATGTTTTGATATACGTGCGTACGATTCTTAAATCAGTTAATTTGACGCCTGGCTAACTTTGCTTAGTGCCTTCTCCACCTCGTTCAGGGTCGAGATTCCCTCCTGTTCCGATTTGATGGCGACAAAATGGAATTTGAGACACTCAAAGAGGGTTTACGGATATCAGGGACATCTGTTGGTCTCACAGAACGGTATTCGCTACCAATGAAAGGATATTGTGAAATCATATAGACTAAATTTCCATCCTAGCCTCATAGAAAAATACCGTAAATGCGGGAACCAGTTGAAATCCCTCCAAGCATTCGCTGCATCTGCATATAAAGTGTCAGGGTAAGTAACAGTAAAGCCTTTGCTCTACAACCAAATTAATCTAACGAGTTTCAAGCAATGCATGCAAAACCCGAGTCGCGCTGGCCGCATGTGTTCAGATTGTAACCGTCGCCGTTCAGCATCGCTTAGCGGTTCTATTTACGAGTATCGAAAGCATAGTCCAACTAGATGATATTGTGAAAGTTCCCGCCTTGATACTAGACGCTCTACTCAAGATTGTGGATAAAGTCAAGACCAAGAGAATGGATTACCAACTGCTATCGGTTACATTCGAGCAGATACAGCAATCGGAGTATCGGAGTGATTGGCTCCGGCGACTACTATTGCTTATGCTACAACGAGTTACACATCCTTGGTTTACGATGTTATCCAAGGCAATTGGTGTCGCTATCGAAAAAACGGCGTTTGCAGATGATATATTTGAAGATGAGGGCTTTTTTATTGAGTTAGGGGATCCGCCTCCGCGAGAAGGAGAAGAGGAACCTCATACGGATTTGGTGAGTTCAGTTCAGGCCAATGTTATGAGTGCTTTTCTAACCCAAGTTCTCAGATCTTTGTCCCTTCCAACATTCCGTCATTTCTCATGCTTGAGGAGGCTGAGCGAATATACGAGACAGCAAGGGGCTTGAGGCTCATCCGCCGTTTCTATCCAGAGCACCCGCTTTTGGTTGACCATGGAATTGAGCGGCATGTTATGCGGTGGAACTTCTCTTGGGACGACTTGCAAGCGTCAGTAATCATACCCGGATGAATATATTTTGTCCTGCTAACTCGACTTTAGAATTGACCTAGAAGCTGCAACGCATGAGAAACGCTTGCAATTTGCCATGCAGTCATTCGCTCTGGTCAAAAAGTCACTATTCTCAAGACCATCTGAAAAGTTGCACTTGATAGCTGATGACGATTACGAATTCGAGTGTTTTGGTAAAACCCAGGATGAGATACGGACTAGTCTTGCTGCATCCCTAGAAGTCATGAACGCTGAACCAGAACGGAAATTTGGCTTCCAAGGTGGAGTCGATGATAATCTGGGCAATGAAGCATTTACTGTTGCGCCAATACAATCAAAGCAGCCAACCTCGGCCAGATACCCTCCTCCATTATCAATCACATTCTCGTTATCTATCAATCCGATTTTACGAGCTCAAGCACGCTTAACAAACATGGCTTGTATGAGACTGTTATTCAAAGAGCGTAACGTGCGGAACCAGTTCGAGCTACTTCACAGCTTTTTGCTATTTGGCGATGGTGTGTATGTTGCTCGACTATCGGCTTCCCTGTTCAGCGAAGACCTTGCCAGTGGCACAACAAACTCTGGGATTAGGTCTGGCATTGCAGTCGGTGGATGGGGTCTGCAATTAGGAATAAGAAACGATTGGCCACCTGCATCCTCCGAGCTACGCCTGGCATTAATGGGCATAATGGCTGAATGCTACGCAGCCGGTATCGGAAGAGGGTCCGGGCATAAAGAAAATGATGATCTTCCCGGTGGCCTTAGCTTCATGGTTCGAGAGATGTCAGAGGAAGACGAGGAAAAATGCAAGAACCCAAATTCGCTGGAAGCGTTGGATTTCCTTCAGGTTGGGTATAAGCCGGAGAGTCCGTTCAATACCGTCATCGATCCAACGAGTTTGGTCAAGTATGACCGATTATTTAAGCACTTGCTGCGAATTATCCGAATGTTATACGTTGTAAATCGATTGTTCGCGTATACCAACCTTGAGCGAGGGGAGAAGCGGATGGCACCGGTGAACCCTATTATCGTACGATTCCGTGTCGAGGCTCATTTCTTTGTATCTACATTGGCGAATTATATGTTTGAGACTGGGGTTGAGACAGTATGGAAGGAGTTTGCGAGGAAGCTAGAGGAGATTGAGCGACGGCTTGAGAGGTACGATGTATCGGATCGGTACGGGGAGATGGAAAGTTTGGGACAGTTGGCAGCATATCACAACAGCTGTTTGGATCAGATGTTGTTTGCAACAATGTTGCGGCTGAGGCAGCAGCCGGTGCTGAATCTTCTTGAGGAAATTTTCGTTATGATTTTGAAGTTTGCAAAGATGGTGAGGTTACAGAAATCGGGCGTTGTGGACTTGGTGACGCCAACCGACAATGCGAGTTTTGGGAAATTGTACAGCAAGTTTAGGAAGCGAGTGGGTATTTTTATTAATGTGGCAAGGGCATTGAGTGAACGGAGAGGGTATGGTGGATTGGCCAAGCGGGAGTCAGATCGGAGTAAAGACGCCGTGAGAGCGCCCGGAGATGCGGCGGAAGGAGGAGCTCTCGGGCAGCTTTTGGTCAGGTTGGAGATGTCAACTTACTATGTTGATGCGGCTAGGAAGCTATAAGAAATAGGCCGTCTGTTAATGGCTTTTAGGCACGGTGATATCACGGCATTGTAAATTTGGTTTCCAAAGAATATTTTGAAGAATAAAAAGAAGTGGAATTGGATGACGAAATACGACTAGCATATATCTATCGCCATCCGTTCCACTGTTAATCATTAGGTCATTATTAAAATACATGATTTGAAGCGACCAAAAGCCTCAAGACATTATTGAATGTACTTAAAAATGCAAAGGGTATCGTTGGTTCCAAACCGGGAACCAGGGTGTCTTAACTCCAGACAGCTAAACGACTCACCATCACAACACTACAGAGGGTGTTGCAGATTTCGATGGCGAATTTGTACTCCGACTCGAGACTCAGGCATCTCGCGAACAGCAATAGAAAAACAAGAAACGATAAGAAGAAACAAAGCAAAAGAATAAAAGAAAAACGAAAAGCAAAACAAACTAAGAGATCGTTGAGAAATGAATGACTGGAAAATCAAAACCAAAGAGAATGTAGTGAACGAATGTTGTAAAATGGAGAGACTAAAATGAAAGAAAATCAAACAAAACTCGTAGAAAGAACAAACGAAAAAAGATGCAAGGTTAAACGCCGCTAAATGCATGATGAGGATGGAGGTGGAGGTCCAATCCAGAGATAGAGGTGGAGAGTGTATTTAAGAAAATATAGAGTATTCTCGAATCACTCAGCATAGCCAGCCAAGAGGTAAGCACATTAGCAGCACACCACCCATCATGCCGAAGACGAAGAGGAAGAAAAGAAACCCTTGCGAGGAGACGTTTGTGAGCCCTTGGAGTGTGAACTCCGGGAAGCGAGCCTTGAGGACGCTTCGTAGATAGGCTCGATCATCGTCAGTAAGGATAACGTCCTGCGAGTCATTTGAATTAGCCTTGGGCGCGATAGATGTTTCTGAGAGAGTAGATGAATTACCTTTGGTGTCAGAGCTCTCAGAAACCGCAGCCCTGGCGGTGTAGCGCCAAACCCGAGAGGTCTGAGCTGGAGGGCTTGCATCTTCCTTAGGAGCTTCGGAGCTTACGCTCTTGGGAGCGACAGCTTCAGCCCTTGCGGCGTGACGCCAGACTCGGGAGTTGTTCGCAACTGGGGTGGCCTCGGCCTTTGGTGTTCTGGCAACCTTTGGAGCTTCGGACTTGAGGCTCACTGGAGCAACAGACCTGAGAGCATGACGCCAGACCCTGGAGGTATATGGAGTGGTAGAAGGTTGTGGAGCCTTTGGAGCTTCGGAGGCGGCAGCTTTGGGAGCGGCATCAGACCGGGCAGCGTGGCGCCAGACTCGAGAGTTGGAGGCAACCGGGGTAGCAGGAGCCTTGGTGGCAGCAGCTTCCTTTGGATTCTCGACTGAGGCGTTCTTTGGGGCTGCAACAACGTCCCTGGCAGCGTGACGCCAGACTCGGGAAGTATAGGCTGGGGTGGCGACTGCTTTTGGAACCTCGGAGCTGGAGACCTTTGGAGCTTCGGCTCTAGCAGCGTGACGCCAGACCCGAGAAACTGGGGTCGACTTGGCGGATGGAATCTCAGTGCTAGAGCTTGTCATGGTGGCTCTAGCTGCGAGACGCCAGGCTGGAGAGCTCTGTACGACGCTGTTGATATCTGTTGGGACGGAAATATCACGTTTCTTGAGATCAGAAATATCTGCAGTTTCTTCCTCAGTTGGGCCCTCTTTAGGATCGATAACCTGGGGAGCAGCGGCTCTAACAGCTTTCGCGTGACGCCAGACTCGGGAGATTGGACCAGTTGGGGACGAAGTTGGAATAGGGCTAGCAACGGCAAGTTTAGTATCATTGGGGGCTACATTCCTGGCGTGGCGCCAAACACGCGAGTTATATCCAGCAGGTCTGCCATTCACTTCTGGAATTGGAGATCGCTCTGCGAGACGGCTAGACGATGTGACTTTGGTGGTGGCTTTCTCAGAAACCACGGCTCTAGCGTGACGCCAAACTCGAGAGTTACCTGTGGGGACTGGTTCGGCTTCCTTGATGGCTCGCTTTTGGAGCTCTTCGACGGCAGCGGTATACGAACGTTCATGGTAAGTGTGTTTGAAAGTCGTAATCTGGTCGGGGTTTGGGATAGGAAGGGAACAAGCTTGAAGTCCGAAAAATCCAGCGGACACGAGAAGAATCTTTACTGAAACCATTTTGAACTGTTTTTCTTAATTAATAAGATTAAGGATCCGGCCCTAAGAAGAGAGAGAAGTAGAAAGAGGGTGGTGAAGAGAATGAGAGATAGTATAGTAAATTAAACTGGATACTGGGGGCCGGTCAACAGCCTGTGTTACGCTGCTCTGCAGTCGTATTTAGAGTACGTCAAGTACTTAGTTGGTTGGGATAGCTCCTGGCTGACCTGTGATGAGGAAAGAAGAGTGACAACCTGGGAGAGGCGACGGTGGTTATATACGCCTGCGAGCCATGCGTGGCTGTATACTACCCATAGAGCTATTCCGACTTTGCCATAGCGCACCGAATTCAGCATAGGTTATAGGCTACGGATATCCGCTGCCGATAGTCAAGTTTCGTTTTGTATGGTATCTGAAGCTCCATGGAGGTGAATCGGAACTATTGGTGTCCGGACGAGAGTCGTTTGGTGAAAGGTGGAACACGCCGGTGTATTTCCCCCACGCTGGAGCGTTACAGGCCAGTGCGTTTCGCTTGAAAGCTAGCCGTATCGGATGCTTCTAGAAGTTTACAATTCAAATGATTCAAACTTGGCAAAACTGCCCCTTGCCCGTATATGCAGATGCAGATGCGTGTGTGGTAGTAAAGTCGAGGTTGGTGGTTGAGGTCCGGCTGGGTATGGGGGAATCCGGTTGTGTTGTTCTAGTGTTGGACCGCAGGCCTGATGCTCAAACGAGCCAGGGGACAGGGGCTGGTCTGGGAGTCTGTCGAGGCTTGACACATGCCGACTTGGAACAGAACAAAGGCTCTAAAATTGGCCTAACTAACTATTTTGGTGCTAACGCTGGTTTCTATAGACCTGAAGTTTTGCTCGACGTTGAACGTTTAACGTTTAACCGTACCCGATTGCGTATGGATTCTATTTCGCCTGTGGCTGATGTACGCAGGTTGGTTTCCTCCCATGGCAAAACCTGCCTGCAAAGACCATACTGACCTGACTATACAGAAATAGTTACGTAGGCACGCATAGTACCTAACGTGAGCGGTGCGGTGCGTTCAGCTAGCCTCGAAACCGTTTGGCAACGTATCAGAACACCCATTTCGTTTGCACATCCTCCGTTCGCAAACAAGCCATAAAACTAAACGGAACAGGAAGAATAAAAAAAAAAATTGTACTATCACTTATTATTAAACGGAACACTCTTGATACGGAAGTTTTGTTTCCTTCTTGGTCATTTTCAAAGTTAGTAGCAAAACAGCGAAATTAAAACAACCGTATATGGAAAACTCTCTAAGAGGCATTCTGGCTTCTGCAAATATCATGCATGTATCGCTACATTGACCTGTGATGCCAACCGAGGTCAATATCAAGCGTTAGCAGATTAGACGGTATGACGCAACTGACATTCTATCTAAGAAAATATCCAATTAATTACTTACATGGTGAATAAAATAGACAAACTTAAATGTTAGAATATTCACACTGGTCGCAGTGACACAGATTTAAACATCAATATCCGAAGCAGAGAGCGTTGCAGCAACACAACGCGTTAGGGTCTGGTTCATGACTGCGCGCAAGGAAATAGTCTCGAACTAACAAGATAACCTGTGGATCGCCAATCAAACCATTCCTTTTCAACGATTGCCCCAATTTTGGCGTGAGATATATTTCTGTATGGTAGTGTTATCAGGCAATATAAGTCTTGATAGAATTGGGTTTTTCGAAATCTAACAGTCAGCGACAGATCAAATTGACGGGCATGTGAATAATCATGATGCATAACAATGTTAGATGAGAAGTAACAATTGGTTAATGACTTTAGGTACCAATTCGCGGACTCGTGAGCCTAAGTATCCAATCGGAATTACTCAGACGCCTGGACAGCAGGCTGCGTCTGGATTTAATATTCATCAGATCTACCGATACTACGTCAGAGCTTTCGATCTAATAATATAGGATATTAATACACCTAGGCTGTTGTTCTTCTTGTAGTTTGGGAACGAGACCAACCTCGGCCTAGCCGCACTCTGCTTTCGAAATGTCTCGCGTTGTGTGTTGAGATCGGTGGTGCATCATATGGGCAGAGAATTACCCAATTTGGGATGGTCTTGCTGCGCCAGAGAAAGGCAGCTCCCAAGCAAGCATAGAATCGGCTGGTTTGTTACCTTCGCCGGAGTCAGCTCCACAACGGCAAACATTTACTCAGCAGGGCTAGTGTTAAGCCTTACTATGCATGGCGAATAACATTTATTTGATCACCATATGTCCTCAAAGGATTAGGCTTAATTATCTCTTATATCGCTAAATAACACCGGTATTGGTTGGATTTTTCGCACCAGCAACGTTGCATCTGGCTCAGCCGAGTCTACGCCAGGGTCTCCCCAGGGATGTCAAAAAACTTACAAAGACTTTCCATGCTCCTTTCTGTAGGATTAGTAGTCCTATCTGCAAAATCTCCTCCTACGTTCAGCCGTACTTTCCACTTACTTGTCGAAGCTTCCATTTTGTTGCCGGAATGCGCGAGCTTGGCCTATTCTTAGTACCCAGCACTAACGATATAGTGTGCGATCCCACAGGGTAGTATCGGATCGTCCCTCTGAGGCTCTGGCGAGGCCGATCTCATATGTTTTCCATAATCACGCCTTTGTAGTGCTCTAGCGTACCCGGTTCCTTCGGCACATTTTATCTTCCCGCATCTCCTAATCATGACTTCATAGGGACTTAGACTAAAGTTAACAATACTAATCTGGAGTTACTGAGCTGAAAGTTTCTTCGATCCTAGTCGTTTTTCGTCTTGGCTAGGGTCATATGCAGTTGGAAGTAACCTTGATCTATCAGCTGGCCCTGACCGCGATCGGTCTACAGCGCAGGCCCAACCTGTATATAAATGTCGAGTATTGCCCAGGAAAATGCAAACTTCTTGGTATCATCAAGCATCTCCTGCCTTCTTTCCATCAATATCTCTACAATAAAAGGGATTTTATTAAGCTCAGCTTAAACTTTAGTTTAGTATTTACAAAACCCATTACTTTATAACCTTTTATCAAACACCATGCATTTCTCCAGCTTCGTCATCGCTACAGCAGCTGCCTTCAGCGGGCTCTCGTCGGCTATTATCACTGGTATTTCCGTGCCCGCTACCATTAAGCCTGGTGATGGTTTCAACCTGTATATCAACACTGCCAACTATATCCAATCCGTCGATGACATTGCTATAGCTGTTGGCCTAGCCCCTGGCAAGGGATTCGTAGGCGCCTTGGGACAGGTCACCGACTCCTTCTATCTTGGCCCTTCGCAATCTAATGTCCTCTACCGAATTCCCAAGTGGACAGGCATCCCTAGCAGTTTCCCCAAGGGAAATGCGACCTACTCTGCAGCTGTATTTTCGCTGTACGGTGCTGCCGATGCTCAGACTTTGACAACTTATAATGTCACCATTACCATCGGTGATACGACCAGCACAACCTATGTTACCAGCAAGCCGTAAATCGCTGGCAGAATATAATTTTAATCCTAGCGTGGATAAAAGCTTGGGAGGAGCATAATCGGAGGACACGGGTTCAAATTTTCATAACGTTATCATAGCATGCACGCGAAGCATTAGCATTGTAATGGAGTTTTTCTGGTTTCCTTATACTATTATATTCGATCCTTTAATGTATACTACTTATTTTCAAGTACTCGAAATATCACACTCTTTAAATAGCTCATTCACGAGTCTCGTGTGCTGTCTTCTGACAAAGTTAAAATGATCCCTTCTTTTAGCCTCGGTGTGAGCCTGCTGTCGAGTTAGTACTTTCTGAATACCAAAACGAAAATTGGTACTTCGTTTTCATACTGTGATTTGTACACAGGTTGAATTAGGGTATACTTAGGATTTCATTCCCTAGTCCTAGTTGTTTTAAGAACCGAAAAAGGAGGCAGAATTTAGGCTTAACAGATCTTAACAACCGAGTTATAAAAATATTTCTGGAGATGACCCGATCGCTAAGATATCTGCGTGACGTCCCCGGGAGGAAATCCAAAACCGTGATGTTTAAGTATCGAAGAAAAGTGAAAAAGTTAGGAACATTGTTTGGTTATTTAGCTGTCTTTGCTCTGCAATATCCATGGACGAGAGTCTCCGTGGACAAGAGGCGCGAGGGTAGCGATAAAAATTTAGATCTTCGGCCTGCAAAATATGAAAGGATGACGATGGGTAACACACTTAAATACTAGATTGCATTGACGGAAGCGTGTTGCGGAAACAAATATGCTATGATAATTGCAGATTATTCTTAAGAGTAGTATTACGACTTGTAAGGTATCCAAATTCCTACCCAGAGCCCCTCGCAAATAGTGGATGTCGTAAACTAGACAACACGAAGCTTAAGGATAGACACGCGCGGAAACGCATAAGATAGGCCAAAGCTGTGCCATTGCGAGGATGTGAACCTTTGAATGGGAATGTTTTTAATACTTGGGCCTAACTCGAAAGCAGCTAAGCTTTTGTGCACCTAAATTTTCTAGTACCTAATTGTGCTTGAAACACTGTCTAGGGATATAGTAGTTACGTGCACCGCATTGCTGCCTTTTCTTGGACAGCCCAGTTGGCTTCGAATTCCAGTCAACAACGCATCTTGTCTCCTCTTCAGGTTTAAACGTTTACGCACGCATGCGCGATGGTACCTTGAATTTGCATTACAGCTGTATAGTGCAAACCTCTTTCTTGCCCTCTGTGTATACTAATTCCAGTAGTAGGAGTAGTCTAGAGACAGGTGAGACCGTCCCTACGGCTTTTAAGATGGGAATTCCTGTTAGTCTCTCCGCCGCAAATGCCCTTTTCAAATTCTTTGAACATGCACTTCGGAAGTTTGGAGGAAGATCGATTGCCGGATCAATTCTGTTCGCCCTCAGAAACCAGGTGAGCCGGATGCCACTGCCCTTTTCGCTGTCGCTGGACCATGGCGTCTTTCTGGCCGCATCTGCGCCCCAAAAAAGCCGAGCCGCATATTTGGCAGGAGTCGGCTGTATGTGCATCTTTGATCTAGGGCAGCCGCTCAAGCAACGACAGCCGGCTTGGCGGGTACAGGCGAGGGACTTGGCTGTAGAACCACAATATTTGCTGGGATTGCGAACACCATGCAGGACATAACTTGCCCTCCCTGCGGTTTACCTTTCCAATTTGAACCTGCCCGGTTTGATATCTCTAGTTCCGTCAACGGATGTTGTCAAACTGTATGATGATGTTTCCTTCGTCGCCATACCATACGGTGGTCTCCAAGTCGGTGTATATAACAAATGCCCCCGTCCTCCCAGATTGACGATATTCAGCCGGCCACCAGTTTGTAGTCTAACAGCCACTCCTTAAGCTGTATTGGCGTTCAGTCATTCATTTTGAAGCCCAACACATTCCTTTTTTAACGACTTTACGTTCATTTCTGCCAAACAGCCAAGATGCATATGAACCTCGCTATTTTCACAGCATTGCTTGCCGGGTACGTATACCGATTACTTTGATGGGCCTTTTGATTCGAAAATTTTTATATCTTAAATCCATCCTCTAACTCTATTTAGCTCTGCCATGGCCACGGACTATAACAAGGACAGGGGCTCGTGTAAAGCTTCGACCAAATGGTCTACTAAAACTAAATGGGTCGTTAAGAACAATACCGTTACTAAGACTAAGACATTTACAAAATATCGGACCTCAACTGTCACTAATGTGGGCACTGTCACTGAAACTGTCAAGTGGGCTGTGGGCGATGCTGCATTCCAGACAGGCGCTGCCACCTCTGACGCTGAAGGCAGTCCAACCACTGACGGCGGCGCGATAGCCGCTACTGGCGGTTCCACCACTGACGCTGATGGTAGCCCAACCACTGACGGCGGCGCGTTAGCCACTGAAGGTTCCTCAACCACTGATGCTACCGGCGTTCCAACTGGTACTGCCGCCTCGGTTGCAGACTCTGGTACAACGACAGATCAAGTCAATCAGCCTGCAACTGGCACCTCAGTTGCGGGGCCGATTAAATCTTCCGGTACCGGCGATGCTGTGAAAGTTATTGTCGTCAAGGCTTGGATCAGCGGCGGAAAGCCTGTGTTCACTCCCTCGGAAATCCAAGCCAACATCGGAGATGGTGTCAGGTTTGAGTTCCACTCATCAAACCACTCGGTCGTCCAGGGAAAATTCGATTCCCCCTGCCAGCCATCAGATGGCGGCTTTTATTCTGGTTTCTTCCCAGTTTCTTCGTCGGCTTCTTCTGTAAGTATCAATCTCAAATCCGTCGATCGTCTCGACAGACAAAGGAAAGGCTTTTTTGCTAAACCTGCCTCGATTATAGTTCCCTACTTTTGATATCGTCGTCAAGGATAAAGAGCCAATCTGGTTCTATTGCTCCAAAGGCAAACATTGCCAAGAGGGTATGGTCGGTGTTATCAACCCATCTACAGACCAAACCCTTGAAAAGTATACCTCTGGTGCCGAGAAGGCTTCCTCAAACGTTACTCCCAATAAAGACGTGACTGGAGGTATCGTTACAAGCACTAATGGTAGTGGTGCTGCAACCATCGCTGGCACTGGAGGTAATGGTACCATTTCATCCCCTATGACCAGCAGCCCCGGCGCTCCATCTGCTAGCACCTCTGCAGCTGCTCCAGTTGCTACCGGATCGTCCGACGACGATTCTTCTTACAAGAGATACAAGAGAGCACCACGTGCCTATTACTTTTAGTTCTACTTGCTCAGAAATGGGAAGAAAGGATTAAATGAAAATCACGACCAAGAAGGATTCATGAATTACGGGTAGATCTTAAATAAGAGATTTAGTTAGCGCCCATGTCGGATTAAATAAGATTGAGCCAATACATATTTTGATCATTACGTCTTAACTGGCTGGTAATAACTGTGAATGTGTCTATTTTAGAATAGAATAAATATTATACTGTCGCAAGTTACGTTCTTCTTGATTCATGAGACAAGTGTGCTTCCATGGTATCCTGTCCATGGCCTTTTAAAGGTGAATGTTGTAAATTACATAGGCAACACAAACTGCGATAGGCTGGTTTACGGGTCTGATTCATACGGGCTGATCTAAAATGGCTAGAATCAAAAGGGTTTGTGGATACCAGCTATCTACTATTCGCAAGAGCTAAAATACGCCAAAATCATTGTAAATGGCAAAAGTCTATGTACAAATATTAAGGGCCGAAGGTCAGCCTGAATACAAATGCGTTTGGCTATAGGGCCGGCCTGATCACTAACTTCATCTATTTTGAGTATCCAGTACTTGGCGAGGCCAAGTCGGAGCCCTTGCTGGGCAACACGGTTCGCTAAGTACACGATTTTGGTACCAAATAAGTATAATGTTATAGTATTATTATATCATCATATTATACAAGGTACTGCACTGCATGCAATCGTCTGAAGATCGTTATTATTGCGAATTCTCGTTAATGCAGTCGCAAACATGACAAGAATAAATGAAAAAGGTAAGTAAATGGATTACATTTTCAAAAACGAAAAGCTAAAATAGCACAGAGGTACACGGATTAGATTATAGAGATCCTTATAACGCGATGCAACAAACGCGGCTGAAATATAATATAATGGGGAACACAGCCTCCGTAAGCCCAGCAGAGCACATTAACGGGAAATCCCAGATGGTAATTCGGGATCCTCATCCTGTCCGGGGGTTCGGTGTGCATCGACTGAAATCTACAGTTCAAATTGAGAAGTTAGGCTAGTTTCCAAGTGGTATATTGATGTTGGAGGAAAGAGGCAAGAGCTTCAATTTACTTACCCAATTGGCTTTGATACCCTCCCACTCCAAATTTCCCTTTGCGTTGATCTCTGCATCACGATGTCGAAATAACTCTTTCTTAAACCAGAGCGGTATGAAAATGGCGATGATCAACCAGTAGATTGCTCCAACCCCGAAGAGAGAGAGGCACACGGTAGGGAAAATAAACCATTTGAGACTGTTGCTCTGTGATATTTTGGACCCACCTGCGTCTCCATGCTGGATAAAAGGTGCAATAACCAGGAATAAGGTAGACACGAAGTAAACTAAAGGGAATACTGGCCGAAATGGCTTCCATACGTTGAATTCCTTCTTGGCAAGGCGCTTCCATTTGAAGTTCTTGTTAAAGCGTGGTTTGATGTACCGTAAATAAAGGAGTCCACCACCCAGTATACAGCCAAAGCAGGCTTGGATCATATATGTGTACATTCTGGTGAAAAGTTGATAGACCTGTATATTGTCATTAGTAACCGCTATCAGACAAATTTAGGTGCTGGGTAGTTGTCATAAGGAGAGTTTAGCTTACAATCCTCTCAGGAGGTGCAAGTATCAGGATCAAGGACGTTACCCAATGCAGTAGAAGAGCTGGGGTGGGTGTCTTGTCCCTTCGGACCGCCTTTGCCATGGGGTCTTTGCTACCTGAATAAAACATATCGGAAAAAATTCGATAACCGCTATCCCAATCTTGTTGCCAGAATTTGTACCACGGAAGAATACCTTCCTTTGCAATTTCTTGCTTCACTAGGATAGTGACAAGGACGATATTCAAGTTAGCATATTGTTATATGTATAGAACGAGGAGTAGATAAGCAGAACTAACCCCTAGAAGCCACAAATGTCACGACCATTAAATTACCAAAGCTTGACAATGCAACAAGCGCAGAGACACCCTGCTGGACTTTGTTATTATCGTTGAATAACTAGGTTAAATAGTTAGTATGGCATATTGACTCCACAAAGTGATAAAGGTCTCTTACATATCTAAAGAACAGAAGCACAGGCTTCTGTACTGTACCATTTGAAGAAGGAAACATCTCTTCGAGTGGGATCACAAGGTACTAGAAGTGTAGCTATGGTTAGTATATAAGGAAGAATTAAACTCTAATTATTTTGCTTGGAATATCGCTTACATAGGAGACAATGGTCAAAATATAAGTTATAGCCGTGAATACCAGAGCCGAAATAGTAGCCCTGGGAAAGACGACCTTTGGATTCTTGACTTCGCTAAGAACATCTGTCTATCTATTAGTCTGGACAGTAACAACATGAAGCACATCGCTCTTAACTTACAATTAGCATTTTCGTATCCACCAAATGCAAAAAGAACTCCCAGAATCGCGATTGTCCAACCGTATAAGCCGGTTGATCGTCCGTGAAATGCTTCGCTGGTCTCAAATCCCGACCAGGCAGGGGGCTTCCTAGCCGCTACTGCCTCAAAATGCCCTCCTCGAGCAACATACCCGAGTACGACGATGGTCCAGAGGATGAAGATTTTTATTATGGCGAGAATATTCAGCAGAAAGATCCCACCTTTTCGCCAAATAGAATGAGCAAAACACGCGACTGTTATAACAGCAACCGCGACGCCTTTGGTACCCCATGGCGTGGTAACACTTGGGTTATTAATCCCTGTAACGCGGAGGAAATAGTCGGCAAAGACAATGGCATTCCCTGCGGTATTTCCGAGGAAAACGAATATAACGGCATAGATGCATTCTGGGAGAAGCTTGTATCTTCGAAAGAGGAACTCGAACTAAATATTTAAGCTAAATTAGTATGAGCGCACTTTTAAAATATATAGATTACAACATCGTGACATTTAGACTCTGCTTACATAATTCTTTTCGCCTCCAGACCTTGGGATGGGCTTATAGTTGTTGTTTTCTCGAGGATCAGGATACCGAGGGATTGTCAGACCAAATTCGATATGCACCATAAGACCGGAGAAGGCGATAATTGCTCCAAGAGCCCAGAGAAATAGTGAGGCTCCTAAGGAGCCGCATCCAGCGAGAATTGTTGAAGGTTGTTCGAATATTCCAGTTCCTAAGTTGCGTTAATTATCCCGCCTAAACCAATATGGCGTCTTGGAAAGAAACCTACCGATCATACGATTAATGATCAAACAAAAAACACTAATGTAGCCGAGCTTATCTTCATTTATGAAATTGAAGGTTGTTGTCTCCAAATTCGCCCTCGCCGCCCTCCGACGATCTTCCTCTGAGATTTCGGGCTCGAAGAAATCTCCTGTTGTGTAATTCGTCTCTGCCCGGCTGTTGGCACCGGAACGCCCTTGTGGTTCCCAATCCATATTTTGTTCTCAAAGATATATTGGCATCAATTGATAAGCATATGAATGTTGGCGGCGGCTGTTCCGTTTGAATGAGATTGACGGTTACTAGAGAAAAACAGAGTCACGCTTCATATGCCCTTATTTCACGCCCGATATATATATGACTAGCAAGAGAACAAAAAGTGGCCAAGGATCTGGCGGCCATCGATTCAGCTCCAGCAAAAGAAGGAAATTACAAGTTAACGCGGCTGCAACTTTTTCGAAGCTGTGCACATTGAAGAGCCGCTCTGAGACTATACTGCACCCCAGTTCACAGTCTCGAATTGGCAGAGGTCTGAGTGGTGGGCTTGGCCTCCACAGCGCCTAGAAAACTTGTTTCTTCAATAAAGTAGAATGCAAAGGTGACTTGTTTCGAGCCCAGTGCCGGGTACGCAGGCCCTGCAGCGCAGATAAGAAATCGTCAGCCGGAGGATTTGCTGCACGGCGAAGTGCAGGTCCAACACAGAACAAGGATGTGGCTTTTTACGAGGTCTATGATTTGCTGTGTGTAACCAAATGAGCACACACACGGCTCGTCCTAGCATCTGCGAATGCACTGCCAAGAAAATTCTCAGTATTTCGAAATCTTTAAGCCCTATTCACAGCGCATGAGCGAAGGATACCCCCCTTTTTGCCCCCCCTTTGTTCTCGGGAGGCTATGTCATTATATACTGGATTCCCCGGGATCTTGAGTCAGCCGTTGTCAAAGCGCATATATTGATTAATTCTTTTTTATCTTTTTGTTTCGCAAAAGTTTGCTCGAGCTGGGTAGTATAACCGGCCGTGAACAGTGTTCTAGATTGCCCGGTCCTTCTCGCAATATCAAGCCGCTCGAGCTCGATCGCATGCACAGTTCTTACGAAATTAATACTCGCCACTTCAGCCTCGGTCTCGACAACTGATGCGACTGCATACTATGTTATCGGCGCTGTCGCGGCTGATGACGACACAGCCTTTATATAGCCTTAACAGATTTCTCGAAGTATAATCTATTCTTTTACAGCTAGCTTGGATGATTCATGCAGGATCCGCTATCGCCTACTATCTACAAAACTAATGATCCGGGAATCTCATAACACCTAGATTTTCGAATCGGTGATTATCGTATCGCCCTGATTCTCAAATTTTCGACATGGAGGCATCTGTGGTATTTTCTGTGATCAAGCTCGCTCATGGCCTGATCGAAGGAATCAATACCTTTGGAGATCTCCCCGCTTCGGTGAAACGGTTTATCCAACAAGTAGAGCAACTGTACGAAACACTCAAAGTTCTTCAGAGTAACGTCCAGTATCGCCAGTCGAAGAGATCCTCCTACTCTGGACAACGGCTCGAAGACCCGGGAGAAAAACTGCTTGCAATATTATATCGTGGCATCTACCGAACTCATCAAGAAACAGAAGAGTTTTTCCTTGCACATGGAATTAGAAGCAGACAGGGAAACCGGTCAAGTTGGAACGCCGATGTTTTCGTCAATCGGTGGAATATTTTTCAACAGGATGGTATACGCCACCGGCTCGCTGAGCTTCAGCAGGCGTATCACTTTCACGCCGTGAATACTTCTATCGTTTCCCAGGCCATCTACTCGTACGCTTACGCCACATGCATCGTGTATATTCTTGGTCTATATACCTAACTTTCTTCAATAATACATAGACAAACAGCACGAGAATTTCCTTCTAATGCCCCATCGTCGCCAAGTCATCCGGAACCCGCTGTCAGCGAGCGATTGCGAGACCCCAGACTTCTGACCAGGTCCAGAACATCATCGCGTTCACACAGATACGAAACCAGTGTTCCAAATTATAGCACACCTTATTCAGGAACCGGAGGTCAACGTGTAACTTCGACATATACAGAAACAAGCCCGTTCGAAGCACCTGTCGTATCAGAAGACAGGCTTCGAGCAGAAACAAACGGCGAATATACGGACTCACAAAAATGGCTATTCAGGAAATTTGAATCACAATTGAGGTCGTACCCAAAAGGAATACACGAATTCGAGGTCTTGAATCTACTCAACAAGGTGGTTTACTGGTTGAGTAACGTAAGTCATCCTTCTGCAAAGGCCGGAGAAAACACATGTTTTATGGGTCAAAAATTTAATCAAATATGCTTTGTGTCTAGTGTAATCCAAACTGGCCGGCAGAAGCAATGGCCTACACTCTCAATTATGTTCATTTAATGAAAGCTGCCTGGCTGCTACAAGAGATTATGCAAACAGTGCAACCTCACCATATTCGAAGCCAATTCGATGAGAGTTACCTAATCGAGATACAAAATGTATGGTAAATAGTCTCCTTGGAGCTTGGAGCTATCCGTTATATCTCACAGTCATCCTTTATAACCAAGCTAACGTTATTTATCCTAATTAGAGAATTGTCGCTTACCACCCCAAAATGCGGGACCCGCCCGAGTTATGGTGTTTGGAAAGACTACACGGAGACTCCTTACTTTTAAGACTTACTCAGTTAGAGGATGTTATCCCAACCCTTCGTGTTGAAAGTGACACTACAAAGTACGAAAGCGAATCTCTTTACGATCACCCAATAGCGAGCCCCCGGCCACGACTGATGGGATTAGAGCCAATAGATGGATCGATGGCTTTTCAAAAGTTAGTTCCCCGAGACCTCATTCACCAAGATAACTTAATTAATATCCAAAGGCTCCGAACGGATTGCTAATGTGCTTCTCAGATCAATTCAACACCCGCCATTCGACGAATATGAACGCATGTTGAGGGTGATTCGATGCAACGCAGATTTTACCTCGCTCCATACCTCTGGAGAAGCTAGATCTGACACTATCACGATCCAAGAACAACTTTCCCAAATTCAGAGCGACGGCTCTGCTTCGAATCCAGTAATAAGTAGGGAAATAAATTCCATTATAACCTCTTTATTTCCAGCCAGAGATCTGAAAGCCATTAGCTAAGCATATATACCTTCACAACCAGGTAAATACGTGTACGCCAAACACAAAACTGTATTCACGCCCGTATTTCACTCTTTAACACCGAATGCGACCTTTGGACCTGCTAGTGCAGCTGAAAAAGACGACACCGTATCCATGCGACAACTGCGAGGCGACTCTACTGACGTACAGTTGAGACAGTTCTTATTCTGGGAGCAAAGAGGTAAGGGTCTAAAGTCGGGTGACCGTTTTCACCAGGGCCTTCTGAAACTTCATGGAACTGCTTGGAGTGCGTTATGCTGACAGAAACCATAAAGACATTACAGACTTTCAACATGCTCTCTCAGGATACAAAGTCAGAAAGCTAGTGTAAGAAATAGACCAAAGTTCTCATTATAATCCAATGTAACATACTTACGTATCTTGTTGAGATAGTCCTGTAGACTCCATAAAAATTTACAGGCGTGCGACATTCGGCCGTCGATCAGCAAGGGAAATCAGGAACCCGGTCGTCCAAATTTGGGTTAAAGAACCTCTGCAGAAGATTGAAAGTACCATGGGCCACTTACACCCATTTGGTGGACCTGGGACTCGTTCTTCGACGCCCGGACAAAATCACAGGCGCGTGGCTTCTGGTTCGGGCCTACTACCTAGCCTTCCCTTTACACGCGAAAACACATTATCGCCAAAATCTAACTCTGGGGGATCGGCCACATCGTATGTTTCTAACGCGTCCCGGACGGTCACATACCTGGAAGATCCGGAATGTTCAAAATTATTGGTTTATGGAACCGCATCTGACGGGAAGAAACAACTGGTGGTGATATCAGGTATGATAGAATCGAGGCATGGCATTGCCTATACTTTGCTTCGCGCCTTGCCCACCTTATGTTTGTGTAATGCTGATGGCGGGTTCAAATATATAGTGGATGAGATGGTCAACCTTCAAGACCACGGTTGCTGTACAGGGAAGAGAGCCGATAGTACTGCAGGGGTTACCTGTTGTCCGAACGCCATGATATGCGCCAATCAGAAGAATGCCGAAGTGACCGAGTTTTCAGAAGATCTTCATAACGTATTTACAGGCGGTTATGCCTCGAGTGTCTCGGAAAGAGGCAGGATTGCAGTGCCGATGGAAGTTTCTTCTTGGGCGTCTGCTGGTCGACCCATCAAGTTTGATAGCATATTGATCAGATGCAAAACAAATCAAGGTACGATACATATATCTTTCATAGAAGGAAGCTTGATGATGCTTCGAGATGAAGCACAGAACGTGGAGTATATAATGAGTCACTAACTTTGTATTTATTTACCAGATAAAATTGGGTTTGTGGATATGCTCATGTACTATCGCGGGAAGTATCTTGCGGACCGTAAGGACTTCGAACAGGAAAAACTACAACGCCGAGAAAGGCACGGATTTTGAGGCTGATTCATGCATATTTTCCGAATTTTCCACGAGTTTTCCCTGGAATTATTATTATGTTCATATGTACGATATATCTAATTTAATTCTTAGAGTTTAATGTTTTCTTGTTTTCTTTGACAAATTATGAGGAATAGGCGTTGCCCGAACTGTATCATAATCTTATGTTAAGATGGAATAAAAGCAATGTATGCCTTGGGGGAAAATCGCTGACCTAAATATTTCAATTCTAATTTCGGGACGGTGGTTTTGTTCCCAACCTCTCTGGTCGAAGGGGCAGTCTATTTACCTAGGCTATGGGGCAGTACATTCGATATAAACGACGGAAACGACACAACACCCTAATAACAAAACCCAACATGTTGCACAGTACTAGACCGGTTCGTTGCACTGTACATGTATGTACATCTAAATAGGTGCATGTGGATCCCTACTATGGATAGTACATGTTAACTAGTCGGTCGCTGGACTATTTAAGATATAGTAGTACGGCAATGAACTCCGTGGGCTAGCTAAACTTAATGGAATTCCAACATTAACATCTGGTCAACTTGGGCTCCGTATTTAGTGTTTTGGTCTACTAGACAAATTCAGGAGCCCTGTAGTAATATAAGTGATCTTCCTTGATCCTCCGATCCAACAGCCATACGGAAGCATCTCGATCCCACCGTTGTAGAATTCAAGACGCAGTCTCTTTTGAAACAGGAATATGTTAGGGATTCCAATCGCGGTGATAGTGCATATTAAATGCCTTTGGTCATAAGGCAAAAGCAGCAACTCTATTAACTTGGCGGGGTCGGGGAAGACTTCTAAGCCATGCAATTTCCAACGAGGTTTCTGTTAAATGGCACAGGTTTTATCAGAAAATGTATATTAACCGCTTATACCATCCTACTAGGACCATGTTACGGAATACATTCGACAGAGCGTTATACAGAGTATTAATTGTAAGTGCAATTACTACTTTTACATCCTGAAAAGTCGATATACCAGTAGCATGCTCCCATATTATAGTCGCCTTCTATTGTTTATTCTAGGTTTAGTTATAAATACCGTTAGAGCGCCACCTGTAGAGATAAACCCTGGATTCGGGGTTGGCCGAAACCTCCACGCGACCCCAGTCTCGAATAGTACTTTAAAAATAAGCATTCCAAAGCTTAAAGCAGGCTTCACGCCTAAGAAATCGTCTACGACCAGCTCACTATCTGAGAAGCAAAGAGACGGCGGGGAATCCAGCCTCCTCAGACGCACGGGTAGAGCCTCGTACGAGAAATTTCGCAATGTTATACAATGCCGGGAGGCAGTATACGTCCGTGGTCTCTGGTTCAAGGCAAAAACGCTAGCAGCCGAGAAAGGGAGACCGATTGACATCTATGCAATTAATTGGGAGCATTTTGAAACGACACACACTATTGATCAGACGTATGATGAAATAAGGCGCCGGCAGATGGCTTGTCATGATTGTGGTTGTTCACGGGGACTATCTCAGTATGACATTGACGAATCGGATCCCGATGCTCAAGGTACATCGAGGAGGCTGGCGCCAAACCCCAATTCTGCACGATGCAAAACGCCTGCCGAAGTTTCATTATGCGACAAGTTTCTAGGTAAGTGCTCTCGAAAGGAATCAGCATTGAATTTAGACAACATGCATTTTGGGTGACTAATTTGAAAAACATTGGAGTCATTTCTGGTTTAGCTTGCTTTTGCATCGATTATCTTGAGTATATACCACCTGGCCTTGTAAAACTCCGACAGGGATATCAAGATGGCTATGAACCCGTAGCGAAGGAATACCTTCCAGAGGGAGTTATTGGGTACCAAGATCGAATGACGGGCGGAGAGTCGAGCTCGGGTGCAGGCTATTATTCGACGGAACAAGATTTCCAATATTCAAATCACAGAGAAATGGTCCCTGGTACGAAAGAGCCGTATTACGTTGAAGGCCCTGGCGAGAAACCGACCTGGGATTGGCTTAGATATCTTGGAAATAATTTGCTCCCGGTGCGACGACGGGGAGTAGCCGATGCGGACGTCGTTTAAGCGCTTCCGACAATATGAAGGGTGAAAAGACTAAATTACGTTACCCATCGGCAAATCTTCAAGAAAAACAGTACTGGCTGGTCACTATTGCTTATGAGAAGATATCCTCCACTAAATTAACTGGACTAACAGTGGACCATCATCTTTCGAAGACAACCATATTTTATTCTGTATTTTTCTTGCGATAATAACTATCTTTACAGTCTGAATTTGATAATATAAGACTAATAGCGAAATGCTTACGAAATAAACATATATGTATATGGTCCTGGCCATGAGCTAGTTATACCGTACCATTAACATCAATCCGCCCGCCAGATGCATACGTAAGCCCTTTATTCAACGATCCTTCCTGATTTCTTTACGTATTGCATAAAATTATAAGAAGAAAGTAGTAAAGCTTGGACCTAAAATATAAAATTACATTGAAACTACTTCCTGGGGAGATCGCATGGCAGCCATCTATCTCATGAAGCGCAACGAAGAAAGTAGCGAATGAAGCGTCTGGGAGGCAGTGTAATACCCAGCCACTAGACCCCAGCTGTTCTGACAAGTCAGAGACAAAGCCGGGATGATTGACAAAAATAGTATGATATGTCTCTCGGACCGTAGACCGAGTAGAAGATATCACTCTTCTAAGAACAGATACTACACAAGATCTTAGCCAAAATGGCATCGAGTTGCTGGGGAGAGAAGAGAAAAACGGATAACGACTAGATGGGCGGGCAGGCCTTTTATAGATGTCGGACAGGTTTGTCATTTCAAGATTCCCCTGGTGTCTTCTTGCCATTCTCAAGATTCCCTCGGTCTGACTCAGCCTCGCCAAGTTAAGTTTGATGCTTTTGATCCTCGCTGTTTTGTGTTGGGCCACGCTATTGCAACGGGTGGTCATATGTGACTCAATTGATCTCATGTTGTGCTATTAGGGACGTATACATCTGAACGACAATGTACCTACTTAATTAAATACTTAATTTATTATAATGTTCTGATGATAATTTTATTTTAATTTAGTTTTACTTTATTGCCTTTAAGTGAATTTTATGATCCCGTCTGTAATTAGGTGGAGGCCTTGAATTCTTAACTCCAAGGAATGCTCCTCCCCTCTTGAGCAGACTGCCTCGCCAACTCGATAACGCGGATCCCATCTCTGCTTTCCTGTGCCTTCACGAACGGCTCCTGTCCGGTCTTTATTGCCTCTGCCACATCCGCATAATATTTCATATAACTGCCATCCAAGCTTGGGTAGATGCCGATGTACCGGTTTGTGTTGCTATCAAGCCTTTGCGCTTCGTGCACTTTGACCTTGGTCACTAGCTTGCCATGGAGCACTGGATCCTCCACGCCGAATTTTGGATCGGTGCTTTCCACCCCTGATACTATCTGAGGTTCTTGGTTGTCCTCGCCATACTGAAAATCACGTTCCAATCAGCAGCCGTCGAGGATTCTTAAAATCTTAAGAGTCTAAATTTCAAAATTGATCGTAAAAAATACCTTGATAAAACTGCCATCATAACCTCTAATCAAAAACTTCAACGGGTGCTCCATCGGCGTGATAACGCTTGTAGTAACCGTTGCCACCAATTTCTTCAACTCCCCACCAAATTGTAGAATAATAGTAAACGAGTCTTCGACTTCACTATCCGAATCCCGAAGCGTACGATAGAACCCCGTTACAGTTGTCGGGGTAGCTCCGATGAGCAATAACGCTTGATCAACGCTGTGAGAACCAAGCCCAAACATGATACCGTCGCCTGGTTTATACTCTCCTCCCTTCCAGTTGGCAATCCAAGGCGGATAGTCGACGTCATAGTGAATTGTTACATCCGTGAGCTGGCCGAAGACTCCCTGTTTCACGAGGCCGTGGACGGTACGGAATCCGGAGTCATATCTGCGGTCTATACATCGAAACAAATATAAATTTTTAGTATCGGTTCATTGATTCGCAAATTTTGATATCTATCCAGGTGATAGTTACTTTGAAAAACCGTAAGCAATTTGCCCTTCTCCTTTGCCAATGCGATCAAACGGTCGGCCTCTTCTGAGGTTGGCGTGAATGGCTTTTCGACCACAACTAAGATATGTTTCATCGCCTATCAGTTACGGATATCTTGGTTTGCAATTTGGGGACGAAATCATCTTCGTTTACAGCCATAAACTCACCATGCTTCCCAGCTAACAGCGACTTCTCAGCAAATTCGAAATGTGTGTTATGTTGAGTACAAACAATCACAAGATCAATATTTGAATCGGCGAAAAACTCGTCCGAGGTACGGTAATGCTTCGCGTCCGGATGGTCAACAGTACAGTGCTTGCCCTTCTCGACCGAAGAGCCCGCCGCTGGAGCTTCAGCTCGTTGCAGAAATGCGTATACATTCAAATCAGGATTGGGAATGATATATGGCAGATGAAAGCATTTAGTGGCAAAGCCATATCCGACAAATCCAACATTTAAAGGCGCCATTGTTGATATTTGAGAGGTTTTTTGAAATATGAAAATAGAAGTAAAAAACTCAATCGTAGGAATGAAACGTCGGATCGATTTTTATTTGCACCGATTGACCTGTGACTTCATCAGGACTCAGTGTTATATGTCGAGCTCGTATTTTAGCCTGATTAATTGTTTTTATTATAAATCGCGGAGTGTCGGCCGGGATTATCTCGGTTAGATTGCGGGGCTGTTGGGGTACTCGCATATCGGAGCGAGCTCAAGGTGGTACACAGATGCTAGGTGGGGGAGTACCATGTCTATCGGACTAGGTACACAGATCTAATTATGAAAGTACATCCGAATTTGTTTCTCCGAGAATAAGGTCGTACGTAGGAAGCAGGTGAGCGATACCATAGAACTGAATTTCATTTATAAAAAGAGTTCCCAACAGATGATTTTCGACTAACTAACATCACAGCAATTGACTAAATTGAAAATGATATAATAGAGTAGGTTCAAATCTCTAGCCATTGAGAAGAGTTTTTATACAAAAATACTCCAATTTAGCTCCCTAGTATTTTTAAAGCGCTCGCCCTTTGCCTTTTTCTTTCCTAACAAGAAACAACGACGCTTTAGTCGACCTATAATGTGTAAAAGAACCGTCCAAATCGTCAATAACCGCCTCTATATCGACTAATCTCGCCTGTCTATGATCGTTGTATAGCTCCATGAATTCCCAAGAAAATGGAGGATCAATGAACTCAGACGCCATCCATGTGTCGAAATTGGCTCTAAATTCGTCAAAATCTTCAAATCGAAATCTCTTGTAGCCTTGAGTCTCCATTGATTTTGGATCAATGGGCCGCCTCGAAACAAGCAATATATACTGTTGCCCATCAGGTCGGTTATTATGTGGTTTTGAGAGTAGCTGCGGGGTAGCAGCAAGATTTGGGGTCGGTGCCGTTCGCACACTGCTTGCTGGAGTGGTCATGCTAGGTGTTGTCAGACCAGAAGCAGAAGCCGAAGGCAGTAGTGTAGGAAAGGTGTTATCGAATTTTGTAGCTGTATCCCAGTTCTGGAGTGGATAATTAGAACTTCCTATAGGAGGAACAGCCATCGCGTAATTTATTAAAGGAAGTTGATACGCTATTGTAGGCATGATATAGCCTGTTGTCGGGTCGAAAACACTGCCTGTTGGGTCCAGCCTGGCCATAACCATGGAGTACAATTCCTCGGGTGGCCATGTGGGGATAAGCCCAAACTCTTCATTAAAGTAACTTGGTGACTGTGAAAACTGGTCTTGGAGGCCATCCGATAGCGGAAAGGTAAGATGAGGATCTGATAGAGTGCTGATTGTGGTGCCTAGCATTGGTAAAATTCCAATGTTGGTCGAGTTGCTACTACAACTGCATGTTTTAGGATAGATCGAGCCACATGCAGCATTGAGATTATTGGAGAAGCAGCATCCTGCTGTCCATGAGCTTTCTCCTGTACTAACAGGAGTGTCACGATAGGCCTGGGTCTCTGACTGCAAGAAGGGACTTTCGTTGGGGAGAAGAAGTGAATCCAGCTCATTGATTTCGTCATAACTATCTTGTGTGGCTGGCGTTATGGTATGGCTAGACTGAGAAACAGTCGAGCGAAGCTCTTCGCCTTGACTGCTTCCACTTGAAGATGATAATTTTTCCATGCTTGGACTTTCGTTTATCGTGAAATAATTAATTTGCGGCTCGCTGCCTGTCTGGTCGCTGCCTGTCTGGTCGCTTTGAAGCCCAGGGTCCAATGCTGAAGTTGGTGGAGTATTCCATTTCAAGAAATTCAGAAACAGTTCCAACATGTCAACATCTATGATTAGTAGAGATTAGCTACAGATTCAAACCGTCACTTTGTAATATGCTATCATGCGGCGGCCGCTTACAAGGGGTTGGACGAGGACGTGAGCCCCATCGCGGAAAGCAAAAATCGAAGATAGCATCCCAGGTCTTTGCTAGTAGAAGGTCTGGTAAGGAAACATTGAAGTGATTCCGCTTTAAATGCTCTCTATATAGTTAAACACGTAAGCACAATGGTTGGTTATCATTTTCTGGAAAAATTAGTGGGTAGATTCGTTTTCGAATCTCAAAAGGACCACCCGAATACGTACTTGATACCAGATAGATCTTTCCGTCCGATCAAGATACAGTTTAAATGGTTAGCTGGGTCCCCTTTTGCAAACGGACATGCGAGCTGGCCGTTTAGCGATCTTATCGATCCTCTCTTGGGTCGCTTTTCTCCCTGACCACTACTGCTTCCATCTCCACCGTTTTTGTCCCCGCTATCACGTTTTCGTTTCTGACCGTTTTCTGCGTCTCCTTTATTACTTCCCTCGTTTTTCTGACTTGGAGCCCTCTCGTTAAGGTTATTCCCTCCAGCAGCATCCCCTGGGCCATAGTTCGCAGCACTCGTATTGTTTCCGCCAGCAGAGCGATCAGCGTCGAGGATAGAGCTGGATATTGAAGATTCTCGTCCGGCTCTGCGTGCTGCTTCTCGCCAAGCTAATAGTTGCAGAAGGAAATAGATTGCTCGAATCTTAAAAGTTTGTTCTTCTTTAAAACCTGTAGTCGTTTTCAGGCGAGGGGGGGATTTCACCCTAAAGCCAGCGGCGCCTTGCGTAGGCATTACTTTACTGTCCTTTGCGTATGCTTCCGCAATTCCGGCGAGCAACTCTTCGTGCTCGATACTCCTAGAAGAAAGAGAATACCGCCTCGATTTCCTTAGGGCCTCTAATTTTCTACGTTTCGCAGCTAGAGGTGAGTCTCGAAAATCTGTCGACCCAGGCTCAATAGAGTGGTGAGCCTGGTTCAATGAACTAGAGAGACGGGATGCTCTTTTAGGTACAACTGGAGACCCAAAGCTTTCTCGTGGGGATGTGCTTGGAAGCTCTCGTTTGTGTTTTACAGATAAAGGTCTTATAGGGCTGGGTATAAATGAGCGATCACGGTCTCGAGAGCGTTCGCGTGATCGCTCTCTAATTCCAGAAAATGCAGGGTCTCTGCGTGGTCGGCGCTGGCGATAATCGATATCTTCCGACCTCACTGTAGAAGTAGAAGGCTGTTTATTTAAAGCAAGTGCCGGGTGGGAACTCTGTCGGTCCAGCTTAGTGTTATCGTCTGATTGGTATGTTTGGTCTATTCGAGAGCTATTAGGGGGAAGATCTGTATCTTCCAGTAATGAGGCAACTGTTGGGAGTCGCAATTTCTCCTCCATACTTGATTCATAATTGTATACTAAATCATCTGAAGCGTCTTGATGTATAGTATCTCTTGGTGTTACCAAGGCAGCAGATGATGGTTTGAGCTCCTGAGGAAAGTAAGTCCTAAGAGAAGCAGAAGTTTCCGCAGATTGGTCTGGATTTCTCCACATTTTGTATGAAACAAATGGGATCTCCTCAGGTGGCTTCGTATCTTGCTGTAATTTTGGTCGCTTACGTATATACCTAGATGCTTCATAATTTTCCTGAAAGCCTGGAGGTATACCCTTGGAAGGCTCGGAACGGAAAACGCTATCGTCTTCATAATGCTGTTGAGGGTGGCTGTGGAAGGGGACATATGATTCCGCGTCTGGGTTAAAATGTCCTAGCTGAGGTCTCGGTTGAAAGGCAAGGTCATCTTGGAGATGTGCAGATAGATCCTGGTGAGGCGAGGTCTGGATGAGATCTTCATCTTCATAATTCTCCCTGGCGGGATCGTAAAAGAGGCTAGCTGGTGTCCCGCGATTTTCTCGGACAACCGCATAGAGTGCTTGGGGCTGCGATTCATGGTCAGGAAGCCGCGGAGTTACAGCTCCATAGGCTGGTCCTGATGGCGGTCTGGGGGTTCCAAAAACTGCTATGGCAGCAGACACTCCGTGTTGGCTGGTTTCAAACGAAGCGTCAGCTCGCTCTGGGGAGACTTCATCGTCCTTATCCTCTTCCTGGTGTATATTAGGCCATGTAGATTGATTCTTATCTTGGTCCGCCATTGACTTGGATTGACCAACGTCGAGGGGAATCCAAGATCTCGAAATTTACAATGGCAGTTGCAATTCAGAACTAGAATCAGAGGTTGCAAGTCTGATAGGAATTTTGTGGGGCTACGTGTTGTATTTTTTTTTGAGAATGCGGCGAGACTGACAACTTCGGGAATTCTAGGGGAATTCTGGGAAGGATCCTATCATATATATTCTGATATCCGACAACGAATTCTTACCCCGGATAAACTGCGCCCATGATCTGACATAGCCTTGTTTGTTCTGTATTGCATTATTAGATACTGCACCCACACAAGCCCTCGCAGCTGCGAGGGCTTGGCTTGTCGGGCTAAGTCTTGGCGCTGCAAGACGAGCCTCTTTTGATTGACCCCAATGACAGGAAGCATATGATTGGGTGGGGACTGCAGGCTGTGGCCCGAATCTCAAGCTTTATACAAGATCTATAGTAAGGTTGTACTAGCTGTCGTCTTGCGACGCGTAACTTCCAATCTTGATACCAGTTCGTGCTATTGACACCATCTATTTTATGACGGATTCGTGCACCGCGCAGTCAGTTTGATCCAATGGCAACACACAAAATGCAACAGTGGGCCGGGTAACCATGCGGCTCACAAGCAACGACCAAGCGATCAGATGGGCCCAACGGGGCATCCTTAGTACCCTCTTGATCGAGTACAGACGTAAAGCTTTACGTACACGTAGCTGAGATACTCTTTAACTCGTGAAACAATATTTTATTGATTGGTATTTACAAACAGAATTCTAGAATGGTTGTCGATTAAAAGAGGTGGATTCGGAGTAAATTGGCAGTCTCGACCGGGTCTTGGCATTCCAAGAGCACCGCCACGCGACACACCCCGCCACAACACAACAGCAAGCGCAAGCGCCGTGGAGCAAAGACAATACAAAGAGACAGCAGTGTTTGTGCTCGAGCTAGCTACACCCATTCATTCGCTGAGGTCTCTTTTTCGTCCCTTCACGCGTTTCCATAAATCAACAACTTCCTTCATACACACACACTCTCTCTCTTCCTCACACAATGGCGACCCAAAAGAGCACGTCCATCGAGGACCAGCGGATTGAGGATCGGGTGAACGAGTTTACCAATTTCCTAGACCCCCCCGCCAGCGTCCAGAATGCCAACAGAAAGTACACCCAGGCGATAAGGGAGATGCTAAACCGAGGACAGCGAAGACTAATCGTATGCACCATGCTACTTTCTCAAACTTCTTTTCATTGAATCAATTTTCAACTATATATATGAATGTTGTGGAGCTCACTATTTACTATTGGATGCACTGCTTTAGCTCTCCCTGGACGATATTCGCGACTTTAAATCCGAGTTTGCAACTGGCATCTTGAAAACTCCGTTCAGCTTCATCGAGCCCCTCACCAGATCGGTCTCGGAGGTCTCCCTATCCCTAGCGGAAACGGGAAAGCATAATGTGGATAAAGATACCGTATGGCCTTGTTACTCTCTCGCTACGATATCAACACTACCAAGGAGCTTTGCTAACACCCCGCAATTTTTTTTCGTTTTGAGCTTGTAGGATTTCCATGTGGGCCTCAACGGGAATTTTGGCGACCACGCCGTCAGTCCGCGTACCTTGGGCTCCTCCCACCTGAACAAGATGGTCTGCTTGGAGGGTATTGTGACAAAATGCTCCCTCGTCAGGCCCAAGGTCAAAAAGTAGGAAACTGGTAAATCTAATGGATATGTCGTTCCATCTACTAACGCTGCTGGCAAAATTAAAATAGATCTGTCCATTACAACGAACGAAAGGAGCTCTTCCACGCCCGCGAATATCGAGACCAAACGATGACCACAGGCGCCCCGACATCCTCCAACGTTTACCCCACCGAAGATGAAGAAGGCAACCCCCTCGTTACCGAGTACGGCTTCTGCGTCTACCAAGACCACCAAACTGTCTCCATACAGGAAATGCCAGAGCGTGCGCCTGCGGGGCAACTACCCCGCAGCGTAGATGTCATAATGGATGACGACCTCGTCGACCGCGTCAAGCCCGGAGACAGAATCCAGCTCGTAGGCGTATACCGATCCCTCGGAAACCGAAACCAAGGCTCCGGCAGCTCAACTTTCCGAACACTGGTTATTGCGAACAATGTCGTCCTACTATCGTCCAAAGCGGGCGGAGGGATCGCACAGGCAACAATCACCACGGCGGATATCAGAAACTTTAACGCGTTGGCGAAGAAGAAGAATGTATTTGAGCTGCTGAGCCAGAGTCTGGCGCCGAGTATCTACGGGCACGATTACATCAAAAAGGCAGTGTTACTCATGTTGCTAGGCGGGATGGAGAAGAATCTCGAAAACGGCACACATTTACGAGGTGATATCAACATTCTAATGGTGGGAGATCCGTCGACGGCTAAATCCCAGATTTTGAGATTCGTTCTCAACACCGCTCCGTTGGCAATTGCAACCACGGGTCGTGGATCTTCCGGTGTCGGTTTAACCGCCGCGGTTACGTCAGATAAAGAAACCGGAGAACGAAGGCTAGAAGCTGGCGCTATGGTTTTAGCAGATCGCGGGGTCGTTTGTATCGACGAGTTCGACAAGATGAGCGATATCGATCGGGTAGCTATTCACGAAGTCATGGAGCAGCAGACGGTTACGATTGCAAAGGCCGGTATTCATACGAGTCTGAACGCCAGGTGTAGTGTTGTCGCTGCTGCAAATCCGATATACGGCCAGTACGACCCGCATAAAGATCCGCATCGGAACATCGCGCTACCAGACTCGTTGCTCTCGCGTTTCGATCTACTGTTCGTGGTTACGGATGACATTGAAGATCAGAGAGATGTGTTCATTTCGGAGCATGTGCTACGGATGCACAGATATAGGAAACCAGGTATGGAGGAAGGAGCACCGGTTCGCGAAGGGATGACACAACATTTGGGGGTCGGGACTGAAGAAACGCAAGACGAAGGACCGACGCCGATGTATGAGAAGTTTAACGTCATGTTACACGGTGGAGCTAGAGTCAAGACGAAGCGAGGGAAAGCTAGGGAAACCGAGATTTTAACGATTCCATTCATCAAAAAGTATATCCAGTACGCAAAGAATCGTATACAGCCGGTTCTGACACACGGAGCATCGAATTACATTGTTGCGACGTATTCGGGACTCCGGAACGATGAGGTTGAGAGTAACCAGCGCAAAACGTCGCCGATGACGGCACGTACATTGGAGACTTTGATCCGTTTGTCGACGGCGCATGCGAAATCCAGGCTCTCAAAGAGGGTGGAGGAGCAGGATGCGAAGGCTGCAGAGGAGATTTTAAGATATGCCTTGTTTAAGGAAATAGTAGAGACGGAGAGGAAGAAGAAGAGACAGAAAGTTGAAGAGCAGCTTGGTAGTGATGACTCGGATAATGATTCGGATGACGATGACGAAATAAATGCTGCTGCACCACCTGGGCCGAAGAAGAGGGGTACAAGGACGAGCCAAAGGACAGCGATTGATGATGACGACGACGAAGAAATGGGAGACGACGATACACAGGCAACGGCTACTACGACTAGCAGGAGGGGCAGGAAGCCAAGGAATACGGATACACAGCAGTCTGAATCTCAAGACTCGTGGGCATCTTCTCACCCCGCCAGCCAATTGCTGCGCGAGAGTCAAGAAGAAAGCACGGCAGCAGGATCGAGCGCACAGCCTCCAGCGACTGTTACAGATGCGAGATTTGACGTTTTTAGAACCACGTTGGGACAGATTCAAACAGCATTGTTCGTTGGGGAGGAGGCACAGGTGGATAGGGTTGTTCAGGGTGTGAATGCAAGGTTAACACCTAGCCAGCGGTTCAGCGAGGGAGAGGCCACGGCTGCTTTGGACAAGATGGAGGCGGCGGGTCAGATCATGTGAGTATCAGGCGTATGATTTTGCTCAACGGTGGGGCGCTTTTGCTAACAGGCGGTTTACTAGGTTTTCGGACGAGCGAGATACGATCTATCAGATTTAAGAGGTGGTATCTTTATAGCGCCACAAGAGAAAGATCAAATAAGGCATATTTTTAGACCTTTTGTTTGCCCAAACGGCGTTTTGTGTACTCTGTGCTGGCATGGAGAAGCCAGCTCGTAGTGATTATTCATGCGAGAAATATTTTTGTATCTACAAAGTAATATGGGGAGAAGAAGAAGGTACCTGATGAGAGGTACCGTTGCCGTTGAAATAAGGTTCCTATGCACGTAGAATTTGGCAAGTGCCGGAAGGTGGTCAGCAGACATGAGGGCTGGCGTTTGTAGGGCTGGAAACTGCTAGATCCCGCGATGAGGGATCAGATCATATCGAATAGGGGGGTTCTTAGAAGAATGCGTGAATTGCACTTGTGATAACGCTTGGTTCGCCGACAGCGACAACGAACAGCCAAGCACGTGTTTGGGAGGTGGGTGTGGGTGTCTGCCATTATTCTGTGCACGGGGTCTACGAACTAGCGACCACGTCGTCAGGCCATCACCAACCAGAAATCGTTCGATCGAATTTAAGAAATCGGATCGTCCGGATGAGCCGATTGGCGGAGCACCCGAAAAGGGTCCTGGCGTCTCAACACGGCTAGGCACTCTAGGCAGGCTTGGCAACTCAAAACCACAGCGATGACAAAGACTCGCTCGCGTTCGGGCGTTCGCTCTGCGAGCGGCCGTTTTGTTTAGGGGCCGCAGCAGAAGGGCCATTGCAGCCGGCCGGAGCTTGCAAATTGGAGCCCAGCTACAGGCGGATCTGGCGACCAGCTTCGTGCGAGCGGGCGGGTTCACTCTCTCTGCTGGGACGATCTGTATCCAAAAGTCCGAATGGTAGTTAAGACATCGCGATATGGTAGAAGAGTGCAATGGCAAATGGAGATTAGAGCTCCGGGCTGAACAGCGTCCGAGAGGCCGACGCCTGCCGGCAGGTCGAAGAAAGAAGGAACGAATGGCCTGACCCGACGACGGTTCGCTTCAATGGGCACAGTTCTGATGGTCCGGTGGGCCCTGGTTGAGCTGGTAAAAGGAAGGCCCTGGATAGGATGGGGATGGGATGGGATAGGATGGATGGATGGTGTTCTCGCGGACAGCCTAAAAAGTATACCAAAGTTATATTACCTCTTGCTTCCCTGGTCCATTCCAGCCATTCCTCTCTCTCAACCTCCTCTTCTTTCCTCTTCTTCTTCTTCCTCCTCTCTCTCCTCTTCTACTGCTTTTCTTTCACTCTCTCTTTTCAATCAACATCATCACATTCGTTTCCTGACGAATTGACGACAAATCCAAGACATTGAAAGGAATACACGCAGCCGCTGTTGTTTCCGGGCCGACCTGTAAGTTACCATCTCGGTGAACCAACAATCGTTGGTTCGCGGCCTGTTATTTTTTTTTTGGTTTTAGTTTTTTGTCTTTGGTGCTGGGCTTCCCCAACCAATCCGCAACCGCTGTTTTCTCCTTTGGCGATCCGCTTCCCTGCCCAAAACAGAAAATTTAATGTTCCGAGCAGCAATTGAAAAAAAAAAAAAAAAAAGGCCAGCAAAGTTGTATTCGCGCGACAATATTCTCTGCCATTCGGCCGTCCCATCCTTTTCTTGTGCGCCTGATCACATCCATTGAAACCATCCTCCTGTGCCTTCTACCATCTTGTAGAAGCTGTATTCCCGTTCTTCGCTTCTTGTAGCTCTTTAAGGCACGGCGTTTCGGTTGTTCAGTACGCTTTCTCAAAATCCACTCAACTACCCTGCTGGCTCCTTTCTTTCTTTCCGTTCGAATGCCGTGATGCTAACTCTCCTGTTGTCTCCAGAAAAGGTCCTACGCAAAATATACGCCATGGAGGCCCCAGCTTCCTCAGCAGAGTATATCACTACTGCTGCTCCCGCCCAGACGGACATTAACAATGCTCCTCTCGCGGCTGTTGCAATCAACAATCTCATCCAGGGTGCTTCTGTCTGGTCTGTCGCCCTGACCCTGCTCGCAGCATGTGTTATTTACGATCAAGGTATGACCACCCCGTTGTCTAAATCGAATATCTGTCAATTTGGTATTAACGCTTGTTGGTAATCCAGTAATGTACATTTGGCGCAAGGGAAATATCGCCGGCCCAATGCTCAAAATCCCCTTCATGGGCCCTTTCCTAGAATCCGTCTATCCAAAATTTGAAGCCTACCATGCCAAATGGTACTCTGCACCCCTCAGCTGTGTGTCTGTTTTCCACAAGTATGTCGTATCCCGTATCTCCTTGGGCGGCCGGTCTCCGTTTTCGCGTCGAGGGAAAGAGGTCTCTGGCGCTAGAGAATTATTGCGTCGAGACAGACTTCCGCTTCTAGACACCGAAGCTAACCGGCTATCTGCCTAGATTCGTCGTGATTGCTTCCACTCGTGACCTCGCCCGCAAGTGCCTCAACTCGCCGTCCTATCTTCGTCCGTGTGTCGTCGACATTGCCATCAAACTCCTCCGTCCTACCAACTTTGTCTTCCTCGATGGAAAGCGCCATTCTGATTTCCGAAAGGGTCTCAACGGGCTTTTCACCCGCCGTGCCATGGAATCCTACCTTCCTGGCCAGGAAGCAATTTACGACCGATATTTCAAGCGATGGGTCGGGCTCAGCAAGGCCGGTAGGCAGCCATTTATGCCTGAATTCCGTGACATCAATGTCGCTCTTTCGTGTATGACTTTCTGCGGTAACTACATCTCCGCTGATGCCGTTGCTACCATTACCGAAAACTATGTCAACATCACTGCCGCTTTGGATCTTGTCAACTTCCCCATCATCATCCCGTTCACTCGTACCTGGTATGGCAAGAAGTCGGCCGATTTCGTCCTTGCAACTTTTGAAACATGCGCCCAGCAAGCCAAGGACGCTATGGCAGTTCCGGATGCCGTCCCCATGTGCATTCTCGATTTCTGGGTTAAATCCATGATGGATGCTAAGGAATGGGGCCGCAAGGTTGAAGCTGGCGAAGTTGATGCCAAAGCTCCAGGTGCACCTGCAATCATCCGTGACTTTACCAACAAGGAAATTAGCGAGGCCCTGTTTGCGTTCTTGTTCGCGTCGCAGGATGCTACCTCTAGCGCTACCACTTGGATGTTCCAACTTCTTGCCGATAGACCCGACGTTTTGGCCAAGCTTCGAGCCGAGCAGCTTGCTGTCAGGGAAGGAGATGTCTTCAAGCCTACCACTATGGATTTGCTCGATAAAATGCCGTATACAAGAGCTATGGTCAAGGAGACTTTGAGATATCGCCCACCAGTCTTGATGGTTCCGTATGAGGTCAAGAAGGATTTCCCGGTTACCGACTCCTACACTGTTCCAAAGGGTATGTTTTATTCCATTTCAGAGAAAAGAGTTGTCGGATGACGTGTGCTAACGGAAAAACAGGCTCCATGGTTGTCCCAACTCTCTACCCAGCTCTCCACGACCCTGAAGTCTATCCCGACCCAGACAACTGGAACCCAGACCGTTGGATCGATGGGGATGCCGAGAAGCAGCTGAAGAACTGGCTTGTGTTTGGAACTGGTCCCCACTACTGTCTTGGTCAACATGTAAGACAACACTTCGCCAACAAACATGCATCTGCCATATGCTAACCGTAATGTCTCTTTTAGTATGCAATCTGCAACCTTATGTTCATGGCAGCCAAGGCCGCACTACATCTTGACTGGACCCACTACCCGACCCAAGATTCAGAGAAGATCAAGGTCTTTGCCACCATCTTCCCTGAAGATGATTGCCATTTGGTGTTCACACCACGCACTGAGCTTTATGCTTAAACGACCACGACTTGAATGAGCTTGCATTTATTGATTTTTTTTTTACCTTATTCATTCCCTCTTCTACTTCAGAGATACCAAATTTTTTATTACTTATGACCAGCCTATTCTTTCTTCTGCCTAGGAAGTCTGCTATGCTTGAGTGAGACCGCAAAAGCCAACAATAGGTTGGGATAGGCCCGCATGGACTATGAGAGAGCTTCTCTTTCATCGCCGACATTCATGTTCATGTTCTTGCGCTTGCCTATCTTGTAGCTACAAAACGCGGCGACTTGAACCTTTTCGTCCCATCCTTTCTCTACAACCTGTCAAAAGCTTGGTCTTTTTTCTGCTTTTCTTTGATGGTTATCCGAGCTGCTTCAAACCTTCGCTGCACAGATCTATATTCGCTTTTAACCATTTACTATCACCATCATCTCCGTTTCGCCAATTGTTTTGCGATTGGTAGAGGTTTTGTTGGGTTCGGAGCCATCATTCTATTTCTTTCGCGAGAGCTAACGGTGGAAGATGCCACTTTGGCGGGGTTATCGCTGGGGGCGGCTTTGATTTTTGTTTATTCCCCCAAAAATATGTTTTAGGATATTTTTCCACACTGTAGAATAATATTAATAGTCTGAGGGGACGAGAGAGGCTTCTTCAATCAAAAAAGTTGAAATCACAAAATTAATCAAAAAATTAGCCAGTAGATTTTCCGGTGTGTCGTAGAAATTGTGTTGATTTGTCTGAGCTTAGCCAACATATCAAAATTTTAGGAACCTCACCCAACCTGATCAAGCGACATCGAACCTTCGAACCTTCAACGACAAGGCGACATCCATTGTCCCCGCCGACAACCTGACATTCGAAATCACGGAGACACCGCCAGCCACAAAATGAGCTGAGGCACACGAGAATATCCGAATACCTTTCCGTGTCGTTTGGTCATCTGCAATTGTAAAAACATGGCTCGATCCAAGCTCTACGCCCTCAAGCGGCCCGTACGTCCTCCACCACCCCTCCATCTCTAAATCACTACCGACCTCCCCAAATGAGGCGCTCAAATCGATCGAATTACTTACTCCAAGAGATATAGTACCCCCGCCAAAGCTGGAACAAACACAATGTCTACAACATCTACCGCTACCGCCTCCCTTCAACCGCAGGCCGCACTTTTTTCCAGCAGAAATACAAAGCAAAGCAAGAAACCCGCCGTTTCCACGGCGAATACCTAACCGAACGCAAATGGAACTCCATGTTCCGGCATACACTGCGCGGCGTGGTCCGCATGAACCCCGCCGAGATGGCGGCGAACGATGGGAGCTCTGCGGTTGCGGGCACGGGGTCCGGGTTAGAGATCGATCCGGCGTTGAGGAGAGTGTCTCAGCGGGCGGATGCGCACGAGCCACCGATTCCGTTTGCGCAGATGACGTTTGCACCGTTGGAGAGACGGTTGGATACGGCGGTTTATCGGGCGCTTTTTACGAGTTCGGTGCGTCAGGCTCGGATGTTGTGTTTACATGGGAAGGTTATGGTTAATGGCGTTAAGGTTCGTATTACTCTATCAGGACTGTATAGGAAGGGGAGTAATGATGGCGTGACGATTTGGTTACTGATGAAGATTTTTTGTCTTCTTTTTTTTATAGATGCCGCACGCGGGGTACATGCTCAACCCAGGCGACATGTTCTCCATCGATCCGGTTCTCGTCATGAAGGCTACAGGACAAGCCAGCAGTCGAGTATACACAAAGTTATCCGACAAGGCGAAGGAAGATTTACAAGAGGCAATCCAAACCGCGAATAAAAGGAGAAAATCCAGCACCTTTCTCAAACGCGAGGACAAGACGGTCCATGCTTCGAATACTAAAGCCGAGATTGAAGATAACGTTATCACCGCAGCACCAGTAGACACGTCAGACACGAAGAAAGGAGATGCTGCTGCTGCTGCTGTAGATGCTACTACTGCTGCTACCAAAGAAGGAGAAGCCGAGACCGAGGGCGATGGTTCGAAGAAAGCGTTCCGTTTACCGTCCGATTGGCGTACATACCTGCCGAAACACCCGCGGTGGAAGCTATACGATACCTGGCAGCCGAAGAAATATATGAACTTGTTTGCCTTTATTCCGCGCTATTTGGAGGTTAATCATAATATCTGCCATGCGGTTTATCTACGGCATCCTGTGGCGAGGTCGGGAAGTGCTGAGGTGCCGAATCCGTTTAACCATGAGACGATGCAGTTGGCGTATAATTGGTATTTGAGGAGGAGGTAGAATTCCCTTCGCTGTGTCAGGGGGGGTTTGCCTCATTGTTACTGTTGTTCGTCGGGTTCTGTATATAGTATTTTCTGCGGTGTGTATATAAGATAGATTTAGTAGCTATATCCACAACTTTTGTGTAAAAAGAATAATATCTAAACGCTAGAATAGATGGGTGTCGTTAAACCTATAGGTGCATTAGCATGCTAGATATAGAGAGGCATGATCATGTGGAAGAATAATATGTGGTAGTATTGTAGAAACTATGTTATATACAAGAATATAGAAACAATAAAGTATGCGAGAGGAAATCTACCCGTAACTAAGCAAAATTGGTCCCGCAACAAAGCCACTAGTACGTCAATAACAATAGAGACATGTCAGTCCGAAACAAAAAGAGTAAAACGATAATAGAAAAGGTATATCGCTAAAAATGAACAATTCATAAATCATCTGGTCCACAGTTTCTTTTTCATCATTTCATTTTTTATTATTTCTTTTGTAACTTTCATCATTTTTCGACAGCAGGGGAAGTCTGTATGATGATATCCACAAAGCCCCATTTCTCCCCATACTCGTCCTCGTCATCATTTTCATCATCTGATAACTTTCTGTGGTTACCCCTTTCTCTAGACTTTTGATCCTCTCCGCTAGTCTGCCCAGGTATGGCACCTACAATCTCCTTCTGGGCCTTCAGCGGGGTACTCAAAGTCTCAGCGGGGAGCTCAGGCATAATTATATCCTCCCAAGATTTATTCGCGACACAAAAGTACACTCGGAGGGTATCCTCGATCGTATCGGCGTCCTCTTTACTCCTGGGCGGTGGAACTTCCATCTGCAACTTGAAACCTTCTCGTTTCTGAAGACTGATGGGGACGCCGGGCTGTCCTGGTGCGGGGTGGATTTTCTGGATACCCCACGTGGCATTGAACATGTAAAAGCTAGCAAAGAGCTGTTGTTCATGACGGGATGAGGGGACGTATTTGTCCGAAAGGTAAAAGCTATAGCGGACTTCGTCACCGTGGGTGAGGTGGTATTTGCCGTCTTCCTTTTTTGCAACAGGTCTGTAGTACCGGTTGTTGCCGACTTTGGCTTTTATAACGACTTCGAGACAGTCCGGGGCGATGGTAGTGAATGAGGTTCGGTTTGTGGTTGTCTTGATGGATTGGAATCGCGACAGATGTCTGAGCAGGTATGCCAGATCCTTTGGCCAGTTATCGGCTAGAGCGGAGATGTTTGGGATTCTGTCGATTCGTTTTCGTTTGTTTGAAGATTTATCCACGAGGTATATCTGAAATACATTTCGCTCGTTCAGGTCGACTATAAATGTTGGATTAGGTGCAGTAGATATAAAAAGTCCTGGCGTCGCCAGCTCCTTTTTCAGGTCTGCTAATCGTGGCCTCAATACCGGGATAATCGGCTCAGAAATGTTTATAATGGTATCTGGCACGGCCCATGCGTCAAGCATTGCGCTGCCACCCTCGACATCGTCATACCTAGGTGCGCCGGTGTTTTTGTCGACGAGCTGAGCTGTACACCTGAACGGGGCCTCGATTTCTGTTTCGGTGACATAAGCTATAAGCTCGGTAGGCTTATCTTGGCCTGGCTTTTCGTTCTGTCGGTATATGTTGTACACAGCTCCTACGGCCGCTCCCTGTGGGTATCCGATGTCTAAATCTAATGTATCACGATTTTGATAGATGATATGACCGACGGGCCGTTCGACTATCCGTTCTCGTCCGAGGAATATATGTTCTGCGTCGCCATGGAGAACTGGCGATTGTTTGACCATAGAACCAAACTTGGATTGCGCGTAGTCCCTGACGTCTGCATAAGTCGGCCGGCGTTCTAGAGAAGCCTCCTGTCGTAGTTTTTCCAGCATGTGGAAAGTAAAGACACCGTGAGTTGAGTTCGAGTTATCTCCGGATATCGTTTCCTCGCGGGCAGACTCGTTGAAGCCGCAGGCGGTGAGGATTGTGCATCCCGTAGGATTTGCCAACCAGGAAGCTTTGATCGTAGCATTTCTATGCTCCGACAATTCACCGATGTCTCGGTCGATCTCTGCAATCTTGTCATCAATTTCCCGGTCGATGTCCAGCATACTAAAATCGACACCTTCATCTGCAGTTCGGAAAGCGCCGTATTCCGCTCTCCCGAAGCTGGACCCGTCCCGAAATCCTTGGCCAGAGAAACAGCTATCGAGAACAAGGGCTGCTCGTAGGTCTCTCTTTCGAACCATCCGCTTCACAAATACACCGAGTTGGTAGCCAGTCAGGTATGGCCCTCCGGCCATGACATCAGCTAGAGCCAAAGCAGTGCCATTGATCTCGTCTCCGGAGAAACGTTGGGATGATTTCGAAACGAGCGATTCTCGACGGATCCCGTGACCCGAATAGTGAATATAGACCAGGTCACCGGGAGAAGCATTATTGGTAATATAGTTGAGTTCCCGCTCAATATTAGCGAAAATGGGTAGCTTGTCCGTCCCTTCCTCAACCGGGCGGTTGGAGCCAGCAGCGGTCGAAGAAGTGAGCAGGGAGATGCTGTGAACCCCGATACTTTCTAGGTATTCTGCGACGGCCTTGGCATCGTTGACACTACCTCTGAGATTGCGGTACTGAACCGATCGGTAATTATTCTGCCCTGGTATGTAGCAATCAACTCCCATCACGAGAGCCCATATTTTTGGGGAGGCCATTCTGTGATACGGATCCTGGGGCTTAGGCGATCGCGTGTTGAGTGTTGGGAGGCTTGTCGTCGCACTTGGGGCCATGAAGTTTGATAGCTACCTTGCTGCGAGTTTGGCAAGGACTCAAGGACTGAAGGACTCGGGCTGAAGATTGGTTATTTGCTATATAACCCAGCGTCTTTTTTGAACTGATTTATGGAGATATATGAGAAGAAAGCACAGCCCGTTCAAAAGTCTGCGGGATAAGAGACTTAATAGGGTCACGACGGACTTTGAGAAATTCGAAAACTCGGGGTTTGAGCATTGGATCCTGCTGGAGTCCTGAAATCCAGCAGCTAAGCGAGCTTGAAGAGTTATCTAATATACCTCTTGAGAGCTTGATCTGAGCTGGGGAATCTCTCTTCAGGGCTGGTTCTCTCCTCCCAGCTTCCAACTTATTCCGATGCTTCCAGCTAAATTTGCATGGGTGGATGCATGGGCGGCCTGGGTTGGATCATATCTAGGTGCGCCCAGCTCCAGAGAAAGAGCCGCTCATGACTTCATGCAGGTGGGTGACAAAGAGCAGCCACCCAACAAAAGTTGGTGTCGATATATGGCCATCTGGGGTGAGCTCAAGCGTAAAGCCAACACCCATCGCTGAATAGCATGCATGGTCCATCGCCTGCGTTTTTGTTAGGTGTGTAATGCAGAGGCGCCCTGAGCCTCGAAGGAAAGCAGGGAGCTGAGCCTGGTACAAGTTCGGGCCTTGGTGGTACAAAGATTTGTGTGGATCCTAGGTAGAATATATTATTCCCCGACACGTCAGCTTTCGCGGAGGTTACTGTAATAAACAATTAAGTATCGACACTATGAGTGGACACGCTATGCCGGCCGGCGCTAATGCATGCCAAAGGATCTGATTATATTTACGTATCCTTCACCCATTATCAGACCGAAAGAGCAGACGCAGACGTCACTCTTCCCTCGGCATCCTCTGCGCTGCGAATAATGTTCTTTTGGGGTGTCCCAGATAGCCTTTCATCTGTCTGCTCAGGGATATCGAGATGTACGTAGGAGCTTGGAGGGCTCCAACGTGACCATCTTGCATGCACCATTTTGCCACTCTTTTAGAAGCTCCCAGAACTCAAAGAGATACAATCACAATATCAGAGGCTTCTTGGAACCTTTCTCGTGCAACGGCTCTCCAAGATCTTTCTTGTCCTGCGTGGTGGACTGTGCGGTTGTACGCACTGACAGTGTCTTGCACGCAAAACTTGTCACACCGCATCTAACTAATCCCGGGACCAACCATAGCTTAGCGAGGAGGCTCGCTAGCTCGCTAGCTAGCTACGATAACGAAAGATAGTCTTAAAAGAAAATAAAACTTTAATACCGCAAAACCCTTGCGCCCAGCGCATGCGAGACATTTCACCAATTGCAAGTGTCAAATTTATTATTTTGTACTAGATCTTCGGCAACAAAATGTCATCAGGGTGTCTTGGCCAGCATTGATTCGACGGAGCAGACGTTATTTCACCATCCATGTGTAGGCACGGACTACTGCTGCGTTTTGTTGTAATGTAATGTAATGTAATTGATTCTTCTACTAATACAAAGAAAAAGAATCGCCCTTAACGTGCCATCCGGCAGGGCGAAGGAAATCCCGGAAAAAGAGGCGTGCTACTTAGTTTTTTTTTTTGTTAGTCAAACAAATCAAACATTTCCGCAAGAAATCGAAGAGCCCATTCCGCAATTTCCTTCTTAGGCCTCATTACCGCGTAGTACCAAAAGAGTTGGCTGACTATCCAAGAAAAAAAAAACAGGAATACTCATAGCGACATGAGCTACATAATTCCTCTTCCTTTTGTTATTTGAAGACATGATATACGTATCAGCCGGTGAAGTCTTGGGAGCATTGCTATAGGGAAACGTAGTATGGCTATTTTCTAGACCAGACGATACAATACCTTTCTCTCTATTGTTAGCAATAAGAAATGATATCAAGGACACTTGAGATAAACACTTCCCACCAAGCATTTAACCACTCGAACCTTAGCGTAGAGAGATAAGCACCATCTGAATGATATCTAAAGTACTAAATGCCCTGAAAAGGAACAGAATACTAAAGGATATACCTAGGAAGGCATTCAAATTACCATCTGCCTTCTCAAGTGTGAAGCATAGCGGGCTGTTTTTTTTCCAACCCAATTTTCTATTTCGCGCCGTTACCCGAAATGGCGGATAACAAGAATGTCCCTTAAAATTAAATATCCATGCATAACCTTTACCAAACTAAACAGTTCCCAGCGGGGAGGTTAGCGGTATAGTTAGACCAAGCTGTGGTTTATAAATTTACCGAAATATAGTGAAATTAGAGTATAACCAGAGCATAGGGAGAATATAAGAATAAAAAGGTAAATTTACATACAAGATGAATATTGTAATCTGATTGTAGTTTTCGACTGGCTAGCTTGAGTAGCTTCAGTGGCTCGGCTCTTAATATCCTTAGTGGGGCGGGGAGGTCTAAAATACTCTTCATTTCATATTTCCCAAATGTGATCAGGACGCTAGGGAAATATCTATACTTTTCGACCCTAGAACCAACAGAACTTTCCCAATAAGGCTCGCCCATATCCCCCATCGCTGTCGACTTGCAGCCCGGCTCCGTCGGCTTGTCTAAATGCCTAGTCCATAATTAAAGAGAGAAGGCTAGACCTCTACGCTGATAAGATGTTTCAGCTCCTACGAACTCGCCAAATAGTCCGCAGTGCTAGAAGCTAGAAATGGTTTACCCGGAGGTAGAATTAGTTAAACCCAGACATTTTAAGTTGGTTTACACGCTGTGAATCGAACATAGGCCAATAAAGTTTGCGACAAATTATTTCAGCCACATTCCGGACCATTCCATCCAAAGCGCGATGACTAGCTCGTAGAATGACTCTGGTGGATAATCTGGCATAGGAATACCTTGCGTCTTATTTGCTTGCGAGGGTGAAAATCGCCCAATGCAATAAATTTCCGGTTTTTGGACGCCAGGTATCATCAACAATATATGGGCTGTTATCTTACTTGGGCTAACCCGAATTGTATCAGCCCATATATCACTCGGCTATTGGCGGGTTACCTTATCCTTTGGCGTCAGAGTCTCTAAGAACTTGCGCGAAGGAATGAAAAGGGGCAAACCACAAACCAGCAAGTGTTTTTAGCATTGTAATTGGCGTAGGTAGTTTCTCTAATCATCTGTTACTGCCATATATATATATTGAAAATATAAATGAGTCATGATCAATAATATACTGGGCAATATAGAGACATCCGTTTTCCTGGTTCATTCTTTGGAAGCTGACGAAACCTAGAAGATGAGAGTACTGCAATTAGCTTTAATGTTAACCTGAGTCCTTGTAGCTTTTGGAATCGTTTGGTGACACCCCTCTGGACTGGGTACAGATAACTTTTATAGAATAAGAACACTAGGAGCTTGTTTAATTTAGAAGCCTTAAATAAGAATGCTGTACGAGTGCGGATGGTTGAACTTGGCGAGAATATATTGTAAATAAAGCTACGCCTGGGAGACTGGAAATTCAAGTTGAGATATAATATCACTATGCCACTTGTTCTAACTTCTATCTCATCGGATAACAAGCCTACCATTTTTCATGGAATTTGAGTCAAAGACAATTAATTGAGCCTTTCATTCATAAGATAAGACAAGATACAACAACGGAACCTAGAAAATTAGCGTTCCCGCGACTGCTGAAAATTAGGAACCTGGTAATTGATGACGCCATTCCCATCAAGTACATTCTCAAATTTTAAGCTCGGATCTTTAGTGATAAGCCAAGATACCGTTTATCCTCAGAAATAAGGGCTTATAGCATCCCTCAAAGATGGGCTTCTTAATTACTAGCCGAGATAAGAAGAGTTCTCGTAGTATGCTGTCTTTTGCTGGGTGATGAGATATTCATAAAATTAGTAGCCAGAGAGATTATTAAATATCAATTACAATATGCCTGGAAATCGCGACTTTCCCCTCTTTCGCACCCGCACCCTAGTATAGAGTAGAATTGGATTGCGGATATTTAATAGATGGAATATCCAAGCTCCTCTCAGTGTTTTAATGCATCATATTTTTATTTTTAGGATTTGGATATTGCGAAGCCGAAGAAGAGTCGTTTTAAACCGAAGAGCAGCTAGTTAGAATTTGGAAATTGGTAGTAAAGTATCTTAGCACAGTGCTAGACACGGGCGTAGTACGGTAGACGATAATACGAAGCTCAGCTATCAGCTCACTAAGATGGATACGGGAATTTATACTCTCCCTCACAAGTCTGGCTCATCAACAATATTCACCATGCACCCTCGCCCTGCTAATTAAGGCAACCTTCAGCGTCGGCTAAAGCAGACACAATTTAACCCTATTCCGATATATAGTCTGCGTGATTCTTCTCTACCCCGTCTTCCAAGGCCTTTTTATCAATCATGGCAACAGAACAACTTCCTACTTGGGTTTAACCCTCCGGGCCAAGCTTTATTTCATTTGAGAGCTGTAAACCCGGCAGTTTCCCCAAATATCCCATTGCTAAGAATAATATTACTACCGGCGCCATGATTGCCAAAGTTCTCCCCTGCGATTGTAGTCCTCAATAAACACCTATAGTGCAATTCAGGTCTCAGAGTGTAGTCATATGGAGCTTTGTTCCGACCTTTTGTACTTGAATCGCTCTTGTGATTGAAAATTCTTTTTGCCACAAATGAGATGCACGGCAAGGCCATTTGGAGTATTACAAAAAGAGAGCGAATGAAATGGGACTAGTTGAGCTAAGTGAGATATGGCGTAGAGTTTTTAGTGCGGGTGGGGAAGCGATAGGTGCTTCGAAGATATATATTCAGGGGGGCGAAGTACACACCAGCAAAGATAAAGATGCGGTTTTTTGTGAACAAGCATCAGGACGCTACTGTCTAGAAGGGATACAGTTTCCAGAGAAAATAGTAAACCATCCTGGAAAGTTTCCAGGAGCACAAATTATCATGGGGGATCTGGTTGCACGCTGTTGCATCTATGGAGCCAATTATATTGTAATACTATATGTGTATGGATTTCACAGAGAGTTGTTGATATTCATCTGCAAGCGCATGCCTAAACATCCGAGCACGACAGGTTCATCAATATCAATAAAAAAAAATTGGAGATTTAACCGCCAAGTTAAATACCAGATACGCTAAGCCAGTGGCTTTATATAAGTCTGCTACAGTTTTTTTCAGAGAGGTATGCTTCTAGGTCTCAAAACTGTGTTGTGACGGATCCTCGAGTCAGTCTTGCGGGCGTAAATGCTAGTGCAGGATCAGACCACAGACGGTATTGTACACGGTCAAGCCGACCGAAAATTGTTTTCAGTGGGGCAAAATTAAAATCTCATCCTATTCTAGAAAAATTCGGTTGCATGAACGAGTATTTAGATAGTATACCATATACTTGCTTGAGTTTTATTCCAATCTTTCAATTTTAACAACTGATCAATCGTGTGCTTTTGAAACGAGAGATAGCCCGCGTGCAACGATGAATCCGATATCGACTCGAATTCCAACACTGATATCGATAATAGAGCTCTAGCATCAACCTAGACGGATAGATGAAAAGGGAAGGTTTGTGGCAATACGACCAACCATATCAAAGGAGACCAATTTATCCCTCAAATGAAATCCCGATATCAAAGACTCCAATTCCACTCTAAGCCGCCAAAAGCGTTGCCCACGATGCTCACCCTCCAGAACTACGATTATACGGTTGGTTGCGTTTGCGCACTGCCATTGGAGATGGCCGCTGTAGGCGCGATGCTGGACGAAGTCCACGATGCACCGCAGTGGCAATATTCGCATGACAATAACAATTACAAGCTGGGGAAAATCGGGCAGCACAATGTCGCTACCGTTTGTCTGCCCGCAGGTGTCTACGGCACAACCTCTGCGGCCAAAATTGCATCCCAGATGCTCTCTAGTTTCCCATCGATAAAATTCGTCTTAATGGTGGGGATTGGCGGCGGGGTTCCCTCTCAGGCCAACGACATCCGATTAGGCGATGTTGTTGTAAGCAAGCCTAAGGGTGTATCGAGCGGTGTCGTACAATATGACTATGGGAAGGCAGTGAAGGGGGAATTAATTTCAACGGGAGCATTAGATAAACCACCGCAGGCTCTTCTCACTGCAATATCAAAATTAGAAGCCGACCATCTGACACAGGGCACCAACAAGATTTCGGAACATATAACCGAGATGTTGGTCCGGTTTCCGAATATGAAGCAATTTGAGTATCCAGGATGTGATTGCGATGAGCTCTATCATGCGGATTACTACCACGTCGGGGGTGACACTTGTAAGCAATGCGACTCAGGTAAATTGTTACCAAGGTCGAAACGGCAAAACATTCAACCCAAGATATTTTATGGAACTATTGGGTCTGGGAACCAAGTTATAAAAGACGGTATAAAGAGAGATTTGTTGGCACAACAAAGGGAGATTCTCTGCTTCGAGATGGAAGCCGCTGGGCTGATGGATATTCTACCTTGTCTCGTCATTAGAGGAATCTGTGATTACGCCGATTCCCATAAAAATAAAATCTGGCAAGAGTATGCCGCTGCGACAGCCGCCGCATATGCAAAGGAGCTCCTATACACAGTCCCAAGCAGACCACCGTCCCAAACCTTCTCCGAACTTTCAGATCGATCCAGCCTCCGATCCAGTACTTCTGCGAGTATAGCAGACTCTCAAGGTAGGCAGACAAAAATTTTAATATGCAATAATGTTAGGATATATTCTAACCAGTCCATCAGAAAACATAGCATTGCCTTCTAGAACGTTTGTTCTTACAAACAGACTCTACGCCAAAGGCGACATCTCATTAGCAAGTATCATCCCAGACAGACGACATCCCAACGAAGACGCTCTCGTTGCCACATCAACCCGAGGGCAGCCCATAGCAAAAGGTCAAGTAATTTCAATAGAAGATGGGGAAGACTACTCTATCACTGTTGACAAAAACTTTAGCGAGTTCATCGCACTACAATCTAAGAAACACGCGATGTTTAAAAAGGCCATCACCCGCCTATTTGTATTACCCACATTCCAAGTCGATGGTGACATGCAAGTTATCGCAGAAGAGAGCCGTCTGTACACTCTACGTCATCCGCAGGCACTCTTTAAAAGGATTTGTGAGCTACAGAACGTTCGCGCTTGGCTGCAGAACTTTGGCGTTAAGAACAGGAAACTTCACTTTGTCGTCGGGTACCGTACCATCCTAAATGCCCAGTTTGTCGGAGAAGAGACAAGAGCATCCCAATTTAATCGATTCCCCAATCAGGCAGCTGGAAGCTCTAGATATCAGACAACAGGGGAGCGCATATACGCCATATGTTACCGAAGAATAAATCTCAAACGGCTGAATAGTGCTGAAGGCGCTCTAGGATCAGGGAATGAGTGGAAGATGTTTTGGGAAGACGGCCGCGGTGCAGATGACAATTCCGATCAAGCCATGGCTGCAGAAATTGATGCAGAGGATGAGGCTGGAGGAAAAGGCGTATTGGTTTACCCTTCTGAGGACGGAGACGAGCGGTGGACCTTAGCTTAATTTTGGTCTCGCAAGCTAGACTCGACCCAAGGCGAAAGCGCTTTGCGTGAAAGTAATCTCGATGAAGCCTCTATATGGAAAAAAAGAATGGAATTTGATTTGTACCCGGCATTTGATTTACGAGATAAAAATCTAATTCGAATACTTATTACTAGAAGAGATGGCTATTCTACTAAGATATAAATCTCCCATATACACCCGTCTCGTCCCACTATCAGCAAGCTGCGCAACATCCCACAAAACCCTCATCGAGCCTCTCTGCTGTGATAGTCCATACTATCGCAGACTACCTTTTTCGCGGACCTTTTGCCAGAATTATGCTACACCAATATCTATTTACCCAGCATGCTCTACAATCTCCGAGAGCAGTCCTTGTCCCTTGATACTGCTCTTTATTTGTTCAGGTATTGGGCATTCCACGTAGTCATCGTCCTCCTTCTCGCCTGGAACGTAAATATTAAACGCCGTACTCTTACTAGTATAGACTTCAATTCCCAAGCTTTCTCTACCCACATACAAGGTGCCACCATCACACTGGTCCACCGTAATTGTGGGTGCTTTCCCTACAATTTGGAAAGCAAACTTCTTCGACTTGATAACGTCAATGCCGGAAACGAGATTATCAATAACCACGTTTGTCTTCTCACACTCATTCATCGAAATAGCATTGAGTTTGCCTTTGATTTGTACGGTGGTGCCTTTGCAACGGTACAAGAAGACGGAGTGGTTTAGTTCAACATTTTCGAGTACGATTGGAGTTGATTCATTTTCGTAATTTTCCTACATGTAGCAAACGCGACATTTGTTAGTTTTCACGAACATGCATAGGTATGATATTTAGATACGAGAAGGATATGGAAGCATACAATAATCCACTTGTTGCCGTCGAGTTCCATCTTTGGAGGCTTCTTCTGCTTCATATGGGCTGGCTTGGGTTTAGCCTGTGGAATCGGCGATTTTGGCCGAGATGCTGGAGATCCAGAAACTACAGATGAAGCTCGCAATGATGGGTTCTTGTGTGTCATTTCGCTCTTGTCGACCTTTCGAAGACCAGCGGTTACGTTGGACCCCTGGTTTAGCTGTGCGAACACAGCACCCATATCGCTACCTGAATCTTTGTTTGCTTCATCGATGTTTAGAACTGGAAGTGGTGGCGGCGGCGGCGGCGGTGGTGGAGGAGGCGGTGGGGGTGGTGCTGCTCCTGTTGTCGGTGGTGCCGTGGGTGTCGCTGTGCTGGATTCCTTCAAACCAGCCATGATTTCTTGGGCATTACCACCTTCACGATTCCAAGAAATACCCCGAAGGTGATATTTTCGAACATATTCTTCCAAGGACTTGCAAATATTATACCAAGACCGAACCCACTCGACATGCTTCTTATCTCTATAATCAAAATTCGATCAGTATGGATATCCGTCCAGTTGTAATAAAGCTAATATATGGGTGCATACTTTTCCTTGTATTCTTTGATAACTCTATTTCCGTAAAACTTCCCGGCATTCGCCATCTCTTCGACAAACTCAGCTGGTTTGGTGTCGAGTGTTACCCATGCCAGAGCCGGTACCGCTTCGCTCACCATTGATAGATGGTTGTGTAACGGTGACGCCCTCTTTGATTCTCTATGCTCATTCACGGAAGTCATATGGGCCTGCATATCCTTGATGAGGTCTAGATAGTCCTTAGAAGCGATATCCGGTTTCTTTGCTTTAGTGGAGATGAGAAGGAATAGACGCTGGGCGATAAAGCCTTGACGAACAAAGTTTGCCTGTTCCATGAGCAATATAAATTCAGCATCCACCCTAAATCAAGTGATTAAAGGATGACTATCTTACTTGTTCGGCAAGCAGTGGATCGAGGTCATTGCTCAACTTCTCGAAGTCTTTGACTTGTGTCGCAACTAGCTCATCGTAGTCTTCGATGCTCGACGGCAAAGGCTCCTCCGGGGCCGGAGGAGGAGTCTCTACTGTCGCAGCAGCTCCGCTGCTAGGTGAGGCTGTCTCATCAACATTTGAGGATGCGACGGCAGCCGGGATAGCAGTAGGTGCCTGACCAAGGCTCTGGGATTCAAAGGTAACGATGTCCTCTAACCGAGATGTAGCGGCTTCGAGTCTACGAGCAAGATATGTTAGTGTTTCCAACGAAAACGGCTCTAAATCATCATTTGATTCTAGATCTCCTCCGCTACTCGCAAAACCAGCGCCAGAGACTTCGGAAAGTACTATAGACCCAGAAACCCGACGATCGGATTGAGAGGTACTACTATCGGAGTATTCACGGCGTCGTTGGCTCGTAGGACCACCAGAGTCTCCGCTCTCCGATCCCCATCCCACTTTCTCCCTGTCTTTAAATTCTGCGGCGGTGATTGTATGTTCAGAGCGCCGGTCATCCGCGCAGCTATCATCTTTCATTGGTGCGGACGACATTGTGGTAGACTCCGAATACTCGTCTTGAAAGAGGCTCGACCGCCGGTATACGAAGCCGAGAACACATAGCAGTCAAGTAACGTAGGAGCAGCACGGGTAGAGAGAACATTTGCGAGTATTGCGACCTTAATAGGCGGTCTGGGCCGTTCCGCGCGGCAACATTATCGAAACTCTAGATAGGAAAAGCCTATAGCTTACCTCTTGATCAACGTCGTGAGATTATGGAGCTGCGGCGGGTTGGAGGCTGACATGGTGGAAAGGTTCGGAGTATCCAAGCTATGTACACTATAGGAAACGGATTTAGTGGTTTAAAGAAGGATGTTGACAAGAACTCAGAGCTGAAGTTCGTGGGAAGTGGAAACCAGTAAGCTAAGCCGACGTGGGATGGTGGGGCTATCGATGCGAGCGTAGCGGGTCAACGCAACACGCCAAAGTTGCAACAAGGGACGTTCATACAATAAGGGCTTGAGTGTCGCCTCGAGCACTGTGTATATGGCCAGGAATGCCCTCTCTTTGGTATGCGGATGCAACGTTTCCGGAGGCTAAAATAGCATTTAGGAGAGAAAAATAATGACGTAAATGTTACCATGGTAGCAAAAGTAGCAAATAAAGGTCTCGGCCACGGGTAGAGGACGCCAGGCCTAAGGCCGAGGCAAAGACACGATACGCGAACAATTCTGTCCTATGCATTGCAATTATAGTAACTAGTGCTATCCAATCTGCTATTACAACCAAGAATATGTCCAAGTGAACACCAACATAGATGACTAGTACATCAGTAAAGTATAAAATATCCTAACAAATTAGACTAAAGAATCTTCTGCAATTTTGTAGATTCACGCAACCCCGCAACGTTTCCTGTAGTTGACTTGAGTGAGAATAGAATATTCGCTTCTAGATTTGCCTTGATCTCCGAGTAGGACATATCGTCATCAGGGTCGATAGTATCCAGCCATGAGAGAGCGTTGCCAGTCAACGCTGTAACAAGAAGTAATCTGCGTTCGTGATCTGGCATCTTGGGATCTAGTACTTCAATAAGACTATCAAAAGTGTTAAAAAAGCGTTTGAGGCTTCCTGAGCCATCGAAGTGAAGCTTGAACAATCTATCCCGGGCGACAAGCTTGATTTCAGATTGGAAGAGAGACCCGGTCCTGTTAGCCTTGTCATCTGAATCGTCCACTTCAACATATGATTGATCATCTCCGTCATTATGATTTTCATTATTATTAGGGTCTCCTTCCTCGGTTCTGGGGGAGTTGGAGCCACTTCGAGGAGTTGGTCGCTTGCCCTCATTTTCCGCGACAGACTTCTTATACTTTGCCCAGAGGGTTTCTGGTTTCTCACCAAAGAGCTCAGTGAAGAGTTTATCAGAGTAATAATTATTTTTCATCCACCCGTTAATCCGAGGTACGGACTCTGGGCCGTACTGCTCCTCGAGCCAGAGGAGAAAGTACGCGGTCTTCTCGTATCCGTTATCCCAGTTATCCCCTGCCCCGGCATGCCAGTGGCCAGGAATGTAACCACCTTTATGACGGACCCAGCTACGAAGTATCACAAACATCGGATTAGCAAGTATTTTCATTTCATAAAGTCGGCTGCAATCAGGATCATAACTTACTCGGCAATACCTTCTATGAGGCCACCATTAGCAGTCCCACGAGAATTATACTGAAAGCAGTGGACCATCTCATGACGGATGACGCCCAAGATCTCTTGTTTGTCATCCTTTCCGTTCGACCGCTGATGGACACCAGCAATATAGTCTGTTGAAAAATGGATTTCCTTGTGGTCATGGTCAATGTCCTTGCCTGTCGTGTAGGCAACACCGTCCATGCCCCGGATGATCAAGGTGACAGACCGAACACTACACACAACACGTCCACGTCAGCCATCTCGAAGTTTGAGCCGAATGCCTCAAATATGATAGTCCAGAAATTAACAAAATACAAAGGGAGCCAGACAAAACCTACGTGTTGGGGCAGTTTTCTTCCGTGTAGAGGGAAGTGAGCACACCCATAACAGCATCGGTAAGCACCTTATGGAGGTTCAGCTTCGACCCCAGGATTACCTCTGCACCTTGGCTGCACACATCGTTAAACTTCAAACGAATAAGAGGGATATGGAATCCCGTCTTTGACCTGGATTCTTCGTCTCCTTTGCTCATGATGTCTGGATTTTCTGCTGCGTCTAGACGAGATGTGGTTTGGAACAGAGGAGGAATTGTGGATGAAGTGCGGGGACGAGCCGGAGGAAGTAACGGTGTCATAAGAAGTCACACACCTCGTCCTTTTGGGGGGTAGGACTGAGGGCAGTCACGGTTTGGGAATACTGAGCCGGTGGTGAGGCTGGTGGTTGAGGCTGGTGCACGAGCTTGTTGCCAGATCGCCACACTGCGTCGAGAGAAACTCGTCTCGATGGGCACACTAGGCTAGATGATCGAGATCACAAAGTCAGACGGACGATTTGACCGGCGATTCGCGGGGCATTGTGAGGTTACCGTCGAGTCTTCACTTGAATGAGCCTGGAAATGACGATGTCATGAGCAGCTGTCCGATAGAATCGAACGGATATTATCTAATGTCGTGGCGATATTTGTGGTATCAATGTTGAGGCAAGGATGATGCCACTAGCCACCGCCAACTGGTTGACTTTTGCTCCGTCGACGGTTGGGTATTGTCAAACGATCAAACGGTCTATCTAGCCTCTCGAGGACGCTGCCTGACTCCAATTCAGCCATCTAGACGCCAGCCACTGGGGTCTACCCTGTCGCCGCAGACTGCACAGTTTGTCGTGTGTGTTGTGTCTGCATTCGACACATTTTACTGTAATCTTAGTACACGTGCTCAGACTATTCTAGACTCGTTTAATAATATTATTATAAATCTCGGAGCGCTCCCCGTATCTATCCAATACTTCGGAGAGAATATACTAAAGTGTCTCACAGTCGGAAAGAGCACACAAGCCGATATCCCCTTTACCAAAGTTCACAGCAGATTTGCTTTGAGACTGAACGAAATGTTCTGGATCGCAATTTCCCCATGAATCGCGCCCCCTTCCGACTCGGACTAGCCTGCGACAAAGCGGCGACGCCGACCAATTATCATGAGCTTTTGGCGCCTCATTACTAAAGTGCTCCGACGGTGGCGTCGAACTAAACACCTAGCTGCAACTAATGATCCTAGCATGCCACGCATCTAGAGTATATCTAATGTTTACATGTATATACGGATATAGATAGGGGTTATTCCTGTGCGCGCAGGCTGCGGCTAAGATGAATTCTATAAATACTCATTATATATCTCCTTAGTCTTTTTCCAGTACGACTGCGACGATCTTACTCTCTTTTAGTCAATCTTTACGTTCTGAGGCTTCACTCTTTTAGCTTCACCGACACTCGTTTCTTTGATTTTTAGTCTAGTCTAGACTCTCTTGTCTCTGTTTTTATTTTCAGTTAATTGAAACCCAGAAGTCGCGGATATGTTCGTTTTGAGGGGCCTCGTGGCCGTTTTGACCTTAGGCTTGGTCCAGGAAGCAGTTGCTGCCGCTGCTGCCCCTGCGTGCTGCACAAATAGCTGCGGCAAGTCTGTCCGACTTGCTAAAGATGGGAAGAAAGACTGCTCTGCGCTTCTGATCAAGACCGTCACCCCTACCAAGTATGTTCTGAATTGATATCACTTGAATGAAATTATCAACTTGATCAATTTTGTCATGCTGCTATACCCATAAGTCCGAGATTTCTAACATATTTGTAGGTCTACTACCCTTTATTACACGACAACTCATACCCTTCACCGAACTGTCGTCAAGAAAGTAACGGACACAACGTCGATTACTATCACGCAGACTGCTTCGGAGACCGACTTTAGCGTCAGCACATCTCTCGCCACTGTGGATGAGACGGAATATGTCACCGACATTTCTACTGCCTTCGAGACAGATTTCTCCACCGTCACTGTCCCATATCCCACATCGACTGTTGTTCTCGAGAAACGTGCCTATGCAGCCCCAAAGCCTGTTTACGCATCCGCCTGTGCTAGCTCCGACTACACACGTGCCTGCTCATGCCTCGGCATCAAGCCAACAACAATCACCAAGCCAGCTGTCAAGAAGACCGTGTGGAAGACCCGTACCGCGTGGAAGACCGTGACTGGAACTACAACCAGTCACACTACGAAAACAGATACCCAGATTGTATCGTTGACCACCTACACGACCATCGTCTCTGGCACGGAGATTGTCCAAACCGAAACCGCCACCGTTACCATCTCATCCACTGCTACACTGACCGATACCGTAGTAGCTACCGCAACCGCTGCCCCTGTCCCTCCATATTGCGTCGGTAAAGGTTTCACCATTCGCACCAATGACGACAACAACAGCCACAATGTCAATGGCCAACAGTTCGGTTTCATCAACTCCATCGGTCAAGGTATCTATCTGCGTTTGTTCTCGGGCGGCGGCTCTCCGTTCACTGTAGACGCAGACGGAAACATCGTCAGTTGGTATTCCCCTACTGACATCAAGATGCTTGTTATATCTGGCAACGCACCGTATAAACTTTGGTTTTCATCCGCGGCGTCGAATGTACAATACAATGTTCCCACGTCCCCTGTCAGCTGCCAGCTCACCGATGGTCCAGGTTTTGGCCTTGGATGCAAGGGACCCGATGGAAGTCCATACTCGTTCGCCATCTGCCAGGATCCTGTATATTATGAATGGGTTGCGTGGATTTATAATGACGCGAGCCAGCTCTCTGGCAAGAACTGTATCACCCAGGCTACCTCCGCTGTGTGCAAGTTGTAGGATCTGGGGGGGTGGTGCATCTTTAGGAGTAATGTATAGTTAGACACTTCTGAACATATAATTAATTCTTAATCTTCTTTCAAAAGTTTCGCCATCTTGATGTAAAACCTGAACTATTTGGGACCTTGTACTCTCTACGCGTTGAGCTTCTGATTGGTGATTGGCGAGATACCTCTAAGCTACGCTGTGGTATATAGGGGCGAGAAGGTGCGTTGCGGCTGTGTCATTTTCAAGGTCCCGAAAGCAAAACACACAACACAAGCAACCTCAAGAGCTCACCTGTCTTAACTTCTCGTCCTCTAAGGGGGCCCCGCCTTGGAGCTATATCATATATCAACGACCCCTCGATCTTCTGTGCCATGTCTCGCCCCCTCTCCCAAATAATACAGCCATCGGCCTCAATGGCTGGAAACCCGGCTGGAGGTCCCCGCCAGCTCTCATTAACAGAAGAGCTCGAGCGCCTAGAACAGTCTATAACCCTTACCATGCAGGAAATCGACCGAAACTTTAGTCAATGTCACCGTATAATCACACATTCCATCATTCCCATTGTCGACCGGTATGCTGAACACTCCCGCGGTCTATGCGAAAACATTACTTTCTGGAAGTCCTTCTTTGAAGACTCTGCCGATGTCGCGATTGGGACATACGAACAAGAAGCAACGGCACCATCGGTCGACGAAACAACGGGGTACGACGAGAGCACCACCCATGAAAACCAGACAGAGACCACTATCATGCAGGCTGTCCAGCACGGCGGCGGCGAGGAAGGCGAAGAAGAAGATCGGACAATCACCCTGCAGGTCCAGGACGAAGATACGGACTCCACAGACCACGAATTCGAAGACGAGTCGATACTCGCATCTATGAATCTCACTGGACGGGACAATCTTAATAAAACCCGCCGACCCGAATCCCGTAACAACGGCAAACAGCCGAAATGGGCAGCTATGCAATCACCTTTTGACAAGCTGAAGAAGGAAGTGAAGAGTCAGCAGGCGGCAAGGCATAAACCATCCGTGGATGACTCCATGGATGAGTCCATGAGCCCACCATCACTCCCTGTCGGACTAGAAGCCTTACATTTGGATGACAGTAGATCCTCTTCAGCGTTAGACCTACCAACAACCCCAGAAATGCTGCGGCAGAAACCCACCCGAAGGGGTGTTTCTCGTGTTCTTGATTCAGACGACGAAGACTCTCCATTTGCACCACAGACCGCTCGCCAAATCGCATCTTCCAAACGCCCGGCTCGCCAGGACCCAGTCCTACACCGTGCGGTAGACACCAACTGGCGTATCGAGGCTACTCCCAAGCGAAAGACTCCCCGCAAACCGCCTACCGCCACAGTAACTCCCAAACACCGAGTTATCCCTGCATTCGAAGACTCGTCGCCAATGTCCTCCCCTCCACCGCCGCAAATCACCACAGTCTTCTCCCCGGTAAATACCATGAAACGATTCAACATCAGACCTCGTGAGAAACCAGAACCACTTCAACCACAACAGAAAGATCCCAAAACGCCAGTTACGGCCCGCAAACGCTGGGATACACTTGATCCCAAGACGATGACGGCAAAAGACCTTCTTCTCGATGACGAGTTTGACGACGACGATGATGACGATTTTAAGAAATTGGGATTTAGCCCTCCTGTCACCATGCAGTTTACGCTGCCGCCATCAAAGCTAATGCAGACACCTGCGAAACAGGCGTCCAAGATGCTGGTGAATGATATCATGCGATCAGCGGGCTTTAGAGCTGGCTTTGCCGGCGGAGATGATACTCAAACTACGATGGAGAACTCATTAGAAGACAGCCCGAGTATGTTTTCGACGAAGGGCGCCCTTAATTACGATTCGGATTAAAGAGATATACCCTAGCCGCGGAGAAATGCAGATCGATGTGTATAATCCGTCTTATTTACAGCGACCTTGATGGTCCTCTTGTTTATATAGCAAATCGCAACAGCGTGAAATAATTCTCGTAGATATTCTATAGCATCTAGGAAAAATATATAATTATTCTATCATACACAATACCACCCATGCGGAGCTAGATTGTAAAATTATCGACTCCGATACTTATCACTAACGACGAATACCATGTTTACCTAGTCTCATAACCAGATATCTTCCAAAAAAATACGTTTTACCCCAGAAGAGTAATCCCAAAGAACGCATTACGCCTTGAAGAACTCAGGAAAGATATCCCTCAGCTCTTTCAAATATCTAATTTGGAACTTCGACGTCTTTGTCTTGGGTTCCGGCAACCCTTCTTCCACGAAATGCGCCGTAGTCCACCCAAAGCTCGTAGCTCCCCTACAATTCCCTGCATTATCGTCTACAAAGTAGCATTTCGACTTATCTGTCACCGCAGCCTCGCTCATCGCTATAACCCCCAAAATCATAGAAGAATTAGCAACCCAACCTCTCCACTATGCTTCCTAGAAAACTATTTAAAAAAAAGAAGGAAAACAAAAAAAATCGTTACCCAAGCTAACATACCTTTCAAAAAGGCCTCTTCCCTAGGTTTACAAATCAACCCTTCCTCCGCCGCATAATCACAGTATGTAATCCCTTCGAACAAATCATCGACCCCAAGTAACTTGACCACTCGCCTTCCGTGATTGGCGTATGCATTGGTAAACAGCCACATCTTGACTTTACTCTTATCGATCCCTTCCAGCAGACTCCGCAGCTCCGCGTCCGGTTGTAGAATATCCTCTAGCGGAAGAGCGTCGTCGACTTCCCGGTTATATTCTAGAGCATCAATCTGGTGGTGGCGGATCAGGCCGTCCAGGGCGAGACCGTATTCGCTGTAGTAGCGCTTGTGGAGGAGTATGGCGGCCTCGCGGTCAAGGGAGAGGTGGCGCTCAAAATAGTCGTCAATGAGGTCTTGCATTAGATTGTGAATTCTAAAGTTGCGGGAGTAGAGCTGTTTTTTTTCCCCTCGCACGAACGGTTAGTACGGAATTTTCTACGGATTATGCAAACGGAAGTACGGAAAACATACGCAGTTGTCTATATCAAAGAAGAAGACGGCGCGATCGTCTGGCGACGAGGAGGAAGTTTGTGAAGCCATTGTGGTACCTAGAGCTGAGGTGTCGATTGTTGTCCTTTGGACGAATGACACGAAAGAGATATAGAGGCAATTGCAGGTTTCTAGAGACACTCTAATACGCTAAAAGGAAGTGCTTGGAATATAATACTGAGCCAATAATTCGATAGCGAACGATTGCGAGGAACGAAGAGTGCCCGCCAAGGTTTGGAGTTACTGGTAAAGATGTTGCGTTTTGGTGTTGGATATTTCGTCACCGGACTGGTAATTTATATTTCCGCAAACGGCCCTGGCTCGCTTTGTCGCGGATGACCGACGTTCCAATTGACTCACAGCTTAATAATCGAAGCTGTGCCAAAAATTATAAGCTAAACTGTGCCTCGAGACTAAGCTGTGCTAGAGCTAAGTTGTTCTACTTTGGGCAGGTCCATCTCAAGTAAGTATGCTTGAGGTCGCAGTCATAATTGTAGGATCTTGTTGCCATATTAGGCGTGAGGGTCTCCCAGCGAATCACATTCACAGTTAGGTAGGCTATCCACCCAGCGTTATGTACATGTACATGAAAAAGATGTCGCGAGATCAAAGATAGTATCCAGAATCATGCCAATCCGCCAAAATACAGGGATAATGCACCAAAGCAAGGGCACGCTAAGGATGATAAACTCCAGTATAGATCCCGCCTTTCTTGTTCGACCTACCTTGCATCTCTTCCGTCTCCGCGCCTCTCAATTCTAGCCTGTCCTTTCTTACTTCCAATTGCAAACCCCGTGGCAGGGCGCCTCCTGTAATTATAAACCTCGGATCCAACCCGCTGACCACGAGGAATCCCCTAGATCCCCGCCGCCGCAGCTTGTTTCCCACCCGCACTCGGTGCTGCTCCATTTGTAGGACCACCTGCTTTTTTCTGCCTGAAACATAAGAATTCTGCTCTTGTGTTCCTTCTTAGTCCCATCAGGACGTTTCTTAGATCTGCCAATTCTTTGTGCAAAGCTGCGCGACTTGGTCCATCGCTCCGTTTGTCTAATTCGACATAGATCGCGCTCTGTAGCTCCTGAGATCGCTGTGTTACATATTGTCCTAAAGTCTGGTTTACAAACTCGACATCAAGAGTAGCTTGGAGCAAGGCTGGAAGACCAAACTTCTGTTTTGGGTGCGATTGGAAAGTGTTAAGCATACTCTGAGAGAAGGACTCTAGCATGAACGAGATTATCCGTTGTAACAGTGTTGGGGCTGTGGTAACGACCTGTGAGTGAACCAGCACGATTTGAAGAAGAGCATCGTGGATATAAGACGTCACGGCAGCTGCTTTGTTCTCTGGAATCCAATCAGGAGATACCAACCCAGTCTCGATCGTAGCTGCTAAGGCTTCAACACGAGGCTTAGTGTATGCCTCAAAAAGCTGAGAGTCAATCTGAGTGAGAGTCTCCTTGACAAGCTGTACATGGGAGCTATGTTAGCAATATTCTCATTTGCGCGAATAGAGTTTTAAATTTACATTTGCATCCTCAGTTAGTGTGATTCCAAAGGCATTCTCAAATTGCTCGAGAAGCTGTGGCACCGCCTGAGCTTTAATCTCTTGGAGATTGCTCAGGGTTAGCAACATGCGAACATTCTGTTCACACCCAAATTGTTAGCCTCATCCCAGGACTTCCAAAAAGAAATGGAATATCTTACCGCATCGTTTTTGTCGACTGAAAATGCCAAACCGGACTGACCCGCAGTTGTCGAAGTAGCATTATTATTGACAGTCTCCGCAATCTCGTCTTCGTCTTTCGCAGCATCTTTTTCTGGCTTCATCGAATTCTGATAACAACCATCCAAAGCAGCATACAGCGATCTCCTAAACTGCTGTCTAACGAACGACACCAACGAAGATGCGGGAGGCGTGATCACCGGGTTATTCGGATCCGCCTTCGCTCTATTAACATGAAGAATTTCCTGCAGGCCCAAAACAATTGCCCGTTCAACCGCCAAAAATTGGCTCGGTAGTTTCGTAATCGCTTTGTTTTGTGATGACCGCGTCCAATCTTCAAGAACTTTGAAATTCGCAGAATCTTTCTGCCATGAAAAGCATACCCCATGAACAGCTCGTTCTCGGGCGGTGGTAACCATTGTGCGGAGTTGGTCTGTGGCTTTCCTTCCTATGGGAAGCTTATATAACTCCCAAGCAGCGGTACCTACCATGCCGAGAAGCTGTGCGAGATAGTGCGTCCCTGCGACCGAGTTGCCGTTTGGTGGTAAGAATGCATACGGATCCGTGGCCGAGGTTGAAGCCTTTTTCTGGTACTGTAGCCATGAAGCCGGTCCCGTGGGAATAGAATTAAGCGTTGCAGACCCAGGTGTTGATGGGATGGCAGTAGAAGGAGTAGGGGGAACAGAATCGGGTGTAAGTGGTATGATTGGTGAGAGCAGTGCTGTGAGATCTTCAATCGGAGGCTGGCCGAAGAAGTCTGTAATCGATTGAACCAAAGATGTTAGGAGGTCCTCACCGCCTTTCCGCAGCTGAGCGACTTTTTCCTCGCTGAGGTGGTGGTGTTTGAATCCACCTTCATCATGTCCGATTGGAAGGTTCTTTTGAGTTTTACCGTCAATGAAGTTTTGGGCAATGGTCCAAAAGCTAATGAGCTCGCCGAGGAGTCCATCCGTTGGTGATAGTGTGGCTGTCATTATTGATTTGAGCAGTTCCCAAAAGCCCATAACTAAAGGTATATCATAGCCATCCGCATTACGGCGCATAGGTGACCTCAAATAATGAGCGTAGACATCCCAAGCAGGTTCAGGAGCAGCTCCAACACGTCGGCGTAGGGCTAAATAACTAGTTTTAGCATCAGGTTTATGTTCTAGATCGTGAGACTCGCATACCTTCAATCTCCATACGTGACCTCTCAAAACTAGTCGTAATTTTTGCTTTCAATGCATCATATCGCGAAATCAGCCATACCCAGATCGGATTCTCATCAGCTCCAAGCTCAAGAAGGATGCTAAAGTCATTTCATCAGCTCACGAACATTCTCCAAGGGCCTCGGATAGTAGTCGACCTACGCTATTAAATCGAGGAAGTTATCATCCTGACTGGTTTCCATCAGGCGCCGGTAAGTATCCCTCTTGTAATCCTTAATTACCTCTTCAACTTCGGCCCACATCCTCTCAGCTATGATGATTCGGTGGATATCAAGTTCTGTTGGCGGTCTTCCCGGCACGAGAATGGCCCTTGCAGACTCAACAGCCGATTTCGCCCTGAAGTATTCCTCCTTCAAGGTATCATAATCCTTCCTCTTGATAGCATCTACGATAATACCGCTCATATCAAACACTTCACGATACTTATCAATGCTTTTCAGCAAAAACCTCAACTTTTCATCTCTCTCCTGATTCTCCATCACAGGACCGAACAAGACAGAAGCTGCAGCTTGTGCTTCATTTAGTGGGTCTTTAATACTCCTCAGACCCCATTCTTCCTCTCTTATTAACCGAAAGGTTGTCTGCTCTTCTCCATCCATAGTCTGTGATGTACTTCCGGCTCTCATTTCGGTGTATACGGAATCGATCGTACTCTTTGCAAGCACGAATCGCTCAAAATTGTTCGAAACTAGGAGCTTGAGTGCTGACGACTTCTGGTTGATACTATTTGTGAGATGTTCAAGTCCGTTCTGCAAGTCATCGACATCGCTGTACATATGGACGTCTCGCAAGAAGTCGCCGGGTGAGAAGGTCTTCGAGGATATTAGGTATTTGTTCCCTGTGCCAGGTATCGAGTTAGTCCATCCACCTTTACCATCTTAACTCATCCCTTCAATAGATTAAAATAATATTCACTTACGCAGCCTCATGTTATTCTCCACATTCCCGATCTCATTCTCACGCAGTACTCTAACCACTGAATCGGTTTTCCCTAACGGATCGGGCTCGTCTAGCAGGGTGTTACTCTCGCTACCACCGGGGACGCTCAACGCTCCAGTTCCAGATATCTTGCGAATTCCACCCTCTTGCAGAATCGAGTATCGTCCAGAGCCTGATCTACCATGACCACCACCAGCAGCGCCACCACCCCTTGCAGGACTTCTAGCAGGACTCCTTGCGGGGCTGCTCCGTTGTAGACGCCCAGCAGGAGAGCCTGATCGTTGGCGTTCGCGGTCGGCGGAAGATGTTCTTTGTGGTTCGGCTTCTGGTTCATCCCATTCTCTTGGAAACATTTCATTCATATGGTAGTGCTTTAAGATAGCTTGGGTGTTTGTTAACGACGGCGGCATCTTGACGACGGGTGAGCTCTAGGGCTCTGAGAAGACGAAGCGTATGATGTCAGGAGATGAATAGTACCGATCAAAGAGTTAATGAGTGACTGACGGGAAGGGAGGGTTTGGAAGTATGGTGGGGTTGGGGTGGCCTCAGCAATTGATGTTGGTTGATGGGCGTGGGAGCTTAAGGTTCACGCGCATCGAAGTGGCCGTGGAGGTTCCGAATTCCTGAAACAGAAGTAGCCTGACCTATCACAACACCAAACTGTCCTCACCAGGAAGGGCATTTTGCCGGAGCGCAGGAACTTCAACATTGTTCAAACTTGAAGATAAAGTTATGAAATAGGTTCATCATAAGCTGCAATATCATAGGTAGTTGAAATATTACTAATTAATTTGGGTATCATTAACGAAAACCATCGCTGGTTAAGTAGCTCTATATGTTACAAGCTATTCTATTGGGTATCAAGATATATCAAAATCACCGACTCCAAACCTCAACTAATTGCCGTGAATTAATCCTCGTCATCAGAAATATTATGAATATCACTGGAGGAACTTGTATCGTCGTCCTCAGTCTCTTCCCCGCGTACAGCAATTCTTTTGATCCGAACAATTTTTTCCTGTTCCCAGAGTTTCTTATAATACCGTTGCTGCCAGATCGGTACCATCTGCCCTGCCTCCACTCTCCACTCTGCCCTTTTCCATTTCTCCATCCTCCTAAGCCCTGAAAATTTCGGCTCTTTGAGAATTCTACGCTCTGCATCTGCGATAGCCTTTTCAATATCCTCTTTCCTCTCCTTCCAGCCGCCAAGCAGCTTCCATAGCTTCTTTTCCTCCCTCGCAGATTGAAACCTATCTACAGATTTCAGATAATTCTCATCTGTATTAATAAAATGTAGCTCATCCAGGATAGTCTTTTTGTGCTTCGGTTTCAAAGGTCTGATTGGGGGTGCTAATAAGAAGCTTTCAAGGTTGATCGGAGTCTCAAGATACCTCGCCATTGCGCTCTTATTTCCAAATGCTTGCTCACCGACAGAACCATTGGGTGCAGTCTCGTCTTGTTCATCATCCTGACCCTCCTCTTCGTCATCATAATTTTCCTCCTCCTCACTCTCATCCTCATCCTCATCCTTGTCATCATCGCTGTCGTCATCGTTGTCATGCTCTTCTTCATCCGTTTCCCAGCCATCCGTCGCGACAGGTTCGATAGTTCTGGGATTGTCTGCATCTTCGCTTGTCAAGCCTTGATTTATCCCGAACTCAATATCTTCGAAAACCTTCAACTCCTTCTCCACCTCGTCGTAACTCATAAACTCAGGCCTTTCGCCCCTCTTTGCTGTAGCGCTATTCTCCAGAACATTCAACTGAAGTCGCCGAGGTAGGGTCCTCCAATATTCTTCTGACGTAGTCGGCATTCCCAACATCTTGATCGCAGCTGCGACATCTCTAAGAGTGACCTCTTTAAGAGTGGAAGGCCGGTATCTTGCCGACTGACAGTGTTTGAGCCTCGAGTGGGTTTGAAAGAGACATATATTCACCAGTCTTCGTGTAACCGATGTTACGAGGACACTCAAATCCTCAAGGGTTTGTGCATGAATGGCGGCACGGGCCGAGTGTTTGTTGTACTCGGATGCCATAAATATCCTAGAGTCAAAATTAGCTTCAGGTCCTTGGGTGTCTTTCTACACTGATGGATTTACCTGTCCGCTAGTGCTAATAAATTCCAAGGTTCCAACAGCGCTCCATCTTCGGGTTTTTCATCCGTCTCTTTCCTACTTGACAGCATATCCTTCGCCATCTCCAAATTCACTACGCCCTCGGTTCCGCCCGGGTGTTCTTTCCCTCTCTTCTCTTCTAGCTTGTCCAAGTAAGTTATGACCCTCTCCGCCTCCGCCTCCAGCGCCTTTTCGCACTCCTCACTAACCTCTACAGCCGCCGGAATATCTTCCATCATCAAGAGTGAATGTCTATCAACCCCCACTAACTCTAATCGCCTGTCCATCTCCTTCTTCAGTACATCTAAATACCCCTGTACCTCAATTACGCTCTTCGTTTTGACCTCCTCTGCCAAAGCTACCGGATTATACCGCCCCACTCTAGGAAGCGCTCTAAAGAACCTTTCCTTTTCACCAGTGGTCCAGAGGATATCTCCAATCTCGGAGGGAGAAAAGTTCACATCGGGGTATACCGTCCGAGTCCGAGCGTCGTGGATAACCTTATTTAGGAGTTCACGGTAAGGATCGTTGACTAGAGGCTGGGCCTTCCCACGGCTCTTTTTTTCAGTATCTTTAGGTAGCAATTGTAGTTGCGGTGATGGTGATAGTGGTAGTGGTGGTGATACTGAGGATTCTATCTTTGAGGTAGCTTTCTTGATCCTACGTGCAGCATTCGTTTCTTCCTTGCGGCGCAGTAAAGTCAACAAGGCAGTCGTCTCTTCCTCGTATTCATCCGTATCCATATCGGAAGAAGTGTCGTCTTCAAAGTAGAATCTCCGGCGTTTGGAATCTTGTTTCGTAGCAGACGCATCTTGAGCCATATCGAAGTTCTTAGCGTCGTTCCTGGTATCAACTCTAGCCTTCTTCCGTTTAATCTGAGACTCTCCACCATCCTCCTCATCACCATTCTCAGAAGCATCAACTGCCCGTTTACCTGAAACAACTACGACGGGTCTCCTAATCGTCTCCGCGCTCCCGGTTTCCTCATCAATCATAACATCATCCTGAAAACCATCACTCAATTCCTCAGCAACGTCGTCATATTCATCGTCATAGCCGTCATTATAGCCCTGATTCATTCCCGTGGCTCCCAAAGCGGCCTGTATCTCCGCATCGACCTCATCGATCTCCTCTCCCTCCTGTAGATCGTCCAGATCATCATCACCACTAACGCTAGACCTCAACATCGCGCGCGGGCGCGGGGTTCAAAACAGGGTCGTGAATTGTAGGCCCTCACTAACGGTTTTATCAACCGTATGGAAATTTTTATTTGCCGTGCCCCCCCTTAACGCTTGCTGAATAGCTCCACTAGCAAGCGAGAATCTAAAGAGTAGTGTATGTGCGTGTATGTTTGTGTGTAAGTGTGTACGCGAAAGGAAAAGCGATCAAGGTGGTGGATCGCGTATCTTTTCTTGAAGCGACAACGGGACGTAGCGATGCATCCAAAATGAACCAGGCAGGGTCTCGTGCTTTGTGCCCTCGCAATTATTTCGTGGGTATATTCCTTAGCGTGAGGCGACTAAATAGCTTGGAAACTGGGTTCGCTGAGAGAGTAAAAAAGAAATCGGTTTAGAGATGACAATGGTGCCTAGCGTCTGAGACACCAAGAAAGGCAAAGAAGAGTGAAGCAGGTGGATTTCAACCGGATATTCGGAATATCGCGACGGGAAGACAAAGGCCCTCTCTACCTCGCTCTCTCTATTGCGGGTGGTCGGAAGGGCCTGGGTTTGAAGGGCCGGGCGTTCCAGGCAGACAAAGCGATTTGATATAAAACCTTCTTTCTTATCTTGTTTTATTTTATTATCTCGTGTGACTCGTCGTGAGGGATGCTGAATGGAGCGATAGAGTTGGGCTAGAGAGGAAATTGGAGAGCTGAAAGCTTAGAGAGAGAGCAACATGTGATGGCCAACCTTGATCCAACACAAGGCAGAAGCCGCGCGCTTCAACGGTCAATGATGTCGAGGCATGCCACGGCTGGTGAGAGGACGCTAGGCCCGTGCCGGGGGAGCGGGTCCGTGGTGTGGCGATGTTCTGGCCGACGTTTTGATTCGATATCCAATGGTTACAAGCACGGCAGATTCCACAAGCGTAATTTACACAACCCAATAGGGTTGGTTTCCTAAGTGAGCGAGCTATCGATATCACGAATTATAAAGTCGAATTATACTCCGAGAAGAGAAACATCTCAAGTTGAAATACCGCTACAGTAGTAGCTAGCTAATTTATATTCACTTGTAAGAAGCTTGGTATACCTATAGTAACCACTGTCTAAGCTTGAAAAAACAAAAACAAAAATAAAAAAAACCTAAAGAACAAAATACTAAAGTAATTGTAGATGGACCCCCCAACAGAGATGGAAACCAGTCAGAAAAACATAAGAGAGAGAGAGAGAGATTTGTTTCTCTAACACAATTGAACCAGTCAAAAAATGTTAACGAGAGTGTGAAATAAACCCAACAGAAAGCGACACATATTTTTGCTTCCAAAGAGTAGGCTCGCTCTTGGTGTTTCTGTAAAACGATGTTATACAATGGATATAACTTGAAAATTTGATAAACGCCAGATTCCCCCAGATAAGATGAAAAGACCGCAAGGAAAACGAGAAATAGTCTGCATTTTGGCGCATAAACGATTGTGGGGTGATTTTGTATTTTTGTATTTTTGTTGGCTGGTTTTGGTTTGATTTCGAGTAAAGAGACCGGAATTCCACTTTCAAAGTAGAAGGAAGATATCTTGCGACAATGAAAAACACAAATTTTAGTTCCCCTGTATAGAACTCCGTCATGAAATGCCTGAGAAAATATGGTATACAAATGAGACGAAAGAAATCAGAAAGAAAGAAAAAAATTCGAGAAAACCGCAAAATGTCTGAGAATCAGAATTCAGGCAAAAAACCACGGATAAATGTTTTTTGGTCGTGGTCAACGTTTCCGCCCGCTAACGAATTTTGTTTGTCGTCACAAAAGGAAAAAATAAGAGGTATCGGCTGTTGTGGTACTGCTATTGAGTGGGCCATCTGGAAAGAAGTAGAAACAACTCGCTAATGTCGCAATATCAATAAAATGAAAGGAAGGAAGGGAACTCGAGGTTGTTTAGACTTGTGACAGTGATGCTATCGACTGTTTCCTGCCCACGGGGTAGATATCCGAAGCAGATTGGGAGTGCAGCGCCAATGGCGAATGCGGGATTGGGATTGGGATCTGTGGAACTGGCGGTAATCCTTGTTGGTAAGGTGAAAGTAAAGTGAATGGTATCTTAGGGAGGTTGCCTCGTGACCCATCCGGCAATTTTGGCAAAGGCACTGAAGGAGGTGGGTGGATCGGCGGTCCGTGGACAGATGCCGAAGAGGAAAGGCTACCAACCGATCTTCTATTGTAGTTCTGAGATTTGTCCTTTCGAGGAGTGACTGGAGTTGCAGCTAGCGAAACTGGTCTTGGTCGGTTTTGTTTTGCTGGTGGCAAGGGAGGGGATTTCGGGTTGGGTAGTGAAGTCGAGAATAGTTGTATCATTTTGTCGGGGGACGGTGGTGCTGAGGATTTACGGTTCCGTCGAGCTCTGCGGTGTGCCAAGTCTACTGGAGACGGCAAGTCACCAACAGACGATCCAGCAGCGGAGTATCGTTTCGGGATCGAAGGGACTGGAATGGGGATAGGAGCTGGCAAATTGCCTCGGCTGCGTCGTCTAGCAAACGAGGAAGACGAAACCTGGGTGAGAGTTGGAGACGGTGGCCTTTCAGAGGCCGTATGTTCAGTTCCTAGCGTTGTAGAAACAGGTCGTGACTTCAGACGTAAATCCGTGGAGGAGTACGAGTAGGCCATGCTAATGGCTGATTGGCGTTTATCGTGAGCATCCGGAACAGAGTATCGCTCTGGGCTAGTGTTGACAGAAATCTGCGATCCTCTCCGTACTGACGATACCGAGTGATTTGAGGTGCGAAGGCCTTCCAAAACCAATCCATCCTGTGATATAGCTGTAGAGGCTGATGTGGCGATCTCGTCTGACTTACGTCCAGATGATGAATTCTTCCTCGAGCTGTCCATAGACCGGCGGTGTGCCCTCGATAACGGGTCTTCCTCTTCAACGATGGTACCCGATTTTGAAGATGGTTGGGGGTGTTCCTCAATGCGAGGGCCTCCCACTTTCAAAATCTCCTTTCGAATCTTGGTAAGCCAATCTTGCATCTCCTCCGCATTATCGAAGACCAAAAGAATTACGTGAGCATCGAATCGGGCTTTGGGGACAGCTCTCGAGATGAGACTTGGGCGTCTTTCATCAGGAGTGAGCGGGGGAGCGTCAGCATTGGCAGACATGATTTGTAATGTAAAAGGTTTTCCTTCAAAAATGTCAGCGACAAACGTAACGCTGTCCGGTCGTAACCTCAAGACTCTCTCCGGTTCCCTGTCGTAAGAACCTTCGCTTCCATACTGGATCAGCATCCCAGATGTTAAGATGAAAAACCTCTGGGTCCAAGAAACTTCGAGTGGCCGCGATAACGAGCCCTTACGGACAAATCTACTCCTTCTGTCCCCACGACCTTCACTTTCGTTTTGATGCTTGACGATAAGTTCCGGCGGGACGGCCGGCGCTGTCAAGACGCCCGACTTGATTGCTTGTTCGAAGGCGGCGAAAAAGCAAGGGCTATCGGAAGAAGATCGGGATACATAGTGCTGGGAGGGAGTGCTCGATTCTGCAGGGGGGACGAAAAGGGCCTGAGAGAAACGTGAAACTTGAGGAGTAGAAGGTAAAGAAGGGTTTTTAAAAGATGGCGCAAAGTCAGGTTCGAACTTGCTATCTTTTCGAGAATTAGCAGATGCGAACTCGCTCTGTTCCAATGCAGTGGTGTGAGGTATCTTTTTTGTTGGTGTTGACTTTTGTGATCTGAAAGGTTTGAAGAAGTAACTCAGAAAACCTGAGCTACCGCTCTTCTTTTCCCTTGAGGTGACGGGCATGCTGTCTGTTGATGATGATGGCGTTGAGTGTTTATCATTGTTTGGGCCGGCTAGTCTGATTGCCGAAGCCTTCCTACTTATGCCAAAGGATTTTCTCGACTTCGCAGGACTGGCGTGGGCAAGGTTGGTGGCTGTATCCATCTCGGATCCTGCAAATGCAACTGTGGTTGTCGTACTCATCGTTGATGTCAGTGTCATTATGCGTTGGTCGTCGTCCAGATCGATCCCAGAGGAGCAAGTTGACCTTCCGTCCAAGCAATTTCTTATTCTCTTAGTCAGGGATTATTAAGATTGAACGTCGTAGGTTCGGGTCGGCGAAGCCATCGTAATGATATAATCAATTATAGAGATGTATGTTTTCTCCCCTCTGTCTTCCGTAAGCCGCTCAATGCGAGTGCGAATGCGAATGCAAATGTTAAATGGGGAAACTAGAGAGGGCCGCAAGGCTTTTATTGTGATTTTCTAAGTTCGTTTCTCAAATAGGGCGCCCTCTTGCTCGCAGATTTTCGCCTAATATTTTTGGAGGAACCGGGACGCGTTGGTGCTTTTACCGAAGGACCAGGCCAAAAGTGGACAGGCAAACCGATCCAGTTAATGCTGTTCGCTTTTGCTCAGCTGAGCAGCAATGCAAAGCAGGCAAAGGCCCAGGGTCTGGTTGGGGTTGTGGTTGTTATTGAGATAGTTCGCCTTGTGGGTTAGTCGGAAAACCCGTCTCGTCTCGAAGGCGAAGCTTGCCGGCACGACCGCTAATTTCGATTCAATCTTCAACCTCTGCTTTGTTGTTTGTCGCGATAGACCGTGAGAACGAGGAATCTTTGAGAAAAACACCAGGACGATAATGCGGCTTCGGGGTGGAACGATATATTATACCCGAGGACCTGTGATACCCTGAAGGATTCCTCCCCTTTGCTCGTTTTTTGGGCACTAGTGTTTTGGGTGGGTGTGTGGGTGCTTTCCGGCTGTATATCTCTCGAATGTGTGAAGGGTCAAAGGAGGTTGTGTCGCCTTTTTGCTTTCTCCCTTGCGGACAGGGAACCGAAGTCCCCACGGAAAACGAGGGTGTCAAAGCCTTCGCTCCTTTTTTGCTTCTTGCTCTGGATTAATTTTTCTATTTCATTTATTTTTTTTATTTAATTTTTTTTTCCCACACCTCGCATTCCGAGCCTCTCTCTCGTTCGTACTGGCACGTATACTTAATCCGCAATTGGAGCCACAACCACAAGCCTAAATTGAAGGGATACACATGTTCTCGCCGGCGAACTCGAGATACCATCAGCCGCGGGTATCAGAAGAGTGCTGGTAGTGTTTATCGAGAACAAAAAAGAAATAACGGCCGAAATGCGCCCTTTCTCGGGACGAGAATTCCAGTGAGCCGGTGTGTGACAACAGATTTCAATCGTGCCAGTATCATTCTGTGTGTAGCTCACCTCCTTCCTCGTCCTCTGTTGCACTTGGATGTTGGAACCATCTTTGCTTGCGGACACAAAATGATCGCCTGCTCCTTCCCTCGTCAGACTCGCTTTTCGTTAACCTCCCGTGATAGCCCAGGTATGTAAGCTAAGTCTCTTTAGTGTTCGCAATCATCAATGTATTGTCTTCCTCGGGTAAGTAGCCATTGTCGTAGCAGTGACAACGAGCTCGAAGAGCTAGAGCTCCAATCCACGAGCAAATTTTTCCTCTCGCCTTGTATAATTAATTGTACGCGGCCTTTATTTAGATCGATCGAGCTCGGATTATCGCGGGAGACTCCGAAAGGTTCACTTTGCGAAAACCAAATCAGTGCTTTACTTTCGGTCACTGTTGTTGTTTTCGTATAACCCTGCTAGGGCGGAGCCTCCAAGGATATTGTATACGAAGAGAGCATCAAGGATTCGGTACATCATGTGTCAGCCGAATAGATGAAGTCCCGCACCGTTTTTCTCGCTCGCAAATCAGCGGTTAATGGCAGTCACGGATCACGATCGCGGGGCAGATGTATGCCAACGTCACCTTTAATATTTGTAAATATACTTCGGTTTCGAAGAGAGAGAAAACGGAATTATTGGGCATCTTGTACTCTACTTTCGGAGAGCTTAAAAATCCGTTGACACGCTCGCGAGGCCTGAGATCACGGGGCTGAATCATCCCACGTATGAGATCCCACATCTCTCTGTATCTCTGACCGAAAGGGATCCCTTCCAGCTATTGCATCTCTCAACGCGACGATAATCCCGCTCCGTGCATCATCGAAGGCAAAAATTTTCCGCGGGAGCATGAAATAGCCCTCGCGCCCCAAGCCCGTCTGTCGCCAGACACAAGCTTCATTGTGAGGTCTCCCTCATTGACGACGAAAAGCAAATTTTTCGAGCATGGGGGGTTTTTGGCAGGACACCACCCTCCACAAGTTCTTCCACTCAGCCAGAAACACTCAGCCCTCTTTTTTTTTTTCGTTGCAAATTTCGCTTAAAACCGCCCCGCCTAGCCTCTGTTTTTCCTGTTGGTGGGAAAGCACGAGGCAGCCAGCAACGATCTGCGAGTGCGGTGATGGCCATGTTGAGTTTGCGAAGGAGGAGCCCCACGCAGCTGAACGGTTATGGCTAGCGGGTGGACGGGGGGGGCATTCCCAGCGCGATGGGTCGCCGCCTATTCCCTCTCATGCATGGTCTCGCCAGCCGAACCAACCAGATGGCGAAGAGAACTAGAGTGAAATATGAGTTTGGTGGGAATTTTGAATAGGAGGATCCACATCAACCATATTTTGGCTTGCTCTAGCTATCTTAGATCGCTCGAACCAGGCTGCATGACCCGGAACCGAGAATTAAAAAACCTGTTGGATGGTGGTGAAAAGGTCTCTGGCCAGACTTGACCAGACCTGCCTTAGTCAACGCAAAGGCGGAGTTCTTGAGCTCGGAGAGGAAGCATCGAAAGAGTAAAGTCAGATGATTCCAGGCCGTTCGGTCGTGTGATGGGGTATGACGAAGGGTGCATTAAGCTCATCTCCACATCGCAGACGTACACTTTGGACTGGTAATATTGGAGGATCAGGGAGGACGAGGAGGAGAAAGTCGGAAGAGATTCGACTGATTTGAAGACATGTACCAAGCTTGCAGACACGTTAACGTTTGCCTGTTTGTTGGGTGCGTTGAACGGTATGACGTTTCGAAGCGGGAACCCTCGTAATTTCCCTGCTGCACGCTTTTGCACGTCGGCACAAACTGGCAACACATCCTACATCCATTTGCACAAACCTGAGGGCGGCGTCGGGCCCAAATCAGATCATGCCAGGAGAGTGCTGCAGCTTGTCTTCGTTATTTCGTTTTACTTTCACGTTATTTTTCTGTGCAGGTATTTACATATCTGGCCTTCCCTTTAAGGACCAAACAGAGACGAAATTTTCTTGATTGTAAGACCAGGAAACACTCTCGCGAGCGTTTCAACCCCAGTGCTGTTGGAAGGGGTTCCATGGCGGACCACAGCAAGGACCTTGCCAATATTACGCCTCCTTTTGCCCAAAGCCCGGGGCACCGGGTCTGCTTTGACGACATCAAAGACCTCTGCTCTTTTCATTTCGGACCAGCTGCTTCACGGTTCAGCTTCTGTCGTAGGCAGTCTAGCCCGAGTGATGCTTTGTAAGAGCAAAGAACTATACGTGAATTCGGCCAACGGCACACCGTTATGTCTTTTTCTTCCGATGGCAAGGCGCTTTGACAGCATCAACAGGACGGAAACAGTATGTCAAAGGTTTTCCGTTAACCCGCTGCCATGTGAGAAGTGAGAAAAGCTTAGGCATTATTCCCAGGCATTGTGGACTTTAGCTTTGACGCTTCTACAAGTTGTGTAGGTTCAGTTGTTACATGCATGTAGGTTGTGTGAATGTTAAAGGGTTTGAAGTTTGGCAGCAGACGAGGTTTCAAGCATCCCGAGGTGGGTTAAGCCGCTCTGGCCCGCCCAGGAAGGCGGACATTTAGGATCAAGATTTTGGCGTCACGAATGCAACCGTACCCTTTGCCTCAATCGTTCAGTCTCGGTCATTCTCACTCTGATCACGGAAAACGGGACTTCTACCTCTTCATGCTGATATCACTATCAACCGAGACCCGGCACCGTGGAGTGTTGAGAAGCCTTTCCACCGTTGCCTCCCCCGGTTAAACGTTGATCCAATCTGCTGGGAAGTGGTATTGAAAGCTTCACCGTCACACACGCAGAGCGGCTCAGGTCGTTCAGTACCCTTGGCCAAACAATCTTGGGAAGAGGGAAAAGGCCGTTTCTGGCGTGATCATCAGGAGGCCCATGTCCTGCAACCTGGAATCTGGGGACAAAACTCTAACAAACTCTCTTGACACCCATCGCTAGGTGTTTCGAACCGAGTTATCAGCCTATCGGGTGTTGGCCCCGTTTTCGTCACGGCCGTTGAGGGTTTTTGAATGCATTTGCACAGATTAAAACGGTTGCGCGTTAGTCCAACAAAAACTGGTATCAGTTGAGAACAGAGAGACCATAGTTGCCCGTCCCGTTGATATTGAAGCGGGTCTTCAGCTCATCAAAATAGGAATGGCGATTCAAGAGTTGGTGGTGGTTGGTCGGTATATTAGCCCAAAAGTCGGATCGGTACCGAAGTACAAGGCAGGCTCTCGGCTTGGGGGAAAGCAATTCTAGGATAAAACGTTCTCGCCATCTTACTTCGGCAACTGGTGAACACATTTCTCCAGTTCCGCCTCCAGCAGAATGTACAAATTATTCCGCGTGGACCGGTGTTTCTGAGAAAGGGTTCATTTTTCCGGTGTTACGCCAGCGGGCAGAGCCAAGACCTGCAATATTTCCCGCTGCTGTCAACCGACCCAGCTATTTAGCCAAAATTGTACTTCGCGTATCTAATCATTCAACGCGGATCCAGTGGCAAATCTTACAACCCTTCATCAGAGGCCGGCGAGTGGCTGGATATATTGTGAATACCACCCAATTCGCTTCTGATTTAAATTATATATAATGGTGGATGGGCTTGGCTCATCTAAGCTTCTATAGACATGTTATGGCTCTTTTCTGCTTACTTTATGAATTAAATGGGGGTCTAGCACGACCAATGCGGTATCTCGAGGAGACTCGTCCCGCTCTCTGCATGTAGGCATCCGTCAATATAAATTGCATTTGCCCCACGGCCGCCGCTCAACGGGTAGATCAATAAGGGTCCGCAATTCACGCAATAAACAAATAATAAGTAGGCGTCAACTAATACTCGTTAGGGCTATCACTAATACTAATTCAGGTACAACTGGTACCAATTGGTACCAATTCAGGTACCGTTCGTCTGATATTTGGCCTATTCTGACCTATTGTAGCCGCGCCGTAGACCTACGAGTATTTTATCGATATTATGACATGTAATATCGGGGTATCCCTTCTATAATACGCGTCTGTGATGCATGGGCAAATTTCCTATTTTATGTATTGTGATATTGCGATACTGAAAGCAAAGTTCATTGGTGCCTATGCATACGTACAGCTACTAGCTACCTCGATTTAATGCCCGCGGGCTCTTTTAAGTACCGGGGATAGCCTGAAGTGTGTCTATATAACCCTATCCATAAACAGCATTAACCGATGCCGTCGATCCGGACCAGCTTTGCCGTAGATTACTTTATGTGCACAACCTAGGATGCATATGCATATGCAAATTTGGTTGCTCAGATTGCCTTCTCGAGGTATTTGAAGCCATTATTACGTTGGGATCTCTCCTCGTGATGGCTGGGGCGGGTTGGTAGGGGGGGTTTTTTTTTTTTTTAAAAAAAAAAAAAAAAAGAATCCATTCACGTCGTTTCTTTTCGACACAAAGGGCACAAACACGAGACGGTTACTTAGATAAGAGCTTTAGGAATGACTAAGAGATAATCTGCGCAGCTTCGTAAGCTCTTTTCTGCAGTAATTAAGAGCTTGGGTTGCTACGGCTGGAGCGATATGTATGTTTCCGGGCTAGTTAGTATAGTCATACCTACGCGGTATTTTGTTGAAGGGTGGACTAGTTACTTGGTCTTCAACAATATGCCGTCCCGAACTCACTTCTATTGATCATCCCGTACAGCGGTATGCACATCTACACGAGCTGAGCTCCTTCCATAAAACAGATGAATACATTCCGTATGTGCACTGCACACATGTATCTTGTTAAGATCAAGGCTAGATTTACTCTTTTTGTCTCTAGTTTTTTTATTTTTTATTTTATTTTGAAATATCGCAAGTACTCTGGAATCAAAAACCTCGTATTCTCGGAGATATAGTACCCTGCACTCAGCCCCTCAACGCTATCCGCCTTAGTTTCCACCAGCCGCCTCCGAGCTACCGAGCGGGCTAGCCGTCATTCAAAAGATAGAAACAGCGGCTCAGGTTATGCATATGAAAATTAAACAATGAATGTCACATTTTACCAACCAAGTGGCACACAAATTTCTAAAGAATGGTCTGGGTTAAGCGAGTTTTATTTTGTATATCTGCAGATTCAATGATATGATATGATACAGATGATATACTAGAATAACTGGTATTTGCAATATCTCAGGTTCATGAACGACTTCAGACTTCAAAATAGTTCTCCAGACTCAATATACGAAACCTGGGATCTGGGATTATGGTTATATTAAAAATAGCACCAATTTACAGACCAATCGTACTGGGAATGATATGACAAATATAGCATATATGTAGAGCTACTAGCATTACCCTAGCATTTTTATGAAGAATAAGCGACTGAATTAGAGATTACGGCGGCGAGGGCTTCAGTAGATGTGAAGCTGTGGTATTTCCGTAATAGGTTCATACTCACGAGGAATGCCAACTTAATAAGCTGACGTGTCATGGTATTCGTACATGCAGGCTGTATCTGGGAATTTATTCCATTATGTGAGAAATGAATTCTCCCTTGAAAAATATGTATATTGAGTAAAGGAATAATAAAGACCATGTGAGTAATCGAAAAAAACGTAGTTAGTTGAAGCCACCGTATTTTGTGGTGCTTTAACGGCGTTTGTTGCATTATCGATATCAGACCAAACCCGAAACAAACATCTTCAACATCTTCACATCGTCTATAAACTCAGCGACCTTAAAGCGCCCAAACATAAACCACCAAATCAACTTTCCCACAATTAAAACATCATTTACAGGCTCCTGAAATAGTTGTATACAGCTAAAGTACTCGTCAAAATGACTATCGAGAGCACATCATCGAATCCCACATCGACCGCCTCCTCCGCAGTCCCAATACCAACCTCAAATCCACAACCACGACCTGCAAATCTCGCTCGCACACCCTCAGCTTCAAGCTCTTTAAGCGGAAGCGTTCCGGCTCGCCAGAATCGCCCCCCAAATGTCGCCGAACTTCACCAAGAACTTGAGCGCGAACAAGAAGGCGTTGTAAACCGTCTCCTCGGCCAGATTACCAGGGTAGCTCAAAATGTCGCAGCTACACATCCGGGTACCAACCCAGACGATATTGCCGCTGCTGCAGTTCCACTTTCGGCTTCGCCTCAACAGCCGACTCCGATACAATCGCACCATGCACATCCGCCTAGTGTAACCGATATGCCTTCGTCATTCTCTCCCGCCATCGGCCGTTCCCGATCACCGGCACCCGGCAGTCATCATCCGTACGGATATCACCATGGAACCTCCCATTCGCGCCATAACTCTTTGTCGACCCGTTCGCGAACTAGCAGTCGCACTTCGTCGCCGTTGTTGCTACCTGTGGGGATGGAGTCGTCTGTTTGGCCTGCTACTGCCAATGACCCCTTCTTGATGGGTGGTCGTGACGAGGTAGCATTTTATCGGGCTGAGACTGATATGTTGCTACGTGAGAATGAGATGTTGAAGAAAAGGATCAGAGAGTTGGAGGAGAAGGCTTCTGACAAATCCGATGGAGCTGCTTCAGCTTCCAAATCCGGAACTCCAGTTGCGAACGCTGATTCAAAGGGTGAAGAACCTTCTGAGGCCTCTTGATTGGTTTGGTAAAGTAACATGAACTGTAGATCTGCTAGCTCTTGTTCATTGTATGTAGGGTGTTTCATTTAGCTAAGGGAGCACCATATTGGCTGGTCCCTTTGGTGCCTGCTCCTTACGAAAACCCTCCTGTTGTATATTTTTTACGAAAAACAAAAAACCACTGACTTCTTTCGTATACCCCGCTACACCATTCATTCCATCACTCCCATGACTTCTTCTTTTTTGTTTTATAGTTTATTTTCTGGCTTGCTGGGCGTGAAAGGGGTTAAAAAACATCGCGAAACAATTCTTATTATCGTTTATCTTTCCAGTACCTAATCGTTCTTATTTTACTGAAATATACCATTTCTCTACAACCGTCAATTAATAAGACCTATAGTGTCAAAACCCCCTCCATAACCTTGACCGCCCGACCCTGCAGGAATACCTTTGCAACTGTCCTCTCTTTCCCTTCCACTGCCGGATCTAACTTCACTCGAACCTCAATATCACTCTTCCTCCCCATCTCCACTCCCTGCGTAATCTCGAATGCCACTTCATCAACCCCTCTATTCTCCCCTCCTGTTGTGATCGCCAAGTACGACCCCAAAGCGCACGCTGCCGACCCAGTCGCCGGATCTTCTTGATCCCCACGGAAAAACATCCTAGTTCTAAGCACCACTTTCCCAGGCGTCTCCTCAAGCACAGTATAGCAATAAATCCCAATAAACCCCCTCCCACCAGGCGGCACGATCCCATCCACATCAGCCACAATATCCAGTCTAGCACCCTTCTTACCGGGCGTCAACGCCTGAAGAACAGTCACACTCGCCACCTCCACAAGTGCGAAACTTAGTCCGTCAACAATGGAGATAACAGGGATACCACCTACACTCCTCCCCGCAAAGATCTTGTAATCATCATTCTCAAAAAACGTATACGGCAGCCCCACCACCTCGCCTAGTCGCTCAAAGGCAATCTTCTTCCGCCAAAGCGTGACTTTATGCGGCGTGTCGACGGTAATCTTGCCTGTATCCGCCGCGTTGGAAACGGCAAGCCGCCCAGCGGGGATCAGTAGTTCAAAGTTACTGCCGTACCGCGCCTCGCCGAGGGAGGATAGATACCATCCGGTACCAACCGTGGGGTGTCCCGCGAATGGGAGTTCCTGGTCAACCGTCCAGATGGCAATTCTCGTGAGATCAGGTGTACTCTTCGCAACAGTGGCGTCGAGGAGATTGTCGGACGCAGTGGCATCGGGGTATACGAATACCGTTTCGGAGAATCCGAATTCTCGGGCGATTTGGTGTTCTTGAGTTTTGGTCAGAGTGACATCTTGGGGGATTGAGACGATTGCGAGCGGGTTGCCGGCCGCGAGTGGGGTGGTCGTGAAGACGTCAAGGGTGACGTAGGGAAGACGAGGCATTGCGAGTATTTGAAGGATGAAATGAAATTAATTTGATATATTGAATTTCGATACGCCAATCTTAAAGGGATGTGAGAGAAAAAATCTTGAATATTATCAAGTACTTAGTATTCTGTGGCGGTGACTGTGCTACTTTGTTGTATTTTGTGGTATAATGCGTTGTAGACGGTGATACCCGAAAGGACTCAAACCCTCCAGGCAACAGCATTCAATCGCTGAATTTATACAGCGAAGTGCTCAAGATAAGCACTGACCAGGCGAACAAAGCCAATTACCCATCGGCATCCCGTTATGCATTCCCATCTCCTGACTGGCGCGCAGAATCAATCTAATGCACACAGAAACGTTCGCATTCCCTCGGTTTAAGACGTTTAATCCAGAATCCCTACGTTTCAAAACTGCAAAAAAGCTCAACGGGAAACCTGCACCCGATCTGGACACCGCAGCTTATAAATACATCGGGTTTTCAACTTATGCCCGGGATTGTGGGTACACCGATTGTAGGCAGCAACGGCCGGTATACCGGGCCTCTCCTAGCCGAGATCGCATCAGCCAGACGTCGGATAACGTTAGTATATCGCTTCCTAAACATATATCCAGACTTAGTATTTGAATCCTCATATCAAAATATGGTTATAAGATTGATCAGAGTATTTGCCGGACTAGATTGCTTAAGATCGGATATATCGATCCTCAACGTCCAGAAATCGCATATCACAGTGTTCGTATTCCTCAAGGAGAAGTATTTTGTATTTTAACCCTCCTAGTTCCAAAAAAAAAAGTTGATATCTCATACACACAAGAACAGCAGAGAGGAAAGAAAAAGGTTACAAAAAAGACCGTATCAACTAATTATCTGTTATGATACCGCATGGAACCCTGGAAGAAAAATTCAAATCGAAAAACCTCCTATTGTCCCAAATTCTATACACTCGTATCCAAAATACACACGCTTCCTCTGCAGCTCCACCCTCACCTCCAATTCATAGACATATTTGAGGCGCACTTATTTTAGTTTACTAGAAACACCACAGTGTTAGTAACTGCAATACCTTCACTTAAATATTCAAGGGAGATATATCTGCGTACTCAATGATGGCACCTGCGTATTCGTGTGTCTTTGCCTTACCGCCCAAATCACCAGTCAAGTATTTGCCCTCAGCAAGCGTATCGAACGTCGCCTTCTGAATCTTGTTCGCATAGTCGTTAAGTCCCATATGTTGCAGCATCATGATGGACGAGAACAATAAGGCGGTAGGGTTGGCAAGGGCTTGGCCGGCGATATCTGGGGCAGAACCGTGGACGGCTTCAAAGATGGAGCACTCGTCGCCAATGTTGCCGGATGGGGTAAGGCCAAGACCACCGATGAGACCGGCGCACATATCGGAGAGAATGTCACCGTAGAGATTTGGCCTGAAAACCGAATATTAGTAACTGCAGGCGATTGAGCATGTATAATAAAACAACTCAACTTACATAACTAGGACCTTATCGTTGTAGGGTGTAGGATCGGTAACTAGTTTGAAAGTCAAAACGCAATGTTAAAAATCAATTCCATAAGTAGAAGGCATTAGCATGGTCCGAGTTCAACCTTACATACCCATGTTCAAGCAAGTATTGTCCAAAAGCTCATAATCGAATTGAATACCCGGGTACTCCTTCGCCATATTCTTGCCCAACTCCAAAAACAGACCGTCACTCTGCTTCATGATTGTAGCCTTATGCACTACCCTAACCTTGTTCCTGTCGATCGATTGCGCATACTGGAACGCATATCTCAGCACACGCTCGCTGGCCTCTCGGGTGATCAACTTGATACTCTGAACCACACCGTCGACAACATGGTGCTCAATGCCAGAGTATTCTCCCTCGGTATTTTCTCTAATAAGAACAGTGTCCACACCATCATAGGGGGTCTTGTAACCGACAATGGACTTGCAAGGACGAACATTGGCGAAAAGGTTGAATGTACGGCGGAGGGTGAGATTGAGGGAGACGTGACCCTTGCCGATGGGGGTGGCGAGGGGTCCCTTGAGGGCGACCAGGTTCTTTTTTATCGAGTCGATGGCGGGTTGTGGGATGGCAGTCTTGCCCTCGACGAGGACGGGTGTGACGTCGACTGGTTCCCAGTCGATTGGAACCTAGAAATAAAGAATACAAAACATGGTGAGTAATGTGGAGTGATCAAAGTAAAATGGAAATAACGAGGCTTGAGGAAGAAGGGAAAGACTCCGTACGTCAGCGGCAGCGTATATGTCCTTTACGCTCTGTGAGATCTCGGGTCCGATACCGTCACCCTCGATCAAAGAGACCAAGTATTTGCCCTGTACTCCGAGAAAGAAAGTTACTAAACAAAAAGTTCCCGGGATCGCAAATATATATCGGGGGCAGATAAGAGCGGCATAAACGAACATTGGCCAACTTCTGACCGCCAAAACCACCAATCTTCTTCTCGGTAGCATATCCTCTGTTCCACGGTTGCTTTGTAAAATAAGAATATTAAAGTCAGTGTGCGTTCCATTATGCGAAGTATGCTATTACGGCTGGTAAATAGTACCTGAACAAAGGCACCGGCACCGGCCCGGACGAAGGGTTGCCGCGATACAGCCAATTGCCGGCTAGCAGTCCTCAAGAGCGACATGACGTATATATGAAGGAGAGCGAAGGAGGTATGAGCGTAGAGATTGCGAATGAGGGAGCAAGAGTGAGGACCCGGAGAAATAGGATTAAGAGTAGATTCGGTCCGCGGTCGGTAGAAAAGAGAGCGATAAATTTTGGTCGGGCTGGAGAGTTTATTTGTATGTTGCCGGGGAGGGGTTGTTCTAGTCGGCGTTTGTGGCAGGAAAATTTCTTGGTGGGCGGTTCTCACCTTCCGTTCAGATGGGCTCCCCACGTTCCGAAGAAGGGCCATCATCCCGATGTTCCAACAACGTAATCTGATCCGACCGAGATAAGATGGCCAAGCCTCCCACTGGAATATTTCGCTCACTACTAATACCTCTCTCTCTTCGTCCTTATGTTTCTCGGACTGTCGAAGGTTGCACTCTTCCCAAAAAAACAGAGCAAGAAGACTCTACATCGATCCCCAGGGAGGCAGCCATGGGAATACAGCACTAGTATGCTAGCATTCTGGTCCGGGTAGAACATATGATCTCAAGACCAGGATTTATTATATCCACGAAGTTTAAAAATAAATAAAGACAAAGACAAGGCCGTTAAGAAAAAAAAAAGGGCGTGCTATGATGCAAAAATTCATTGCGTATGCCTTTTGAGCTCAAAAGACATGCGGAGTCTGATCCAAACATGAAACGATTATGGAGCCTCCCCAAAAGTAGTAGATAGAATAATCCCATTGTTTTTGTTTAACTATCTGCCATTATTTTTAAGCTAGGTATCCAAGTCTTTCGCCATCCAATCTCTCGAGGTACTCCTTCTCCAGCAGAATATCAATACACTTCTTGATATCCGGGACCTTAGGTGTAAATCGGGATTTGATCTGTGCAATGGTTTCCAGGACCAAGACAGCGTGCTTGAGAACCTTACGCGACTTCATAATACGCACAATAGCAGACTGTAGTGTATACGTGTATTAGTATTTTTTATGTTATTCAACCTGAAGGGGAGTGTGACTAACCTGCATAAGCAACTTGCGGTCCTCCTCAATTGTTTTGTGGGTATCTTCCGTCTCTTGCTTCTGCTCCGCCCGGACAGCCATGTTTAGGTTAACACGAATCTTCTTGCTCTTGAAGTCTGTGTTCAAGGTCAGAGTTGTTCCTGCTCCGACCTTGCCTGACGAGGGCTCGAGGTTGAGAACCTTAGCCTTGATGAACACACCGAGCGAGGGGTCGAGATAATCACGGGAAAGACCCGTTATAGACTCAATATCTTCATACGAGTACGAAGTAGCATCGTTGAACATCAAAAGAATAGCCATCTGGTATGTAGAGACGTGGAAAGTGAACGGGACCTTCGAGCTTTTGGCGAATGTCGCCTTGACGTCGCCTTTGCACAGATGCCATAACCAGTTGAGCTTGCGACCGCTGTGCTTCTGGAAATAGAATGTCTGAAATCGGTCGTAGGTCTTGGTGATAACCTGTGGGATGTTGAACGGCGTATTGGGGGGTGTGAGGGGCCAGAAAGAAGTACCCAGGACCTGTATCGAGAAATCGACGGCTGTCTTGAGAGCCTCCTCGTCCAAAGTAATATTCATCCATTCCTTGTAGCTGTCGTTTAGATCCTTAGATATCTGCATATCCTGGAACATACGCTGGAGCTTGTTGGTGTACTCAAAACCGCAGGCGTCCTTGAGTTTGCCAATCATACTAGTCTCGGCATCATCCGACGCAGATGTAGCGTGCACCAATCGTTTCGCCAACATCCTCGAGTAAAACTTCTGGAACACGTCCTTATCCTCAACGTACTTGAAGACAGTCATTATACTGTCTAGCTTACTCTCCAGATCTGCCTCTTCCGCCGCTTTGGCGCTCTTCTTCAAAAGCGAATCGGCATACTTGGCCAGCAACTCTGGAGATTTGGATGATGCTGCCTTGCAGACCTTATTCCTATTGACGAATTCACGGCAGGCGTTATCAAGAGATCGGACAAATTCTGTATCCTCTTTGAATGCAATCTTGACAAGGCTCGAGTATTTCTCATGAACCTCAAGAAGGGCATCAACGTAAACCTTTGGCTCTAAGTTGTCGTCTGCATTCTCGTTGGCAACCTTCTCGATAGCTTCAAGGCCAGCTTTTCGGACGTGAGCTTCGAACTTCGTCCTCAATGGCTCAAGCCCGTCGGTTATTCTCGATAGTAGATTATACATGCGCTTGAGGTCGTCCTGTCGATCATTATTCAAAAGAACCTGGAACTCATCGTGCAAAAGAGTTTTGTGTTCTTGAATGAGCACACGCTGACAGGTTTTCATAAGAGGGACCATAATATCCGGGTGGAGATAGACATGGACACGCCCTTCTTCTTCGCTTAGGCGGGTTTCGGCCTACAGAGAGAAAAAAATGAGTAATTTCCCGGAAATGGACTGGTTTGAGATGCTACACACCTTCTTCATATACTCTACCACGCTGTTCTCTGCAACAAATTGCTTGGACTCCAGTTGGTAATATGTGTTTGTCACTTCTAGGAATGGCTTCTCGAAGAAATCTCTGTATACTTCGAGCGTCGACTTAGATGAGTCGTTCTCATCGAGACCCAAGGAAACTAAAAACTTAGTGAGTGAGATGACAGGGCTAATGGAAATTTAGGAGGCCTACCAAAGGAATCGACTATGCTCTTCACCATAGCAGTCTCAATGGTTTCGCCATTTCGCTGCTTCTCAACGAGCTTGAGTACGCCATCCATGACGTTCTTTTGAACGCTATTGAATAGATCGATCTTCCACCGAACAAGATGCAGCTGCGAAAAAAAAGAATTATTAGTCAAAAATTATAATAATAACGACCAAGCAAACGCTCATCAGCATACCGTGTAGACATCATAAATATTCTTCTTGCCCTCATCCATCTCACGCTTAACCCAATGGCGGTTCAAGTATCGGAATAAATGGTTGATGTACTTCGCTGCGGTGGTGTATCGATCCCATTCCTTTATGTAGAAGGCAAGCAGTGCCTCATCAGCGAACTGGCTGGATTGTTCTTTGAGTCCGTCAAGATGGGCAGTTAGGTAGAGAATGAGGTTGTTGTATAGATCCTCTCCGAGCAAATGAGCTCCCCTATGTACTCCACCTTGGTGATGTAGTTGGTGGTGTAGAGAAGTACTAGTCGAATTCACGGCCTTTTGTGATGTACAAAAGTTGTGGACGGCGCTAAATGCGGGGGAAGATAAGGTCAGCGGGATCCCCGGGTGATATCGGTAAGAGCTAGAAGCTGATATAGTGCGAACTCACGTGTAGATTCCCACGTACTAAAGTGCCAAAATGTAAGTCTCCAGTGTTGTAGTCTTTGACGCTGAACTAGGACGCCTTTGATGAGAGATTACTTACGGTGTTCATGTCCATGCCCTGCTGGAGATCGTTCATGATCTTGGAGATCCCAGACTCCAAGTAAGTCCATCTGTTATGGGCTATTAGCACGAGCCTTGTACCGGTTAGAATGTTTCGGGGCACTCACGTCTGCTCGAGATCCTCCCGATTGGGGGTCTGCGGCTGAAGCGGCATCTTGGTTGTGATTCGATGAAACGAGATTTAAGCTGTTGATTATCGTAGAAAGATCTTTGGAACGCGACTTTTCTAAGAAGAAAAGACGATGTTTGAGAACAATGAAGCGTGCAGTTGGATGCCCCGCAGCTAGTCACCCGGTGCGACCCCAAGCCCTCTCTTGGACAGAATGTCAGCCTTGAGATGTCGATAGTGGTCGGCAAGCAGAGTGGATAAGAAATCGATGAGTCCCAAGATCTAGAGAAATGGAGTCTAGGTGTTAGGGACCTAAATATCAAAGTGTAAAAGCGTGGGAGAAACAGATCCTCTAGGTAAGGACGTGTGTTTTAGGATCGCTTGGAGTTATGTGATGTACCAATTTCTAGAGAGATCGGGGGTTGATATCAAACCACGAGGATGATGCTTCGAATTTGTTAGCTCAAAAAACGTCATATAGATTAAAATTTAACTGTGCAAGGGAATACGCACCTGCTCCTATGTTCAGGAAGACCTAGCACCGTCGTGTCGGCAGCTTTGTAAGCTGTCTTGAGGTCCGCGAGGCAACGTGAGCTGGACGTTGTTGGGCAAAAGTTACTATCCGAGCCTGAGTACTTTGCACGTTTGTAGGACTGGTAGTAAAGATCCCCGAGAGAAAAAGGATTTAGCTCGCGAAGCAACGTAAACAAAAATCCGAGGATGATATTCAAGAGCTTGAAATGATGTCTGGCGAGAGGAGGAAGGAGGAGGAAGAGGATTCAAGAGAGGACTGATTGGTGGTGGTTAACGAAGGTTGTGCAAAGGAAGCAGCAGCTGTTCAAATCAATCGGCACACCAACTTTGGAGAGAAGGATTCGGCCACCAACGCACGCTGGGTAGCCTCACCAAATTACAGATGACAGAAGGGGAATATGCCACTCGTCTGCAATTTACTAGCTGAAACACGTCTTTGGGCAGGAAAGGGAGGTGCCCGCTGGTTGCTTCTGCTTCCACTTGGACTTCTCTTGTTTCTCTTTACAAGGTCTCCCTGCAAGTGCCCGCCAGTTTGTGAGTGACAACTGCTGCAAACCCAGGTGGGGTCAAAAAACCAAGGACTCGGAGCCATAATGGCAGAAATCAGCCTCCCGGCAAGTTGAGCATGCGCAAATGCACGCGTCTATGAGTAACACTCAATCATCAGAGGACTCATCAGTACCTAGTCCCCTTCTAGATATGCGTCCCAAATATCTGCAAGATCAAGTTGTCAAAACTTCTTTTGTCTACGTTGTTACTTGATCCGTGGCTCAAAGGAACTCAGGCTTGGATGGGCATTGCCCTCATGTTTGCATCATGGACTCTTTGGTACGATTGGTCAGCTGACAGATAGCTCGGCGAAACCAAGCATTGTCCGTATTATATTTTGTCAATGTTACTCGCGCAAAGCTCCTCATCGCGATGTAGGCATAAGAACATGTTAATGGTCTCCTCTCCTCCTCCCGACTATAGCCTACATTTACAGCTATTGGATGCCATAGTTGCATTCCAATATTTGGGATAAGACATACATAGAAAAAAACAAATTGAGGGAATGTTGAGAGGCAAAAGGAGGAACTTCAAAGGAATATAATTATAATTATCACAAATGGAAATGGGAACTTATGTCGCGATCCGGAGAAAGGAACTCAAAAGATAAAAGAAATAGAAACAACGCCTTCGGTATCTGGCTATATTCGCAACTCCTAAGAAGTAAACAAAAGGAACAGAAACCCTTAACGCCACAGCGATGCAATGAAACAAGGTTTTGGGAAGCAAACTCAAGGGATATAGGCTCGGACTCAAAGAGACAATATTGAACACCAATTTCCTAGAAGGATAGATTAAATAAGATAGAAGGAGTGTAAAGAAAGTAATTTTTTGGAACGATAGTGTTATGCATTTGTTCGCGATACTCGCTCAACTAGGCGGAATACGCTGACCATGAAGGTGCTGACCCAGGCGCAGAGGGCAAGGAATAGGAAAGAAGCTAGGGCACGCTGACGATCACAGATCGGTTGGTTTATGACGAAACGCAAACTATCTGTACTCGTGTCGCTTGCTAGCCCTGGGGCCGCGGAGCAGCTCTGTTGGACGTCGGATAGAGTATCGAATGCGAGGGAGAGATTGGCTGAGTCGAAGATGATAAAAACGAGATCAAACATGACTATTCTTAGGGTTAGATTATTATCGCTATCAGGTATTATATCTGGAGGAACATACTCAGTCGGATCTTTGCTTTCGGAGAACGCAGGCCCAGCGGTTTCCCCGAATACTCATCGTATGTAATATAGATTATATATAACAGCGCGATGGCGTCTACAACTATTGCGAGAATCGTCGATGGAAGTTGAGGCGTCTTATTCTTAGCACTGAGGACGTAAATGCTGGCTGACAATGACAATGCGATAAGGGATACGATCCAAATAATGGCCCTGAAGGTCAATGGAACCATGGGGTTGTTTAGGAGCATGACTTGGAACCGTTTGTACCAAATCTGTCTTCTCTTCGCACTGATCCCAAATATCTCTTTCGCATTATCGTCCGCATCCTCGCCTTCATTTTCGCCATTTTTTGCTAGCCATGGGGCTGAAAGACCGTCATCTCCCCAAGCAGCACCACTTTCCAGGTCTTTTCTTTCTGAAGCCGAAGTGAATGGTCTACCCGACGAGTGCTCGGCAAAGTTTTTCCATCGACTGCCTTCACCAGCTGTGGAACGAGGAGTTACAGGCACATTTTCCCTTTGACTGTCCCAGACGGATTTCTGCGCTGTTTTGTGTGTTGGGGGTGGTAGCATTGGACCCTGGTCTCCGAGCTCATCCTCGTCCTCGTAACGTTGAACCCATGCTATTCAAGATCAAAATAGACAGGTTAGTATTCTTGATTCTTCCCATACGTAACCGACGCAAAGAATCCGAAAGTCCCAAACATTGTAGATGTGTAGAAGGAAGCTATCAGAAAGAAAGAAAGAAAATGGGCGAGCGGAAATGGACATACTCGGGACGGTCCGCACGGCTCTCCATTGCAGTTGGGAGTCACCTGAAAACCGAAGTCGCTCTGAGCTTGCAGATGCCTTTGTGGATTCGGATAGAGCGGAACCTCTGGACATGCGTTTTGTTTTCGTGCTTGTTCGGGAGGGATTCAAAGTCGAGGTGGCTGGTGGGCCTGAGGGACTCGTCGGCGGCTGAGCCTGGTGGACATCTTGCGCCATCGGTTCGGTGACGTGACGGTCACAAAGCGGTCGGAAGGATAGGGCGAATAGGCGTCGTTGTCGTCAAACTCAACTCCTCCTCTTCCCTTTGATGTTCGTGTCTCTTTCTTTCTCTCCTTTCGAAGTCGGGCGGATGCTGAAGAGAGGAGATGAAGGGGAAGAGGAAAGAGAGCAAGTGCCGCGCACAGTGGGAAATGAGATTTAGTATTTTTCTCTTGGTTCTGAGAACGCTACTAAATGGGAGTGAAATTAGAGTAGGGGCCTCCTTAGGCGAACAGGTTCTGACTGGCCGAAAACAGGAAAAAACTCGTGAACCAAGCAACCAGCCGTTGTTTCCTTGGCCAAAACGTAATAGCAAGAAAAAGATCCTGGTGTTTGTTCTGTCGATGTTTCTTGGATCGTAGCGGATGGGCCCGTTTCGAGTGGAATAACCGCTTGATGATCCGGACGCTACTACCAGGACCTCGGAATTTCTATTTCAACGAAACGGCAAAACACCGTTATTAGTTAAACACCGATTATTCTTAGTATGATGTAAAGAAGATGTCGACGACAGACAGACATGGAAAGCAGGACCAGAAAGTATATAGGTCCATACATACATACGTAGTATTCAGGTAAACTAATCCTCGAACCAGCCCACGTGGATCGAACACCTCCGCACTTCGGCTTGGTCCCAAGGCGATCCAGACCCCAAACCCGTTTTCGCAAGTCGGCTTCCATAAACCAATACTTTCCTTGGAATTCAGAAAGCCCCAAAGTAACATCAAGGGACGTCGATGCCGAGTTGTTGTAGAAATATTTCACGGGGGGTTCTTCGACCGGCGGCCAGGCCCCCTCCGCAGAGACTCGGCTACTAAGGCGATCGGCTATGCGATACCATGCAGGCACAGTTTAGTATTCGGACCTCTTCAAGCATTCCGCATGCACCTATCCGATAGAGGGTGGATTTCTGCAGGTGCATAACAAAACTGAACGTCACCGTACAATTGAGATCTCTCAAAAGTCGATGGGAAATGTCCGCAGCAACCGTATATGCTCCGACCTGGCTAGGTGTCTAGAAGCCACAAAGCTTGGTCGCCTGTGCTGCAGTGTTTAGGGACGAACAAAGGCGGGTTTAGGCTTCATTTCGTGGCCGATATTCCTTGATTAAGCGGGTAGCATTGCAGATATCATTACTAGACAACATACTAGACAACGTACTAGACAACGTAGTTACTAAGCAGTTGGTGGTCGTGAGACCAGCGGCAGCAGCGTCTCTCGCAACACTTGTCGTCGTAGTGGTTGGTGACGACTTGGTGACGTCCAACGAAAAACCACATTACAAGGCCCATCGAAGTAACACCACCAACCAGACATGCACGGCAAAAGGACTGTTGTTAGACCCCTTGCAGCGCACTCGGATGGCTGGAAAGAGATGACGGAATATAATCGTTAGCGTCATATTTCACCATGGCTGGGCTGGCGGCATCTTGGGACGGGCCCATCGACAAATTAGAGGCCGTCGGTCCATTTGCACCTATTTCTGGGCTGGTTTGACAGCATGGGCCGGACAGCCGCCAGAAGGGAAGGGCATTCTCGAATGCTGCCTCTTAGCGATGCGAGCCACAAAGAGCTCGCAAACCCAATCACAAAATATTATCCCCGTGCCGAAAACCAAGAGAAGGCTGCAGCGGTTGAATTCTGGTGTGCTCCCATTTTCAACTGCATCTCGCTGCGCTCCACCCCACCGATTCCTTTGGTCTCAGCTTCAAGCCTCTCACCTTTCATATCTCAGCCACCGAGATCGGTACTGTTATCAATGCTTATCTTGTATGAACCTGCTAATAAGCACAGGGCTCGAACGATCTCTCTCGTCGGCAGATATTTAAGCTTAAAAAAACCCCCATCGCTAAGTATGAGGGCAGATCTCGCCTTAACAGATCACTCGAAGGCTGGTCTGGGTATAACAACGAAAAGCTTGTCCCTGCTTGCTCTTTGCCTCAAAAGGCTGCACATGTACAGTTGCCGGACAGATGGTTGCCAGACAGGAAATCTGTTTTGCGTGCGGGAGAACAACAGGAGCATTTATGCGGCCTTGGCCACTGGGATGGAAGAGAGAAAAAGTTGGGGGCCAGCACATCCTTGCTCCTCGTTAGCTGGGCCTCTTATAAGGGTCTTCTTACAAGGGCCAAATGGTTATTCCGCTGAAAGCTTATCAACGACAGACCACTCGCACGGTGCATTCTCTGATTGCGATGTAACCATTCATTCTAGCCCCCCCAATATGCACAGATCCTGAGCGAGTGCCATTTTTAGAGAAACCCGCGCAAGGAAAAAGTAACGTTATTGAAGGAAACGTCGGATGAGGAAAAGCCTCGTGCTTGCTCGGTGATGACTGATCCGATGTTAGAGGAAGGGACTAAAATGCCACCCGTTATCTCGTGTATAGAAGATTTTTGTTTTGGGTAGCTGGTAGGCAGGAACAGGCAAGAGAGACTTTGATGTTGCATCGTCATTCGGTTTTGAAATTTCCGTCCCCTTCCCCAGCACGTGGATATCACCCCCAAGTGCGGACGCTGAATAAAAAATTGGAGATGGCCGATGCTATTTGCTGATGATGATGCGAATCCTGCTTTTGCCGCTCTCCTTCTCTCTCGACTTCCGACATCCGTTCCTGAACAGAATTCTGTTAATCCACTCGAGAAGTGCTGGGCATCATCGGAGATCCACAGCTCAGCAACCCAGCCCCGTCCAAGGATATCGGCGTCCCGCTGGGCACTAGTTGCGCAGGCTGTCCTAGAGAAATCGGATCATATCGCAAGCCAACTGCACCATTAAGTCCAATGGCATAATCGTATTCTCGGGCTACTGTTTTTTGCTCATATAGCAACTTGAGAAGTCTGAAAAACAAAAGAAAAACAATACAGGAATTTGGATGCAACCTCTTCTACAACTCCTCTTCCCTTTCCTCGCTCATTCGTTTCCTATCGACCTTCCGTGATTTGGATCTCGTCCTTACCTTTTTGGCCAGAATCCCCTCTTTTTGAAAGGATTACGCTCGTTTACTTTTTTTTTTGTTTTCGACCTAGGTACGTCGTTTTTCTATTCTCCTTGGCTGTTACGGGTTCACTTTTCCGGCGTTACGTTTGCTATTCAGTTGGGTGTTAGGGAGAGAGCTCGAGTCCACCCTGCATGCAACGATAGCCCAGGGATGCTTACTCTCACGAATAATCGCATTCACTCGTTCTTTTCATTCTTTCGCAATGAAATCCGTTCCCCTCCCACTAGCAAGTCCTCAGGCTTCACATCCGTCATGTATCATCAGCTTTCGCACTTTCTGTCAGATTGCGTGAAAGCTGGTCTAATCTCTATCTGTTGGCCAGCTTCGGAAACGGAGACCTAGCAACGACATCTCGCCGATTTTGTGTTGTTTTCAGCCCATAATAGTAATTGTTATTATCGTAACTTCACCAGAGCAATTGGAGAGACTGACGCTGGACTTCGGATGATTGTTTACATCTGTAAAGGACCTGTAGAACTCGAAAAGAGACCCTCAGACCCGTTTTTCTGTTTCCCCAATTACGAACGTCGTCCGACAGATCCTATCTTCACCAAACAACCGCAGCCTGCTGTGCGACCCTCCTAGGCCTGAATTCTAGTCACATACATATCGCACACTACCGTCGAGAACAGGACGAAACACCATCGCCATACATTTGATCACTATTTCGATTGGCGCCCTAAAACGATATTATTAAAAGTATCCCCTGGGTAATCTGCGCAGGAAGCGTGTAGCGTGGTGTAATTTTAACGACGCAGATGCGACATTTTGGAATACAGCATTGGTGTCCTTGAGCCACCCGCACTTACAACTCGCATGAACGGCGTCCTCGCACGACATCTTCTCGGTCGCACGCTAGGGTGATCTGTAGATCCTGAACGTTATTACCGCAATTTACTTTTTTTCTTCCGAAATTCAGTTAGAGGGAAACTCGTGGCTCTTGGGTAGTGGTCGACACGATATAAACGAACGAGAGGAATCAAGGGATACATTTTGGGAGCCTTTTTTAGCCACCTAGGTCGCCACTACGATGGACGGCCCTAGTGCTCCTAGTCATGGGGCATATTCTCGTGTAAACCAAAGTTTCGACAATGTGATTGTCGAAACTCCGGTGGAAAAAGTCATGGATACGCTGGAAGGCGGCCGAGAGTACCACGAGCAGGCGGAAACACTCCTAGGAGATGTCGCGATCGCAGCGCCCGCGCCAGTACGACCAGCACCAGCACCGCTGCAACCTCCGCAGAACCCGCAGCAGAGCGTTTGGGCAAAGAAGGCGATGCTTCTGAAGAAAAGAGGCAGCTCGTACAGAGGGGAACCTATGCCGACACCGCCATCTCCACCCAAACTGACTCACCAGGCTTATATGCCCGTTGTACCATCGCCATTGAATCCAGCTGCTAGTGGAAGCGAAGGAGAACTGAGCACGGGGAGACCAAGTCGGTCGAGCCGGTCGAGCTCAAGTGGCCAATTGAGCAGCCACGAAATCAGAGCCCATATTACGGCGTCACTTACCCCATCTCATGACTCGCGGCCAAAGAGCGCTATGCTCGCATCGCCTCCGGAACCGACGATGCTACAATGTAAGAAGACGAAATCGCTCGGTTTATATTTATCAATATTCTAATAATTCTTTATTGCTAGCTTCTCTTATGGATTTAGGTCGTGAATATGACCGATACCCTGCGAGGACACCTCGAAGCAGCTTTATGATGCACAAAACGCCATCTGGAACCCCTCCAAAGAGAAATTCGAATCTTTCGTTAGAAGCGAGCGCCAGCACTTCCGATCCGAGAATAGATCTCAACGTCGGCGACTTAGAGAAACGGTTTGATCCATACAGCGAATCCATAACGAAACCAACATTTATCAACGCTGGGTTTCCCTTATACATTGATGAAAAGGAGGCAGATGACTATATTCATAATCCAGGTGAAGTAAACGAAAAAATGGAACGTAAGATGAAGCGAATTGGATGGAGGGGATTCCTCAGCTTCGCTGCGTTTTGGCTCTTTGTTGCGGGTGTAATATGTCTGTTTGTGGTTCTACCGGTATTGACATTCACTGGATACGTGGAATCTCCGTACAAGGGGGATGCCCCAGAGGATCCTGGGCCTACGATACAACCGTGGGAGTATGTCGAAACGAAATACACGTTTCCAATCTTGGGTGGGATCCGAACAAGTATGGTCGATCCCGACACTCCAGATTACGCGAAAACCAGAAAGTCAGTAGATGGAAAAACCCTCAAGCTGGTTTTTAGCGACGAGTTCAATGTAGATGGGAGATCTTTTTATGAAGGTGACGACCAATTCTGGACTGCACCAGATCTTCATTACGCAGCCACAACTGATCTGGAGGTAAGATATTGAGAAAAGAGAACAAACGCTCATTCAATATGGTTGGTGATACTAACAGGATACTATAGTGGTATGATCCTGATGCAGTGACAACGGAAGCTGGTACCTTACGACTCAAACTCGACGCGTGGCCAAACCACGATCTAAATTACCGATCTGGCATGCTCCAAAGCTGGAATAAGATTTGCTTTAAAGGTGGCGTGCTCGAGGTCTCTGCATCGTTACCTGGTCCAGGTGGGAAAATGGGTCTATGGCCTGGCATTTGGACCCTTGGAAATCTTGCGCGGCCGGGCTATCTTGCAACTAGTGATGGAACCTGGCCGTACGCATACGACGACTGCGATGTTGGAATCACGCCAAATCAGTCTAGCCCGGATGGCATTTCTTTCCTCCCTGGGCAAAGACTCAACAGCTGTACTTGCAAAGGCGAAGATCACCCGAATCCTGGAGCCGGCCGCGGTGCTCCTGAAATTGACGCCCTCGAAGGTAGCACAGCAGGCGGTCTCAATTTAGGTGTTGTATCCCAGTCTTCGCAGATTGCCCCATATGATATTTATTACATCCCCGACTATGACTTTGTGCAGATCCACAATCACAGCGTTACAGAGATGAATACCTGGGCAGGTGGGCCCTTCCAGCAGGCTATATCTGGGATCACAGCATTAAATAACAATTGGTATGATGGAAATGCGTTCCAGAAATATGCGTTCGAATATCAACCAGGCAAGGGGACTGGTAAAATCACGTGGTTTGTTGGTGATGAACCAAGCTTCACAATGAGAGGCGAGGCTACTGGGCCTAACGGGAACATTGGTGCTCGTCATATCAGCCAGGAGCCGATGAGTATCACCCTCAATTTAGGCGTGAGTAATAGCTGGGCTTATATCGATTGGCCTGCGCTTGAGTAAGTCACAATCAAATTTAAAGGCAAAACGCTTAAGAATATACTAATATCTGTTAATTATTGTAGATTTCCTACAACCATGTATATCGACTATGTCCGAATTTACCAACTCGAGGGGGAAGAAATGTTAACCTGCGACCCTCCTGGCTATCCTACTACCCAATATATTCAAGATCACTTGAATGCATATACTAATCCCAACCTTACTGTAAGCTTTCACGACTACCATTAATTTCTATTATTATTGCAGTACTAATAAACTCTATAGAGCTGGAAATCTGCCGGTTACGAGTTCCCAGAGAACACTTTAATGAATGGTTGCTCGGCGTAATCAATTCTGTATCACCATACTACCCAAGAGATACCCAAAACTATTCAATACCTAGCCCCGACACTCGACCTAATACACCTATCAATTCGCCGAAATATACCCATAACTCTTTCCCTCTACTACTACTCTCTTGCATTTATGTCTTGAAGTTTTCGGACTTTGTTGCATGTATAGGCGGAAGAAACTCGGAGTTTTTTGTGGATTTGTTTACTTTCTTTATTCTCGGTCATAAAATATTTCCTTAATCACTATTTACGGATTCCCTTCCTACCCCTATCCCTTCCATCAGTCATTGACTCCTCAAACCCTACGGGTAATACTCATTAACCTATAATATATTTACAAGGCATAGCGCAGAACACGGTGTACTTCGTTTTCCTTTCTTTCTCTCTAATTGCTTAATGTTTGATGAAAAAACAGCCTATTTCCTTATTTAGCATGTACATATACATAGATACCGAAGCACCTTTTGGAGGTGAGAAATATAAGTCCGCTAGATAAACCTACCGGTCTTGCAGATTTTGATTATTTTGTTCATGGTAGGTAACACTATTTATTTTTGCGGGATGGGTCCTTCGCTTTTATGGTTTAGCATTTTTTATTATTTTTATTTTGTGTTTTTGGACTACACGCATTACATGAAAGTAAAGTTAACCCGCCTAGTTTTTTTTTGGACGCAAGCAAAATAAAAAGAGGCGATGGATACATGCTGCAAATGGGCCAATGAAGTCTAGGCTGAATATGAGAATGGCAGATATAAGAAATTATACAAGTATATAAGAATTGTGCTTTTCCAAGTTATATATGTTCTTTATTACGAGACTTTGTTCAGGCCGCTCGGGTTCCTGACCGGCGTCTCGTGTAGGACATCTCCCTTCAAATAAAAACATGTTACTAATCGTAATTACCAATAAGAGATGATCCCTAAGCTTGATAGATGTTTGGAAAACGTAGCCTCGGGATAGTATCGCAGAGTAAAGATGGCGAACATTTTATCCATTCAGATATCCAGAACACTGCACAAAGAATTATGAGATCGCGACACACAAGATCGTATTAAAATTAAAGAATGCTAAGTAATCTGCACAATACACGCATGAACCCAAAAATATTCAATCGAACCCCTTAAGCTCGAGCAATCACTTCTTCACCCGTTCTAAGTTGAACGTGCCCATCAACAGCCACAAGGCCGACATTAACCTTCCTACCATCCGCCCCAACACTCGAGTGTCCAACTGCAGCAACATCGCTTCTATCCGCATCAACCTGCCTCGCCACATCAAGCATGCCCCGTGTGGCAACAGCATCCACCACATTGGCAATGGCCGCCCAAGTATCTCCCAGTCTCGAAAACCTGGAATCATGACCAAACACCCAAAAGACGTATAAGACAAGAGCAACATGGAAGGCAACTACTGCCATGGTCAAGGTAAAGCCGACAGGCACAGCGGTTCTCGTCGTACCGTATGGTCCGCCTGGGTGCAGAGCCGCTACATACGATGTAGTATTCACCACTTTCCAACTATCATATTGCGGAAGCTGGTCGTAATACGCCACGCCAGCCAGAGAGAATAATATCGTCTGCAGCGCATTCGCAACGGTCTGGTTACCGTAGACCATATGTTCGAACATTGTCCGAATCCACAACGAGGCGCCGACTTGGCCGCGCCAGGTGCCATACTGCTTCGACCATGCCCAGTAGTTACTGCACAGGATGGCGCTGTAGTTACCGTACGCCCAGCCAACACCCGCGTTCTCGTTTGCAAGGTGGACGGCCTCGTTAATGTATGGCCATTGACGCTGGTAGATGCTACCGACCAACGTGCTTGAGATTGGACCGTCGGTTCCGGGTTCCAAACTTTCGTCTGTAGCCCAGGTGTCCACGGGTGGTCGTAGATTGAGGATTCCACGCTCTTCGGTCGTCAAGTTGGAAAAGAAACTGGGACGCAGTTGATTATCCACGCCGGTCCAGTTGAAGTTTTTGGATGTTTCGTTCCATGATAGGTTGGGCTCAGTTCGGTTTGTGGTGCTGTAGATGCTCACGTCTCGGAGCACAGTGTCCAGTGCTGAGAAGCAGAGAGTGGCATTGACACGATGGGTCTGGGTGCCGATTGGATCACGCCCATCGGCTGGGGTGACAACATCGACTTCTACCCATTCGCCATTACCGAAGGGTAGGAAAGTGTTATTGACCGTGATGATGAGGAATGCCGCTCCGGATGCGTTCTGCGCAGGCGATATCGGGGGGTAGTGGCGAAATTCGCTCACCAGACTGCCAGCGTATGGTTCTTCCATGAATGCGGGAGTCCGAGTCTTGACATTGTGCAATTCGCAAATTGAGAAGGGAGCTGTACTTTGTCTGGAGTAAGGACAGTCAAACGGGGTTGGGCGGTCAGAGGCATTGAAGCGTGGGGTGTTTATCGAGGAGGCTACTGTGCCCTTGAGAGCTGGTTGCGCAGTGCCATCCCACTCCCCTGAGCTGCTGAGAGTGTACATGATTAGATCGTCGAGCACCGGGCGTTGACAGGTAACACGAGTATCGACGAGAAGGGCCTTTCCGTCATAATTCCGAACCCTCTGACGAGTATCAGCGGTAAGGTAAGGCAGGAATGCGCGGATGTTCTTGCCGGTGTCGGAGACGCCTTCTTGTTCAAAGGGCGCCTCCGCTAGTTCTGCGAATGCTGGCCAGAAAGGAGGTTTGTTACCTCCCCATACGTTGTCTGCAAGTGGCGATGTCCAGTTGAAGAAGTGACCATCGAACCACCAGTCAATTGTCAGATTGTTGCTTGCTGGTACACCCGGAATAGCGTCCATGGCGAGATCTGACAGGAGGATGGTGGACGAAAATTGAATGATCGTACCGGTTCCCAGTAACAGTAAAATAGGAATTACTGTGCGTAGGAGAACACCCTGTGGGCCGTGTCTGACCAACGGCCAGCAGACATCGAGTAGAGTTCGAACGAGCGGGGCACCGTTAACCCTCATGAGAGAGACTTCAGCAGTGCTTGCGAGAGGAACTTCAAATCTCTCTAAAGCTACCGCGGCAAGCATTGCTAAAGCCACTGCTGCTTGCGTCGTAATCGCCCATCTTAAGGCGGTTGACGTTAGAGAGATGCTTCGCGGCGCCCAGTCGTTAACCATAATACTTTGCCATGTTGAATTTTCCCAATTGCTGTACCAGAGGAAGGTCAGGAAACCAACAGCAGCAATCGTCACTAGGAAACTAAATCCCACAATGAAAAACGTGATATAGCCGACTCGAAGAACAAAAGATTGAGATGGCCCAGATGGCTGTGGATTTGTGTAAGTAGAGTCGCCTCTGACTGGGACTGGTGCCCCAGCTATTGGGACCTTTTTCTCATCCATATTGCGAGAGGATTATAGCTGATACCCGAAGATACTCTTACAATCGGTATCTTTATGGATGAAAAGGGAGAAAATATATATCTTTTTCTAGATTGCATCCATCAAGATATCTCAGCCTCTGGATGCGGGACCGAGCTGAGGCTTTCTGAGCAAAAGGAAAACTTATTTCTATTAGAGATGAATATCTTAGCTACATATATTGATATTCCGCTTACGCGACAACAAAGCCCTCCATCCGGCTCCTCCGTCCGGGACCCTCGCTCTTCGTGTCCACTCATTTCCACATCACCTCTACGAGAACGGATGTTCCGGTGAGAATTTTGTCAAGATCGACTATGCAGGAAGAGAATAAACTCGGAAAATTATCATAAAATGGCGTTTTATAAGTCAGAAAAGGCGAAGCGTGCGGATATAATCCTTAAACCGATATCAATATATTGGTTGTTACCCTGAGAGAACCCTGGGGAACTTTTTGGCGAGCGTCTCTGAGTGGTCCCATGCTAATTGTATGCACGCCATTTGCACAAAAGTAGTTCACACGGCGTTGGAAGCGAGGTTGTGCATGGACGATTGGCTGAAACCGTTGTGCCGCCTCTGCATTGAAAGAGGCAAAAAAAAACGAACATGTCAAAGAAAAACGCCTCTGGGGTATCTCTCCATCAGCCTTGCATTTTTCACCTATGGAGGAGTGATTGGCAAACTGCTAAGATTTGATTTTCTGGTGAGCGTCGACGCATGCGATGGAGTTAGATTGGTTGTGTTCTTATTGTGTTGTTTGTGTGGTAGGTTTTGCCCCCTGTGTAACCTCGTTAAACGAAGATAGAATTAAACTCACGTTCACGCGGGTAATAACGAATTCCCGTTGGCATGCTGTTACCGTTGGTGTTGATCGTGAGAGCCTTTATCTAGGATACGCCGACTTGGAAAGACTAGAGGATACTTCCCAAGTACAAAGAGTCGCTCTTCGCTCAGACAGCCGTCGCCTTCCAGGATTTGAGGATTCTCAAAAAAGGACGGGGCTGAAGAAATCACAGCTAGGGTGGTGACCCACTTTACACATTTTCTTGTTTCAAGGCGACGTACCATGCAGAAGGGCCCTGGTGAACGTTCTGGTTTGCAGCAATGATGGCAAAATCCGCTGGCTTTTCTGCGGCAACCCCTCTTCAAATCCGCCTGAAAAAAGCACACGAGCCTGGTGAAGCCGCGAGACAATGTGATCCGATAACAAATGGGATGTCTTAGACTGTCAGTCTTGTTATTTCTCTCCGTTGTTCAACAATCTTTATCCACCGCTTTTTTCATGCAAACTAGTTGAGGATTATGAGATCCAGAAGATCAACTAGGAAGAGGTCTCTTGTATGATATATGTTTCCATAAGCACCCAAATCCTATCGGGGATCACGGCACAGTGATTGGAAGCGCTCTTGCATGTTTGCACATCTACACGTATGAACGGCGTGGTTTCTAACCAATATAGTTCGGCCTTCTATTGGTAGCTATTTTACACCAGGCTAAGATCCGACGCCTAATAATAATAAAAATTATAATTATATACCACCGCTGATATATAATAGGACGGAGCGCACATGCAATAGCTTTCCCTGCAGGCTTTCTATTTAAATTGCGCCGCTACCAGTTCACGTCATTACATTTTTCAAAATTTATTATATAGGTTCCTTCGTTTCTCCCAGAAACTGACCGAGTCTGTTGATGTTTCTTTCTCACTGCACTTCCTAAACTCTTTCTTTCACAAGCATATGAGTTGTCTCATTCTGGCAGTTTGCTTAAGCGATGGCGCAGCCTAATAAAGCCAATGGCGACCATATCGTCAAGGTAGACGCAAGCGCTTCAGAGGTTATCGCGGAAAAAACCGAGCTTCGCAGGACTGCTACTTTCTCGAAACCAAAGTTCATAAATGAAGTAGATGCCGTTCAGAAGCAGAAACCTTTACCAGAAAACATCGATCTCGACGGCGGGGAGCAGAAAAGAAGCACATTCCAAAAGATAAAGCCGATTCTGTATCGGCTCCTTCTGTTGATCATTGGCGGTACTATTCTTGCCATCCCAATCATCCTCAGCTATGTCTATGATTCGGTCTGGAACGCGCGCATCGGAGGGGTTCTAGTACGGTGGTTTTTCGCCTGGGTAAGGCTCTTTCTACATACATTTGCTAAATTAAATACCCAAATACTGCAATTGGGGTGCGGTTTACGATTTCGCTAACATGATGATATCAAACACCAGGTGGTAATCTTCTGGTCGTCCATCTGGGTGTCTAGCATTTTCGCAAAATTCATCCTCCCTACTGTCGTCCGCATCTCTATTGGCATCTTCTCCAAGAAGGCCAAAAAGTACCACTATGTAGTCAAAGCGCTCGATGTCCCATTGACCCTCTGCGGATGGACATTTGCCTCCTTCATCAGCTTTCAACCTATAATGCACGGTCATGACTTCCAAGAATACCGCGTAAACTGGCGCCCGCCTGTTCACCAGGTGCTGGCCGGATTCCTAGTCACAGCTGCAATCTACCTTGTGAAATCAATTCTCATCCAGATCGTCTACATCCGGTACCGTCAAGCGCAGCTCGCGGACAAAAAGACCCGGAATGGAGATGCCATTGAGCTCCTTACTGAGTTGTACGTCAAATCGCGAGAACTACACCCGGACGAAAGTAATTCAACATTCACGGCGGACGACCGTATCCTCGCGGAAGCAATTACATTCCAGGTTACAACCATTGCATTCGACGGCCACGAGAACCAGAAGAACTGGTTAGAAGCCAGCGCTCGTGTGATCTGGGCCCTAGAGCACAAAAAAGTGTCATGTCCGAGCCTCGCACGAAGAATCTGGAACAGCTTTGTCACTGACGGAAACACGAGCCTCTTCCCCGCCGACCTGGAGAAGCACTTTAGCAAGGAAACTGTCCTGCGCACCTTTACAATCCTCGACCAGGACGAAAACGGCGACATCACCCTCAAAGAAATGATCGATGATATTCTCGAGGTCGCCCGCGAGCGCAAGGACCTCTACTCCGGCTGGTCAGACTCGCAAGACATCGTCGCAAGCTTTAGCATTCTCTGCAACGTCGTCGTCGCAGCCCTCAGCATCCTCGTCTTCCTAGCCTTCCTCACAAGCATCAAAAACACATTCGGCTACGCCGCCACTGTCCTCGCATCGCTCGGTTTCGCATTCAACGGCACGATCACTGAACTCTTCGCTGCCATCATCTTCATCTTTGTAAAACACCCCTTCGACGTCGGCGACAGCATCAACATTGACAAGGACGAGTTTATCGTCGAACACATCTCCCTGCTGTATACCCAGGTCCGCAACACCGCGAATAACAAGTACGCCCATTTCCCAAACTCCATCCTGAACTCCAAAATGGTCGAGAATGTCTCCCGCTCCAAGGCTATGCACGAGGCTTTCACCATCTCTGTCTCCTACGACACCACCGTCGAGGATATCGATATCCTCAAGGCCGAGTTGCGCAACTACATTGAAGCCAACCATCGAGAATTCCATACCCGCGAAGACGACCTGATTGTAAACATGACGGCTTTCTCGTTGGACAAACTCGATATCAAGATCCAAGTCGGGTATAAAGGAAACTATGCGGACGGCAAGCGCGGCAGGAGAAAGGGTATGATTCTGAAGGAATTGTTGCGGTTGACTAGGTTGATTCCCATCTTTGGGCCCGGCGGTGGTGGTGCAGCCGTGGGCAGTAGCGATAATCCGGCTTTTAGAGTCTCTGTGACGCCTGAGGATGCCAAGTCGAGGTTTGAGGCGTTCAATCGGGATAAGGACCAGAAGAGATATAAGAAGACCGAATAAGTGAGATTAATTTCTATTATCCTTATATAAGTTATATATAGTTGTTTGTCATCCTAGCTAGTTTAATGACCGTCGGGGCTCCTTGAGCTCTGCTTAATGCATAAGATTTGGTGGTTTGCTCTTTTGGAAGGTTGTAATGATTAGTCCGGTCCTTTATTATGGGAAAAGTTTAGCATCGGGGGCAGATATGCGTGTTCGGTTTATTGTCACTCATTTATATATATCATTGATGTTATAACAAGTATTTAATGCGACTTACGTCTAGGTAATCGGTCGCACCTTTTTTTTGACAGTCTCTTTGATACTATAAATCAACATCCTGAATTAAAACCAGCCTATCCGTACAGCTCACTCTATCAACCTAGCTCCTATATGGCTTCAGACTTGCGAGATGAATATATTAATTAAGGCCTATAATAAAATATGACAAAAGAAGAAATGTAGCTAAAAGCTAAGAAAAACATAACAAGATTTCAAACCTTCTCAGTTAAAGGATTTCAGAGTTCCAGCCGGTTCATAGGCTTTCGATCTTTTTTTTTTGTGCCTGCATACATTACTCATATTCCCATCATATCCACCTCACAGATGCCTAACATGTAAAAATAAAACACGTCATGAACCATTAATCAACATCAGAACAGCCAAAACGTATCAAGAGAAATCGTTACCGAAAACCATCGCTCGCCGCAAAGTGGGTTCGTCGCAAGAAAAAAAAAAAAAGGATGATATCGAAATGTCCTGTTTCGTCTCAAGAAAAATCGCTTTTCGTTTTATGCGTGGCCAGCGTGCCTTGCCTTGTATCTAAATGACAGTAAAAGAAAAGGCCAAAAAAAAAGTAAAACCTTATACATCCACCCAATAGGCAATCTTAACCCTGCGAAACCTCCGTAACTTGAAATTTCGTAGCAATAGGCGTGGGTTTTCCATCCAATATGTCTCTATCGTGCTCATCCGCCATAGGGGTATCAGGCACGCTTTCCGGTTCCACAACTGTGGTAGTCGCGCTAATACTCCTATTGTCTTTCGATTTTAAGTTTTCTTCCCCACTACTTCTTCCTTCGTCCTCATTCTTGTCGTTAATATCGACAGATCTCTTGCTAGAACTCATTCTTCTAGTATACCGCGAATCCGCCATCTCTAATGCTTCATAGGAAGCGCTGAGGTCCTCTTGCTCTTCGGCATCGTCCGCGTCATACAGCGTCGCATCTCGCGATTTTATAGACCCTGCCGGGGACTTGGTGCTCCGTGGGTTCGAAGCATTCTGTGCAACTTTTTTTCGTTTGTCGCCCGCCCAGACGGCCCATGAGGAGAAGTAAGCGCTGGCGCGGGTTGGCAAGTAACCTTCCTTTTCTTTGACTTCCTGTGGGAGAGGGCCTGCCGGATCCCAACATTCATAGTCAGAATCTATCTCTGAAAAGGGGGATAAAATGCAAACGTATACTTACTGTGCTGCGGACTCGGATCATTCACACTGCTGACATCCGTCTTTATAGACCCCGGCCGGCTGGCACGTAACCGCTGCTCTTCATGGGCTAATAGTTCGGCGTTCAACCGCTCCATCTCTTCTAGTTGTTTCGCTGCCGCTTCTCGCTCCTTTCGGGCCTGTTCAATGTCGGCCCAGAATTTATTGATCGCTGTCGAGACTTTGCGGCTACCTTGCGCGAATGTCTGCGAAACAGCCACCCGACCAGCGCTCACTTTCTCGTGAATTCGGAGTTCCGCCATTTGTCTACATTATAGTAACAGAATTAGTAAAAAAAAAACAGACAGTGCCGCCGTAATATACGTACTGGTTTATTCTCCTCGTGAGATCTTCATATGCACGGGCGCCTGCGTAGACGTGCCGCGGCGGGATAACATCAAAGATATTTTCCTCTATCCAATAAATCAGCCACACCATCCAATCAGAGCTTTTCTATAGATTTGTAAAAAAAAATGAAACAAACCTGTGAGCCGTTCAAAGATCTTATAATTCTCTGTCGTCTTCCATTGGTGGACCCAATCAACGCCAAAATCCGCAGACGGATCTCCATCAACCTCAGCCAGGATTATAGCATCATCGGCATGCTTTTCCACATATGTCGTATATTTCACCGACGACAGCAAAGCGAGAATGTACTCCTCAAATTGCATACGAATGAAATCCTCACTACCTGTGAACGCCATGGTTTTTGGTCTCGAAGGATCATTCTCATCCCACGACTCAACGACTGTCTGGGTTAAACTATTGATCCATCTTCGATCGGCGGGTGTTAAGTGTAATGCATTACGGAGAGACGATGATGTGACGTTCAATGTCAAATCATCGAGCTGTGTCGCCCAACTGTTAGCTAGGTTCAGAAACATTGTTTCTCGGCAAGACACGAGGTTTTTGTCTAAGTCAAAAGTTGCTTGCTCGCAGAACATGAATGAATGTTGACTTACATTGACAATGATATCAGAGTACCTGTCCTTCTGCTGCAACAACAGAGAGTTCGTAGAGCCAACAATGTATGATTTAGTGTCGTGGTCAGCGAGCAAATCCAGCTGCTGTAACGGCGTATATGGTCCGAATAAGCTACCCTGGGGTCGCCCAAAATCAGCCTCTTCCTTTAAATGTAGCTTCCCAGAATCGCTCTCCAATCACTACCTTTCCGAATATTTGCAACGGACACCCCATATATGCTAGTAGAGACTTTCGGTCACTAGTCTTCAAATCGGTTACTTTCTTTCTGCCTTCCTCGTAAGAGTTCAATTCAGGATCGCTAGCGTCCTGTAAATTCTCCAGTAAGCCAGGTATCAGAGATACCAGTGCGAACTGCGTCATACACAGCTTCTCGCAGGATTTCGAACTAAAAAAGAGCATTTTAGGTTGTAGAAGCGCGCATTTGAAAAGAACCAGGGCGTTCTGTCGGAATCGGAAGATGAATTCGCGGAGGGAGAGACCTAGGGCCATAGCTACAATTAGGAGGTTAACCACCGATCTAGTCAATTACGCCGAGGGCCTACCAAGATAAGTCTCACGATCAAAATCGTCCCGATCACATATCGAGCGAACCAAGCTTTCTCTAAATTTCTATAAAAGTACCAAAAACAATACGTTAGCACGTAGCTCCAAGAAAACGTTCCACAAAATAACAAAATCATAAAGAAAGGGAATAAGCACCTTGATGATTTCCAAGTCATCAAAATTCCTACATCAAACCCTCCAATATCAGCCAAGCTGCCCGCTACCAGATCATTCCAAAAAAATAAAAATAAAAATAAAAACAATATCCGCCCTTACCTCTGCGCAAACCAAGCGCTAGTAACCATCACCAACTGTTCCCTCAAATGCCCAAAGTATATCGGACTATCGGTAATGACCACCACCGCCTTCTGGACCGTCGACCTCGTGACCTCTGCGCTCTTCTCCTTGAGCAGCCTCGAGTCTAGCTGCATCGTGCAGGATATCCCAAACAGCGAACTCGCCGGCCTGTCGCCCCTTGCTTCGCGTTTCAGCGTGAAGTAGCTAAAGTCCTGCTCGAAACTGTGGGACCCATCGCACAGCGCCATGAACGGGAAGAACGGCCATTCGGCGTCCGTGCAGACATCGTCGAGGTCTTCGTCGCCGCCGAACCAGTGTTCTACGTCGGGTCCTCTAAAATAAGCCGGGGTGGGTGACGGGTTAGCCGTTCGGTTCGATCAGAATTTACAGGGGAGCAAAATGGCAGGGGAGATGCTGGCGTTGATTTATTGGATGGGGCGGTTTTCTCGACGTACTTGGCATGGTGGAATCCTACGATCGATACAATAGGCGGGAAGGACTTTGGTTTGGTGGTGGTTGCGCTGGTGGTCTTTGTCATATTCGACTATTCTCCGTCGTCCTGGTCGTCGTCTTCGAGGGTTCCTCCGTATTTCTCTCTCGCTTTCTCTCTCTCACACACTCTCTCGTTGGGTCCACTCGCGAGGAAAACGCCGAGTCTCGTGTTCTAGGCGAGTAAGAAATGAGAGAGAGAGAGAGAAAATTAAAGGAATACGACCCTCGGTTGTCGAAGCGGCTTTAATTTGACGAACCGAAGTTTTAAACGAAAGCAAAACTATGGTATTCGAGTTTTTTTGCTCTCGGCTGCTCGGAAGGATAAAGTTGACGGATGGAGGTGTTCAAATTATTCTGAAGCCTGTTATGGGTCTCTTCGATGACCAATTGGTGAACTGTAATGCACCACCCGTTTCCTTCGTTTTTGCTCCCGAAGGTCTTCGAGTTTAGGTTTCTTATTTGGGTCTAATGATACAGTTTTCGGTAGGATCGGAGCAATCAGCCGTGCTTGTTCGGAGGGTTTTCCCTCGTCTAGAAACGGAGGGACGCTGCCGGCGAGCGAGTGTGATAGACAGAAAGGTCGATGGATCGCTTGATAAGATGGAAAGAGAAGGCTGATGGAATGTCCTTAGGAATATGGAAACGATGGGAGGGGGAAGCTGGATTCTGGGTTCCAATCTTCAGAGGTTCTTAGTACATTCGGAACTCCAGGCAAGAAGGAAAGAAAGAAGGGAAGAAGCAAGGCAAAAGAAGCCCGAACAACCAATCCGTGATATGCAGGTCGAATCTCAGTAGTCCTGTAGACGGTGCCAATGATCGATAGCAAGAGGAAAGGGAGGCTCGACGGTTCTAGACTTGAAGGAGGATTAGCGCTGTGGTGTGGAGGTGGAGGTGGAAAGTGAGCTTGGGAAGCAGGGCTGGGGTTGCTGTTAGCAGGAACGGGGTCCTCACAAATATAGCTAGCTCTTGGCCTGCAGGGTGTGTGCATAAACCCCGATGCGATGATTACCATAAACCTGCCCACTAGGCAAACTGGCAGCGCCGGACAGGCCATATATCGACCACCACCAATTCGATCAAGGAAAGGGCCGTTTAGCATCAAGGCACAGAAATTTTAGGGTGAGGGAACAACTAGTAAACAGTCAGCGAGACTATACGGATGAAGGCTTACGGCAGACGCCACCAGCGTGGTCTTGGGCAAGCTAGCCGGACTGGCGGTGGTAATGATCGAGGGCGTATACGGATCAGATATCCACATCTTTACATATGCAGTTTCATTATTTGGGCAAGGGGATACTCTTGGTTTAACCTGATTTCAATTATGCAGAAGAAGGGAAAAAACACAGGAGATGTAATGTAATAGGTATAGGCAATAGCAAATCCAAGAGTTCAAAACAGAAATAAAGCGCCATGAAGAACCGCAAGTTCGTAAGGCGAATTGAGACTAGAGGGTGGGAAGAAGGTATCTGATATTATTAACTGAGGGGTGTCAACTGCACTTCATCGGTTCCTCTCCCGCCTCCGGGCTCTCCTATACCTTCCCAGAGAATATAAACTCCCTTAATAGTGTCCGACAACCAGTCCTTTCAAGGTTCGCGTTTTTGAATCGAAGCTTTCTAAAAGAATCGAAAGACTGAAAATGTAAGAAAAGGAGTAGACGTCTCCAAAGTATAGTATAATAGCAAAAATAAAATTTAATACACACATTCTACCAGTGAAGGAGATTAGAAATAGACTATATATTATCATTGCAACCAAGGGTAGGTAGGGGGAGGCGTTTCAATGCAGAAAAGCGAAAGACAAGTAGACAGATATCGGCTGACTGCTACTCTCGTAGCGGAAATAGGATGGGAATTGTGTTCTTGGTCAAATGGATATCATTGAAACAAAAGAACCACCAGAGCAGGCGGATTTTGAAACAGAAATGGAAGCTCCTCTCCCTCTCTCAGCGTACATAAAACCAAAGAAAAAAAAGAAAAAAAGAGTCTCCAAAAAGGGAAGAAGGGTAGTAAAAAAGACATTTATATAGTCTGAATGTACTATCAAAGAGAAGAGAACAGAAAATAGGAAAGTGTCGTTAAAAAGAACAAAACTGCATAAGTATTTTGCCATTTTTAATTTTTTGGTCGTGGGTCATTCGAAACCTCAGCAAGATATATGTTCACAGAATCTTTAGGTAGGAGAAGCAAGAAGAGAAAACGCCAAAACAAAAATTTCCTTTTTCTGTCAATGCTGGTTACTGCCATTTATGAATTATATTTCTTTTATTTTTGGGCTGCTTTCGCCTACCCATTCTACATGTTGGGATCGTTCTGGTCGACGTTGTGCTGCACAATGAAGCCAGTCAGCATCCATCTGTTCTGTACAGGAAACGTCGTTTTATCTCTAAGGACTCACATAATCAAGAATTTCGCTGTACATCATAATCTTCCATGTATCAACTGGAAGATCCGCATCATTGAACGACCAATCGAATTTTTCTGCCGCCACCGGCTCATCCGAAGGATCATGATAAGGAGCAAGATATTCATGTGCTAACGCCTGCGCTGCAGAAATTCTCTTCTTGGGATCAAAGACAAGCATTCTTTCAAGGAGATCAACAGCTGCGATAGTGTAAATTCTGTCAGCAAAGAGAGCCCATTAATACACGGTAGAATAGAGGTAGGTCTTACCAGCTGGATCGGCATTCTTAAACTTTTGTGACAATGGGATTCGCTCTCGCTTGGGTAACGACTGGACAAATCGCAGTGTCTATAACAAAAAATGTTAGCCTGTGTTCGTTCTGGCTTATCTGTTGCAGATTGGACTCACATTTTCGCTACAGATAGTGTGGATGACATCTTCGGGGGGACTGCCCAAAAGCTCAGTGATGATGGAGAACTGATTGACGTGGTCCTTTCCTGGGAACAACGGCTTGCCCTCCAACATCTCAGCAAAGATACACCCAGCACTCCAGATGTCGACTTCGACATCATATTTTTGCCAAGTGAGCATGATCTCCGGGGCACGATAGTATCTTGTAGAAACATATCCGGTCATTTGCGGGTCCTGGATTCTGGCGAGTCCAAAATCGCAAATCTTCAAGTCGCAGTTCTCATTCACCAGAATGTTGCTGGGCTTCAAGTCTCTGTGGATAACACCAGCCGAGTGGACATATTTCAACCCTCTCTGAGGAAATTGCACACGTATTAGTTTTCGATGGCCAGGACAAAAAGCTCGAGGTGTTTCAGATTAGCTTACCAGAATCTGGTACAGAAAGTATTGGATGAATTGCTTCTCCAATGGCCGTGATGTCAACAGCCTGTGAAGATCCGTGCCGAGTAATTCAGTGACAAAGTAACTGATTTCCATACGTAAGCCTACATGGTCCCAAATTTTGGAGTGATTTGAAAATACTCACATATCTTCAAGCGGTGAGATAAAGATGTCGCTCAAACTAATAACCTGTATCGCACAATAGAGTTAGCTACATAACAGACACCGAGTAAGAAAACGGAGGAAGTCCTTACATTTTCATGTTTCAAATGCTTAAGCAGTTTCAATTCTCTGTATGTTCGCTTCGAGAGAACAGGGGTGCTAAAGGGCTTCATGATCTTCTTGATAGCGACGGGTTGACCGGTGAGCTGGTCTTTAGCAGAGCTGCACGAGACGCCACAAATATTAACGCGGTTTAACGGCGATGGATTGCCGTCTAATTTCTTACCAAACAAGCCCAAAGGCTCCCATACCGACTGGCTGGAGATCCGTGTACCTATCATTTTCAAAACGGTGTCAGTTGTTGTTTCGCGATGCGGCTGTTACCGGGGGTTGATTTTGGAGGTTCAATCGCGATTTTCCCGCATGTGCATTGATGGCTATGACGACATGGCATGCCCCAAGCCAAAAAAAAAATGGTGGAGGAAATTTTTGCCAGGGGGAAGGGGAACGAGCTATGAGGAGGCGGAAAAAAAAAAAGGATGAGCTTACCGGCTTGTGATCTCAAAGGTGGTGCCGAAAATCTGCGCGCGAATGAATTCTGCCATGTTGACGGATGAATGCGAGAAGCTACTCGGGGATGTGATGAATGTAGAAAGGGTATCGAGGATGGGAGAGTTTTCAACGGTCTTTGAGGAGGGGTTTGACAGATTAGCGGTCACTCGTTTGCTTGGTGTTTGCGTTTGGTGCAGATCCACTGCCCGAATCCTGCAAATGAGAAGAAGAAGAAGGAGTATGTACTCACAGACCAGTCCAATCAGCCGGTAGACGGGAGGAGGAACAGAGTATCGCTAGTGCTGATGCTGATGCTGCTGTCGACGCCGCTGGATGGTGGTTCCTACAGCCAAAGGGGACGGGCGGCCTTTTTGCTGTAGTGAGACCGGGTGGATCGTTCTCCCGGGGTGTTCGGTCTCGTGAGAGTTCAAATTGACGGGTGGGGTCTTTCTTCTTTGGTCAGAACGAGAACAGAACAGGACGCAACCGTAGATGCGAGGATGTCGAGCTCGAGGAAAGGTGCGAAAGAGGGAGAGGGAGAGGGAGAGGGAGAGGGAGAGAAGGAAGAGTAGTTCGAGGAGGAAGAGGAGAGCCTTTTGTCTGGTTTCTTTCTTTCTTTCTTCGCTCTTCTTGTTCTTCTTCTAATCAGCCGGGAGAGTCTGTATGTATCAGAAACTTGGTTTTGGAACCTGGGAAGGGTGGGCGCCGGTATCAATATGTTTCGGACGGAAAGGTCAGCCAGCCTGTGAGAATTGGATTTGAATCGATCGATCGATCAAACAGGAACGGAATTCAATGCCCGCAAACGACAGCCGGTTGGTATTCGAGCTACGAGCGACGAGCTTTTGGAGGAGCAAGATGCTTCTAAAAAAAAAAAAAGGATGACCAGTGCAGCGGATTGAGACTTGCTTCCAAAGAGAGAGCTGGTCGTGGTGATCACGGAAGCAGCGTTGGCCGGTTCTTTATATCGCCACCGCGACAACCACCACTGCCACTGCCACCAGTTCTCGCAAGCTCCCGTCAAGGTTTTCCGGGTGAAGCCAACGGGGCAACAGCCAAGCTTTGCAGCGGTGTTTTGGATACTTCGAGAGGTGGACAGCTCGACCGGTTCTTCGAGCTAACGTGAATGTGTGTGTACCTTTGCTGTCGGCAGAATTGCTACTGGTGCAAAAGTCCCCTCAAAGTCTCCTCCATCGATGACGTCGTGGCGTCCTGCAGGCTAGCTAATAATCTGAGACCCCGGCAAGCTTCTCGTCTGGTGGGTATCCTGCCCCATCCCACCCACCTGCTCCCCTCACTTTCCTTCAACCGCAGCCATAAGCTTAAAAAAACAGAACGACGAAAAAAAAAATAAAAAAAAATAAGGCCGGCTGGCTAATGTAATGCATGAGAAGCATGAGAAATAACCTGTCCTGCGCAGCTGCCGCCCGACGGTTTGAAGAGATTACGTCAGAGGGTCCATGCTTTCTGTCCCTGCCACTCGTTTCCTTTTTGTCTGATCTCGCGCTATTAATATATTAATACGGACACGTCTTGATACATGTTACGTGTATATTACATTGTTTGAACGTGAACAGGGTGGGTCCTTAAACGATACCCGCCGTGTGTTATAACGAATAGACTGAAGAAATACACTGAATAGCTCCGAGGTCATCTAAAGCTTTTTTTTTCTGTGATCCCTGGTGCGATCGGGCACCGGGTTTATAAAACTTATAGTGCTTGCAGTGCTGTGCGATGCTGAACTATCTATATATCTATGCGTATATATACATATAGATATGCACGAGAGAATGCAGATTGAATAGTAATTACCTTCTTGTACCTCAGCCGTATACGTATACCTGCTAGACAGTCTCGCAGACATCTTTCGATAAACCACCCAGCAATTAAAGTGTGAGCATTTTTATTTGTCATGTTTTTGTGGCCGTTCGAAATATATCAAGCTCCAAATCCAATTGCATTAATCGAAGCCCCCACATCCCAAGTCTTGTATCATCTTGGAACCAGAGTACCCTCGACATCGACACTGCAGGGCTCCGTCAAATCGAGCAGGTAGATACAGATTCTGCAATCTTAGAATCTTAGAAAGAACCCAAAAATTAAAAGCCAACTACCTCTTCTGGCATCCTTTTAGCTCGTCGGAGCTCCAGCTAAACCGTCGGATTCCCCCGGATTTCCTATCCGCTCTGTAATTCCACCCAATAGTGAGCTTTCGCTTCGGAAGACCTCTTGTCGGTACCAACAATAAGTACCTCTGCTCATGCGAGCCAGCAAAGGTTGACAGTCTAGATTTCCTGCGCGTGAACGTTGGTCTCGATCAACAGGGACCTCCCCAACACGCGCGCGACACTTTGTACCGCCAGCCGTTGATAATCGTCAAACCTCATTACATCAAACCTGTATCATACATATAATACTATGCTAGGCATTATGGGAATGGAGTATGTCTACAGACGCATGCCGCAATCCCGACCCGACATTCCCGTCCGCCGTCCTATTCCCCAACCAAGTTCGCAACCTCACGGCCGACCTCGCACTCTCGACACTCCGCGATGACCTGAACAGTCTCACGTCCTTTCATACCCGCCACTTTCGTACCAGCTCTGGCAAGAATGCTGCCCTATGGGTCCAGAAACGGCTTCGTTCGGCTATAAGCAATGGTAGCAATGCTACCGTCGAGCTGTTCCAGCACCGATGGACTCAACCGTCAGTCATCGCCCGTATACCCGGCGGGTCCAATACAGTAAGTAAAAGTTTTATAACTCAATTGACCCGATAATAATATTTAATATGCTTTATATATATAGACCATCATCCTCTCCTCCCACATCGACTCTGTAAACCTCTACCTCCCCTTCTTCCTCGCCGCACCCGGCGCAAACGACGACGGCTCCGGTGTCACCGCCCTCCTCTCAATCTTCACAAGCCTCGCATCTCGACCTCTTCGCCCCGCAAACACCCTAGAATTCCACTTTTTCTCCGCCGAAGAAGCCGGCTTCTGGGGTTCGTCCGATGTTCTCGCATCCTATAATAACGACCGAAGAATCGTCCACTCCCTCCTTCAATTCGACATGGTTGGACGAATACCCACCAGCCAACCCCCCGCCGTGGGTATCGTAACAGACTACCTCCCCGCTTCGTTCAACACCTACTTGAAACTCCTGGTATCCACATACCTCGCCATCCCCCCCGTTGACACTGCCTGCGGATACGCATGTAGTGACCAGGCATCCGCTATTAGATATGGATATCCTGGAGGGTTAGTTACCGCTGGGAAACTAGAGGATTCTTCCGGTGGGGATGTTTCGCATACCGGTGCAGATACGGCTGATAGAGTTGACTTGAACCATGTTTTGGAGTTTGTCAAGTTGGGGGTCGGGTATGCCTACGAACTTGGGTTTGCAGAGTTGGACGCCACAGTTGGAGAAGTCAGAGGGTATACGTGCGATATTGGGTATCCGGATGGATGGATGGGGAGTCTGAGGCGGTTCGCGGCCGCGAGGGCGACAGATCCGTTGGGGTTTTCGTTATGGTTTTTAGGCTTGATAGTATTACTGGCTCTTGCGAAGCCGTGGGAGGAGTTTCCGTGGCTTATGAAGATGGGACGGAAAATTAAGAGGGTGTTTGGGAGGCGGGGAGGGAGGTCGTATATACGGGTTTCAGAGAGGGATGTTCCCGATTAGAATACTTTTAGAAAATGAAGCAGCATCTCTGCTATCTGTATTTTATGGCTGGCCGTACGATGCTTCCATGTGAGATATATAGACAATCTAGCATCAACCCAGAGTTCGATCCCCGTAGCCAGTGTGTGTCGCCGGACTATGAAAGCTGTTATCCTGCGCCATCCAGCTTTCCTGATTCACGATGATACAGCGTCAAAGTGCCAGTGACAGTCCTACAATATGCCATCCCGCCGACAGCAATAAAGCCAAAGATTGATGCCCTCCCCTATCCATGCACCGTCCTTCTTCTACCTATCTCCTCCTCAACTCTTCGTCTTCGGCTTCGGCCCTGCGACATCCAGCCCCTCCAACCCTTCCATCGGATCTGGTCCCGCAGTATTCGCCGCAGCACCAGCCGCCGCTGCCGCCTCTACAGCCTTCTTGTCCTCCTCATCAACCTCATACTTCTTCAACCAGCCTTCTTGCTCCCAGACCGCAACCTTACTACCCAATCCTTCGCTCCGTCCCGCGCCACCAATACCACCACCTTCTCTGCCGCCGAGATTCTTCGCCTGGCTGACTTTAATCACCTTCCCGAACAACTCGGCCTGATCAAAGTTATCTATCGCGGACGCGGCATCCTCCGGATTCGAAAACTCGACGTATCCGAACCCGCGGGCTTGGGAGGTGGATTTGTCGATGGGGAGGTTTACATCGACAATCTCGCCAAAGGGCAGGAAGAAGGAGTAAAGGGTCTCGTTTGTGGTGTGGGCGGTGTCTAGACCGGCTGTGTATGTTTGTTAAAAATCGCCCGTGGTTAGCCATCCGTTCATTCGCCTACTTTTTGAAAGTATTACGAAAAAAATTAAAAAAAATTTATATATTTTTTGGTTATTTGTGTATTTGCGGTCTACTGTTGAGAAAAACAGTAGCTATGCATGCAAGCAGGCAGGAGGAATACATACTCACGTAGATGGTACTCTTAACCCTCGTTTCGTCTGACATTATTCCGTTGTTTCCAGATCCCTCGAAGCTGCGCACTACACCCGCACGCGCGCAGTAATTAACACTGCTGGCGGGAAATTATATACGTGTGTAGTGGTGTGTAGTGGTGGTGTAGTGGTGTAGGGGTGTGGGCGATGCCAATTTAGATCTGACAGCAAAGATTGGCGAGAAATTAAACCAGAGGGCGATTTTTCGCGTAACAATCCCAAAGAAATGGAAAGCGAAAGCGAAAGCGAAACGAACGAGATATTACTTCCCAGGGTCATATTCTATTCATTTCACTGCAATACATTCTCTCGTCTTTCCTTCTTTCTTTTTTTCTAAAAATTCTATCTCCGCAAACAGAGAGTGTGTGAGTAAGTGAGTGAATAAGAGAGTGAGAGTTGCAAGAAGCCAGGTCCTGTAATCATATCACTTCGATTCGATTCAAACCAAATAAATCCCTTGCCAATGGATTGCTTCACATGGCACTGATGTCCTGACCTGTTCTCCGAGCGCCGTCCTCCGTGCCTCATATGCTGCTGTCATCGTCTCGTTGCAAAGAGAAATTACCCACATCTAATCGAGAAATTACAATCCCATCAATTTCGTATCAAACACCCCAGCTGAGGACGAGAGTTTACGAGATAAATGAAGGGTGTACGATAATATAACATCCATCCACCACCACCGTTATCACACCCCCAACCTCAAGAAGCGAAAAGCGAAGAAAGTCGCCCGCCAGTCGCCGTACATACACATACATACATACATACATACATATCTGGATGCCTAATGAGAAGAGAGTAAGAAATATAGAAAATAAAATAAATAAATAATCAAATAAAAGAGCAAAAAGCACATCTGCCCTACCCCCCCCGACGCTGCCCAAAATGAACAGGATACTCGAATGATTCCAGAAAGAAAAACTCCGCCATGCCAGGCGGCCGGTTAACATTGCCCATTAAGATTCATGCAAAACCAAGCGAACGAACCTTTACTTCGAGCGCCTGGTTCCGAGGCTACGAATGAACGGCTCTTCGGACGGCGCAATCAATCAATGCATGCAATGCATGCACATGCCAGCTCTGGAAGCCTGCACCGTTTCCCCCTTTTTACATGAAAGAAACCCGGATCAAAATTTCTAGAAGTTCTTTTGCCAATTGAATAAACTTGTGCCAGTCAGTAGTAATGCACACATATGGCATCGTGCAAAGACAAAAAAAAAAAAAAGTTCACGTCACGTCATCGACACCGAGCTCTCTGAAGCTATATCGAACTTCACAGCATCGCAAAAATACTTTGTAAAATAGATGTAATGTTTATGGAAAAAAGTCGTTTTTAAAAAGGTCAATATATATGTATATTCATATTTTTAGTTAATCCTGTATTTATGTTTCATCCGTTTCTCCCAGTTTATTGCCGCAAAACTCGTCCCCCCTCCGTGATAGTACAAAATAAAAAGAAAGAAAAAAAAGAGTAGTAAGCTCAGCGTGAAGGAATATACTGATAATAGAAACAAAAGATACAAAGCGACTTTTTTGTTGGCCGAAAAAGCTAGCTAATGGGGGTATATAGCCTCTTTCTAGAGTACCCACTAAGAGGAGGGGGAGGGGGGAAGGTAAGAGAGACAGTAAAACGTAGGCATGGAGTTCTTGAGCAGGACAGGGTCGGTTGCGAATTTGCATTCTCGACGGTATAGCGAAAGGACAAGAAGTAAAAAAGACAGCATTATTATTGTTATATTTCTTCCGGCATTTCATAAAAAGGGGGGGCGGGTAGTTAGAGGGCGCTATCGAGAGGCGGCGACAGGTATCTGGATAGAGACTAAAAGGAGGTTCGATGCGAAGAAAGCATAGGCAAAAGCGAAGGAGACAAAGCCGCAGATAAGAAGATATCGGTCAGGAAGCGCAAAAAGAGGATTCCGGAACTCCGTTAAACAGCAAGAAAATCGAAATTTTTTGTTGAAAAATCGAAAGGGAACAAGACAGAAAGAAAAAAAACACAGATCAAGGCAACGGATGAAGGTAAGAGAAAACGAAAAAGAGTATCAAGCAAGGTCATTCAGGATGAACTCGGGATCCACTGAAAGAGATATACAGTTCATTCAGGGCAAGTCTCCGTGTAACATACAATACATTCGAAAATCGAAAGGCTAGCCAGCAAGAAAGAAAAAAGAAAGCGGGGGGGAAGAGTAAGAAAAGGTCGTCGCCAGTCCACTGAGCCGAGGCATCAATGAAACAGAACAGTTATGTCGTAAAAGGATCAGTCATGAATCAGAAGCGGAGAAAAAGCCTGGATTCGGGATCGTAGGTCTTGTTCGTAACCGAGGTCGTGGGGTATCACACCCGCAGGTATCTCCAAATACATAGCATCGGTCCGAAATTACCAAGCCAAAAGGAAATATATATTAGAACCCCCATAAATGTTGGATGTATATATATAATATATATAGAACGTCTGTTCGCGGTTTGTGCGATCTTCGAATTGGTTGGTGGTGATGATTCGTTGAACAGAACCAGAATCCTGCAATTCTGTCAGAAGCTCATCGTTAAATGTGTATTAAGAACCGTGTCTTCTCCCGTGCCATCGTGAAGGTTGTTAGTTCGGCCGTGATGGCCGATCCACTGAGAGTATCCCGCACTTATAAGATACCAGAGTCCTTCAAGGCGTTTTGTAAAATTGTTTCTTTTACAGCGGCGAAAACCAATCGGATATTCGAAGTGTCGGTGGCTTGTGTGAGACTGGAAAAGACGTGTTAGATGAATTCAAGGAGCCGGGGGAGGAATCGCGGTTAACTTACTGAGGATACAGATTGAGATGTGCTCTGTTAACTTGGTTGAACCGCCACAGCAGATATTTGGCTGCTCTGTTGACATCCGGACCACCCGAATAGTCGGGGAAGTAATTCGATAGCGGCGTCCGCGGCAGCTTTTGTCTGAACAGATCAACCTTGTTAAGGAATAGGATGATGCTCGTTCTAACGAACCATCGGCTGTTCACGACGGAATCGAACAGTACGAGAGATTCAAGCATTCGGTTCTGTGAGAACCTTGTTAGCAGGGATGGTAAGGCTTTTGGGTGTTTGTGTGATTTCCAGAACGTACCTGATTCTGCTCTTCCAGAAGAACTTGATCGTATTCGCTTAGGGCGACGCAGAAGATGATGGAGGTAACGGATTCGAAGCAGTGGATCCATTTTTTCCGTTCGCTCCTCTGACCACCGACGTCGAACATACTACGCTGATGTTAGTTTCCCAACCAGTCATATTCCTTAGTTTAATGGGAGGAGGAGTGATTTCGTACTGTATGTTTAGTTGTCCCATCGTAAAGCGCGTTTCGTAGATACCAGTGGTTTTTGTTCTGGCGCGTAATACGTCCGCTTCGGAGGGTATGTAATCAGGCGCACCTATCCGCCCAGCTTCGGCAAAGAAACTAAAGACACCATCATATTAGCCATTACCTAAAACGGTAGGTTCGATCCGGATGAGCCACATACTATGGTGCAGAGTCCATGATGTAGAACTCGCTTTGGTGTTCCAGGACTGCTGGAACAGCCGGGTCGTCCCACAACGCGGAAACAGCTTTGCTGACGCGAGGATCGAGAGAAACACTCGGATCTGGGTCGACCTGGAACGTGTATAGGAAATCCATGTGATCCTAAAGGTGATTGTATTAGTTTTTGGGAAGCCATATTTTTTCCGTGGTGGATGTCCGTATCGGCCAAGCGTTCTTACCTTGTTCGATCCGTGTTCAGGTACAATCTCGAACTGTCGCATGGCATCTATCAGGGCCTTCGCACAATCGACAAGGTTCTTATAAACCGTTAACCGGTATTGAGCGAGTTCCTCTACTGTATAACCATTCTGGTGTATGATTTTCATCTGTTTGACGATGGTTGATTTTCCACTCTCCCCAGATCCTATTTTGAATGTTAGAATACCCGACTTCCTAAAGCTGAACCGAACCAGGGGAGGAAGACATACCGAGTAACAGGATTTTGCATTCGCGTCTTAACCGCCGCGAGTCGTCCATGATTTCTCTGTCTATCGCTTGAGACTTTTTTCTCTGCTCCATCTCATCGGATGCTTCTCTCGACATGCATCCACCCATTTTGGCCGACTTTCTATCTCACCCTACTAAAAAAAGAAAAAGGAAAGGAAAGAGAGAAAAACGAGAAAGAGGATATGAATGCAGTGTCTGCACTCGGTCGGAGAAAGGTCCCTATCCGCCAGAAAAGCTCAGGTTTTGTATGTATATATATAGGATAGGAACTGTTGTTGTTCAAATTTGTCGGGGGTTGGGGAGTATCAAGGGATCCAAAGCCTTTTTCCTAAAACCAGAACTACCACAATCCCGTTGCTAGTCGACGAATTATTCTTTTATTTCCGATAACTCTGTGATCGATTCGCGAATGCCCAAACGCGGTGTGCCTTCCCTCGAAACGAAAAATGGAAAATAAAATAAAGTCGAGAGGATGGTGTTGTGATGTCGTCCGGCGCGTCGTCGGTGGTAGAGGCGGATTTCCGATCGGAGTAAAAGCAGTCGAAAGCTTTGGTCGGGGTTTTGGGCGGATGGCGATGGCGTACCAGGAAGGAAGGGGAAGAGGAAGAAGCAATGGGGGAAAAAGCCTGAGAAGATCAACTGCTGGCCAGGTTTGTTGCTGAGGTTTTAAAGGACGGGAGCCGCCGAAGTTTGAAAGGAGAATAAGACTGGAAGGCAGATAAAGGGCTGGCGGAGGTCGTGGGAGGATAGATGGAATATATTTTGGGGGGCAAAGGGAGAATCGGAGATTCGTTGAAAAAGGGCAGCCTGTTGGAGAGGCGTGGAAGGGGAGAGATGATGGATGGAGGAATTAAACGGGAAGGGGAGAGAAAGTAAGTTTGGGTGGTTTTGGGTAATTTGGAGAGGAAGAACAGCTTCGTTGCTGGCCGGTGCTGGCTGGCTGGCTGGCTGGTGCGATGAACGAACGCACGAACGAACGAACGAACTCGCCCGCTGGCTGGCCGTTTACAGGCCAGGCCCCAGGTTTAGTTTGCTGCAGGAGTCCTCCACCACGGACCAGGCAGGCACAAGGGTCGGCAGTAGCAGAGAGAAGAAGAAAAAGTACCTGGTGAGGCCGGCCAGGAATGGTGGAATGGACGGTTATTTTATTTATTTATTCTGTGTTCGAGATCAGATCCGATGAAATGCAGGAGGAAGAACAGGAGCAGGAGACAGAAGAGAAAGAACAAAAGAGAGAGAGAAACGAAAGTGACAGAGAATCTAGAAAGGGTAACGAAAGAAACCGCCGGTTGACGCCCGTGTCCCGTGGTAAGGACGGAGTAAAGGATCTGAGATAGGCTTTGCTATTTGGTTCAGTAATAGTTAGTAGCAGCAGTGGGAGTAATAGTAGGAGTAATAGTCACTAGGCGTTAAATCGTCCGAGGGCGAGAAAGAGGGAGGCTGCTCGTTATTATACTACCAATAAGATAACCCCAAACGAGATTTCTTCTAGCGAAACGATAATCCAGCAACATAATAAAATAAAATAAAATAAGAATAGGATAGAGTAAAATGCGGTTCCTGCAGCTGCTGGCAGACTGGCAGACTGGCTGTGTAAAATGTATCAAGTCCTCTAGTCCGGTATGTGTGTATTACTTCTGAGGGGAAACGGGGGCAGCAGAATCAACCCCAGAAAAACGTCGCCGGTACTTCGAGGCCAATCAGGTCCCCGTTTGACACCAGTAGCCTTTGGGCGGTTTAAGGGTCACTTCATGCAGTTGGCAAAAGAGAAGACCACAGCGCCTGTCTGAGGCCTGGCCGGGCCAACTTGGGACTAAAGCCCAAGGTGAGGCAGTAAGGATTGCAGGGTGATGCCGCAAACGTGATGGCACCAAACAGCCCCTCCCAACAGAAGAAACACACACAATATGAGAACGACCAGACGAACGAGCGGGAAGAAGAAAATATTTCAAACCGTCTATCGTTGTTTTACGACACTATCTAAATCAAGTGGAATACTACTTGCTAACGTAGGTATGCGTGGGTGTGTGTATCCATGTATCCGTAGGTATTTTATTCATCTGTTAATTGAAGTATCAATCATTCCGCCTCCTCATAGTACTATAGTGTATGTATACTACCAGTAAATCACAGACAAAATAGAATAGAATGAAAATGTAAACTGGCTGGAAACTTCTCAGCCCGCTGGGACATGTCTATTCTCTGCCAAATGCCGCTCGAAAACACCTTCCTCCTCTTCCCCTTCCTCTTCCTCCCGCTCTCCGATTTCCCTGGCATGCCTTCCTCTCCCTCTGCGTTCTTCATATTCGGCGAAATTGGCGAGATGGAGGTGCGACGGGGCATCCGGTAGCGCGGGCTACAATTCTTCACATCGAGATGAGGGAACCGAGAAATCCGGCCACCAGACTGGTCGAATATATCTGCATCCCATCGCCGACCGAATAACCAGCATGCTAGCATCGTCTTTTAAAAATGGCGGGATTAAAGGGGCCATCTTCCTGTACCGTAGTTTCCTTCCCTCTCCGGCTCTCCTGGCTCGCCTGCTCCCGTGTATCAAGCACCACCACCGCGGACGAGTTCCTGTCGATCCATTGTTATCATTTTCACAACCGCCTGGAAAGCCATGGTTGGGATTCCCCGATAATTTACGCTGGATGGCAATGCAATGCCGACGCTCGGCCACGGTGCTTAATTTCTAATTCTGTCTCTGCTAATTAATCATCCATCCCGTCAAGAGCTGGTCTGTGCCTGAATTCAGGAACCCTTTGAAGCCTGCATCCGTGCGCGACGACTGCTGACCCGCCCTATTTAGCCCTACAGAGGCCTCAGCTACCCCGTAGAGCCTCAGAACCACAAACAAACAAAGAGTTTTTAAATTATCTTTATAATATGCACAATTACAACTAGTTTCGTAAACACGTTACCATTCTGAAAATGTCTTTGGTTTAGATTGAGCACAACATGCCGCAACGGAGATTTCGACTTCGATTTTGATTTCGATTCTATCGCGACTTAAGATGAAACGAAACATTGCCGTCGGAGTTATATATAGCGGATATATTCAGATCCCAATATAGCTTACTATATCTCAAGGCTTTCTCCCTCTCTCTTAAGATCTTGCGCAACAAATTTGAAAGCTTCTCGAATAATAGCTGTTTCATACATATCATGAATATACGGTTGGATCGGCTTCTACTATTATTCAGCTGGTAGTTATCGATAGTAGTGTCTGATGCATATCCACCCCCCTATAACACACACTCCGTTTACTTATAATTACCTATCACACGTAAAAAAAAAATATCCCCAACGGTCTCGCTTGCATCATTAACTTGATAGCGTCGATGCTACCCTTGCGCATAAATTCTTACAAAGAATCAGACTGGCAGAGCAATCATGCAGTCTCCGCGAAAAAAAGAGATCATGTATCACGAAAACAGGCAAGGCATCGAGCCCAACCAAATCAGCTCGGCAATTTTGGTTACATCGAAACCACCCGCCAGCTCACCAAACCATCGGAACTCATCCCAGCAGCCATCGATCACTGCAAGGCGAAAAAAATAAAAATACACATGCCCAAGGCATCTCGCGGCTGACAGTCTCTACAGATGTGACATGATAGCAGGACCCCAGGTTTTTTTTTTTTGGTCGGCAACGTGTCTATCGGTTAGCAGAGACCAGGTCAAGGCCAAGGTCCAGGGAGACAAGAAGCCAACTGCAAAACCTTGTCACGCTCGTGAGAGCAAAAGGCACTCTTCTCAAAGTGATAGGCCAGAACAGCATGGCATCGGTGTTTCAGGCGGGACCGAATCTGTGAATATTAACTTGATTGACGCTATTCAGAATAGCAAGAAAAAGCTGTGAACTGTAGGGTGCAAGTAGCAACAGGTCCACGGCGAGCCGTGCCAGCCTCTCCAAAACAGAGATGTCAAGGATATCTGAAAGCGAATCGCCCAGCAAACCGACTAACAACCTAGCAGGAATCAAAAAATCCAAAGGAAAAAGAGACCGACCAAAGGAAAAAGCAATAACAGGGACGATTGTGCAGCGATGTAAGAGATCGAGACAAGGGTCCCTTCGAAAAGGCCGAACAGGCAGATGCGAAAAAGAGAAAGAGAAAAAAAAAAAAAAGAGAACGCAGAAAAAGGAAAGAAAGTATCTCGTTTAGCTTTGACCTGCGAAAAATGTGGATACACCGACATGACTTTTTTTCCTTCTTGCATATGCTTCGTTTCAGAAGCACAACGTGGACATTGAACGTAGCGAATTGAATCGCACTCTGTCAGCCAATCCAGGAACAAGATCCTGCTGTTTGCCAGTCCTCACGTCAATGTGGTGGCACTTGCAGTCCATCAATATACCCTTCCAGTAACTCCCTTTCCTTACTGATCCAATTCTATTGCTGAATGAATTCTCGGTATTTCCGAAAAAGGTAAATAACCTACTGCTTTAAGATTACCCTTCATCGAATATTAATATATTATGCGCTTAGACTTTTTTTTCTGGCTGCACCGTAAGAATATAGCAGCAGCCTTCAAGTCGAAGAGGAAAGTCGCAACGCCCGTGTAAATGCGTGTGATATATACGATAATGAAATACTTGTATAATATTGACCTAGCCTCACCTTAATCCTTTGCGTAGAAGTTCCCGTCCCCACGCCAGAGTTCTCCCCACAAGATGCGATAAATCCGGAAGTTGGGAGCATAAGACCCTCCGACAAGAGGCTGGGAGGCAAACTTGTGCATTGCACGGCTCACACGGCATGAGGATATCGATTAGATCCCCTCCTGCTCATGTCCAAAACCTTGAGAAAGTCATCAAGGAAAACTAGGATCTCGGAGTGTTCCCATTTGTGGCGCCAAGGAATAACTCTCAGCCACGTTGCTGCGATCGAAATTGTGTGCAGCTTATTGACCACATGAGGTCTCGATCCGGGATGCCAGGCAGGGCCGGCCGACACAATTGAATTCAGCTATAATCTCGATTCAGGACTATTAACGAAAAGCCAAGGCTAGATTTGCCTCCTTGCCATCCTTTCTCCGGGGCCCTTGTACAATATACAAAAGTATCTCTTGACATTCGAAATATTCACGCTCGTGCAAGCTTGAAAAGAAAATACTGTGCATGTGTTAGAGAACGGCCTATGTAAAACATCCTCTACCGAGAATGTCGGAAATGGCGCAAGCACGACCACCCGCAAACCTGTTTCGTGATTACGGAGGACCTGCGGACGCCCCAAACGAGTGAATGGCTCCGTTCCTGAAGTAAGCCATTGTCGCATAAAACTGATTACCTCTAGAAGTTTTGGCGTCTCTTTCATTTTTTCCCGGCGATCGTGATAACAGTCTCGAAGAGAATTTAAAGTGTTTCCATCTCATTCATTTTGGACGGCGCCTCGGATATGCTAGTTCCTGAATGCCACCTTTTTAATTTTTTTTCACATTTGGTGATTCCGGAAGTTGTGGCGTGCATCATCCCGAGATCCTGAAACATGCCTGAGGATATCCCAAGAACAACGCCAGAGAAAGAAAGGGTAAATTCTTGCCGAATCAGATAATTTCCTATCGAACCATTCGGGCCTCACGCCCCAATACGAATATAAATCTCAATTACGCGACCGATCAGGAACAATAGTAGTCTGCGATCTTTGACGATCCGAAGATCGTACACGTCGATATCCACTTGCTCAATGTGATATTTGCAAACGAAGACTCAATTCTCAGTGTCCTGTGAACATGCATACTGTTCGTGATTAAGAAATAAAAGGGAAGGCCGCGTAACGCTCAGGAGCCGCGGGTATCTAACTGTTACGTTGTTTACCCCGGGATATCTAAAAATACACACACTGGGCAGAGACCTCCGTTTATACAACCTCAGAGGCCAAAAAAAAAAAAAAAAAAAAAAAAAAAAGAAAGGGAATAAGATTTTATTTCCAGCAAGCCATTCGCTCGAGCTCATCAAGATAGAACAGTGCGCTCTCCGAGAGGGGACCGGGCTTCAAGGAGAGTTTCATTTATCTCCATTTGCGCTGGTTAAGGGAGGCGAGTGAGAATAGGCGAAATGTGGTTGAATAGACTGGGTAAATTGAATTGACAAAGATTTCACTCTTTTTTAGTCTTATTATAGGGTTTGGATTATGGCAATGGGCAAACGAGGCCTGGACGCTTGCTAGGTTCAATTGTGGCAGAAGTATTGAAGCTGGACGTTTTCGCTAACACTCGCAGGTTCTAGACGTCAGCATCAGACAAGGAAATATATACCGTAAACGGTCACAAGGCAGACGATGCACACACAACAGTGAATAATAGTAGCATTCTTATTTGATATTCTGAAAATACAGATTCACAATGTATCAGCGGAACATAAACGGCAGAGAGGTGCGTTTACACGCATCTTTTGCCTCCTTCATGTGGCCTCGATAGGAAAAAAAATACATATCGAATAGATCTTGCGATATCATATGAATTGATTCGAGGGAAGCCCCGAAATATCCTGCTTTTTCGTCTTGTGATTCACGATCTCTCTCAACAAGCCTTGTCCTTGTTACCTTGTCTCGCTCGGGTTTCTTGGATTCAAGAATCTAACACCTGCAAAGGCGTGACATCCTGTGCTTCCCCTGCTCGTAGACCCTGTCGCAACCCTCTCCCTATGCCCATCTATGACCCGTTAGCCTCTCCCCCGCTTCAAAACGCCGATTCTCTGCATATCGATGGTCTTCCAGCCCACCGGTAAGTCTGGTTTTTGACAGTTTTTTTCAGCTTGTAACAAGGATTTGGGGTCATATCGTGGTTGATATGCGGAGTAGGGCGTTTTTGCTGCTGCTGCTGTCAGAAATCGCAAGGCTGCTGAGCTCTAGCGCTCCTGTAGATTGTTCCAAAATATATGCTGCGCCCATAAGTATGTATGTATACTGTTCATCTAATAATCCCTTTGTCTCGTTTCTGATTACGAACAGTTTCGTTTCTATACTTTAGAAAGTAAGGGTTCTATTAAAAACTAAACGGGATTTATAAATTCTTTCTTATTATTATTCGCATAATTCTAAACACCAGGCAATCGTACAAACCAAAACTCCGGACGTCTTTGTACCGACGAGCTCCACTTTGCGTTCATCTGAAATTTTGTCTGGCGCGCTTGGACCCTTTCTTTCCCCAACTCGAAATGGGTTCTCAAAAAGTCTTTGGGAACCTCCAGAATATTTCGATTTCGGGAAAGTCGATTACAGGAGCCGGGTATTTTCCTAATCGAGACAAGATCAAGACTGGGTATTCATTCTATTGCATCAGCACAGACAACCAGTTTTCTGCCCTTGAATATGTGGATATCTGTGCGACTGTAAAAAGCGCTAACTATCTCATTGTCATCCTTTTTTCACCTTTCGGACTCGTACTTGCGGATTGTTTTTTTTTTCTCGGGCTGCGATCCCGAACTCATTGGTGGATGTACGGTAAAAAAGGGAAACACTGCACTAAGGGAAGTGTTGGCGACTAGGCCCCTGATGATTGACTTCCGCTTTCGAGCCCAACGAACCAACAATTATGTACGGTATCGACAAGTCGATGTACTATTTATTCTCCTGATCGCCGGTAGAGCAGTGGGCGATTCTTTCCTTCATGCAGGCCGTACAAGGGAGAGAGAAGAAGAAGGAAGAAAGAAAAAAAAACTCTCTTCCTTCTAGCTGACGTTAAACTCGATCGTAGACACCCCTAGCCGAAATAAATTGCGTTCGTGAGGGCTTTTAGCCTCTTTCCCCAGGATGCGTAGACTCGTTTAAAAGGGAAATGTAGACAGAAGCAGTTCGTCATTCGTTCGTCCCGAGCTATCTACCGCAGTTTCGTTTCCCGTCCAATGTCCACGGTACAGCATCTGGTATACGCATATACGTGACTTTGCAGGTACTTTCCACGTTGCTTAAGTGCACTGGCGGCTATAGACATTATTGCTTTTCCGAATTCTCATGACACTCCTCCGTCCATCCATCCATCCATTTCCACCCATCCAGCCAAAGGCTCTTGTTTTTTTCTTCTCTTTTTGTCTCTGGTCCCTTTGACTTTGCCTCTGGACAACGTACGGGCTTAGCTTAGGCTCTTTCAATGGCGCCGGCGAGATGGCACTTACATCCTGTCAGCTCGTATCAATAGGTGGCCCGGAGTCATAAGATCCTGATGTCAACCCCGGTCGTTGTCTTCCACCCCAGTTTCTCTGTAGGCCGCTTGCTGCCGTTGTCGGGTCCGCGCTTCCGTTAACGAGCCGAACAAGAAAAATTAAAAAGGTATAGACCTAAGTATTCTTCGATTCGTCCGGGCCAAGCAAGGTGAATAGGGCCTTTTTCTTTCTTTTCTTCCTTCTTTCTTTTTTTGCCTTCCGGTGGGACCGCATAGCCACCGGCTCATGGCCCTCGAGCTCTCGTGTTATGCATGCAACTCCTAAGCAGAGAACTCTTAAGAGTACTACATGCTATATACTATATGGTTTTTTACGTTAAGGGTTTATCACCCCGTGAATATATTGGATTTACTAGGTTTTGGTGTCAAATATCAGATATCTGTCCGACCTTAACGTAATGTATGCACTTATTAGCTCCCACCAAGCCGAGCACTTGCATAGTAGCGGTATCTAGATAGAAAATACGGACCACGAGTAGTGTCTAATTGTTGCTTGAAAGTTATATATCGATGGTCACATGTTAGAATACAAGGGAGAGGCAATCACTGATCGGTACTGAGATGGTTGGCAACCCCGCTATGGCTTATATACTTACTAACTTTCATTGACGGAGTCTGGTTTACGAGACGGTATTAATTGCAGCAGCAGGGGGAATATGCGCGCCAATATCTCTCTCTCAGCCGTGTCATTTACTGTCTAGAGATAGCGGGACTACAGACTAGTCGTATAGAACCTTAGTGCTTGCGCCTCTCTGGTACTATACTTTGTACTAATGACCAATAATGAAGAAGGTAGAAATACTTTCCGAAAGGGTTAGTGTTTTTCTATCTTATTTTTTGGGTTTCAAAACACGAGATACCGTGTAAAGGTATCAAATTAATACTCTTTGCATCTGATAGATTCATATGTGTTTTAAATATTAAAATTAACAGATTTAGCTGGAGTCAAGTTAGCCTCAGCCTGGCGTATGTTCAAAATAATTTAACTCTGAGGACGGGACTGGAAGTTGCGACTTAACAAGTGCCAATAACATTATAGCCTATCCAAGTACTACGCCCTAACTCACTCAAAAACCATAGAGTAGAAATACTGAGTTACTGAACAGCCCCCCCTCTCTTTATAATCCTAATTGTTCGGCCTGATGGACGAAATTTGATACTCGAGGAGGATTAGCGCCGAGAGGCTAGCTGTATAATTTGGAAACATCGATCATGATATCTTTACTAGAGTCGGGTTGTGATAGAAGGGCCTGTGTCGTCGGCATGTACTTGTCTCGTAAAACCAGGCATGTACCGATATGTATAATTGTAAACCCAGCGATATATCTGAGCTCGTTATATTTGCAGTCTCACATGGTGCTGAGGAAAAGATATTACAAAACATGTCACATATACGTGCGGAAGGCGCTGGAAAAAGGACTATGTTGTATGATGCTGTCATTGAATAAGATAAATCAAGACGCTGATATATTTTCAAGACGCATATGTGCATATATCTAGGGGAATCTGACTATAATTATATAATACGTGGAATTAACAATAGTATACGTGTACTAAATGTTTAGCCAAAAACGACACCTGATTAAAATGAGGCTCTTAGTTTGAGATCTACGAAATAAGGACATGTATATATATCCAATACGTTAATACAATATCGGGAAGTCATTAGGATTATGTTGTATCTTGAAATTCTGTATTGTAATTAACACTACTGCAGCACTTCAAGAAATAAGTGACGCGGAATTGGAGGCAGACGAGGAGTCTTCCGACGAGTGATGCACCGGGATTCACTAACTTAAGGGGGGAGAAACGGAAAATATCTTTTCATCTTGATATATCTCTATATATATAGCGAATTTTCAAAATATGTGGGTATTAGTAATGCGTAATATTGTTTCCACTCGGCTTTGGCGGTTGCCATCTAATACGTCACAAATAATACGTAGGTATACTAGGGCAAAGCTCCCGATGGCTTTGGTATTTAACATGATGGTAATATGATGGAAAGGGCATATGTATGGTTTGTGGTAAGTATGGCGAACCTGGCAGCCGCAAGAAATTATATCAGTTACGGATTACTAGTGTTTGTAATGATAGGTTGAATAGACCCCATAAGACACAATGAAGGACTTATACCGCTGAGAGAAGCCTGCATTCCCATTCAGATCAATTAGGGGACAACTTAAACTCGTGTTATTGACGGAAAGACGAGTTGGTAGTGGATTGATTGTTCAAGCAGTATCATTTAATCCAGATCGAACACAGGAGTAGGTGTCCTAGACGGAGCAGTAGTCTGCGGGTCTCTGGGATTGTATTATTTTTCTGTTAATATATAAGAAAATGCTTAGTTAATAGGCAATCAAAAATATATCACAAACATGGAATGAAGAAGCTAGAAGTATGGTTTTAAGAATGCTAATCGAACTCGGATTAGGATTGGTCTCGAGCATAAATAAAATTGACTATCAACATGATAGGACCGATTCCTAAGCTTTCATCTTGGGCGAGTTTTCAATTGGGAGAGGTTTAGTTCATAGGAATATCACATCGGTCTTGATGTTTGATCTTTTTCTCTACTGTATACTCAGCGGGCTTGCTGAATGAAGGTACATTATTTGAATATCACGCGATCTGCGAAATGTGTTGACGTGAGGTCAAGACCTCGCTGATCATCTATTTTAGCGGTAGGATAGTACTGTAGGCTCTGTATTATTGATTTGATCCTCTACTTTGGTGCATCGTGTAAGCTGACCAGACCATCACAGAACATAGGCGGAAACTCGGACGTGCCGAAATAATGAGCTGACATCTCATCAAAGTGTGCACAGCCAATGCAAAGCGAACGGCTTGCTACCAACCGGGATCTTGGAGGTTCTAGCCTTTTTTCTCGGGGCCTGAGCTCACAATTTTCAACACCACATGCCAATTCGCTGCTGGTGTGAGAGCCGTCCGGAATCCACCGTTTCTGAAATTTATAAAAATGTTGAGAGAGGCAACGTTACTTTGGTGGGCCGCCCTCCTCATTTCTGGTGGCCCCGCCCGACTGAGGGGTGTGAATCCGAACTATTTCTAAAAAAGCTGAAGATGTGCTATCGATAAGGCCGAAGGAGGGGAGGTCTGGCATGCCGATGGCGTTTTGCCCCACCTTCGTTAACCAGCATGCATTTTTGCTCTCGCCAATGTAAAAACTTGCCGTGTTTCTTTCATGCTGTTCCGAACGAACTCCTCCATCTGCAGTCTGGTGCAGCCGCTCACAGCCTTGCAATCTCACCCAAGGAGAGACACTCAAATATGCATCACCACCTAAGTGTCCGGAACCCGAGTCTGATTGTCATATGATACCAGGAATGCGGCTTGTTGGTCGGCGCGAAGTGCTTTTTATCAGTGTACGGAATAGGATATGGAATGTGAAAGCGTGCACAAGCCTCTCTGGTGTGCTCCCAAAAGATAGCAATTAAAATCGAGTGTTAATTCCCGTTGCTGCTAGAGTGTCTCGCATTGTATTTCGCTTTGGCGTGAATATCTGGGATGCGGTTCAGCCAATAGAGGGTACTTAGGAGCCCCGCTTTAAATGCAGCTTTCGTCATTCTGCTTCCATTGCGGTTGGGACTTCGTATCGTGGTATAGTGTCGAGCGTTTCACAAGCCAGCAATTGGCTCCTGTCCTCGCGGTGTTATATCGTGAATATCGTGATATCACGAATCAATATACGTATATGTACTGTGGTGTTTATAATTAGGGTATCATGGTGACAGACAATACTTGCGTCCAGACGCATCCCACGTAGACTCGCAGAAACGGCCGCGTCGGATTGCAGAACTCCGTTTCGAGGATTCGATATCGATAAACCTTCTAGTCTGGATGTCCTAGCCAGCCAGCATTAGCATTCCCGGGGGTTGACGGGTCTAGCGCCGTTGGCATGTCCAGCTAACTATGCTGCTTGCTATCGCTGAATCGTTCTCTACACACAAACCCGGTGCCGTTGCTACGTAGCTCCCGTCTGATAGCTGTGCAAATTTCCCATTGCAAGTAGAGGAGAAAGAAATCTGACAACTCTCCATTCCATCACCGTCTTCTCTTCTCCTCATTTTCCGTTACCGTCTCTCAGACCTGATCGCTGGATAACATTTATACTTCGGTCTATTTCGTCTGTTGTTTGGTCAACCTTATATTGTAGATTCCTTCTTTCTCTATTTCTCTCTCTCGTAACATAACGTCACTATTTACAACGCGTTGAATCAAAATGTCGACGACTCCGACCCCTCCGTCGCCTAGCATTACCAGCCAGGACATCTTGAGCCAAACATTTGCAAAGCGTCCTAGACACAAGCGAACGGCTACAGGCTTCGGATCTCGAGAAATCAAATCAATTGAGTCTAGCATTCCCGCTCCACTCCGTGACAAGTACGTCGTCGTCCGTGTTGAAATTTACATGTCCATTGTGCTAACCCGAGGCTTAGGTGGAAGAAGTTTGTACGCGATTGAAGCTACCAATCAATAATAGAATGTCAGTATACTAATGTGAAAGCTAGGCCGCAACTGAGTTCTCGAGCAAAGATGAATTCCAGGTTAGTTATCCGTGATAATATACAATGTGGGGTCGAAACTAACCGATGTATTTGAAATGGACAGAAAGAAGTCGTCAAACACGTCGAAACCACCCTCGCTAGATCTCTCTACAATTGCGATGAGCTGTAAGAATAGCTGAAGATCGTCTAAGCTTGCAAAAAGCTAATACTCGTGATCTCATAGTGCTGCATACTCTGGCGTGGCCCTCGCCTTCCGTGATAGGTTGATTATTGACTGGAACAAGACCCAGCAAACTCAAACTTTCGTTGACCAGAAAAGAGTTTACTGTAAGATAATTTTTAAAATTGGGGCCAGTTGCAAGGTCCTACATGCTGATACCTGTTAGATCTCTCGCTTGAATTCTTGATGGGACGAACTCTTGACAATGCTATGCTCAACCAACAGATGAAGGATACCGCCGTTGGTTAGTGTCCTTTAGACATTTTCATTGAACTCAATTGCTAAAATAAGATCACTAGAGGGTGTCTCCGAGCTCGGTTTCCGCATCGAAGACTTAATTGAGCAGGAGCACGATGCAGCTTTAGGAAATGGTGGCCTTGGTCGTCTTGCTGCCTGCTTCCTGGATAGTTTGGCATCTCTCAACTATCCAGCATGGGGTTATGGTTTGAGATATCGCTATGGTACGTTCCCAAAGATTAACTGTGTTTATTGAAAATACCAAACTAATAACCCCAAAGGTATCTTCAAGCAGGAGATTATTGATGGTTACCAGGTCGAGGTTCCCGATTACTGGCTCGACTTCAATCCATGGGAATTCCCACGCCACGATATTACCGTTGATATTATGTTCTACGGGTTTGTTCGCAAGTATACGGAAGATGACGGCCGCACATCCACTGTCTGGGAAGGCGGTGAGGTTGTTCAGGCTGTTGCCTACGATGTCCCAAGTATGAAGCCCAACGCAGGCCCGGACGTTGCATCTTGTATTTATACTAATTGGGTATCCTAGTTCCCGGATTCGCAACTAGCACAACCAATAACTTGCGACTCTGGTCCAGCAAGCCTTCGACCGGTGAATTCGATTTCCAGAAGTTCAACTCCGGAGATTACGAGAGCTCAGTTAGAGACCAACAGAGAGCTGAAACAATTTCAGCAGTGTTGTACCCCAATGACAAGTAAGTTTCCACAAGAGATTACCTGAATACATAGCAACTGACACGGGTGTGCAGCATTGATGTCGGCAAAGAATTGCGACTGAAGCAACAGTACTTCTGGGTTGCTGCTTCCCTCTATGATATCGTTAGACGCTTCAAGAAGTCCGGACGAGCATGGTCGGTGTTTCCCGATCAGGTTGCCATTCAGTTGAACGATACCCACCCAACATTGGCTATCGTTGAACTGCAGCGCATTTTAATCGATAAGGAGCACCTTGAGTGGGATGAGGCCTGGAACAGTAAGTTTTATGAGGGGTGATTTTAAAATTTTTTACAAAAATTCTGACGGGTATTGCAGTTGTCACCAGTACTTTCGGCTACACCAACCATACGGTTCTCCCAGAAGCCCTGGAGAAATGGTCTGTTCCATTGATGCAGAATCTCCTCCCGCGCCACTTACAAATCATCTATGAGATTAACCTCTACTTCCTACAAAGCGTCGAAAGACGCTTCCCGAAGGATCGTGATCTTCTCAGAAGAGTTTCGATTGTTGAGGAGAGCAACCCACAAGTCATCAGGATGGCATATCTCGCCATCATTGGCTCTAAGAAGGTGAACGGTGTAGCTGAATTACACTCTGATCTTATCAAGACCACTATCTTCAAGGACTTTGTCGCCATCTTCGGTCCCGACAAGTTCACCAATGTTACTAATGGTGTAACTCCTCGAAGATGGCTTCATCAAGCCAATCCTCGATTATCTTCTCTTATTGCAGAGAAGCTCGGAGGATACCAATTCTTGAAGGATTTGAACCTTTTGAGCGGGTTGGAGAAGTATGCAGACGATAAGGTGTTCCAGCGAGAGGTAGGCACAGTGTTGATATTGCGCATGCTAAGACTCAGGTTCGGCAGCTAACAAGTTTATCTAGTGGATGGATATTAAATTCCAAAATAAGCAGCGATTGGCTAAGTATATCAAGGAGACGACAGGAATTGCGGTTGATCCTCATGCCCTGTTCGATATCCAGGTCAAGCGTATTCACGAGTACAAGAGACAGCAGATGAATATATTCGGTGTTATTAGCAGATATCTGTCTTTGAAGAAAATGTCCAAGGCAGAGAGAGCAACACAGGTGCAGCGTGTTTCTATCTTTGGTGGAAAGGCTGCTCCTGGCTACTGGATGGTAGGCTGAGAGCTATAATTCCAATAGGAGAAGAATGTTCACTGATAAAACTCGACAGGCCAAAACAATCATCCGCCTTATCACTGCGGTATCCGAAGTTGTCAACAACGACCCTGACATTGGAGACTTGCTCAAGATTGTCTTCATTGAAGACTACAATGTCAGCAAGGCCGAGTTCCTTTGCCCAGCTTCTGATCTGAGCGAGCACATCTCCACTGCGGGTACTGAGGCCTCTGGTACAAGTAACATGAAGTTTGTGCTCAACGGCGGTCTCATCATTGGTACTTGCGATGGTGCAAACGTAAGATGACCCTTCCTTAAAAATATATATACAATACAACCACTAACGCTGTAAAACTTTAGATTGAAATCACCCGAGAGGTATGATACTAAATCTAAACAACAAATGAGGAGCTTTCGAGACACTAATTAGTAATATTTAGATTGGTGAGGATCGTATATTCCTCTTTGGTCATCTTGCGTAAGTGCTGCTCGTGTCCAACTTTCACGTGAATGACAAGAGCCTAACACACATAATTAAACAGTGAGGATGTTGAGGACCTTCGCCACGCACACCGCTATGGCAAGACCGAAATGGACCCAGCCCTCCAGGAGGTCTGCGACGAAATCCAAAAGGGAACATTCGGCGAACCTGGGGTCTTCAGTGGCTTGATCCACGCCCTAACAGATGGCGGTGACTGTATGTTCACTTTCACCTATCCACCTTTAAGCCTAGAGGTACAAAAATGCTAATAAATTACACCGCAGACTACCTCGTCTCCGACGATTTCGCCAGCTACTTAGCTACTCATAAGCTCGTTGACGAGGCGTTCAAAGACAAAGAAGCATGGGCAAATAAGAGTATCATGTCAGTTTCCGCAATGGGATTCTTCACTTCGGATCGTGCTATCCAGGAGTATGCAGAGAATATCTGGAATTTGGAGCCTGTTATTGTGCAATAAATGAAGATGTTCGTTGCGAGGCTTACTTTGTAAAGACCTCGCATGGAATAATTAAAAAAAGCGGAAGGGGGGTCTTTTGCATATTCATTGGAAGAAACCATTGAAAGAAACCATTGATTGTTTGGCTTCTTTTTGTTACTCTCGTTGCTTAGTTTATGGACAGGGTTATAATTAATCAACTCGTTCTTTCTTTTATTGGGTATTCATTTGGTGACTCTCAACCGTATACGGCTGTGACAAAGTACTATGTTGTAAAGATCTCGACACTCTCGTTCAACTGATTAAGTAATGTATAAAAGCGAAGAAAAGACATGAGAAAAGACTCTGGTCCCTGCAAAGCATAAATACAAAATAAGAAGATAAAAACAGGGAAGAGTAAGCTAGGATCCCCTTTCATGTTAGATTTTATTTTGTAAAACAGCTAGATAACACACGTCATCGGGGGCGGTGAAGGTATGAGAAGGGAGGAGAATATAACAGAGGAAGGGGGAATAGGAGAAGGGGGAATAGGAGAAGTGAAGGGAGGTAGGGTTCATTAGAGGAAAGAATTCGTTTCGTTTTCGCATACTCAGGTCGCTTCAGAAAAACAAGGGAGTAGGATGGTATGGAGGAGAAGAGTGCGAGTCGCAAAAGAGACAACAAAGAGTAGCAGGATAGTATGAACGCCTATTTCGTCAGAAGAAGGGCAAGAGAAAAAAAGGAACATTAATTAGAAATGGCTCGAACATAGACATGAATGAAAAAGGTGAAAATGAAAAAGGTGCAAGTATGAACAGGAGAAATGGAGAAAGATAATCGCACAACGAAGAAAGCTTCTTGAGGATTTCGAGAGCGACTACTACGGTCGAGAAATAGTTTAAAGGTTCACGCCAGCAAAGATGGGCTTCGCATTCTCAATGATGAATTGGATAGCTTCGTTCTTCGCATGCGTATCACGAAGTTCGAATTCCCCGGTCAAGTCGCGCATTAATGATGGAGCGAACACTACAGCCAGATTTCGAGCGTTCATCAAGTTTTCCGATTGTAAACCAGCCACCCTGTAAGTTTCGTTAGTATGGAGAATTTCGGTAACAAACGTCAAATGATCTGGGTTTGACATACTTAGTAAGATGGTTGATGATAAAGAACAAGATGTCTCGATTTAGTGACGGAAGCTCGTTGATTAGGTCCATGACCAATTCCTTTCGCTTCTCGATATCCGCGATTTCTGAAAATGGCATCTGTTAGCTGCCCACCCCTTCAAAGTATTGAATATAGTATCTATCCGTGATAAGCCACTTACTAACTGAATCCACCATTCGCTCATAAATTGTATATGTAACTAGTGGAGTAGGTAGTTTTCGGAAATATTGCTTCAATACACTCGTGACAGCGGTAATATCGATCTCGGGGTTCTCGAGGTCGATTTCTTCACCACGCTCAAAAGCTTCTTGGATCATACGAACTTGAGAGGCACCACCGCCTTTACGGTAGATACCTTCAACGTCCATTCCTCTACCTTCGACTTCGGCAAGACATTTAGTAATTATAAGAGGAATGCGTCGGCCTTCGTATGCAACGCGGGCCTCTAATTCGGATCCGAGTAGTGGCACTATGAAAGAAAGGAAGGATTAGCTTCTGTACCCGATATATTTGAAAGGTTATAGTAGAATCACCTGTCTCCTTATCGTTGTGAGCCGGCATGTTGGTACCCTTAAGCTTCTTCAATAACCCTCCACGCTGAGTACCGTACGCTTGGCTGTGATCCATCCCGTTCACCTTAAGCCCGGGGGAGTCAACCATGTGCACAGGAGGTCCGTAAGCAGCTGTGCTGAATGGTTGGGATTGCAAGGTCATTGGTGTGTCAGAATGGTGATCAGTCTGCTCAGACGCGAATACTCTGTTGAAGGCCTTTCCAACACCCTTACCAACAGCAACGCCGCCCTTCTTCCAGTTAAATTTCTTGGCTGGTGCACCTGGTTTCCGGATATTGACAACATGTGGCGCGGCAACGACGGCACCTCCTTCCTCGTGAAGTGTCGTGGTTTCGCTGATCATGTTTGTCGTTATTGTGCTGGTTGAGCCACTGTACATCGATGGGTGCTGCCCGTCTGCATTGGAGCCAGCACTGGTACCATAAACGCCCGTTCCATTTTGCAAAGCGGTAACGGCTGAGGGCATTTGCATGGCGCTCTTATTCTTCATAAAGTTGCCCTGGATGCGGCGAGTGAGCTCGTTGTTAAGGTCGGCGAGCTGCGCGTTCTTGAGATTGAGCTGCTCGGTCTCTTGGATGGCTTGATCACGTAGGCGAATGGCAGTTGCTGTTTCTTCGAGGGCTTCATTTTTCTTAGCTATTAACCCCTCGAGGTTCTCCTTGTGAGACTCCTTCAAAGCATTTATTCTGCTGGTGATTTCCTGAAGCGTTCCTGTAACGAATTCGTCAAAGTTGACGGATTTCCTATGATATGTTAGCTGGCCCCTGTATTCTCTTTTGGTAAACGAGTTTTGGTGAACTTACACATTAGGATCGGCCAACCGCTCACGCAGTACCGAAAGCTCGACCATTGCCATCTCTTTGTCAGCTTCCAGGGATGCAACAGTTGTGCGCTTTTCTTTGATATCGTTTTCAAGGCTTTCTTTGACCTCAGCAGAGGTCTAAAAATAGATAATCAGCATCTGAAACAACAAAGATACTCGAAATAGGATTCGGCTACACACGTTTAGTTTTGACTCAAGCTCAACCAGTTGCTGTGTCGATCGTCGCAGCGCATTCTTCAACGCAGTATTTTCTTCCTTTGCATTAATGTCGATAACGTCGGAAAGGTCTGGTGACAACATGCCTACGTGGAGAAATATTAGCTTCGATTCTCATCTAAATTTTTAAAGTGGGCATCATACTAGATCGAGCAGCCATATCACTGTGGCTTCGTCCGTGCCTAACAGACTTTGAGGTTCTTCTGATCGCAGCGGCTCCAATATCGCCGTTTGGATTGAAGATCCTTCCTATTTCCTCTTCAAAGTTCAACTCGCTCTTAAAAGGCGGGAGAACCGGCGAAGATTCGTTGAGAAGCTCGAAAGAGCCCTGTCCGCCAGATCCATGACTAGTTGCTGGACGTGGCAGGGTACCACCTGTAGTGCTCCTAGACGGTGTAATTGACGATGAAACCGAAGCTTGGGCTCTCTTGTGGCTACCTGGAGAGGTCTGCGTGATACTAGTAGCAGACGATGTGTAGTTGCTAATTTCGCTATTAGTAGCATCGACTTCGGTCTCCGAGTTTGTCTTGCGAGAAACAGCAGATTGATGAGAACGAATGAATTCGCCTTGCGCATCACTGTCTTTGTCGGTTGCTTGTTGAAGCTTGGAAGCGACGCTAGAGGTGGATGGGGCGGGCACTGGAGCCATCAAAGATTCTTTTCGAGGCTCTGGGGTGAACGAGAGTGGTATGTCGGAGTCAACTGGAGACTGCTCGTCGTCAGCTGGTGGTTTAGGAGTAGCTCTTTTTGTTCGTGGGACTTCTTGTAACTTGAAGTTATCGCTCTGGTTGGTTGGTTTTCGAGCATGCGATGGAACAATGCTAGTATCACCGGTCAACGTGAGCGATCCTCTAGGAGCTGGCCTGCTAGGTGGCGGCGGTATGGATGACGAGACAACATCGGCTCCAAAGTTCTGAGGAGACATCATGATTTGTTCTGTAATCGATCCTTCTTTCCTGCTGCTGGGTCGTTCGAGTTCCTTCGATACACGAGCTGCCTCCGCAAGTTTCAGTTCTTCTCGTTCTCTGGCTTGCCGGCTCTGCTCGCGTTGCTTTCGTCGTTCTCGCTCAAGGTTTTCCAGTCTTTCGCGTTCCCGTTCGATCTCTAGCTCGCGCTGTCGTTCGATTTCAGCTTCTCGTTTCCGAGATTCTGCCTTTTCCGCATCTCTCCTTTCACGCTCTTTGCGCTGTTGCTCTTCACGCAATCTATTTGCTTCATTGTCGACAGCTCGTTTTGCGTTCTTTTCCTGAATACCCTCAAGGCCAGCTGCCTCCAATGACTGTTGTTGCTGTTGTTGCTGTTGCGAGAATTGAGGAGGTGGGATTTCGACAGATTGCGTTGGAGGTATCGTGCGCGGCGCATATACGTCGTTTCTGGTGATCGTCGAGGGGATCGGCGGCGGGGGACCGTCGTCCAGTAGAAGAGGGAAATAGGAAGCTCTCGAATCGCTGTTTGATAATATCTCGGAATTGTCCTCGGACACGAGAGAATACATCGACTGACGAGACTTTGCCTTGTTCGGATTATTATTAGCATTACTGGGGGCGGATTTTTGGAATTGAAACTGGTCTTGGGATGGCGGAGGCGAATGGATGGGGTAAGGTGAGTTCCTCGGGGTCATCGCCATAGGCGAATGGGCAGAATTTGGAGATGCATCGCCGCGGTTCCGGCTCGTGGTTCCAGAAGATCCAGCTCGAGAAACCTCAGGTCTAGGAGGCCTTGGCGGTGGTCCAAGTCTCGCGGGCTTGGGCGTAGCGGCCTGGTTTGCGGTGGGGGAATCTTCGTCGGTGTCCTGGGGTGGGGGCATGGGAAGAGCTTTATCAAGAGCCAGGGAGTTATTGCTACTCGTCGTCTTCGGTTGCGTCCTAGTTTTTTTCCGCCGCCTTGTCATCAATGTTTCATGACAGCTCATGCAGAATATCCCCTGAGAAGTACGAGCATAACGCAGATTTTCGATTTTCCGCTTGCAGTGGCGGCATCTGAAGCATCCAGCACAGAAGGCCTGGTCACCGGTGAGGATTGCCAAATCCTCGATTTTGTTCCCACAGGCATTGCAGCTATAGGTACAGCTGTTGCAAATCAAAGAACCATCACCGAGCAAAAGCAGGTTCGCATCAGAATCGAGCAGTGTACCGCAAGTATTGCAGCGGAAGCAGTCGATATGCCACCTATTGCCGGCGAGCTCGAAAGCTTTCCCTTCCTCCAAGATCTACCGAAAAGATGATTTGTCAGCAAGGACTCCATGCCAAAAGTGTCGATACCGATAAGAGAGAAGATGAGAGAGCCGCAGATATCACGCACCTCTCCGCAGCCCTTGCAGGGGTATGAAGCATCGTCAATGATGTCGGAAGGCGAGCCAGGTGGATAGCCGGGGGACTCCATCATATTGTCCAAGCTGGCAGCAAAGGTTCAAAGGCTACCGGCCCGATTAGTGGTCGTGCCGCGGGTGTGAGCAAAATAACTCTGCCGACTGGCGTGTACGGATGTGGTTGGGTGAGTTGTTGGCAGACAAAGGTCGAGCTCAGAGGAAGAGACGACCAACGGTTGGTATTCTGGAGACCGAGAGCTGGCCTGACGGGGAACAGTGCAGCTATGGAGAGCGTCGAAGAGGAGCAGCGACTCGGTTTATGGCCCAAGATGCCAATTACCGAAAGGGAGACTGGTTCCGGTGGAGCTGAGGTGGACAGGAGTAAAAGGTGGTCGACCGAGCAGCTGAGCTCCAGGTTGCTTTGCTTTGCTTAGTCCAACAACACCAAACGGGCAGAAACACAGTGCGACGCCGAAAGCGGGAAGGTGGATGCACCGGGTCGAACGAGCGGATAGGGTTAGATTGACGACGACAGGAGACGACGAGGACGTCTTCTAGAGAAAGAGCGTAGACGGTCAGTTCGAATGGTCTGTCTGTCTGTCTGTCTGCGAAGAGGGAGGAAGCGAGAGCGAAAGAGGTGCCCGGGAGGGAGGTTGGTTTGGTGGGAAAGAAGGGGCAGGAGCGAGAATGAAGAAGAAGAGAAAGAAGGATGCGAGCGAAGTGTGTGAGAGGGCCAACCACCAGTGTGCACCACCTACCTTGGGATAGTGACCTTGGATACCTTGAATACCTTGGACACCTTGGAGGCCTGCTGATACTAAACAGGCAAAATATGGAATACACTATATACGGACGGCGCAATGAGAATTAATCTAATCCATCGACTGCCAACAGCCACAGGTCACGTCAGGTCAGGTCAGACGGGAAAAGAGAGCACTGCCTCGAGTCCACTGCTGCTAACTAACTATACGAAAAGCTGGGTCAGCCGTTGCGAGCAGTAGCGGAATGTTAACAGTGAATCGAGAGGTTCAAGAAGCCTGGCCGACTATCGCGGTAAGCGCAGGCTAACGGAGACACGACTCTTTTCTCTTCTTTCTCTCTCTCTCTCTTCTCTCTGTAGCTAGTTACGGGGTATACGACGTGTGGGGTTAATATCAGACTGACCTCTGGGCAATAAAAGTGCTCTATCAATAGCGGAAAGGGTAGGCCCTCAAAGACAGCGGGTGGCTCGGTACTTCAGGATAATGTAGCCGAATGAGACGACATGGGCCAGGGCCAAGCTTGACAGACACTGCAATAGACGGGACCAAACGACAAGAGACAAAGGGAACGGAAAGTAATCGCCGGGAGAGGGAAATGGAGAGAGAGAAAGGACGGTGGTGATGCCTATGATATGTGATGAACCAATTGACAGTGCATAGTGTACTTAGGTACATACATAGTCGATAACTGCGGGTTGCTTTGGTTGAATGGGACTTGAAGCTGGTTCTGTCTCAATGGCCTGGCCGACTTGCTTTTTCCTCGTTACACTTCCGTCCAAACTTCAGCGACCACCCAGCAAAAAACTCTAAGGCCCAATCAGAGGGCCCGCTCCTTCACACCACTGGAAGGGGAGGTCATTTTTTCGCTTCTGCGACATCGATAGCAGGGGGCTCAAATCAAACTCAGGAACGAGGTCCTTGTGTTCGATCTCATCCAGGGGGTCGTCTACATGTCCAGCCAAATGCAAAGCCTCCCCCTTCCGTCCCTTCTTCCTTGGTTTGTCGCAATCGCGAGCTGCGGTACGAGATGCCATTCGGGGTCTCTGTGATGATTATCATAACCGCCACGGATCCGACAGATGCATTAAAATGGTTGGTTGTCCCTGACTTTGTGAGATTTGATATCACGGGCCACCATGTCGATATGCAGGTGCCATTTCCCTTGGTTGTTTGTGATATCGAAATGTACACGTACATGTACCTACATATCTGTAAGTATGGCTATAGTACATGTGCCAGCCGCACAATCGTACAATAGGGAACAACCATATCACGCCGTTCAACAAGCTCGCAACGTGAACTCAACGCGCATGAATCTGTGAAAAATACAGATCCCCTTTTTTTCCTGTCTTTGTTTGCAGAAAGAAAGAAAGAAAGAAAAGCCATAGTAGCATCACTAGCTTGAGATCCTAATCATGCAACTAACGTTCGGACCCTCTGCCATGAACTCGAGCACCTGTAGAAAGGAACCTTGCAATGATCTCAAATTTCAAGTCCAAGCCATCACCTATCACAGGATTATTTTAGGAAGCTCTGAACGATTGGTGCGGCAATAAACCTATATCATAGCACCCATTATAATATACCTCTCCCACTCACTCACTCACTCTTACTCTTTCCCTCTCACTTAAAGTACAAATAATTATAGTTGATCCTTGAATCCGGTCGCGAACTGTATCGAACTAAACGGCAGTCGTCTCCGGTCAATAATGAAGACACTCGTAAAGATTGATCTGATGTCGGATGAGGGTCTGCGACTCTTTCCTTGCTGGCCCTACTGCTTTCGGTATTTTCAGGGCATCCCCCAATCCGTCAGCAGACCCGACGATCCAATCTATCTGCGATATCGAACCGTCTTCAGGGACTCCTCGGTTGTTTTCAGCAGGCCCTATCGCGCTGCGCCAGTGCAAAACAGGCGAGGCCCTCTGTTTTAACCCTTGTCGGTTTTTCTTGGCCCACCCGTCCTTGAACAATAAATAAAAACTACCACTTAGCTCGCTGCGCCGGGTGGGCCGTTGGCAGCATTCATACACCGTACGGCTAGAATTAATAAGAAATAATTGTCGCAAGCCTCCTGATTACGCGATTCTTATTTGCAGCTTCTTGCGGAGGTGGATAATTGAGTACGTACATGTATGTGCATACATTACATATAAAGCAAAGATCCGGAACAAGCTTTCAAAAGACCATGAACTTTACTCGCAGGATAGTATTAATAAGCTCCAAGTTTGTCTAGACTTTTGTAAAAAAGAATGGCGCCCCTGATTCAGCATCTTGAACTCTGAACCCAGATCCCGATACTAAACCTAGATACACGTGTGCACACCCGTTAATTTCTAACTATTGTTTGCAGAACCACCTAAATTGAGGTTTTTAAGAAAAAAAAGAAGATCCGAACCTGAAAACCAAGTAGAATAGCGCCTACCCCGGAAGAAAAAAAAATACGGAATCTCCTGCATTGTGCAGGAGACAGGCTAAATTATATCTTGTGCATTGCATGCGATTGTGATATCACAACCAGTTTCTACTCCCCTGCGCATATGCCGTCCGTGTACCCACTCTGCCCTGCAGTTTCTCTTTTGCACCGCCCCTCCACCTCCAACTCCACAGGTACCAGCAGGTTAAAAGAAAGAAAAAAGAATCCCTGGTGGCGCCATTCCGCCCAATGCACGCAAGCAAGATAGGGTTTATAGATATATGTGTGTCTATAGTATTCCAGCTATATGCACGGCATCAGCTATACTATATGATGGGCCAATGCGATATATATACCTCCAGATCTCGTACGATGCGATGGATCGTTCAAAAGAACCCGTCCGGTCTGGGATCTTAGAAAGAAAGAAAAAAAGATACAGGCAAATCTGGAGATATATAACGGCCTGTGATATACCTACCACCGTGCCATCCATGAGACAATCAAACCGCCATGGTCGGATCGGAAACCCACCTCACCTCCCTGCCCTTGTCCGGTATATATACCTGTCGCACCTCCGTTCATTCCAATATGATATAGGATCGACCTTGAGCAATTCTAACCGGGATCGTAACATCCAAACCCATTTTTTTTCGATTAGGAAAGCCCGGATAACAAAGATAGCAAAGCCACCCAGGTTTATCCAACAGCTAACCGGCATCGAATTAATGAACGAATGGATGAATAGTTTTGCAATTGATGAACTTGTGCTCAATCGATCATAATGGAGATATACTGGCTATACCGTAACTTACACACATAGGACTCTAGATCTATCTCATATATACACCTTGAAAACAAAAAGAAATAGTAGCTACGTATACACGAAATGTATGAGAAACACCCCATTACTCCCTCCCATCGTCCTCCTCCTCACCGACCTTCACCGCCTCCAGCAACTTCCCCAACCCCACAATATCCTGATAACTCGCCACCGTACCATCGTTATACCCCTTCAACAGCCCGTCCATATCAGCCTCCGTCATCCCGGCGAGCTCTTCAAACCCCCATTCCTCACAAACCCGACTCATCCACTCCATCCGCTTCGCCCCATCCCCTTTCCCGGGAGCCAACACCCTCAACTTCCTCCTCAGCTCGCCAACTTTAACTATCGCAGCGCCAGTATCGCGGGGTAACGACTCCGCCACCTTGCGCCGAATCATAGCTGCGAGTTTCGGTCCGTTGCCGTTGGTGGATACCATGATCTGTAACGGTCCATCGCGGTGGGTGCTGCCGAAATAAAAGTCGCATTCGGGGGGTACATCGGCGACGTTGACGGGGATCTTTTGTGCTTTGCAGAGCGTATAGATCTCTGATGAGGCGATGGGGTCGTCGATGGCGGTGAGGACGAGGTTGAGCGATGGCGAAGCCAGGTCTGATGGGTGAAAGTTGCGCGGGTGGTAGGATATGCGGTCTGGGTAGGTTCTTATGCGGTGGGCGGTTTCTGGGTGTAGGCCAGAGGCGGGGCAGACGAGGGTTATTAGGGCATCGGCGTTGAGGAGGTGGACGAGACGGGTTGCTGCGACCTGGTTTTACAGAAAACCAAAGACAAACAGAGAGATGGTTAGTATACATTATGTATTGAATTGATTGATTTTTTGTACGTGCAGGTGTGTAGTTGTAGGTTGCAGCTTAAAGATTGGAGAGGCTATGTTACATTTCCGCCGCCGACGAGGAGAACGTGTTTATTCCGAACTTGCCAGGCGAGAATGAGGGAGCCGCCGGGGGTAATTGGCGGAAATTCGGATGGATCGGAGTCTGGGAAGTCGGGGATGACTGATAATGGGTCCTCTGGTTCCGACTCTTTCGTACCGTCGAGGTCGTTCGACATTATTGCTAGCTTGTGAAGCTTCAGGTAGCTCGAGTTGACGTTGAAGCTCTAGCTGGATGTTGCGACAACTGGCAAGGTATGGTGCAGGACAAATATGTGGTCGTGAATCGAGCTATTAGAAAAGATGCGCAGATACGAGGTATTGTCTTGTTTTATAACATAACGTGCGATCAAGGACCAGCCTAGCTTGCCCAGGAAACTTATTATTGTTCCTCGGAGAAATCGAGAACAAATGGATTGCGTGTTTTCGATAAGGCGACGCAGATGTCGTGCATAATCGATAAGGATGGGGGCGAATTACCCGGATAGGAAGGCCGAGCTAGGCTGGTTTAGGCAAATGGGTCGACGAATCATAACTCTATCACTTATAATTCCGCTTTGGACAAAGACATTTGAGGGCTGCAGTCGGTTGTAGCCACGAGCCTGAGTGGGGGGGTTCCATTCCCAACGGAGATAAATCGATACGAGCTTACACCTGTAAGCTTATTGGAGTCTGAGATTAGATCTATAGATATCAGCATCTGACATCTATTTGACAAATGGTCGTATTCGTATATTTTACATGTATACCATCAACAAGCAGTGCACCTAGGATTTAGAAGCAGCAATCTGATGCAAATGGGTCACTAGATATAGAGTCGAATTATTGTTAGAATAGGCAGCTTGTATCCCGAGGTACGAAAAATCGATCGGACGGCAGCTTGGTCGTGAGGATGGTTCGACCCGACCCGCCAGCCAGTTAGCGACCAGGTACGCCGGCACGTGAGCAGGCGCTGTAGGCTGGTGACAGGCGATGCATGGTTGGCCCTTGGCTCTCTGAAGGCGAAAGGCGGCATGGTTGCAGGACGATATGTCAACGTAATGCAGCACATGCCGGTTTAAAAAGTGTGTGTGCGCGAAGGAGCTCCCAGCCGAGCGAAAGAAAGAGGAAAAAGCGAGAGATCGGGCCGAGCTTAATTGTAGAAAATTAAGAAACAGGAAGAGTAAAAAAAAATTAGAGTGAGAAATAGTAAGAAGGAACTTTCGGGTAGCGATATGCATTCAATTGGATTTTTTTGGGGGGGGTTTTCCCTCCTGCTTGCCGAGTGCGAGAACTGATTAGGAAGGGCGGGTGGGTCTAACCAAAATCGCGAGGCGAGGTCGGAAAATGGAAAACTGGGAGAAAATAGTGTTCTGGCTGGGAGCTCGCGAAGGTCTTCCGTCTGCAGAGTAAATAGGAAAAGTCAAAATAAGAATACTATGCCATCCGGTGTCACAGGCAGATGACCCACTAATTACACAGGGCAGACTGTTATTATGACCTTGGGGACTGTCCATATACTTAGCAATTAATTAGCTTAGCTTAGCTCGGGCATATGGCAATATCGAGCGGAGGGACGTGACGGCTAGTTGTATTTCCATCTTCGTGTCTGTCCGCGTGAGTGCGGTTCGAGACTGCCAAAGACTGCCAGTTTTCGCGTCCGGCAGCTGCATAAACTCGTGCTCTCTCTAGAGTACCTGCGGAAAACCTTTTCTCTTCTCGCTCCCGTCGTCGGTGGTAGCCATCGACAGGACATCTTTTTAATTTCAGGTCGGAAGAGCACGTACAGTGCATGATAGTGATAGTTTTACCACAATAAAACCCCTCTCGATCAGTGCCCACCAGTGGATCGATCAGTCGGACTGCGACGATTATTCCCGTCCGCTGCTCGATTGATTGATTGATTTGATTGCCTGTGGTAGTGGTGGTTCATTCACCGATTTACACGCCGACAGGCCTGCCAGGCGGACACGAGGGCCTCCCTGGTCTCCACCGGACGAGACTTTTTTCTCGCACACAGCACACTAAAATAACACGGCTCGAGATCCATCCAGTCCAGGTCTGGCTGTCTGTTTTTTCTGGTTCTTTCGGTACAGTCGAAGGAGAGAAGGGCACCAGACTTCTCTTTCGATACAATCTCTCTCGCTTTCTGTCTATCCGTCTGTCGACACTCGCTCGCTCTCAGCTTGGTTATTTGTTTATATCTCTGCTCTTTCCCACGGACAACCAGACTGCAATCGCTGCGGCGAAACAAATAAACACGGTACATACATTCTGCTCTCTCTCTCGTTCACGTTCACGAGAAAACACTGCATTCACCTCTTTTTTTTTTTTTTTGGCTTTCTTTTTTCTTTTTCTCTTTCCTCATTTTGCAGACGCTTTGCTCTGTGGATATGTTTTTTTAACCCACTAACCTTCGAACGTAGGAACCAAATATTGGAGTTGCAATCAAAAACGGGAGGAGATGGAGGCAAAGTCGGCTTCCATCACTCCACCGACCGCTGCTGCTAGCACTGGTGCTGGTGGTGCTGGCGGTACTGTTCTGGAAAGCATCGTTGAGGGCCCGACAACACCCATCGACCTTTTGGCGGAGGCCACCCAGCTGGCTCGCGAGGCATTGGCCCATCACGCCAAAGCCCAGCAGCAGGCTCAGCAGCAGGCTCAGCAGCAGGCCCAGCAACAGGCTCACACTCCCCACGCGTCAAACCCCGCTGCAACCCAGCCATCCCACCAGAACTACAACCAGAACCAGCTCTCCACCCCCAATTCTCGGGCCCCCGCTCCAATCGACAGCAAAAAGCTATCGCAAAATGCCATTCCTGCTCCAAACCATAAAATGCAGGCTCCTCCGCTCTCAATTCCAAAGTTCGACACAACAGTGAAGGCACAAACCCCGCCTTCCTCCCAGCAGCAGCAGCAACAGGAGGACAACAAAAAGGACGTCAGCACACCTGTCGATGAGACGGCCACTGCTGGAACCCCTCCGGACCAAATGCTCATATCACCCGCGGTAGCTGTCACGCCGCATCCCAACATTGGCACCAAGCGCACCTCATCTGGCGCCATCAAAGCTCCCAGCACGTCGCTGCCTGCTACACCCTATCAACCTAACAATGCATCTCCTCGAAACGGTCGAGAACGGATAGGCGAGGTATTCTCCCATGCTCGGCCGCATGTGCTATATTAAGGCGATTTAATATCCCAGTACGTGCTAATGGTATCTCTTCGTCCGCACGAAATATAGCTGTCTACGCAGTTGCGGTCGAGACTGTCCTACGCCATGATCAAGATGCAGAACGGCCTCCAGGGCCAATCCTTTGATCAGGTCGAAAACTTTATCGCTGAGAAGCGGCAGAATCGTCTTTCCCAGTCTCCATCAATGTCTGCTGCCCCCACACCCCTCATCCCAGCTGCCCCCATCGGATCCAGCCACACCACCGCTGCCAGCCAGGCACTCAAACGCCAGACCTCGGTCGATAGTTATTCAGGTGGGTTGGGTATCTCGCTCATGCCGTTACCACTTCCTGCCAGTCCTCGAACACCTCACGGTAGGATGGGACGGCATTCTCGTACTACCAGTGACCCATCTGCAATGTTTTTGGCACCTGCGGCGAACATTGCTTCACAGCAGGACCCCAACTACTGGGTGAAGCCCCCGCCGTCACCACTCCCCTCGAATGTACGGGGTACGGCCAAAGGTCCACCCGGCCAGTCGGATTCGTTCGCTGCAAGATTTCAAATGTCTCCCGGCCGTCATTTGGCACCTGCAGCTCCTATCCGTCACCATGGCCGGTCAGCTAGCGGACCTGGACACCACACCCTACCAGCCCGGAGAGGGAGGCTTCCACCACCTTCTCTGCCCAAGACATTCAGCAACATGTCAAATATGAGCACCGGATCAAATATATCCTCCGCACCAACCGAAGTTCTGAGCGTGGTCGATGAACCGTCGTCACAGACTATCCCTCACAGCTCATCAGCTGCTATCCGTCCATGCACACCCGTCAGAACAAACACTTTGACAATGGAGCAGGACGCTGTAGAGTCCTTGATGTTCCTGTCATCGCCGGGGCATTCGCAACACCGAGGATCGAGACCAGCTTCCAGGTCTGCAGTTTCAACCCACCAGCCCCAATTTCAAAGTCAGTTGATACAACAGGTGTGGAACGGGAGCCATACGGACCAAGAGGGTGATTCCTTTATGGGAGAGACAGCCACAAGCACGATCATTGATGATGACGAGGTTAGGTTGGTGGAAGAGGATGATGAGCTGGATAAAGAGCTAGACAGAGAGAGGAAGAACCAAGAGTATGTGGAACCGGACACTGACCAGGAACTGCGGAGAGTGGTGAACGGGATGGCAGCCTCTAACAGGGTCGTAACCCAGGATAGAAGTGATCAGATTGCACGGGTGAAAAGGGTAAAGACGATGGAGGAGGTGCTGAGTGCAGCGGAGAGAGCCGATGCAGCTGCACATTGGCAGTATACTTCTGGCACAGACAAGTCGGCGGCAGCGCCGGTTGCGCCGAGTCCAATGCTGAGTAATTAAACTGTCCTCTCACTATCAGGTGAGCGAGTAAAGTAAAGTGATTAGCTAGAAATACCCCCCTTGATTTTTTTGATGCTGTAAGTATTTTTTTCCCTTTCTTTTTGTTCGTCTCCCTCTATACCCACTTTACGAATTTCCTTGAAAAGGTGATTTTAATCGTCCTGTTCTCCCCGCTTATGAAAACCACGTACTTGATACCAACCAACCTGCGGGGTTATTCCCGCCTGCTACCGTTGTTTCTGTATCCTTTCCTTTGATAAGGCTGAAAACTCCAGAATGAGAACCTTCTGGTTCGTCATCTCTGGTCTGATTCGTAGCACCAGCGTTGACTCTTTGGATTATTTGTCTTGGTATCCTTGTGTACTTTTAGTGTATAACGACAGTTAGACGAACGAATATTTAGAGAAGAGAGGCTGTATATTTTGATCCGACAAAACCCTCGTACCGTACCTTACTTTTTAGACTTCTAGCATGCAGCTTGCAGCTTGCATTGCTTCGTGCATGTCGTCTGTCCCACTATGATGCGTTGAGGCGCGGGGCGGACATGGCCTGACCTTACCTTCAAAATTAACAAACCATCTCTAAAATATTCCGATCCCACCACAGCCTCTCTCTCCCCTCTCCCTTTCATCCCGTCGTCATCATCAAACCACTCGTCTAGTTTCTACTTGAACACTCTCAACTGCAAAGTCCTCGTAGAAACAAAAGTCCACGACCTTGTCTCGCGCTCTTTTTCTCTCTCGTCTGTTTAATATTCATGTACCAGCACTTGCTCTATCACGCTAACCACTCAAGCTTCTTACCTGGTTTTGTTCCTTTCAGCCCCATAGTATTTCTGCTTCCGACCAAACACAGCCCTGGTTTAGGTACGGGGGACCGTAGGCCCTGATTGGTCCTCGACGCAATTAAGACCGGCTAACTGCATTTAACAATCATCCTTTTCCTAACCCTATCATCTGAATCCTCGTCAGCAACAACATCATCATCATTATTCATTCTGTCTTTGAGAAAGAGAAGAACAAAGTAAAATAAAAGAAACAAGCCAAACAAGACGCCACGCTAGCAGGATCACAGAAGTTATAATTATCAAAGCGATGACATCTGCTAGTGGAGGCGTGATGCCTCAGTTTACTAACACGCAGTTATCGGAAGAAGAGGAACGACTCTCCCTTGAAAAGCTAGTGCAGTTACGCGATGTTGTCCGCTCCGGCCAGCATGCGAAGTTTAGACCAAAAGGAGCCATCGTTACACCCCTCGGCCAGGATAAATCGAATGCCATTAACCACAAGAACGCGAACCAAAATGGGGTGCCGCTGGCGACTGCTGCTGCTACTGTTATGAACAATACCATCGATACAACGGCTCGACCGATACCCGTATTCACGGGTTCGATGCCAACCCCAATGAAAGGAGAGCAGAATGGAGGAAGAGCCGTAATCACTGTGTCTGGGAAGGATGCTCCGCACCAAGTTGGCCAGAACGGCGGGAGGGATCAAAGGGATGATCGATGGCAGCAGCAGCAGACACAGCAGCAGTTACCGCAACAGCAATCCCAGGGACAGAGGCTGCCTCTGCATCAACAGAAGCCCCAGAACCCACCGCAGCAATGGGAACATCCTCAACCGTGGATGATGCCGCCGCCACCAGGACAAGCCCAAATGCTAGGGAGTCAGGAGGAACTCAATGCTTTTGCACAACGGTTTCCCATGCTCCCTGTCCCGCCGCCGCCGTTTGATCTACCACCCGGCTTCCCGCAGTTGCTTCCCGTGCCGCCGCCACTACCTCTACCTGTACCTGGACAGCCTCTGCCGGTGCAGCCCTTGTCAAATCTAATACAAGCTACTAATCAAAACCCAACACAGCCTGACCTAATGGCCGTAGACAAGCCGATAATAGACAATCGCATACCTGAACAGAGAGAGCGTGAACCTGGTATCCAGCAGCGAAGGAACGACAACAGCCAAACCACTCCACCTGATATTTCCCTAGTCGGTACTGACTTACAGGCAAGCTTGAAGAAGGCCCAAGAATATGCAGCCACGTTGCCCCCAAAGCCGGCTGTTGGACAGAAACAGAATCTACCAAATACAAATAAACAGCAACAGCTACCTGACAAGAACCGCAATAATGGCGGGGTGGCTTCTCCAATATCTAGTACATTCGCAGATAGACGTGATGATGAGAAACAGAACTACCAGAGACAGGTCCAGCGTGATCATCGACAATATGGTGACAAGCGAAGTGGAGAGCCTCTGCGTAAGACTGCTATGACCAATACTCTTAGTGCCAAGGAAGACCGTCGAGAAGCTCAGAGAGACCGACAGTCAGACCGAGAGCGTGAGAGAGATAGAGACAGAGAACGATGGGCGGCAGCCGGCGATAATCGAAACTTCAATTTCAAGGTTCTTTTAATCTCCTCGTCCGGTGCAAGCAACATGGGATATTTCAAAGAAATAAAATATATTGTTAAACTAATTTGTTACATGCTTAGAAACGAAAATCACACTCTCCAGCCTACGATGATGTGCGATCCAAAAGTCCAACTTTTGCCGCTCCACAGCCTATTCGCTCTGTAGACGCTCTCATCCGTTCTCACGACCATCATAAAGTTATGGATGTTGATGAAGGGGATGAGGATCAAAAGAAACGAGCTAACAATTCCAAAGATGCTACCAAGCTCCAACAGAATGTTGAGAAGAAATTTTCGCCTCCTCCTCCACCTATCAAGAGGGAACCTCCACCGCCATCCCCCGTTGTTACTATCCCTCGAGAATCACCCACTCTCGAACCTCTCTCTCCTGGCAGAGCTCGCGCTTATGGTGTTCCCCTGCAGGAGCGCTATCCCGTGCATCCGGGAGCTAGGCAGCCGGGATACGCTCGCTACCGTGAGCATTATCCCCCTCCTATGATGGGGTATTCTCGTGGTCCTTATGAAGCGAATTATGAATACCCACCCCAACCGCCACATGCCCGCGACCCCCGCCCTATTTCTCCTCGAAGAGTATACCTGGGTCCGGAAGGACGTGGATACGCACAGGAGTATGTCTATCAAGATCCTTATCAAGACCCTTATTATCCTTACCCTCCTCGCCGTTCTGGATCGCCGCCTCCACCTCTTAGGGGACCAGGGCCAAGGTACAGATACGAACATGAAGATAGAATCCCAAGGGGACGTTCGCCGTCTCCAAGGGGCTCAAGCAGAATACCTATGGCTCGTCCTCGACGATCTAGTAGATCAGTTTCACCTGGTCGAGAACGGCCTCCACCGCGAGCCAGTGCTCCGCCGGCCGAATCGGCAGAGGAACCACGACAGGAACGAGCGCTCATTAGGGCCTCAGATGCACCTCATTATGCTGACTATCCGCCTTATAATCGGTCGATGGTTCCTTACGATCCTTACGGCGACCCGTACCGACCAGTTATCATTAGAGAACGGGTCCCGGTTTATGTCACTAGGGTTGTTTATGTCGACTCCAATGATCCAGAAGGGAGGCCTTACAGACCACGATCGCCGGGATACGCTCCTGCTCATGCGCCTGCCCCCCCTCCACCATCAGCTGCAGCACACGCTCATGTACACCCATCCCATGCCCCTCCTCCCTCACATGCCCCTCCAATTTCTCATGCACCACCACCTCTCCCTCCCCACCCAGCACGTAGGTATGTCGACGATCCAGATGTTGTGATGAGTGACAGAGCATACAGAGAAAGAGATTACGATTACGGCCCGTATGAGCGTGGATATGGAAGAGAATATACAAGGGAATACCCGCCACCGCCTCTACCACCTCAACCGTCGCATCATCATCCGCACCATCCGCCGCCGCCACCTTCTATGGCACATGCGAGAGATGGGTACGTAAGAGAGTATCAGATGGCGCCACCAGCTAGAGAAGAGGAAAGGGAGCGGGTATTTAGGGAGAGGGAGTATAATGGCCCTGGGCCGGGTGGTGCAGGGGGGCATGCGCCACCGCAGGCTGCACCGAGGGATGTGGAAGATGGGAGAATGCCGTATGTAAGAGATGGGAGGGGTGGAGTGCCTTCGGGTAGGTATTCTTAGAATACCAGTTCCCTTTATTTTCTGGCATTTCCCCCCTCTTTCAAAGTGCTACATGTGAACTCGAACGTTCATACTGGTAAAAGGTATTCTTTCGTTAAACTCATAATATAACATGCCATTGACGTATTCTCTGCTCGTTACACTTCTTTTGTTATTTTTATTATTATATGCATACATCCATGCATAAATTGCATAGCGGGTCTTGTGGTATTTAGGATATCTTATACCGTAGCTACCTCGTTTCTATAACTCTTGAGGAAAGATACTGAATGCCTCTTCTTTCTATAGATCTAGCTTCTTCCTGCATTCTTGTTTCACAGTATAATTTTAACCTGTATCCGAATCTTACCATTAGATATTATAATAAAAGTCTTTATTATTATTAACCCGTATATTTGGCATACAACCTCTGGTCCTAGAGATCAAGATGGGTTTGTTGCTGTGTTTAAGGTTATACAGTAAAAAGACAGAGATTTCCTGGTGGTTGTCAACGTTGGAATGAGTACAATGGGGAAGATTGATTATATAATTACAATGGTATCTAAATGATGGCAACTAATTCTCAGATGATAAATATACCCCATATATCTATAATTATGAAGATAGGAAATAGAAACAGGTTAGGTATTGATTTGTCCAATATGGATCGGTCTCGTTCCCAGTCTCTATCTACTAAGCAAACACACACTTGGTAGGCGGATTCATCAACGGTATACTAGTACCTTTATATTTGAACCGCGAGGTTGACAAATAATACCACGATCGATTAGTCGTCATGCAATGCCATTTCCCCTCGTCATTGTAATTAATTTACGTCCATATTGCATTTCTACTGCACCGAGAAAGTCTTGGCTTCAAAGAGAGGCTAGGGAGGTTGGATATCGGATGTAGCGCCGGAATACCCGGTCCTCATCTAGATTTAGGGTATTCCAGCCGGATCCGGCCCGTGCAAATAACGAAAGAAGAGGACTCAACGGGTCCCCGAAGTTAAGCCGGCTTTTTTGCCACCCGGATCCCGAGCTCTATGCTTTTCGTTCGACTGAGCTGAGGACCCGAAAGGAAAGAAAGAAAAGAAAAGAAAGAAAGAAAGGGAGAATTAGCGCGAAATGTTTTCAAGAAAGGAGGGAAATCCCTTTCGTATCTGGCAGTCGGAGCCGCTGAGACTAGCAATTCGATTAGTATTATGTATGGGTTTTAAGTCTACAGAATAACACATGTATATACAAGCACAAGGCAACAATGGAGCTCCTTTATTTGAATTTTTTTTTCTTCTATTCTACTTACTATGTACAAATCCTTTTGTCTTGTGGTTGTTGTTATCTTGTTTTTCAGGTCAGTTCTTTTTTATTACGATGACAGCCTAGTAGAGTATAGCTTGCAAGACTTTATACGAGAAGAGAGAGTAAACCCGACGGCAAGCGAGCCAATAGACTTCGGATATGTAAAACGTGGTATCGAATTGTATCTTTTTTGTGTGTGTGTCTACTTTGTTTTAGAAAGGTTTTAGAAGGACTTGTATTTTAGAATAGCTATAGCTTGTGATCGAAAAAAAATTTAAAATTTAAACTTTCGGGGCTATACTAGCATAGATCGGTATGCTAGTTATACTAGTGCCCTTTCCCAAACGGCCGCGCGGTTTGATATCGATACACATACTTACTTACCTTCCAGGTATCTGCGAATCTGGCGGGGTGTTTTTTCCTTCTTGGTTGTTGTTTGAACCACCTTCCAAAGTCGGATCGAGGAGTTCGAGCAGGCTGTATAAAAAATTTTTCTGGTTGAATCATGCTATGTAGTCACGACCCAGAGCTCATGAGAAATGTGCATTCTTAGATCGTGATCTCGGGAAATGCGAAAGAAAATGTGAGTTTGCAGGAAAGGAAGAGAGTTCTATTGCTAGCAATCTGAAATATGTGTGGGTGTATTCTGTTTTGCTTCCCAGGAAATCCAAAGCTGTATGCCTTGTTGCATACATCCCGCTGCATCCTTCGACGGCTTCTTCTCGTATATGCATGCATGTGGTGCATATACTAGCAGGGCATTGGAAGAAGGGAGGTAGATGATAGATGTTTAATTGTCAATTCGTGAGAAACGAAAAATTTGCTTTACTAGACAATTACCAGTAGGTCACACGAGCGATTATAATAAAACTTGATATATGGTAATCTCTTAGACATCAGTCTCAGGAAAACACAGGTGCAACAGAGAAACTGAGCTAACAATGCAAATATGTAGTTAAAAGATCGGGATTTACGTATGTGGCTGACATTTGACAACTAATTTGCTAGGTTGTTTGGATATTAGATTTACAGATCTTTGCATAAATCTCTCTTTTTGGAGGGGAGGGGGGCAGGGAACACCGATGTTCGCGAGGTGGGATTTTTGTGTATCGCGGGATCTGATATGATACTAATCGACGAAAAATTGGTAGAGAGTAGGGTAACGTAAGGTTATTTTACTAGGTGCTCTCTCTAAGGCATACAGGGCGAGTTTAGGCAGGAGAAAGCGGCGTCTATGGCTGTTAGTTGGTTGACCAGGAATAATTTTTTTCGACAGATTTAGGGATTGACATGTTCGCAAAACGCGGATTGTTAATGCTCCGAAAAGAAAGGTTAAGACCGGAAGATTGATACCAGCCCTATGCAGCCAAGTGGGGTTTCTCTCTTGTTCGAAAAGAAAGGATCGCATCGAAAATGAGAAAAAGGCAGTTTGATGGGAAGGTCCTTGGTTACTCATCTGCGAAAAAAAGAAAAAAGAAAAAGAAAAAAGAAAAAGAAAAAAGGCAAGAGCTTTTGAAAGGGCGATATCCTTGGAATGGAAGAAGAAGGGAAAAGAGGCAGCAGCAAGTGTATCTCCACAAATATGGAGGCAAATGACAGGGTTGTCATTTTCATATTTCTGGTCTGACTTTTTTGGGTTGATTTAGAGCAACGACAAGGGCTGGACGTTGAAATAGGCTTCCCGTTTTCAAATTATGGAATTTAGACTTCTTGCGCGAGTTGGTCAGGAGATTTTACCCGGACGATCGTACAAGCAACGGGTTCTTTTTTTAATTCAATTGTGGGGTAAACTTTTCTTTCGAGATCCCAAGTTCTAGTCATCCGGAGACAGTTAGAAGAGAGGGTCCTGCTCCGAAAGGCATGGTCGTTAAGGTTTGTCGTTGGTAAGTGAACTATTTGATGTGGCACAAAGTGGAGACAACAACTAAACAGGAGTCAATTGACAGCTAAAGAGTTGCAGTTCTGGATGTTGTTTTATCAGTCGCTAGTTGCCTGATATTATAGTTTATCTGAAGACTTGTTAGTTTTGCGCTGAAGGGAAAGTAGTTGGAGAGGCTTATTAAATCAAGCAAGTGGGCTAATATTGGTTCCTTCCTAAATAGCATTGATGGAAAACGGTCTGTGGAGAGTTTCTTTTGGCCGTTGCGCATAGTTATGCAAGCTCTGGGATGGCCGATGTCTAAAACCTGGTACTGCGGTGACGATCCGATTGGGGAAAAAACACCATGAGGATGATAATTGTGAAAGAGAGTCATTTTTACATTGTGAAAAACAAGAGATTGTAATACGGGAAGGACAGCCAAAGTAGGCTTTGAGTTTCGGGATGCCAGAAACGGGTGTTCCTGCATGGTGTGCATATGCAGAAGGCATGTAAGCGGAACGCCGCTTTCCGGAGGCGAACCTGCAATCTGCAACTTAGTGGGTTTAGCGATGCTGAGACGGTCCAAGGCACAGCGGCTGCTGCGCACCGAAGATAGAGAGCAGCAGCAGCAGGTCGCACGGGAAGCTGTCAGATTTACTGTTTTGAGGCGATGGGCCAGCAAGCCATCAGATTTGAGTATAGAAATCGCGTGAAAAGCATGTTGCGATTTGTGTTGTATGCACTTGCATTAGAGTTTGCTTTGAGAGCCAGGAAGAACGAGAAGAAGGCAATTGTTGCAGTGTCTCGGGAAGCTCGGTAAGTTAAAAACATTGCAAGCTTTGGTTAATTAGATGACGACATGCTCAGATGCAAGGTTCGCCGGTGGCAGTGGCAGTGACGGGCAGCAGCAGCACAGCAGCGGAGGGTGTCTGAGCGGTTTGATCTTCGCGAGCGTGTGTGCCCGTTTGTCAAGCTTGCATGCATCTCCCTCGTTCGGTGGCCGGGCTTGGCTCGTCCGTCTAGTGCCTGTTACGACTGAGGAGATGGACAGGACAAGGGACCTCACTGGGCCATGTCGTTGACTAGCATATCGTCATTGTGTTGCAATTGCGGTTGGACTCTGCTTCACATGCTGCCTCGCTTAGCCTGGATGGGAGATTCAAGATGCAAAGATGCATGATCTGGACGATCATCGAGAGGTTGAGCAGGCTGGAGGCTTTTGTCTCGCAAGCTTGCCTGAGGAGATGCGGCATTGGAGGTTGAGTAGCTCACAAAGCTGGAGAGGTATAGGGTCCGAGTGCGAGGAGACCCCCGGGAGAGTGGGTTAAGTGTCCGAGGACCCCGGATTGCAGCCATTGCGTGTATCTGGCCTAAAAAACAGGAATACGGAGTTTCCCTTGGGTGGAGAAGAGGGACGGTTGAGGGAGTTGAATCCGTCGTGATGGATGATGATTGGTAATGCGGAGAGTCTGCTGTGCCAGGAACTGCCGTCATGATGACCCCCTTCGATAGTAATCGATGTTACTTTCCTCGTAAGTTTGATGGGGAGGTACCTTTTGAGCTAACGTCAACATCGACACTGCAAACTATCAATGTACACGGTTCAGGTCGACGCCACTTAGTTCTGAGCGTCGATAAGGACTGACTCTCGGTGTCTTATTCATTCCATCTGACAGTCCCGTTCGCGTTTCCGCTCAGATACAAGACAGCATAGTGCGCCCATCTGTGCGTCAATAAATCAATCAATCCATCAGAGCAGTCAATCGGCTCATCCGAGTTCCACCGAAGACTTCCGACGAGGTGAGTTCCGTGCTCTCTCCTTGCCTGCTCGCTTCTCGTTTGCTTTTCGAACTCCATTCCTTTCCACTCGAGCGCGAAATGTGGGGTTTGCTGAGCTGCAGGAAAGGCCATCTGGGCCATTCTGGTTTCGTAGTCTCGCATCGAAAGCCTCATTCTTTCTCATCGTTCGTCCGCCCCCGCCCACATGCTCGCCCCTGCTGGCTGTTTTCGCTTCCTGCAGACGCACATCCACATCACCTCTGCTGGGTCACTGCTGGGTCACTGCTGGGCCACTGCCTTGTCTTCCTGCACCCTTCTAGGCGCTTTGCAGATACTTTGGTACTCGGCCGTTCGAGTTCGTTCTGAGCAAGTCCAAGTCGAAGCAGCCACAGGGTACTTGCTTTAGCGTCCACACCCTCCGCCCTATCTCAAAGCGAGGAAGACCGACTCTCGCTCTTTCTCGCTCTCTCTCTCTCTCTCTGTCCGTGTGTGCATATGTGCATGTGTGTGTGTGTGTGTGTGTGTGTGTGTGTGTGTGGGTGTCTTGCAAATCAAACTGTCGTGCTCTCTCGCTCGGTTCTGGGAGGTGAAGTGCTTGAGGTACTCGAGGTGCTTAGGCTTGTCGTTTCCTTAGGTTTTTGCTTCGTGACAACCGTTTCGACGCCGTTAAAAGGCTCTTGTTAATCCTCCGCCGGTTCTGAATGACCAGGAACATCGCATGTTTGGTTGAAACCTCATAAGCTGTGAGCAAATATATTTTAGCTATTGCTGCTAGTCATTTCTTGTTTCAGCCCAAGATGGATCTTTAACTGGGCGGAATCGCGTTCTTTCTGCTCTCCGACTCCATTTCCCGGCCCATCACGCTTGCATCCGCCATCATCATTCTTATTAAGACATCCGCTATCGACTGAGGCTTGCTTAACAACCTGCCTCGCAAGCATCGAACAACATCGCATTCTGCTACTACTACTACTACTACTACTGCTACTACCACCACCCCATCTGCATCGTCTGCATCGTCCTCCTCTTTCTTATTTTTTTTGACAGCATTTAATTTATAAAACCGTACCCGCCACGCATTCCAATATTCTGCAGTTCGACATTTCTGACACGATTCAACACGATTTGATCCGCTCGCTTCGAACTTCCCTATTCCCTGTCCGAATACCTTCCCCGAGATCCCGTACCTCCATCGATATTTCGATACCCTCAACGGTATCCCGTTGATAAGAGGCCCACAGAAAACCGATACGGCCTTGTTCCAGTGGATCGAAAGGCTACGCCCAGGGTCTGCCTTTCTCTCGCACGCACACGCACACACTCACACAATTCCTGCTCAGATACTATTGACAGCTCAGGTATTTGCACTAAGTCTCTTTGGCCGTTCGATCTGCAGTTCTCAGAATCCGCGTCAGAGACGTACTGGCAATGTAGAAGGCCCAGCCTGTCTATTCTGCATCCCAGTCGTCAATTGCAGCATCTCCGCTTTTATTTCTCTTTCTTTTTTTTTACATTTTATTTTTCTCCCCCCTTCCCTTCCGCTTTCTTGTCCCTTCCGCTGCTAGTTTCAGATTCGAGCTCTCTTGCCTGGCTCCTACGCCAACGACTGCCCATCTCATCCTCGTTCACCTTCTGAGCATAAGTACAATATTCCCTCTTCATTATTAAATCAATTGCGTCTCTATACAACGCGGAAACACTCGTTTCGAAACATCCCCGACGCCTCTCTTCCGTCAAATTGCAATCACACTTGCCTCATCTTGAGAGTCTGGGCCCCGGACCGTTGCTGCTTGAGGCGTACCTTTTTCCTCACAAGGGTCCGAGTTGGCTTTTGAATCTTGGCTTGGCAAGGTGCGCAAAGAAAGCAAGAGAGCCCAGGCAGGCGAATCTTCCCCAGCAGAAAGTCTCTGCCTCTTTCTCGCTGTCTGTATTTGTTTTTTTTCCCCGTTTCGCAGAACCCGACTCGCACCAACCTTACCCAGCGGACAGAAAGGATAAAAAGAAGAAGAAGAAGAAGAATAAGGAATACAAGACTGTGTCCCAGTACTTGTATTCGGAGTCTTAATTGCATTGTCAGTGCTAGAGCGCAGCAAGAGCGAGATAGACCCTTCTTGGGCTAATCCCCGTTCTGCCCACTTCCGAGTTGGACCTACCTTCTGTCGTCCACTTATTCTTCTCGTCTATCCATCTCGGTTGCAGCTGGATGGCCTAAATTCCTCGCCCGGTTCAAGAACAGCAGCAAAAGAATAAAAAAAAAAAAATAAGAAATAAAAAAAAGATTAGATCGAATAAATACTTGGTACCCCCGACAAGGCCATATTGTTTCCCAGTCTATATCCCGTTTTGCATAGTCCATTACTCCACTAGATTGCTTTGGCCAGTTGTGTTACGCTTCCCTGCGGTTCACAGAGACTAACCCGTCGGGCTCGAATTTTCGCACAGCAGATTTCCATTTTATTTTTTCTACTACTATCTGCTACCACTATTCTACCATTTTATTTTTATTTTTTAATACACCGTGCTGCAATTCCCTGGCATACACCAAATCTCGATAGACGGGTTCTTCGAGGACCTCCTTCGGCGGATAAACCCCCACGGCCCACATTCGTTCCCATCATCCGTTCTCGTCGGATAGCAGAACGTCGTTGTTTGTTGCGTGCACAGAAACGTTTGGCTTAGCTACCGAGATTTTCTTGCTTTTCACAGAGGTCCGTTTGGAGATCAGAGCTTTAAAACAACATCAACCATTCCCACACCGCACAGCCCGTTCCATCTCTTGCCGTCAACCTTTGGTTTTTTTTTTTTTTGCTAACCCATCCTTTCCATCCGAACTAGTGTCAATGCCATTCGAAACTTCCTTTATTTCACTCTGACACCCTGTGCATCGATCAATCTACTTTCTCTCCACTTCTCCGCTTAAGCTCAACACAGGCAGAACGCATCCCCCCAAAGCATGGATAGACACAGCCAAGTCTCCATGCAAGGCCGTTACGACTACCCGCTAACCCGGCCGGTTTCGCACACCGGCACCATTCAAGTACCTCTATCTTCCTCCCTTCGAAATCTCGACCCGGTTGGTGGTAAAGGAGGCTCTGGTATAACCGAGAACTTGAGCTTCTCCTTCTGCATCGAAACTCCAGCTCTAGCAGGCCCCGACCCGAAACGGATAGCATTTGCAACACCAGGTGCTAAAGAGAAGTGGCTACACCCTGCCGGTTCCGATGGAACTAACCTTCCGCCCTACACCTTACCCTATCACCGACAGAATCTTGACAATTTGAAGAGACTGTGCAAGTCGTTGAGCGATGGACCTGAGCATGTTGTCGCCAACGCTCAGATAAACGAGCCGAAACCGGTTCCCGGAAAGCCAAGGCGTTCACCCGTCACAACTATATCGTTATATGGAGATCCAGATGTCGTTCTGAGGACTCGGGGGATGCTATTAGAGAGCATTCCTCTCAAGCTGGTATGCCCGTGTTTCCTGTCCATTATTGATTAATAATACCATCTCTTTTCCACCCCAGCTGACACATATCTTGTATAGAAATGTGCTACGGTCGATATTGATGTGGATCAGGTCATCGGGGAGGATGAGAAATTTAGACCCGATGCTGCTCAGCAGTTAGAAAGGATATCTGACTATTGCGGCGTGGACATATTTGTCGTTCACCCGGAGCCAACGAAAGGAGTTTCTTCGCATACCGGTGGTAGCGACACTAGTCAGGACACTCGCCTCAAGATCCTAATTTTCGGCGATGTTGAAAGCGTTGAATGTGCCAAGATCCGTGTTTTGGTTATGATTGATGATATGGTAGGTGCATAGGTATCGGTGTTTGACCTGGACATGTGTACTGACTCCGTTTCATAGCTTGGCCTTCATGTTGACTCCATATTTCTCGAGCTTTCTCTCCAAAGTTTAATGTGTGGTCGTGGTCGGAAGGATATCCAACATGTCGAAGCCGTTACAAAGACCAACATCTACCTTCCAACAGCCTTTCCCGGGGTATTCGGATTCAAGCCTCCGAAAGCCACACCCAGACATCCCGACATCATCTTCATTACCGGACAACCGGAAATGATCAAACAAGCCGCTAGGATGATTGGTGATCTCGTCTCCAACTGCAAGCTTTATGTCAAAGATGTCTCGTTATCGATGAACAAGATTGACTTTATCATCTTGGAGCGTCTGGAAGTTGTGAAGAAGATTATGGCGGAGAACGGATCATTCGTCCAGTTCCCTTCACTTGGGGCAGGTCGTTCGATGATGCGAGTCCAGGCACCGGATATTCCGCCATTGGATCGAACTATCAAAGCCATCTTGAATATCGTAAGTTTCTAAGCTTCGTCTAGATTCTACCTAAAACAAAGCACACTAACATGTCCCTAGTCACACCAATACTACAATGCTTCGTGTTGGGTCCTTTTAAACGAATCTGCACTCTCTTCGATGCGTCCTTTGATGCCACAGGAAGTTCAACGGCTGTTAACCGATATCTGTGTCTTTAGTGGAGCAGATATCGCGTTTAGCAAATTTGCCTTTGAAATATATGGCTCTGATGATTCGGTTAAACTTGCACTAAAGATCATCTCTGACATTAGATTTGTTAAGGTACGTTACATCCGTGACTGACAGCTGGAGCTAGTTGCTAATATTCCTTTTGTAGGAAAATCGCTCTCAAATTAGGGTCAAAGTACAAGTTGCCAACGAGCATAAAGAATTCGTTAGTGGGAAGAAGAATGGCAAAATCAACAAGATTATGGGTCAAGCGGATGTCCAGATTCTCTTTGAGCCTTTTAACGAATTCGACTTCTATATCGATGTCATCGGAGTCGACTTTCAGGCTAGCATGCTGGGGTTGGAACTTGTCGAACAGGAACTCCCTGCAGATATTTCCTTCTACATTCCGGATCGTTACCACAAACGTATTATTGGCATCGGCGGCCAGCATATTCAAAGCATCATGCGAAAGTACTCGGTCTTCGTCAAGTTTTCGAACGCCATGGATAGAGACTCTGGCGGTGGTCGTGATAATGAAGAGATTGCTGTGGACAATGTTATTTGTCGAACACCCGCTCGTAATGCGGCCAGCTTGGAGTTGGTTAAGCAGGAGATCAATGCTATGGTTCAACAAGTGGTGAGTGTTGAGCGCTGTCACCTAGAGCTTACAGTCGGAAAACTGACCTTTCCCCCTTAGGATTCGGAATACGTTGAAGAGACAGTTATCATTCCTCGACTTTATCATCGCACTCTAATTGCTCAGAGTGAACTTTTGATAGGGATTGAGAAGAAATGGTCTTGCAAAATCCGATTTCCAGGAACCGAGACTGCGAGTGATGTTGTTACGGTTAGCGGCCCTGAGTGGCAAGTCCCACACGCAATCCATGAGCTATTAGTAGGTCTTATTGAATATCGCGCGAATATGGTGGCCTCTTTGATACTAACCGGCTTTATAGGCCCATATTCCAGAAACCCATACAATTGACATGACTATCTCCGAGAAACTCCAGGATGTTCTGTCATCTCCAGATTTCAAGCATAATGTTGTTGACCGTTTCAAGATGCAATATGGTGTCTTGGTAGAAACCATCCTTCGCCCTAAACGACTGTCACAGAATTCTGCCAAAGGAATTTGCCAAATCCAGTTGACATATACCCGAGATAACCGTGCCTCTAGAGACATCGCGATCGACTCTTTCAAGGATTACCTTGTCTCCCATGGTATCATGCCGGATTTCCAAGGCCTACCCGTCCGTCCACAATCTGATTCATTCGAGGATTCACTCCCTTATTTCAACAACAAACTCTTCGCTACCGCCCCGATGTCGAAGGGAAGCGGGGACGAACCCAACAATTCGTCGACAACCTCACTACCTCTCCCCGTGGAAAAGCTATTCGGTGGTATGTCACTGACAGACAGCCCAAGCACTAAGGCACCAGAAAATGGCTTGCCTGGTATGCCCGGGATGTCTGGGATTGGTGGTTCTCTGCACCATGCTTGGGATGCTATGAAGGCAAAACCACGCACGAGCCTCTCTGACGAACAGCGAGAGCGACTTGTGAACGAGTTGCCTGATTACCTCAGGCAACCTGGCATCCTTAAAGGGGTTGCAGGTGATCGAAATGCTATATATGCCGACTCTACAGCCGACCTGGATCCTTCCCCGGTTCCATTTAGCAGAGCTGTTGGCACAAACCCACGAGAACCTATTGGACAACCAATCGGGCATCCGTACTCTATGAACGGAATCAAACGTAACTCTGGAGAGAGCAATATGAACAACATGAACAACATGAACAACATGAACAACATGAGCGGCATGAGCAATATGAACGGCATGAATAGCATGAACAACGTCCCTGGACCTATTGGACCGATTGGATCTATGCAACCTCCTAGAGATGTACCAAGATCACGGCCAAGCACCGCGGGAAGCAATATCAGCGGGATTAGTGATTCCTGGTCAATGATTAGCAACACAGTTCCTCCCGGGATGGCATATCCTGATGCCGATAGCAGAAAAGTCTGGGGCCATTTCCCTATGTTTGAGAAACGCCACAACGGCCAATACCTCGTTCCATAAATTCCGAACACCTTACTAAATGCGTCGCTCCTAGCAACCGCGACCGCAAATATCCCGTCGTTGTTAACCACATATTGACATCGACACATCTCGCTACACAATTAAAGACACTTCATTCATCACAAAAGTCCGATTTATTTTGACTTGTAATTGGAGTTCCCGGATCGCATTTGAGCTTTTTTCTTACTCTTTTCTACTTATTATGACGGTCTCGAGCTACATCCAACCTCAACGATACCCTGAAATCATTTTTTACGAACACATTTTCTTTATTACTTTCTTCTGAGCTTATTGTTTGATTACGTCCTCCGTTGATTCTTCGATCATTCGACCGTGACTAATTGCTCTGGATGTACAATAACGGAACATAAAAACCGCGCATACATACAAGCTCAATTATACAGATAATTCTGTGTCAATCCAATGGCACATTACCGATTCCAGTGTTCATGAAGTTTCATGACGTTGCATTCATCCAATTTAAGATCATTTTTCATCGTTTTTTTTCAACCCTTTTTTTTTCGAGACTAGCGGATACCACTCTTGTCAGACTCGTCCTGTCATTTTTTCACATTTTACATGTTGCTCATATACCTCTTGTCATTTACTTTTTTTTCTCTTTTCCATCAGTTTTATACCCATACCCAAATACGGCACACTGGCACGAAATGCACGGAAACATAACGGCGGCGGGAACAAATAAAAACGTAACTATAGCTATGAATCTCCTTTTTTATATAACTTTCTTAACCTCTACTCTTTTCTTTTTTCATCTTACGTTCTTTATATCGTTTCCATATACCGTGCTCTCTTTTCTTTTTGTCGATCGATCGCAGCGACCATCCCGCCTACCAAAACCAAAAAATGTGTGTAATAAACGTTTATATAAAAAAATTGAGCTTTATACATATATATAGTATATGGAGTTTGATGGTTGGTAAAGAAAAGGATGGATATATAAGGGTGGAGTATGGTCTCTTTTTCTCTTTCTTTTGGGAATAGGCGGGGATATTTGGAAGAATTCAGGGAATGGTTTGATAGATGGGTTCTATAAGTGGAAGCAAAAAAATAAATAGATGGGGCAAGTTAGCAGCGATATAGCTAGGCGGATTAATATTCAGGTGGGAAGTGGGGGTGGTCTGGTTATGATCACAAGGGGATTGTTATCTTGAGGATGTCCTGGACTATAAAGCTCCATGTTTCTTCGTTTCACTTCCCTATTTACTTTGCTTTTTACCATTAATGCATTGTTTCTGTTCTGCTGTCGTTCGAGATTGATACTATTTGATAAATATAGATCGATACATAATCACCTTTTTAAAATATTAGTCTCACGGACCATTGTGTCCTTAAGTTTATGAGTGGTTTGAGGTTGACTAGTTGTTGATTTTGGCATGTTGGGGCAGACGCCATGCGTTTGGTATCTCAAATACTTGAAATCTCTTTTCGAAGACAAATGTGAAATGACGAAGCTCATATTCAGGCCCATATTGATAACTGACAGGGTAATGCCAATAAGATAAGATGCAAACGCTCACAAAAGAAAATATCCATTCTTCAAACCATATATATATCATGATATGTTCGCTTCAACCGCTAATAAACCCCAATCTCGGCATTCGGCTAGATACAACGTACCTTGTACAATAACACTAGCACATATGCACAATCTGTACATTTTATGTATACACACATCACCAACACCGTCCCGTTTCTTACTCCCCATCGGCGTCAGGTGCCCTGATAGCCTCGGGTGTGTCTGCTGTCAACAAATCTTCTTGCTCTGCAATCTTCTCTTTTAGCAAACCCGCCTTCTCAATCTTATCGACTAGATCCTGCAATTCCTTTCCGACCCTCTTGATCTCCTGCGTGCTCACGTCATCTTCCACATTTGGTATTGCGCCCTTTACTTTCTCCTTCCATTCCGAGTTTTCGAAATCGGCGTGATTGTCGAGTTCTTCCCATTCCTCGCGCTCGTCGTCGTCCGCTTGGTTAAGCGCACGGTTGTGAACTATCATGCGAGCGTTGCGAACATCGACAAACGCGGATGCAAAGAGGAGGGGTAGATAGCAGACGCTCTATGAGTTATCACCATTATTAGTGGGGTTCAAAAATTGACTCCTGAGCTTTTAGGATTATTTGGAGAACGTACGAGAACTCTGTCGTTGAGTTTGGCGTACTGCTTCCGAGTCATCCACCATTCGCATGGAATTACCAGGAAGAACACTTCGACAAGGTTGAATGCTGATATTCGAGGGATTTTGTTAGATTTAAACTACTGTGGAGGTCTGCTGTTTGAGATATGAGACAGAAGATGACTTACGTGGCAAAAAGACATTTTCGTCGGGTGCTCGAACAAATTGTAAAGTTTTTTGCGCAAACTAGAAGATATGAGTATATTGGGGTTTAAAATGCACCGTATAAAGAATATTTCTTACCAGAGCCATATACTCGTCGAGGGCATTGCCTGTAATATCCTCGTATGCACTGTTGAACAGCGCGATCAAGATGTTGAGGAGCTAGAGTGCACCGATTAATTAGAGATGCCTTGAGACTCAACATTCGCGAAAATACATACCAAGATCATGATGACGAATGTGAAGATATAGTAGAGAATTGTTCCAAATGGCGGCGAAAAGTTGTCAAAGCTGTCAAAATCAGGGGATTGCAAGATAGCATTGGTCATAGTTCGGAAGATGAAGCTGGTCATAGGAGGTGCTTTCTCCGCATCTGTATTGTCCAGACCAATGAATGCTTGCAGGAAACCAACCATAATGATGATTAAAAGTGAGAAAAAGATAAATGTTTCCTGGAACATTTGCTTGAGGATTACGAGCATGGCGCCGAAGACTCGGAAAGAATCGAGGTACAGCAGGATTCGGCACCAAAACATGGGCTATATATTGCATATTAGTTTTTTTCTCATCTATACATGTAATCCAGATGGTACTTACCGCTGAGAAAGCCAGGAAGTTATAACTGAGCACATTATAATGCCCACGTTCGGAGGTATCGCGAGGTTGTGACAGAGCCATGCAGCGTAGAACAAAGGATGTAGTGAGGAGGGCGTATAGGATTAACTATGTTTATTTTTTAGCAAGATTCTTCTTTAACCCAGGGTTGCGTTTAGATGGTAACTTACGTTGAATACATTCCAGAACCCAATATACCACCTGCCTACCTTCCAAAACTTGGCTGCCTCGTCCATGATAAAACCGAGTGTGAAAATGTACAAAATTCCCTCGACGATATCAATATCTCCGTCCGGATTGACCGTATTGATAGCGGCCGTATAAAGCGCTAGGTAGATGAACGAGACGAGCACCTGGAACGCATTTTGGTAGACCGGTGCTTTAAGTCTGTCTGGGTGTACATGCGTCCAGTAATTCACCGATGTGAGTTTATCGTAAAACACAAAGTGCGTGGGATCATGTTCGTCCTGGATCATCCAGCCGTTCCACAGGTACTTGATACACTTCTGGTAGCCGGAGGAACCGATAACTTCGAGAGCGTGAAGATCCACGGCTCGCTCGATGGCGCTCATGGGGTCCGTCTTCTCGTGGTTCTGGAGGTGCGAGAAGCGCTTTACGAGGAGTTCTTGGAACAGGTAGTCCTGGTCGTCTGTGCTCTCGATAATTCTTTTGGCGAGCATTTGACAGGCTATAGCCCGCAACTGACCCAAATCGGCATCGTAGAGTTCCTTCAGGGACTGCCATCGGAACCATTGGAGGCAGACCAGGAGGCAGTAAATCACGCAGGACTTGTTCTCTTCACCGCCGGCGTTGCGACAGAGTTCAATGACTTTGGAAGTGATGATTGGAGAGTGCGGCTTGATGATCTGGTCTTCTTCGAGTTCGCAGGGAATGGTCTCCTCGACGAGGTACTTGATGCGCATCGCAACCAAGGTGACGGTTTTGGCACTGATGCCAACAGGTTGTTCCTCCATGAGGTTGTGGGTGGACCTGCGGGCCCTGGGAAGCACGTGGCGACGGGGCGTATGGCTGCGATGGTGGTTACGGGAGACCCCATAGATCAGTTTATGAATGTCCACCATCTTGAGGATAGTAGGGTTGTTATGTTAGTTAGGGAGCGCTCCTGGTTTAATTGTCCGAACCTTAAGGCCTTCTGGCAACTGTCGATGTCTTTGTCGGCTAGCAGCAAGCAGTCTTCTGATGGAGGATTTTTTATTTTATTTGTTTCTTTTAAGATCAGGGACCTACAACGACGACGATATCGACGTCTGTTCGTTCCATCCACCTCCGTGATGCTTCTCAGATACGGTGCTTGTAAGGAATGAGGATTCCTATCTTCCGCGAGGAGTGTGCTCCGCCAGACAAAGACCTAAACCGACTCGACCAAAAGCCAAAAGCCAAAAGCCAAAAGCCTCAAGCTAACAGAAAAGAGGAGAGTGGAAGAGAAGAAAGCAAAAGTGGCTGGGCTGAACACCCGTCCTCCTTCGCCGGCTTTAAACTGCTTGCAATCCAAGCATCTTCAGCCGAACCTTCATCAGCTCCCCGCACGGAGTTACGAAATCAAACTGCCCGTCTGCATTGAGTCCTCGCTAAGACAGGCTTTCCATCGCGTCGCTGCGAATGTTGACGTATGCCCAGCCACCTTGAACTGGAGAGCAGGGGTACCCGCTCAAGATCTCGATTGTCGGTAGCCAATCCGCTGGGTGCGAGCTAAGCCGGCTCTCTGCACGTTTGACATTCTTGACATTTGCAGATCGGATTTTGGTACGCTTCTCCTTGATATCTTAGAATGCAGCCTGGATACTAACGTACATTGTAGTAGACTGGCTCGCCAATAGTCTGTTCCGACAATGCCAATGAAGCACCGTTTGACTTTGACAGCTTGCCCTTGTAATTTGTCATTAAGTCGATGGCACAGAGGTACCTGGTTGGTATCTGAGACTGAAATGATCATAATTGTATTAAAGTGGAGGGGTACATATATCAATGAGACTGGCTAGACGTAGAACATCACCATGCTAAAGGTCGAATCAGCCGCGGGTCGCGGATGGCTCGAAATGCGGGCCAGATATAGCAGGTAGACGGATTGTCGATGCAGACCACCCTGGATAAATACCGTATTCAGACAAACGGGAAGCTGCCCCGCGCGTCGACTTTTAGCCTGGTCCCACCTCTCCGAGGGGTAGATATTAACCTTCATCGGTAATATGATAAAGTATCGACAAATTTTTGGGATACAGCTATCAGGTCGTCGACTCAAAAATATTTTGGGCTTAGATATATTCAAAGCCGAAGAATACATATAATGGCTGACAAAGGCTACACCCATAACCACCCCACGCTTGGCGATCTTACCGGCCGCCTCGTAGAATCTGACACCGTCGTCCACTTTCGCTCAATCCCCTATGCGACTATCCCCGCTCGTTTCCGCCCCTCAATTCCACTCACCGACATTCCAGAGGACTTTGACCACCGCCCCCACCGCATATTCACAGAATACGGCTTCGCCTGCCCTGGCCGTCCTCACGACCACTCAGGCCTCCCCGGTGAAAGACATCGCCAATATGATGAATTCAAATGTCTCAGTCTTACAATCTCTGCTATCAAGAGTAACCTAGACATCATATCCTTTGGCCCCATAGAGGAAATAAATCACCTCCCGAAATTGCCCGTGCTGGTTTACATTCACGGTGGCGCGTTTACCGAAGGTGCAGGCCATATCAGCTCCTTTCACGAAACAATCCGTCTTGCATCCCTCTCCGTGACAGAGGGTACACCTACAATTATCGTTAGTATCGGGTACCGTCTTGGCGCCTTTGCGGGTCTTGCAAGCGGGGATCTCCTCCAGGAGGCGAGGGAGAATGGTGACACTGAGATCTTTAACCAAGGGCTGTTCGATCAGCGTAAGGCGCTACTGTGGATTAAAAAATTCATTGGCGGCTTCGGGGGCGATGAGGACAGGGTTACAGTGTTTGGAGAGTCGGCGGGAAGCATGAGTATTTCGATGCATTTGCTGGCAAATGAACCTCTTTTTTACAGATGTGCGATGCAGAGTGGAAATACGGCAACTGCAGGGCGCACAATACGGCGGGAGGAAGTACAGGGTTTGTATGACAGTCTTCTTGAGAGTGCGGGGATTAGAAGAGATCAAGTGACGAGTAGGCAGGAGAGATTGGAGCTGCTTAGAAGGGTTTCGCAAGAAGATTTGTGGCAGCTATGGATCGGGGTTGGGGCTAGCATTATGGAGATGTATTATGGACCCGAGGGGACGTTTTTTGAGAAATTGGAAGGCGGTGCACCGAGTTACTTTTCTCATGCTAACTTGACGGCAAAGAGGAGCTGGCTGGATAGCGCTATTGTTGGTGATGACTTTTTCGAAGGATATATATTCCGAGACGGCCTGCAGCATGCCAAACACAAGTTTTTTGTAAAAATATTCAAGGCGGTTTTTGGTGCGGAGGAAGGGAGTAAGATACTGGAAGCCTATGATATCGAACCCGATGAAGTGAAGGGCATGGATGCGGTCAGATTTTTCATGCGGTTGATGTACCTGATCGGAGATATCTTCTTCCAAGAACCAACAGCGCAGATGGCAGATGCAATGTCGAAATGGTACAACTCTGCAGAACAACAAGGAGAGAAGAAGCGAAAAGTGTTCAGATATCAATTCGGGCTTCAGAACCCCTTTCCAGGAACACCATACTCCTTTGTGACAGGGCATCATTTCGTGGAGATGTTTTACCAGTTCATGACCTTTAGGGATCGGTTTCCCACACACCGGAACAAGTTTTACCAACGACAGTCGGAGCAGATGGCAAAGATGTGGATTGCATTTGCGAACGGAAAGGATCCCTGGGATGAGTACAAAGAGGAGGATGGATGGAAGATTGAGATTTGCGATGAGATAAATGGATGGCATACCAGGACCAGAGAGGAAGATATCAAGAGATCTGTGGATGAGCCTTGGGGAGAGAGGAGGTATAAGGGCTGGGATATGCTGAAAGAAGCATTCGCGAGGATTCGCAAGGAAGGCGGAGAGGAGAAACTGGAGTGGGCGAGAAGAAAGATGTGGGAGAAAGAATCATTCACTGATCAGGACTATACGTTTTCCTTTGACTGGAAGAAGGATGGGACTTGGAATTCTTGATTGACGATAGAAAAGCTAGAGAATGCAACATAGATCTATTGAGATTAACTACGTGAGGATACTAATGGTCTCAATCATTAGATTATCTTCTATTATATCCCGATACCATATATGTACTATGCGGACCTCATATGTAGACTAAGGCACCCAAAAATCTAGATACAACCGAGGCAAACAAGACAATCCACTCTAAAGTAACAAACAGAAGATGACAAAATATAAAAAGCAGAAACGCCGTCGCTATGCCTGATGTTCTACGAAAGCTTTTACCGTTAAATTCGTTCAAGAGGTCCTTGAGAGGCTTGTAACATTCCTACCCCACGGGTCTGCTTCCTCGTCTGCTGGCAAACCCGAGCTGATCAATCCAGACCTCTCACTAACAAGCGGGCTCCCAAGCGGCGCCGGGTTATTATCCGCTCCGACCAACGTCGACGTCCCCGTCGTAGATGTGCCCAAAGAATCGATAGGTGCCATCATCCCACTATTTCTCGCTGGCCTCCTCTTCTCAGACACCGGCAATGTACTCGCCGCGCTCCCATGTACGGAAACCCTCTTAACCTTCCCCAAAAACCCTCTAAAGTATTCCCTAACGGGGCCCCAAATCGCCACCACACAAATCACAAACGTGCCCAAACCCGTCTCGAACAGTGCGCAGAGCACCAAACTCGGCGCTGTGACGTCCCGGCCTATATCGGACGTATTGTAAAGATACATCTCGAGCACATAAATCCTGACCGCCTGTGTCGCGCACGTCACAAACCCGGTGAAGAAAACGACGCATAACGCCAATTTCTTCGAAACCCGCAATTGCGACTTCCACACGAACGGGAACGGATACACCAGCAACAGAAACTCGGTTACCAACCCGAACGACTCAGTTACGATCGTAAGTTTGTGCAGATAGTCCCCGCCGCCGTTATCTGGACCCGGGCAATTCCAGGGATTCTCCCAGGTATCCTTTAGCGGGAAGCAGCTGACAAAGATATTTGCCATCCGCATGAGGAATTGGATGACGCTGAGGAAGAAAATGCCGTAGAGCCAGTATTTGGCCTTTTGCGTGGTTGCGAATGCGCGTAGGTAGAAGAGCATGATGGAGATTTTGATGAGCATGACCGCGACAACGTTGAAGAGGTCGTGGATCCATAGCCATAGCAAGAATCTGGGTAGGCGCTCGAGTGGGATCGTGGAGATGGTGTGTGGGACTATTGTGACGGTGATGTGTACCCAGATCGCCCAGAGGGCCCAGGTGAGCGGGAGGGAGAGGAGGATGAAGTAGTCGTCCCATTTTATGGAGATGGAGTTTTTGATGCGGATGTGGAAGCGGAGGAAGACGCCGATGGTTGCGAGGAGGGGGAGAATCACTTCGGCTGCGGCGCCGGTTTTGAGATTTGTGGTGTAACTGCTGCCGCTGCCGCCGCTGCCAGATGTGGACATCGCGGAGGCTGCGTTGCTGGTGTTGGATTCGGACGCAAAGTTGAAGGCGTATATGCGAAATGGAATTATTAAATTGCCGGGGGAAGGACGTTACAGATACAGGCGCATGTACCTCCCACGATGCAGGAACTTCATGTCGCTGTCTTCTTTCCAATTGTCGTAATTACGTTTACTCTGATTGGGGCATGGATGGAAAAAGGGAAAAGAGAAACGATGGCCAACTTTTCTATTCACGCATGGGAAGAAAAAAAGAATGCCATCTAGTTTAGTGCAAAGTAACCTCGGCCGACCTGTTGGTCAGCCGCATCTGGGCTCGATGTGTATTGTTATCTGCCTACAGGCGCACATGGTGATGAAGTCTTGGGTATAATGCAGCTGCAACCGCAATTGGCTGCACGGCAGGGTGGCGTTGTCGGGCAGGTCTTTTTTACTCTTTTGAGTCGCCTAAGCTTCTTCGTGACTCGCCGCCAAGCGCAGCGCTTCGCAATATTTTTCTAAGTGGCAGCAAGCTTTGACGGCGGTATAATAAGCAGTTTGGGATTGTCAGATAAATATCGCTCTGGTTAATATATATCTCAGCTTCGAGGATGTTAGTGATTATGTGTTTTTGTCCGTTCGGAGTGAGGGCCGTTGGGAGCTCTTTATTCTACCAGCCTGAATCCGCCGCTGAACCGAAGGATCTCCAAGAGAATGAATACCAGTATTCTTATTGTTATTCATCATACATGATCTTAGGAGAAAAGGTATTGAACATGTGAAAATGCTTATACGTAATCAGAAAACCCCGATGGAACGAAGAAGAAGAATGGGAAAATTACACCATTAACAATATACTGGGAAGAGAAGGAGGAGGAAGGAAAGCATCATGCACCCATTCTTTTTTTGATCAAGTAGGAAAAAGTAAAAGGAGTTAAATACATTCAACACCATTTCTGTGCCCTATCCAAAGCAGAAAAACAGCAACGAGCTTTTGTGTAGCCATATCGTCATGTCGTAATAACGATATACAGAAAAACAGAAATAAACCGGATAGGAGCACAAATGGGGAATGTGAATAGTAAGGTAAGAAAAGGCAACAAGATCATGAGTAGTAGAAAAGCAGTAAAAGACCCCAAGACGTGGTGAAAGGAAGAGTGTCATGAAGGCAAGATCAAACAATCAAGCTTAATTAATTGTGATAGGCTGAGGAAGGTGATCCTTAGGAGACGATGCACTACCGGTAGAGTTGCACAATGACAATCTTCCATCAGAGCTCTCATCGTTCTCGTCAGCTTCCTCGTCTTTCTTACCCTTTCCGATATCCTTCCCTTGCATCTGGGGAGATGATGGGACGCTGGAATAAGGAATAGTTGGTTGGCTTGCATAAGGAGTTTGTGGGGCGCTGCTGGAGATGGCGGCATTCGGATCGGCCAAGGCGGGGTTGGTACTGGCTTTTTTTGATGATTTCTACTCATCGGCCCCCGCGACGACATCTCCAACTTCGCCCTCTGACTCGTCACCGGAAACTTCCATATTCTCCAGAGCCTTCTTCTCCATCAATTTCTTGAGTTCCTCGTCGTCGCTCTCGGTAACAGCCTTTGGTGCCATCTTGACGACGCAAAGTCCTCCGGCCGCCTTGATGTTTTCTTCGATGGCTACAATGGCGGATTCGAGAACAGCGATACCGGATTCCTTCGAGAGACACTGAGAAGTGAGGACGTAGAGAGGTGGAGAGACAAGCTTGACCTTGACCGGAGTGTCGGCGGTGTGTTTAGCTTCAGCGGCTCTGAGAGCATCCTTGATCGCGTCGATTCCGTCGTATCCAAAGCATGTGACTTCGACGTCGGCACGAACTTTTGTTGGTTGAGGGGTCAAACGCTTTCCAATATAGGTCATCAATTCCTCCTTGACAGCTTCGTTCGGGAAGGCAATCTCGTCCCACAAATCAGGATTGCTGCGTTAGAGGGTTAGCATTGATGAAAATAAAATACTTGATGAAAAGACGAGGACGTACGTAATAGAGTATTTGAAGGCATCGACTGTATGACCGAACTTCTTCATGAGGGGCCAGGATATCGAGCTGTAGAGATCCTCCAAAGGAATCTTTGTCTTCTCGGCAACATGTCGGAGGATGGAGTGGACCATCTTGGACTTGTTGAAGCGTTCTTCGCATTTGATGACATCTTCTGCGCTGACACGTCGCTTGCTAAGATCGATATAGCCCTTCTCCTTGTCGACTCTAAGAACGACGACGACTTCGTTGCGCCCAACACGGATAAGCTTCTGGATCGAACGGATACGACGACGGGAGAGCTCGGAAAGCAAGATCATGCCATCGATATTATCGTACTCAAGGAGCTTGACATAAGCTCCCATCTCAGCAATCTAATATAGGTTACGAAAACGGTAAGCATGTGATGGATATTTAAATTTTTGTAAGAGAAAATCACTCTTCGCTGGCTAAAAGCTGGGTGAAAGGGTGAGCCAAACCTGCTTGACATTGACCATGACATAGCTGTCAACCTCCGGGTATTTCTCCTCGTAGTATCGACAATTCGTTAACGACATGGTGGTGGAGTTTTTATGTGTGTGTGGGATGTGGGTAGGAAAGGTGGGGTGAAGGACGCGAGAGGCGATAAGAAATATGTAGCTATCGTCCTGGTCACCAGCGAAATAGTAATATGGGTGAAAGACGGTCCAAGTATAGCTACTTAAGTAGATAGTTGGGCTTAGGCGTTGTGAGATGAGAAATAACAAGCAAGCTCCTGCTATGAGGATGGACAGCTAGCTGACTATGGGCAAATGAGTAAGTGTTAAGAGTGAAACAACTTTCAAGCTGATTACGGCAACTGGTGGCACGGTCACAGGAGCGTTGGAATGATGATGAGGATACGGAGATGGATGTCGTAGCTGTGAGGATGGTGGTGATTGTTGTTGGTGAATGTGGAGAAAAGTTGAGGTTGCAGGAGAGAGACCACCAAAACAGAATCGAAGAAGGATTTTTGGTTGGGCTGGCTGGATGTCGGGGGAGGAGGTGCTGGTGCTGGTGCTGGTGCTGGTGCCGGTGCTGGTCGAAGGAATTCGAAGCTTAGATGAATCACACCCACCCGCTTACTTGTTCTTTAAAAACTCTCTACAGCACGCAAGATTCAGGCTCCAGATGCGATATTTGGCTAACCACCACAGGCTCCAGCGGGCAATATATGCCCCGTACTCCCTTCTGGCCGCAGTTACTCGACCTGCCAAAGCTTCTTTTCGCATGTCGTGGTTGAGGCGCAGAATGACAAAATTTTTTCTCGGTTGTCGGCGCTTGTCCCCATAGAGAACCCCTGCCATTTCAACCCACCTTTTATCGATAAGTACTTAGATGTTACCTGTTTGGTGATACTCTCTGGAGTAAGATATAGCATCACATCGTTCGTACGGGGGGTCATGAGGTCCATATGGCTCTGCAAACCAGGACATTCTGTCCTCAATCCACGTATATCAAGATGCCAAGGAAGAACTAACATTCTCAGATCATCGTGTTATTTACAAAGTGGGATATTATAGCTATATAGACTATAGTTTGGTTTTTCTATTTCGGAGCTCTTCGAGAGTATTATGTAGCTAGTCGACTAGTTTGAATGTCCTTGCTTAAATGCCTCTATATCACTGGATCGATAGATACCAATTGTATCGGCACCATGACGAACTAGAGCTTGATCCTATTCTCTATGCCTTTGGCGTTGGATACTGCTATATATTTTAGACTACTAACCTAGCCTCATTCTACGGGGTCCGAATTTTAGTCTAGCTATATGCGAGAGACGTTTGCGGAGAACTATTGTCGTTGTTTCGGGGTTCTTAATGATATCGTGAAAGTCAATAGTGTACGTTCGGTGAAGTAGTTTGAGCACCATGGCAGCCATTTCTCAGGATGCCTCAAAATAGCGATAGCCCTCACAAAGATTAAATGCCGGAATGCTTCGTCGTTTCTAGAACTGGATTAATTACCATCCGACGATGCCTCCACAGTATATATCTCCGGGTTAAGCTCGAGGACACCTGGGTCGTGTCATTGGCCAGGAGTGCTTTGCTCTGCTTTGCTTGATAATCGCGCAGCTAACCAAACCCCTCCACATCCCAACGCCAAATTCCAAGCATTCCTCGTTCTCCAACCACTCTCTCCGACAACTACTCAACCTCACCATCAATTCTCAAAACCAAACCACTCCCCCTCCTACTAAGTAGCCACTTCATATCGGAAGAAACTGCCATTTTTATACGATGTCTGAAACGGGCCTACCACGCGATTGGGAAATCCGCCTCTCCAAATCTCGCAATATCCCCTACTACTTCCACCCTCCAACCCAAGAATCCCGCTGGGACCCTCCCGAGGGCACTGAAACCGAGAGACTCAAGGCCCACATGGCTGCCAAATACTCCGCCGGCCCATCGGCCAGCAGCAGCGGTTCCGGAGGCAATGCGGACAAGATCCGTGCCGCGCATTTACTTGTCAAACACAACGAAAGCCGAAGGCCGTCCAGCTGGAAGGAGGCAAACATTACACGAACGAAGGATGAAGCTATGCGAATCATCCTGGGGCACGAGTCGAGAATCAGATCCGGCATGACGACTCTGGCTGACCTGGCACAAACGGAGAGCGATTGCTCGAGTGCAAGGAAGGGTGGCGATTTGTATGTTCTGCTTCACCTTCTTCACCTTCTTCACCTTTGATCCTAAAACGCAAGCGCGACGGGGTTTGTTAATGAATGCTAACCGCGTGTTACATCATACAGGGGATATTTTGGTAAAGGCGATATGCAAAAGGAATTCGAAGAAGCGTCATTTGCGCTTCAGCCTGGGGAGATGAGCCATGTTGTCGAGACTGCGTCAGGCTTGCATCTGATTGAAAGGTACAATTCCGCTCCTTCAAGGCTACCGCTGTACGGCCCATGACTGACTTTCTTGGCGATATAGACTTAGTTGAAAAGTTTGGTCTGGAAAAATACCAAATGAACAAAAGCGTGTACAGTATATCTAACTGTTTAGCCGTTATGCGATGATATTGGGAAACTATATATATATTGAATGAAATAACTTTTGGGCTGGGATCAGATATAAATGCGTTACGCCTCGTTTTTACAAAACACTAGAACCGTAATTCGCAAATTTCCAAACTATCTGTTCATTATGTGTTTTCTTGTGAAGACTAAAAGTACATGCATGCCCTGACACTTCCTCTCAAGAAACGCTTCAGCCCATTCCCATAATATCGAAAACCAGATATTACCATATACAAGTCGCCCGTCCTTCCTCCTGCCATATAACTTTTCTTGAGAATCCGTTTCAACTATACCGGCTTCAGTGTGGTATTACTAGAGAGTAAATATTATTAGTAATTGTCGTGCAAAGACAACAAGAATGAATACATACGCAAAGAACAAGACTTTGATCGCGAGCGCAAACCCGCCGTGCAACAACAGCATGACAATTAGCACAATCTTCGATGTCTGCGCATCTATGCCGCTAATAACAGGATACAAGTTTCTGAATAAGAATGTCGCCGAAACCCCCAATCCCACCGCACAAAACACCCAGTTCAAAACTGTAATAAAATAGATATTAGTTTCCATTTCTAAAATAGAAATCGAAAGAATAAGGAACAGGGAAAAAACATACTCTGAATCGGGCTAACGCTTGCAATGCTCACAGGTACCCAAATCACGTTCGCGTACCCGTACAAACTCAAGCACTCTAGCAAATTCGCCGAATCACTGCCATACCACTTCAACACGCCCCAGAGCGCCACAGGCACGACGGCGGTGTACCCGTACACTAACCCTGCCGCACCCGTCAAACTCGCAAAGTTGTACTTGAACCCGTCTTCGGTGCCCTTTACTTTTGCGAAATAGCTGGCGAGCGTGGACGTTAGAAATAACATGAGAACGACCGTGGATGCGATCCATACAGGGCCGTAGAGGTCCGGGTTGCCTTCTAAGACATCGAGAAAGTTCGATTTGGGGAATAGAGCGGCGAAACAGCGGCGGAGGACTTCGGAGCTGTCGACGTTGAAGAATTGGGAATAGAATGAGAGCGTCCAGAGGTAGCGTTTACCCGTCGGGTTGGCATTATTGCTATCGCCAGCAGCTCGGGATGAAGAGCCGCCACCGCCAGAGAAGAAACCGCCTGTTGAATCGTGGAGAGTGTGTGTTAGCTATGGATGTTATATATGACATACGTGGAGGGGTGGGCGGGTGTACGTGGTTGTTCTGATGGGATCTTGCCGGTGGGCGGGTCATTGTGGCCGAAGTCTATGATTGTACGGTATTAGATTTCGATTGGTTCTATATCGCGAGAACGAGATTTGGCGGTATAGCTGCAATATACCTTGGAAGTCGAGCCCGGTCTCAAGATCGGTATGGCCTAAATCGCCCTATCGAAAGTTTGTTAGCCGTTATCAATGGAAATCGACGCCGAAGCTTCAACCGCCTCGGATTTTCCATATTCAACTACGAACTTCGTCATCTACTTCAACGACTACATCGTAGCCGGCTCCGGACGGCCTGGACATGCTGGGCGATCGAGTATTTCGGGTCTCTCAATGGGTGCGTGATGCTTGCGCTTGGTGTTTGAGAGACTGAAGCTGGCGAGGGACAAGTTGGACAGGTTGCGCTTAGCCAAGCCACCAGATGAGTAGATTCGTAATGCCCATGCAACACGAAACGTCTCCGCTCCCCCAAGCTCAGAGGCTAGTGTAGCTAGAGCATGTATAGGCTAAATGTATGTGTATAGCACCGTATTTGACTATTTTGGATACGGTACTGTTAAATGAAAGCTTCAAAATCTACAAGATCTCTAAAGATCTACTTTTGCGTCCCCTATTTGCAGCTGACATATCTACATTCCGACACTTAAATTCGTATATGCATGAATTATAAACGTTAAAACTATCTTCCCCATCCAAACCATCCTCTCTTCTGCGGTGCAGAGTCTTCGTCTTCTCTCCTCACGTTATCGACTTCCATCGGCGTAGTAGCTGCTGGCGCGCTAGTAATTGGTGCAGCCTCCTTCTCTAGACCAGGATACTCAACATAATTCCACGCAATATCAAAGAATATAGGCTTGACAGGTACAGGCTTGACTTTTGGTGGGAAATCAATCAAGTTCGAAAAATCGACTCCACCTTCGGGGTACACGGTAAGATTTTCGATTAGAGGTCTCTTAAAGGCTAGCTTCTGGGCCATTGTAGTTGATTGCTGAGTTAGGCGGTCCATCTCAGCAAGAGCGTGGTAGCGTTGGACGTTAGCTTTGAGCTCTATAGAAAGAATAGTGATTTTCTGAGGTGGGATAGAGAAAGGATCGTTGGAGCTGGAACCGATCTGAGACGTAAGGGATACTGCTGCTGCAACACTCTCGGAGGCGCGATAATAGAGCGCAAGAGCGTTGAGACGGTTGCCAATGTTGGCATGGGAGGCTGCAATTGCAGAACATCTAAAAACCAATTGTTAGAAACTATATATATATGTACTAAGCATAACTTGCGCAGAGCTCACTTTAGGGCGAAATAGTATTTCCGTTTCATTTCAAGTTCGTTTCCAAATTCCTCATCCGCTGCAACACCAGGAAGTTCTGTTGCTTGTTCCAAATCCTATACAAAAAAAAAGTTACTCCACACTGTCCACCAATAGAGGGACTGGCCCAAGCATACCTGCAGAATGGCATCCCAAAGCGCCACTTCCTCTCTGAAACCGGCAACCGCTCCCGGGCCGTCCTTCTCCTTCTTATCATCCCAAACACCCGTAGCCATAGTTGAGTTTCTTCGGATTCTCCATGAGATCAAGTTATAGTTCACATACGTATAAATGATTTGTAAAGCTTGAATACGTTCATCTCCAGCGCTGGCACCATCGTTCAACGCATCATCGATAGTCTTCTTGATTACATCCGCGGATTCCTGCCATGCTGCTAAAATTTCGTCGAAATGGTCTGCACGAGACTTGCCTGAGTCCGCTTTATGCTCCACAAGATACGATTCCAGGTTTTTCTCAGCGGTAACCACGTTTCCAAGTGCGATGGAAACATCTGCATCTTCCACAGGTGCCGTGCGAGTTCTCCAGGTTATCGACCGAACGGCTGCTGACTTGGTTGATGTAGTTGTGGTGCCAGCAGTCTCACTTGTGTCAGCTTGGGCTTCTTCAGGTTCACTGAGAACATCCGCATCCAACTCTTTCACGGCGCTAAGTAGTTTCTCGTCATTTTCGGGAAAGTAATGGCGAGTTGTGGTATCAATATCCTGGTTACGTGGAAGACGCAATTGGTAAGAGCTATACCGCACAGTCGGATCGATATTGCTAGATAAGATGTCCTTGAAAGTATCTCCTCTGAGAGCACTGGATAGGGCAGTATAGATGATTCTAGCCGTGGATAGATGAGATAAAGCTTTCTCCCATTGCTTCTTCTCAAAGGCTACAGCACCAGCAATAGAATCCGCATAAGCCCGCGCTTCTAAGATGTCGTTTTGAGTAGCTTTGCTTTCGGGGTCCTCGAGTAGAGATTGTAGTTGGGAAGCGTATCTGTACGCTTTGTTAAAGCGGGTTATAATATGACTGCGCGTTGGGCCTGACAATGCAGAATTTCCGGAATCAGATTTCATGTACATTGCGAAAGCCCAAGCTCTCTCTGAAGAGTAGACCAGGAGATGCGCATATCTGATGAATTGCTTGTTAGCTGTGCCGAATCGGCTCTCGTGGGTTTATGGCTCTACGGACTTGGGATTCTCGGCAATATTCTGAGAGGTAACAGTAGATTTTGCGACATATTTTCGAGAACGGCTGGTGGACTTCCCATAGAGATTGCGTCTCAATTTGGAGATTCTACGAGAGCAGAGTGCTCTGTAGGCATTGTAATCGCCCAAGAGGAGGGGGTCGGATCGGAGCTTAAGGACGGTCGACGTAATATCCATGGCGGCTTATGGTATTTGTTTCGTCCTAGTTTCTGTACAGGTAAAAACTGGCAACTGAGCGATGGTCGGACGTCGTGGGAGACTGGAACGTGGTGGGATGTCGTTTGTGTGGCAGAGAGCTATGGGAAAGATGTCGTGGGGCAGTTGTGGCGGTGCAGGTCGGTAAAATCTCGAAAGTGGCGTGTTTAAGAAAGAAACACTAGAAATTGAAAGGCCTTCAAATCACCTGCTCTCTTTTACGTCAGTCCGCTTGACATTCGGTATTTACAACGGAACACCTGGTACCCTGACCGTCGGCCACAGTTCACCAGGTATATACCAGTTCCCAATGGCCGGGAGGAGATAGGCAAGCGCCAATTCACATTCATTTGGGAAAGCTGCTCTCTCATACCGACCAGCCAATAGAGAATGGTCAGTGCGGATTCAACGAGTACCATTAGGTCGCAATCAAGTTATCATCATCGTCAACTGAGTGATATGATTTCTAGTGAGTTGGTATCGTTTTAGTACTCCGAGGCCTTTTAAATGGTAATTCATACATATAAATGAAGCAACATCTAACATTTTCTATAGCCCCAACACGCATCGATAGAAGACGACCTCGAGTAAACAACGGCGAGACGGGGCATGCTCGAACGGGTAGCGGCTCGCCTTAACCGTCGGGGCTGTACTCTTTCCAATGTTAGAACTACGACCTTGTCATCCACCCGGATGCTCCATTCCTCATTTTGGACACACGGAGGGGAGTCTTTGCTGCTGGAACAATGCATGGACGGTCAAAGCGAGGCCGAGAACTTCCAAAATGCAGTTGCGAACAGAATCAGATCGATCACATGGTTCTTCTCCGACCAAGTGGCCCGAATTTCTAAGCTCAGGTTTCGTGGATTTGAATCTCCCAGCCACCCGATGGAACAATTCTCGACGGTATCCGCCTTTGGCCTCGACTTTCTCTATCCACCAAAGGCCCTTGCGCTTCTCCAACGTCTCTCATTAAAAGCTCATTCGAAAAATACACATACAAGGATTCCTTATTCCTTTCGGTCTTATAGCTCCTTCGTGAGGGATTCTGCTAAGGAGAGACGCGAGACGGAAGCGAGATCTAGTCGGAGGGATAATGACCCTGAAAATGAATATGGGCCTTCTGCAACATCAAAGGGTTTATTTGATAAACGAAAAAGAGGGAGCAGAGATAAATGGATACCAGAAGAACGGATTCGGACCCTACAGACATTGTCTCCGAATGTTTTTGACATGACGGAAAATTCTTTCCAAAGAGCATGGGACTGGTTTCTAAGGGTCGAAGGAGGACCGAAGGAACCAGTTATGCCTTTGGCTCCCAATTCAGCAAGACGGCGAATGTTGTTTGGTTATCTTACCAACTCGCAAAGAATCGTGGATTACCAGCGTACCATTGCAGTTTTGGAAAACGTAGATATTGATGAGCGGCGGCTGTCGGACTGGCGATACCTGATCCGAGCCTACCTTCTTTTAGATAAGGCTGATGCGGCCCTGGCAGCTTTATCGGAACTAGCTGGACTATCCATTGGAAATAACCACGCTGGTTTCGAGCAATTCTTTGCTTACTGTATCAATACCGACACATGGGATAGAGCGCTGGCTGCCTGGCAGTTGCTACAACAAAGCCGGCTTGGATCCCAGGTTCCGGCGGATGGGAAGCGCATCCCGCGATATGCCACCGTTTACCCACAATATATTGTTACAGAAGTGACGAACTTTCCGCTGAAGTATGCGACATGGGTATCTAATTTACTACCGAATGACGAAAAGAGTCACGATTTTGCCATTTGGCTCAATGTAGGGATACAAAGAGAATGCGGGAAAGGCACCGATTCAAAATTTACGACTAGCGAAATGGATCTCATGAACAAAGCATTGGCACAGAAGGGATGGTATCATGAGGACCAGGTCGATTTACAACACAATATCCTCGCCAAACCTTATAATTCAGACCACTCGGATGTTGTCACGGAATATCTCCAATATAGAGAACAGCCGGGTATACTTCCGCCTGATATGTTACTCTATCGAGTACTGATGGCGACCATTGCACTGAGTAACTTCCAGACCATGCAAACAGTTTTCGACGACTGGTTTAGGTTCTACTCCCATCCCTCTGCTCGCGCTTACAGAGCGATTTTGAATTTCTTCGCCAAACGTGGTGAATCGAAAGCTGTTGAGGAGTTATACGAACAGTTTTCTAGTCGATTTGAAGCAGAAGCAGATGACTATAGTCACATATTGCGGGCATATGTGGAACGGGGAGAAGTTGCCACAGCTGTCGAAAAACTTGACGCGATGTCAGATCTAAACCTCAAGCCAAATCTCCGTTGTTACAACATCCTCTTAAGGGGATTTGCTCAAGCAGAGGATATGGAAAGTGCCATGGAATACCTCAACGTTGTGCTACAGCTTGGGTTTGACCCAGACCATGAAACTTACGCCTCAATGATGTATGTCTGTGCAGCCAGGGGCGATTTTGAGAACGTAGACCTTCTGTTTCGTGCAGCCTGCAAGAGTATGTCACCTTCTATCAGCATGTGGAGCTTGGTCGTATGGGCACATGTCAACGGTGGAGCCCGATCACTGGCCTGGAAAATGGTGAACTTTATCGATAGGCAGAATTTGGGTCTCCCTTTGACGCACATGTACAACATGCTCATGAGCGCACACGCCAATAAGAAGGAGCTCGGTAATGTGAACAGAATCTTTCATCAAATGCAAAAGAGGGGTGTCCCGTTCGACTTTTACAGCTATACAATCATGATGCGCGCCTTGGTCCAGACACAATCCAGAGAGAATCTGAAAAAAGCAAGGCAGATGTTGGATCTCTTGACGACACAGAATTCTTTTACAACGGCGGTACCCTACTTTGTCTTGATGCAGGGATATCTGCGAAGAAGGAAATACAGCGAAGTCTTCGCTGTGTACACAGCCATGCTTGAGAATAATGTCGAGCCTAACTTCGGAGTCCAATCTATGCTTCTACTCGCGTCCATATTTGAAGCCCAAAAGCTTTCAGAATTCACCGGCAACGTAGATCTCAAGCACGCGGAGGAGATATCGCGTATTGCTATTGAAAAGTTTTCAGGGTTCGACCCTACCAGCCCTATATCAGTCAAAACCGCCATACCAACGGGCATGTTCACTCCCCTTATTTCGGCATACATTTTCAAAGAAGACTACGAATCAGTCCAAAAAACGTACGAAAAATTTCTCCAGATTTCTGCTAGTAAAGGTATCAACAGTATCAAGCCTAGCATGAATATGTATTTGAAATTGCTACACACCGCTCAAAAAGAGAACAACTGGGAAGGTCTTCGTCGGATTTGGGATTTCATGTATAAAGAGGCACAGCGACAGAGTCGACCGCTTGCGGAAATAAGCACCGGAAAGAATGTCGTGACGGTTATGAAGCGGGCGATGTGCCCTGCTTTCGATATCATGCTAAAAGCGGCGATTGAAACTACCCAAAAGCCATCTAACACCACTGATGGTATTACTGTTGAGGAAATCGCAGGTTTAATGGAGCAAATGACTTCTTGGGGGTTCCATCTCGATGGTGGCAATTGGAACTCTCTGATAGTGTTGGTTGCGCTTAGTGGGGACCTTGAGCAGTCTTTCCGCTTAGCCGAAACCCAGTTGATAAAAGATGAGGCACACGAATACAAGCTCGGAAAGCAGAAGAGGTTTGGCTTTGTCGGTTGGGCGAAGCATGCACAGCACCCGCATCTGCACACGTTGGATGCAATGGCAGGCCAGCTTAACGGGCTTATCCAAAAGGCTCGAGGAACCGAAGAAGAAGCCGAGGAGGCTCGCCTACTCATCAGAAAGCTCGCAGATGATACCCCAATAATGTGGAAACTCTGCAATATCAGGAGACGGAGAGGCCCCAAGGCAGCTCATGAGGAGTTCAGTCGCAAACTTTTGGAGTTTAGGCAAATCGTGCTCAACCTGCAACCTGAGCAACCGAAGATTTCGCATCACTTTGCCCTTTCGCCGTTTTGGGTGCACAGGAAGCGGGTACTCGAGCGGGAATCGTGGAGCGATGAGACAGAGGGCGGAAAAACATCCTCTGACCAGGTAACAAATATTTCTAGTTCTTAATAACTTTGTACATAAAAGAGGTCACAAGGGGGACGGAAGTAGCCGTTGTGATGGGTATACCTCGCGGAAACCAAGAAGGTTTCTTAGTACCATCTAGCAACGTGTATATACATCAATATTTTAGCCGGAATTAAATAGCGGAAACTGCATTTGTCTTCTGCATTGTATATAGTACATAATATTTTTGCGTAATCCAGCTTTGAAATTACTTTCATGCATATCTGATTGGCCACATGCGCACGAGCTGTCGGAACTTAGCGCTCGGAACTTGGCATACCAGCGAACGGCTGAACGTGCCGCTGTGGATCCATCTGCTGTGTAATTTTTCAGCCTTACCACTTAACAGGATCGATTACTACACAATGTTCGCCACTGTCGGAGAGGGACATTTTCAATTTCAGCAGATCAAGTAAATAAGTGAATTAATTAGAAATTAAATTTGTATAGTCTAGGTCCAGCCAGCGCCAATTACATCAAACGATAGCACGCAATCCTCTATTATATAAGTCTATAAACTATCCCGAAAATTCATTAATTTTTAATAGCATTGTTTAAGATGCTCGCTCCACCCCGCGCGCCTGTCACTGTACCACTGACAGCAAACTTAACGAGGAAAGCCTTCATAGCTGCAGGGTCAGCTCTCAACTCTGGATGTCTCACCATCAAGTCGGCAATAACGCCGGCGACTGCTGGTGAAGCTTGCGATGTTCCCGAGAAAGCCGAGATTCCTCTGCAGAGATTTAATAACCTCGGTTAGCTAAACTTGAAGTATGGGTGGCATAGGATTTTCTTTTTTAAGGATAACTGGAGACTTACGTGTTATCAGTGTTACTGGCGCTGATGATATACTGGCCGGGACCGTGCAGAGTAACACAACTACCCCAGTTTGACTTTGGAGCCTTCGCATCGTTAATATCGTGGTTTCCAACAGTAATCATGGGGGTGATTTGAGAATATCGCTGAGGGTGCCATGTGCAAGCATCCTCGTTCTCATTCATCGCGGAATTCGTGACGTGAATACCTGCGGCGAAAACTTTTTGAAAGGCCTGCAGTAGCATTGGATTGTCTCCCCGGCCGCCAATTGAGAAATTCACAACAGAGCCTATGAATCCAGGCTGGGTCTTACGTTGGTTGTGATTGTTGACAACAGCATTGAGAGCCTCGATGAAGGTGGAATCGGAACCGCTATTGGATGCATCAAGAGCCCGCAAGGCGAAAATGTTGACCTTCTTAGCCACACCATAAGCTCTAGATCCTACGATTCCAGCAACGTTTGATCTATAAAATAGATAAACATTAGTTGATATTCGAATATCTTCGTATTTTTGGTAACTTGGTTCTTGAGTGATGTGAAATTTCTAAAAAAAACAGACAGCTGGTTTAACTTACCCATGTCCGTGCTCGTCTTTGAAATTGCCATTGAATGCGGTGAAAATATTTTTCGCTCTTCCTTCGAATTCGGTATGGTCAACATTGACACCCGAGTCGATGATATATGCGTCAACTCCGTTTCCATCAGGAGCATCGAATCTATAGTGGTAGTCTAACCCACCGTAGCCACGGTCTTGAATGCGAGACTTACTTGAAATTCTCTCCAGGTTATAGGGTGCATTGGTTTGTTCTTGAATTACATAGTCTTCGTCATCCTCAAGTTCAATCTGTCTTTTGTTAAGTTGGAGGTTAGAGCCCATACTCCGGGCCATCTTCTGCAAATGAGCAGGTATGTTCTCCCGAACTCCTGCACCAGCCCGGATCCAGTCCCTCTGGACGTGGGCGATATTAGTGAGTGAATTTAAGCCATCTATTTCGTGTCTGTGCATGTTTAAAGTGAATGCTCGGTGGGTGCTCATCGTACGGAAATGAGCAGTATTTTTCAAATGTTCGAGATCTTCCTCATTGTATCCCATCTCGCCGAATACTTCATTCCAAGGACGCTTATCGTGATCTTTCAGTACAACGATGTATCTCTGGGTCTTTTCATTATTCTCTAGTCCTCTTCGTCGGATTTCCTTCATAGAAGTCCGTGTTCGAGCGGTTGGAGCACATAATGAAACGGGGACTACCGCAAGAAAAAGAGAAATGGATGCTAGACTTAAGGATTTCATTACTGTAATTTATTCGAAAACCTTACAAATGAGTGAAATATATGTGGCTTATGCGGCTTGTGTCGAAAGAAAGAATGAGAGTTATCGAATCAAAACACGACCAGCGTGGGGGAGCCTGCCCGCTAAGGAATGTGAAAGGGAGAATGAAACGTGCTGTCGTAGATGTTGTTAAGTTTACCAGAAAAGTATTTTGATCTCGCGATTACGGGCGAGAAAGATCTTATATACGGGTGCCATTATATCATGCCTAGTTATCAATCCTGCAGCAGAAGGCGCAGGTATACCTACAAAACACTCGCTGAATCAACACAATGCGCCTTGTAAACACGCAGTGACGACACAGCGTTTTTGTCTTTCAGAATGTATGCTATATTAACTTGAAGTATTCTGTGGTTTTGGTTTTGTTCTAACTGGCCGGTTTTTGCCGGAACGAATTAACCAGATGAAGACTGGTTGGTTTTGGGTTTGCGTTGGAAGCTGAGTCGCTTGGTCTCGCCCTTGTTTCCTGCCCCGCCAAACCCCTCGGAAACCACCAGGCGGAATAACACCCACCCCTAACTACAAGGGGGCAGGGGCAGGGGCTTCGTTCGAACACAGCTGCACAGCTGCATAGCGGACATTGCTTCCTCACATTATACTGGGATTTCCGGAGCTGAAGAAAAGTTTGGCTTGGTGGCGTACCTAATTTATATTCCTGTGTGCGCGTGTTACCTCTTTCGCTCTGTATGCCCGATTTTTGCCCGCCACTCAATCTTGCCTTCCACGAGATCAGAGATACGGCTTTTTGTGCCGTTCTCAAATGGTACCTTCATTTGCCAGTCGCATTCGGGGCTTCCTCACATACAGCCAGGCAAAGCGGCTGCGGCCTTTTGTAGCGAGTAGCAATGCAGTTCGAGTGGGGAAACCTGGCCTGGCGTGTGCGGCTGGATATGCTTGGGTGGACCGACCCTGCTGCGTTCGGTGGGGATCTGGATGCGGGTGAACCCGTGAAGTGCGGTGCTTCTGCTGCGTTCAAAGACGCGATGCTGGCAGTTAAAAGGCACCGTTTTCCCAGCTATCGAAGCTTTTGAAATCAGTATTCCTAATCATCTATCTATCTTCTTATCTTTAATATCATATCTGTTCTCCTACCTGTTTCCGGCACCGTGTTGGATTTTTAGTATTGTTTAGCGTTGTCAAATGTCTACTCCAAACGGTGGTACGGCCAATGGGCCCAACCGTCTCGCGAGCCCGGGGACTTACAGACAGCGGGACGGCTCCACTACCCCCCTCGTCCTGGATCTCGAGATCTGGAATTCCAATCTAAAGGATGGCAAGACCAATCGAGTCGCATATTTTAAAGACATCCATGGCGACCCGTTGTTGATAGAGGAACGCCCTCCCGTGGGAACCTTACGTCAGGATCTCTACAGGATTGCTTCTAACCCCAAAGCATGGCATCTTCTTTTGAAGCGTCTTTTCCCCTTCGGAGGGAGCGTGACTGTATGTAGCCTGCCAACAACTGTTTATGAAGTGTTTCTGGTTTATGTTTATCAATGACCCGAGCTGATACCGTTTTATACAATCCGGATAGGTGAAAGATATTATGGGCATTGTCGCCACTCTAGACGCCTACGGCCCCGCTAGAGCAGCCTTCTTGCAAGGTGGAGGCCCCATCAAAAAGGGTCAGATAGAGGCTAAATGGAGCGCCATGCTTCACCCCCCTCTGAGCTATTTGGGCTCTGCGTTCCAGCATCGTGCAGTAGACGGGAGTTTCAATGTAAGTTAAATCCTAGAAATTTGATGGATCCAATCTCGTGATCTTTTCAAGACGCTAACTTACTCCGCAGAGCGTTTTACATCCCCATCTCGGCCAAGCTGGAACACCATACGCCAAAACTGTGCCGGCAAAAGCAAGACTTCTAGGTGCACAGCCTGACCCTGGCGATATTTTTGATCGTAAGTATAGAACTATCAGATCTGTGGTTCTGTCCGTGGTTTCTAATTGGAGTATATCCAATAGGTTTGATGGCCCGCGAATTGTCTGGCCCGAGAACGAGTGCGTCGGGCCTGTCCGTGATGCTCATTTATCATGCAACTATTATCATTCACGGTAAGCCTATCCACCTGTAAAATGTGGATATATCTTCAGCTAAAGGGAAAAAACAATAGATATCTTTCGGACAAACACAAAAGACAAGAACATTTCGGATACGTCTTCCTATCTCGATCTGTCACCGTTGTATGGATATGACGAGGAAACAAATAATAACGTCCGCACTGGGAGGCTCGGCCTCTTGCATCCGGATACATTTGCCGAGAATCGTCTACTCCGGCAACCTCCTGGAGTTTGCAGTAAGTACACTAAATCTAGTAAATGCCTTATAGGCGGGTGGTTATATTATGCTAATGTTCAACAGCATACCTTGTTATGTACAACCGGTACCACAACTATTGCGCCCGACAACTACTCCGTATCAATGAGAATGGCAAGTTCTCGATCCCGGATAAGTACAGTGGCGAAGACGTAAACCACGCTCTGGAACGATACCAAGAGTATTATTGGGAAATCAAAGACTTTGCCCTTAGGTATATCCAGAATAACACACTCGCCCAGAACCAGGAGCAGGGTACGGAAGACTTTAAGAATAAGCTGTTTGCTGCCCGTGCGGACAGACTGGCTCTGTTGAAGAAAGAAGAACACGAAGACTATGTTTCGAATCTGCAGAAATACCCAGAAGCGCTTGAAAAGTTCAACAAGTGGAAGGCAAGTTTGAATCTTGCAAAACCAGACGATGTAAACGTCAGAGAGTATGACGCTGTCGTGGAGCAATTCAAGGTGGAACACGCCGCTGCATGGAAAAAGCTCGACAATGACTTGTTTGGAACAGCGAGACTGTAAGCCTTTTCCCGGAAGCCAACTATTATATCACATTACTAACTAATAGTAGCATAACTTGTGGCATCTATATCAATATTTCCATCCACGATTACCTTCGCGCTCTTATGGGTTTCCATCAATGGAACACCACATTCACCTTGGATCCGCGACTTGAAGTTGACAAAAAAGATGGCAAAGAGGGTCTCCCTAGAGGTATTGGAAACCAGGTTAGCGTGGAGTTTAATTTACTCTATCGCTTTCACTGCGCCATTAGCAAAGAGGATGAAATTTGGATGAATACCCTCATTCGCGAAACCCACGGCAAAAAACTCGTGGAACTTGGCGAAGCTAAAGATGGCGACGGAAACGTTATCAAGGATGACAAAGACCTGGATAAATGGGACCCGAGAACATTTACGAGCGACCAATTCAACCTAGTTACTCCGTTACTTATGAAAGAGGCTGAGAAAAAGATTAGAGCCAATCCAAAGTCTATGGAACCCAAGAACCAGACATTCTATGATATGAATGTCCAGGAACTGAAACGAGACCTTCACACCAATCAATTTGATGATGATAAGTTGATTGAAATCCTTTCAACAAAGATGGAGGAGCCAATAGCCCAGTTCGGTCCTAAGAATATTCCAAGGGCAATGAGGGCGATTGAGGTTGCCGGTATCCTTCAGGCTAGGAAATGGGAAATAGGGACTCTGAACGACTTTAGAGAATTCTTCGGAATGAAGCGTCACAAAACATTCGGGGATGTTAACCGGGACCCTGAGATCATAACAGCGCTGCGGGATCTGTATGAAGATGTTGACAAGGTCGAGTTCTACCCTGGAATATTCTGCGAGGGTGGTGATGCAAACAATGCCAGAGATTGTGACCCTGGCCCTCAACTGACCGACTCCACCCTCTGGAGTGCCATCTTCTCGGATGCTGTTACGCTTGTCAGATCGGACAGATTCTATACCGTTGACTGGAACACCAATTCTCTCACAACCTGGGGCATGAAGGAGGTAACCGCGGATAACGATACTTTCAAGAGTTCAGTATTCCATCGATTGATCCAGCGTGCATTCCCAGACTACTATGAAGCCAACAGTGTCCGGTTTTTCCATCCCTTCTATACTACAGCCACCAATATGAAATACGCCCAGGAGCAAGGATACGGTAAAGCCTTTGGCCTGCCAGAATTCAATCCCAGCAAGCCTGACGATGTGAACAAACATCTTAAGGAAGTTTTGGAGAAATCGAATCCACATAAGCCAAACCCAATCTATGAGCTCTCCAAGGCGCCTAAGCGGGAAGGCCTGTCCAAAAATGTTACAGTTGTTGTAAAATCCCGTGCTGCGGCGGTGGATATTGTCAATGACAAGAGCGACAGATTTGTCAACCCGACTTGGCTAGACACTTATGCCGTTCCCCAGGCATTCAGAGATATTCTCAAAAAGAATGTTAATCGTTCCAAGAGAGAAACACTCGATATCGGGATTGATATCATGAATCAAGAGAGAGATAAAATCGCGGAGTACTTTAAAAATCTTTCCATAAAGGTCATCGACACTAGGCGCCAGGTCTTTGATTCTGGTACTGAGAAGGGATACCCAGTTTATCAGATTGATGCAGTGAGAGAGTGGGTGCCCATAATTATCATCTATCAAATGATTCCGACTAACATTTCTTTCTAATAGTTTTGCGATCCCCGTCATCACGCACTACTTTGCCGACTTTTTGGGTTTCAACCACTTGATAATTGGAGAAGGTGGTAATAAGTATAGCACGAATGAAATCTATCATCACATCGTCAACGTGCAGAACTATCTATCCTACAATACCGACGAGACCAAGAAATGGAAGAGAAGAGAAGCGTTCAAGAAATCCATTGAGTTCCTCTTGGAACTTACTAAGGGTGGACATGTCGGAACCGCAACTTCCTGGTTTCCTTTGTATAGGTCAATTGACAACAGGCCTGAAGCTTGTATGCGAGAATTGGGTTACAAAGTTGCCCAGAAGATTGTCAAAGATAAGAGAGTCGCTAAGGATGTGAACGAAGCTGCTGCAATAATGCTACTTGTCGGACTTGACAGTGTTTATAACGCTGTGTTAACGGTAAGTAAAATCCAGAGAGTAGGCTATATTCTATTCTGTTCTAACTATAACCTCCCAGTTTACAACTTCTCTTGCGTTCTTCTTCGACCAAAGCAACCTCACTTTCGACTGGAGGTTCATGTCAGAACAAGAGAGAAATGAACAGAACAGGCTACATGCCAAAGTCGAAGATGACCATAAATCACGCACTCAAATGCCAAAGGAGCGGAAGAACCACTATCAGTCTCTCACCAAAGAAGAGAGAAGGAATATTAGACCACGAGAAGGACTAATTAGCTGGGAACAAATCCAAAAGATTGCTTTTGACGAAAATATGCCGGAACATGACAAGGACCACGAGATCATGCATTGTGTTCTTGAAGCGCAGAGGTTAAAGGTTAAACTGCCAGTTATTCGAGAGGTCCTCGGGAAGGAATCTTTCAAGCTTCCTGGAAGTGACTTTGAATTCCGCCACGGTGATAGGGTGGTGGTGGATATTGTAAGAGAACCCCTTTTAAATCTCACTTGAGAAATACTAACCCGTATAAAAATTAGCACGCCGCTGAAGCAAATCGTGCCGACTTTTGTGATGAACCTTTCTGCATTGAAAACATGCATAATCACAGAGCCCTTGATGAATACCTTGCCTACACCGGAGGTTACAGTCGAGATATTCTCAAATTTGACGGCAAGAGCATTCCCGTGATCGGTCTTAGCGTCATGTTCAAGGTTATGGGCCAAATGAAATTGCTCCGTCAAGGACACGACTCTCAAGGTCGTCTAAAATCTGTCAATAACAGTCCATCATACGGGCATCTTGCAAACAGAATGGGCCCAAAGCAGTACAAAGCAACATTGAGAGAACTTCGGAAACTTGCAGAAGACAACAATACCGCCGAGAGCTTTGATACGCTACCAGAGTCGTATACTTATCTTACGCCAGACTGGGATGAGACAATGCCGTTCCCTAACAGTACGTACAACAACCTTTCACTTCTTTATCATTTTCTATCACATGTTTGTTCTGTTTGGTCCCGCGAACGTATACGCATAGGTGTCTCAACTGCCATGTGTGGTAATTTCGTGGTCACAACGCTTTTTTCCGATGATCTTTAAATCGCATGTCTTGGGTTCATTAGCCGATCTTCTAACATCACTTCTCAAACTTTAATAGCTATGAAAGTCCGTTTCAACGGCTACGGTGAAGGTGTATGGATTTATGGGGATAACTCAGACCAGAGCCACGGTATCAAGTCTCTTTGGACACCTCCGGGACCAAGTGATACCGGAGGAACTTGGGCAAACAAGTGCCCCTGTGGAAATGGTAGCTGTAAATGTGCTTCTAGTGTCAAATCGAGATTGGATGCGCTCGAGCATGGTCAGGAGCACTTGGAAGCGGGTGTTCATGGTCTTCATCACCATATGCACTCGGACGACCCCAAATTGCTCAAGTCGCTAGGAACTCATCATTCTGGGTGTGGGATGTAAGCTGGCAGGAGTAGGCAAAATTGTTCTAGGATGCTTTTTCTTTTCTTTCTTCAATTCATGCCTGTATAAGAATGTTTACGATAGTCAAATATATTACATAATTTCAACATCGGAGGTTCCCACTCGGATTCAAGACTATACGCAGACTGCAGTATTCTAGACACATAACCTATCCTCCTTTAGAGATAGATGTTCAATAAGTCGGAATATAAAAGATCCATTTTAGTAGACTAAATTAGGGTGCTCTATGGATACAGGATACTTTAATAGAATATTTAGATACCGTACGTCTCTCTCATACGGAGGATAGTCTCACGGTGCTCCCTAATATCGTTCGGCCCATCAGGGGTTTTGCAATTTTAGAGTCTATGGTACTACCATAACCACCGTAGAGACAGAGGATGGCCCATTGACATGGTTGTTCGTTGGGCCTCAAAGCGATCGGTCAATCGAGCAATGTTTGAATTGTTGGGCTCTGATATTGCGACTATAAATAATAGCGTTAGGGGACCCACCATGGTGTCTCATGTATGCCAATTCCGCACTAAATCGCGGGTCGGGCCGGCGGGATGGCACCATATGGGTCTCCTGACGAGGGAAGATCAAAAGGTTGGTACCACAAATCATCGTGAGCATCTTTAGAGATTAGCTTCGTCAAGGCCGGCCGCTCCCTCAAAGATTTACTCTAACCAGTCCGCCAGACACACCAACGACTGTATAAATGCGCCCCCTCCGCTGCCCCCCAGAAGGGTCTCTTTCCTTCTCTCCCCCCCGACTTTACGTATTTATTCTTACGTACCTTACTCTTGTCTCAACAATCTTTCGATCTTACGACCAACCTAGCTTTGATTATTCACTATTTAAAGCAAATTGTGATTGTACTAAGACACCAGCATCACAAGCAAGCTATATTCTTGGTTGATTCATTTCTCTCAGCAACCAGCTAGACATCGTACGACCCAGCAGCTATAGCAGTATACTTCAATATATTTTCTACTCTAGCTTGTCTAAATTCCAGCCTTTAAGATGGACTCAAACTTCTCCGATCTACTGGAAGAGATTCCCCGCTGGCTTGTCGATAACGATCTCTTCGCTCTCGACACCGATCTTATGTCCACCAACGATCCTGCAGATAAACAACGTACACAACTTGAACAGGACACAACACTCCCTTCAGACTTATCTTTTGACCTTAACGATCTCTTTTTAGAAATTGAGCAACCCTTATTTTCAGCTTCTATCTTCGATGACCCCCCAGAAAACACAGAGTCTCCTTCTATTCAGGATATTCTCAACATGTTTGAGCCCAGCGAGATCGCCAAACCCGCTGAGAATCCAGTTCAATCTGAGGACAAGATAACCACTCAGATCGCTTGTGCTAAGAAAATCCCATCTTCTTCACCACCATACAACAGCCCGGTTCTTCGGAAGCCAAATTGTTCGATTCGAAAGGCTTTGGAAGACCCGGACGAACAAACACTCTGTAACCGCCACAATAATGTCCCAGATTTCTTTGTAGTTTTTATCGCAAAGCTCGCTGGAGCATACAATGTTGCCATCGAAATCTTACATCAAAGTCCATGTAAAGACTTGGACGAACTTGCTGCCAAAATTCGAGGACTGGCAATTTGGAGAGACCAACACTCGCAGTCTAATCCTCAATGTCCCTACATTCACCACAGACAGCGAAGCAACAGCATTCCCCAAAATAATTATAGAGTCAACAAGTGCAGGAGCCCACCCAAAAAGACTCACAGGATATCAACACCCCCGAGTTCTCCAGGAATCCCCACCAGCGAGTGGTGGGCTGCTAGTCTTCCCATAAAGTCTTGGACGCCCGAAGAATGCGGCATATTTTTCAACGAGGTCGCAGCAATTAGGAGCAAAGCCAAAAATCACCAGCTCGATTACTGTACTATCGACAAAAACCCTGAACTCAGCCGTCGTCTTTGCGAACTCAGACAGAATCTTGGCCTTGGGTTCACCACCGCTGCATTTACTTTTCACGGGGATTACATCGTCAAAATGACGAACGGGACGTGGGTTGGAATTAATCACAACTTCGAATTTGTTTGCCTAGCTGCGTCGTGGGATAGTGAAATGCTTACAAAATTCAGAAAGAAGAAACGAGTCAACGGCAATTGGAAAACATTCGAGTACGTTTACTCAAATCTTGCTGGAAGGGTACGGAGAGCGGATGTTCAGGGCGGCCAGGCGGAGCCAGCTATATCCTTTTAACGAACGAATGTAGGAGTTGTACGATAATTTCGGGTGGGGGATTCTGGTTTTTATTTGGAGTTCAGCCTTTTCTTTGGCGATTCATTGTTGCCTCGACCAGCTTCTGGTAATTTCTCGAAGGCACTGGATTTTTCTTTCTTTCTTTTATATCCGGTATACGATGAAGGGGAGAGAAATGGAAAATAAAGGATGAGCGAGAAGTCTGGGTATCTTCAATTCATACCTCTTATTTTCCTTAGAGAAAAAAGATTTTGAAAAGAGAAAAGAGAAAAAAATATGAAATGGGGTATATTTCAAGAGTTGGAGGTTCGGGAACTCCGCTCTGTGAAACAGATCGCTTCAGAAAAACCCAAAAAAAGAATTAAAATTATTAAGCTTCAAGAAAAAACATAAAACATAAAACAAAAAAAGGGCCCCCGGCCAGGAGTCTGAGTGCTCGCTGAGGAGTGGAATACTTGGAGTCTAAAGGTGATATAATAGTGTTGCTATTCGATCTGAAGTTACTCTGGTTATCAACGGATTACCTTCTATTTGGGGGCAACCTAGTTTGTATATAACTACCTGAGGTTCTAGTGCTACCACTGGGCTGTCTTGGAGACGTCTACTGCTAGTAACAAGTCCTCTACAGCTATGTAATTTATAGTTTAGGTTGACACCCTTCATAGAAATAGAGATCGACTAGTAATAAAAAATACAAACCAAAACAAAATAAAAGGCTCACCGTGAACAAGTAGATTATACCTGTTATATATATCTATGATAACGCTAAGCGGCTTCAGGCATGAATGGTCCCAGTCCAAGTGTAGCAGAAACATTGGTATGCCACTGTAGTCTATACAAAATCAAGAATTCTTCAACCATGCCGTGACACAATAAAGTGCGTGTGAGTACCTCTACCCGGATTTGCCTTTTCTACACAAATTTAACTATGAATGTGTTGCCTACGTCGTTGTTCCTCATTTGGCTGCTTGTGTAACTAACTATTTCTCTTCGGTTGTCGTTCGCGAATTCCATTCCAACCGAATACATCTTTCGCGAAAATTTGCGCCCAAAGCAATACCCCCCCACAGCTGTCGCCAACCATGCCGAAACGTCCCTCGACCGAAACTGTACCCTCAGATCCTCATCGTCACAAGAAACCGCGGCTTTCGTCCTCAAACGGTACACCCAATGGCAAGCGGAAAGGGTTCGTCGTTGGTCCTGCGAACCTCCCAGATGGCACATACCGTCGCAAGACACAAAAGATAAAACAGACACTCATCCATCGAGCGAAGCTGTGGAAAGGACTAGAGAAGATTAAGCGAGAAGAAGGGATTACCGGAACGACCCCCAAACGCTCTTCTACAACAGACCAAAAGAACAGGGAAGATGAAGAAGAGGACGAGGCAGCAGCTAGAGCGAGGAGACGGATGGAAGCCGCCATGCGAAGCGACGATGACGGCGACAGTTCCGAGGAGTCTATAGGAGGTCAGGAGGCAGATGCGATGGAAGACGTGGAGGGTAACCAAGCCCCTCATCATCGCCTGTTAGAAGGCGACGATATCTCTGAGGCGGCCGATAATGGTGATAAAGCGGATATACCCCGTGAAGATACAGACGATCCACATACCCATCCATCCCGTCAATCATATACTCGCCGCCCTAGAGAATCTCGCTACAAGAAGGAAATTACAATCTCCAAAAGAGCCAGGGCAATCAAGGCTGAACGTGAGAGGGTTGAGAAGGCGAAGGCGGCTGCCGCAGAAAAGAGAGAACGGGACAGGAAAAATAGAAATAAAGCTATGGGGGCGGGTAAAGGCGCAAAGACGAGTACAGGGCAAATGAAACTGGGTAGACAAAGTAAAAGCCTGTTAGAGAGGGTCGAGAAGTTGGTGAAGCGGTGAAGCGTATCTCCCCTCAAAAGCTCTGAGGTTTGCTTCCTGAACCTATGTTACCAAGGTATAGGAAGATTGCAGATTTATTGTATATATTAGCATGATCTACGGAGTAATGTCTCTATCTTATATACCACAGAGAAAGAACGCAAAATGGATGATTTTCTATCAAAACCCGCTTCAAACGCCAAAAGCTATGTCGGTCATCCAACAGAACCGGCCTCAAGAAAGATACGAGAACTTCGAAGAATTTAAAAAAGAGAAATAAACGCCATATGATATCAAACTGCAAGCTTGCATCGCTAGATGCAACTATTACCCCTATAGAATATACAAGCCCTCACCACACGGGATTCCTCTTCTCAAAATCTTTGATCTGCCCGTCCACCTTTTCTATTTCTCTTTCTAGGTCAATCAAGCTCTGTGCTAATGCGCCAACTTCTTCGAATTTCCGATTACTCTTCGCACTAGCAATCATCTCTCCGACCAAAAACTTCTGTTCTTCAAGAACAGCTAATTGTTCTTTCAACAGCTTCTCCTCGGCATCTATTTCTGGATTGCTGCTAACAACGCTACTTGCATCATCCATAAAGCTCTGCTGGGAAACTGAAGTTAGGGATTTATGATGTCCCTGATGCTTTGCCGCGGCTTTTGTCTGCTTCAAGATCTTGGGGAGGGCTTTGAGCGGGAACATATGGGTCTGAAGAAACTCGACAGAGTACAGGTATATAGAGCGCTGAAGTTGCTGTTGGGTTGGGGAGTCCGTAGGCAGATTGAGAATACGCTTTGCCGCTATATCGTATTGAGTAAAAGTATCAAGGAGGCGTTTTCTAGTTTTCGATGCTTCTGACCGCTGTTGTGGGGTGGTATGTTTATTTGGATCCCTATAGATATATTGTTAAATCAAGGTCGGAGAGCTGAAGAAGAAAGCAAATACGTACTGCAACATAGTTAACAGTTTCTGAAATCTAGGGAGCATAGCGATAATGCCTTTCTCAAACTGAACCATCGTCTGTACCGACTCTTAGCGGTGTCTAACTCAATAGAAGTGCACAAAAATAAACTAACCTCATAGCTCTTCAGATCCGGTGGCTTCCTCGCGACTTCCTCCATAAAGTCTCTCTTATTGAATAAGATCCCACTGCATTCTCTGCATATCCTTACATCTAACGCCAACTCTCCCATCTTCTCCGCTAAGGAGTTCCCGCTTCTCAAATTGACATTGACATTCAAACCTACTTCTTTCGAACATGCAGTCCGTGTATCACCACATACTACGCGACCACATAACCTACAATGATGCTTCCGTAAAGAGAAGTTCGTGAACGTTTGCTTACAAAACGGACAATTCGGCACCTTAGCATCATCTTCCCATGCAACCACACTTTGCTCTAGAAGTTTTCTCTGATTCCGGAGACCATTAAGATTTACAGGCCACAGTTTTGAAGTTGTCGGTTGCTGTATATTTAGCGTTTCTGCAGCAGCCGGGTCCGTAAGAACTTGTGTGAGTCTCGTAAGCCGTTTGTCCAGGCGAGAGGTTTCCAAGTGCTGTTTATCGACTGTTTTTCGACGGAGCGCCTTGAAGTCTGATGTGTGGTCTCGTACGAGGCCTTACCCATTCTTTAGTACTGCGAAGCCACCTCTACTTGGGAGAAATGATTAAACATACCTTTGTGATCAAGATATCCTTCTCTTGACACATAACAGCTCTCACAAACACGACACCAAGCACCCCTTACCGGCTCGTGTAGGGCTGCCCGAGATAATTTGATTTGGTACATCGTGTGCTCTTCACAAAAGAGCTTTCCGCACTTTCTACCTTTGTTCAACAAGAAGCTCAGCCATCACATTCGCAAAGTTGCCTGGGAAAACCAACAAGTATATGGGGTAATATGAGGGTGATTATACCGACAGTTCACAATGCCATTGGTGCTTCCTAATACTTTTCCACAGGCGGGTTCCGTACACATATCCCGATAACCCGTCTTTTGCCAGTGCGCTCGGGTAACGAATTCCTCCGGATCTTTGTCTCTATTAATGACAGTTGGAGCAGCGGTAGGTGCGGCAACGGCATTTGGGGTGACCACAGCAGGTGTGTGTATCGTAGGGTGAAAATTATCGTTTGATTCGAAGACATCAAGGCCCTTCAGCTTTTGGTTCAATATAGCTACTGGTTGGAATTGTTTTGCCTTTAACAGGTTTTTTTGGAACCATGATGATATATCGTCTTTCTCAGACTTTTCGATCTCTTGATGTTCGTCAAGGTGGCGGTTTAGTTGGAGATTTGTAACCTATAACAACCCCCCAATACCTATTAGCAAAACTATACAGCTAGAACAAGATCGCTGAAGCACTGTGGTGAAGAATCTTTTTGAACTCACCATGTCCATCTCACATATAGGGCATATCATTCTCTCCGGGGCCTCAGTCTCTCCATATAGTCCCATCCCGGTATTACCGGGGAGCCCATTAGCTGCGCCATTTCCCAAGGGTGTAGAGTACCCGCTTGCACTGCCACTGTCCTGCCGTGTATGCCCGCTAATGCCGAGGCCAGCTCCAGTGATGATGCCGAAGGAGCTTTGCGAAGCGAACGACGCGGAGCTCTCGGACGGCGATACGGCTAGGTCCGGACGGTTGGATAAAGCGGGAGAAAGAGCGGTACGGGTTGGTATCGGTCGCCCGAGGACGCGGCCGCCAGGTTTGGGCCTTGCAGGCGCTGTGGCGGCAGATGTCGAAGGCGTTCGAGATGGAAGGTGGCTCATCGTGCTGTTGACACCATCACCTATTGGCCTATACTGGGACCCGCCTCCTAGTTATGGATAGATAGGTAGTATGCGCTTGCTGTAAAACCTCAAGATGAGCGAAAGGACATGAAGGTGATTATTGGATAGTATCGCAAGGCGATGATGATATATAACGATCGTGGAATAGGCGCGAGGACAAGTCGGCAAGTTGATGTTTGAGGGTTGGTGATATGAGATAATGTGGATCGCAGTAGCCTGGAATTGAGATGACGGGGCGCAGCAGCATCCTCGTTGTGCCGCAACACCACGGACAAGCTCGCACAATACCACAAAATTAGGATAAACCCAAAACTGCCCCACGACTGAGGAAGAGCCGCATCTTGCAAATAAAACACCTGCACCAGGTACTTTAGATATTCTTCCTTCTATTTTACGCTATTTTTACAGGTTCTATCGTACATTACTCGTCGTCTCCTCCCCGCTGCCGTCTCCGCTTGCTTTTGCTAACCTGTCCGCCCCCTTCATCGTCTCCTTTCCTCTTCCTCCCCTCTTTCCTCCAAAACTCCTTGCCCTCTCTCTTCTCCCTCGCCTCTTTCATCTCCATGTTTTCAGCCACCTTGGCCCGATACTCCTTTCTCTTCTCTTCCTTCTTCTCCCTACGTTTCTCTACCTTTTCATTTCGCAGGGTCTGCAGCTTCTGCAACAAATCCCTTGCCTTCTTTTCCTCGCCGCCAAGCACCACAGCCCGTTTCTGCATGTAGGTTTGGTTTTTCTGCGGTTTCATGGTGTGAATCTGGGATTTGAATGGAAGGTCTGCCTGGATTGCCTTGGGCACCTTCAACGGGTTGAAGCGTCTTGTTTGTCGTTCAATTTTCTGCATATGCATAATGGTTTGTTAGCTACCGTTGTCATCCAATCCCAGCAGATTATCCCAATGCTCAATGCTCACCTTGTACTTGGAATCCTTCAACAATGGAGTATTTACTCCTTCCTCTGCCCGAACCTGGCCTGTTAGCCTCATGCTCTTCCATCCTTCCCCACCTTCACCCAGCAAATTCGTCATCGGATTATAAAACTTTCTCGGCTTCACCGGATACCATGCCCTCAAAAACACAATGTCGCTCATCAAGATCTTGTCTTCAAACGTAGCTCTAAAATGGCCATCAGGTTTGCTTAAAGCTCGTTTAATCTGTCCTCGAACACCGGACACAGTTCGTATTCCCGCTCCCTCAAATTTTGCAACTTCGAGAGCGGATGTAAACATATCCTTGATAAACGCCGTGTTCTTGAAGATCTTTTGAGGGTAACCCGTAAGCTTCAGCTTCTTCACAATCTCAGTACCCTCATCCACATTCAAGACCACACCAGTAGCCGATATCCTAAATCCGGGATTCTCTCCGGAGACACTGTTAACGCAGCAAAAGCCCGTGTTCGGTGCTATCAGCGGTCCGTAAAATGTTCCCGTGCAGTGCATATGTTCGGGCGTGTATTTGAGCATTCTATTTCTTGTTCTAGAATCGCTCAAAGAGTAAATGGGTATACTCTGGAATCGTCGCCAACCCAAGCTAAATATTAAAGGATCATTGGTCTTTAAGATCCGCTTGTGCCACCTGTGTCTTTTAATCCGAACTTGTAAAAATCCGAATCTGTCTTCTGTGGGCGTGAGTCCACCAACTAGAACCGGTAGCTTCGGGTTGAAGAACTTGACAAACTCGCAAGGGACACCAGAGACCACAATTCTCGCATATGTACCAGGTCTGAAGCCTTCAATCCGTACCCGAGTGTTCAGATCGAGATCTTCAAGCTCGGCCTTATTGACTTCTTGCTGTTTGCTGAGCTTGGCCTTTTGCGCTTCGTACCATTCGTCTTCACCAAACTCGTCCTTGTCTTCCTTTACCAGCTGGCCTTCATCTGCTTCTTCTTCAAACCGGAGTTTCAGCTCCTCCTTCTTGCGAGCGTTCTTTTCTCTTTCTTGCTCCAAAGTGAGTGCTTCTTTTGGCCTGTCCTCCTTCTCCGCGGGTCCAGATGTCTCTCCGGTCTCAAGATCCTCGAACTCACCATCTCCTTCGTCGGAGCCAAAGCCGGAGAAGTCATCGTCATCGTCATCGCCGCCATTTTCTCTCCTTTCTTGTTCATCAAGCAAATTGGCGGTAATAAATCGTCTCCTTAGATCTTCCATATCTGCTTCGGTTTCCTTCCATTTCCTCTCCAATGCCTCAATGTCAAAACTTGGCATTCCGCTATCTAGCATCGCAGTGTTTTCGTCGTTGGCATTCTTCGCCTTTTTGAAGAAGTCATCTTCATCTGTCACCTCTTTATCGTCTTTGTCGTCGTCCTCTTCGATCTTCTCTCCTCGCCAGAGTTTTGCGGCGTCCCCTAGACTAACATTTTCATCGTATAATAACTTTCCAAGCTCCTTAATACCTTTTTTTCGATTTCTAGAGCTATTCTTGAACATCTCAACTGCTCTATCGGTCAAAGTTTCTTTCCAGCGAGCATTACCTTCGTCTTCTTCCATGTCAGAGCCAAACTCCCTCTCATCATCCTCATCAGATGGAAGCTCTTCGTCATCAAAGGATTGGTCTGAGATATCTGAGACGGAACCAATATCTGAGTCGCTCTCAGCAAAAGCGATATCATCTACGTTTGTATCGTCTGTACCATTAATCAACGAGAACCTTTTCTGCAATTTGACACCATTATCCGCAGACTCATCGCCAAAGTCGCCTTCACTGTCATCAGAGTCTCCCTCCTCCTCATCAAACTCCTCTTCATCGTCTTCATCATCATCCCCACTCTCAAAACCTTCATCGTCGTGATCACCATTCGACATCGCCCTCCCAGATCTTTTAGTTTTCCGCCCAATGTCGTTGGAATTTTCGGTATTTCGTATCAAGGCACCGTTACTGAATAGTCGTACTCCACTGTCATCCTCCTTAGTCGCACCTTGTCCAAGTAGATTCTGCCTGCCTTGTAACCCTACTACTAGCCTCTCCCCCACATCTCTCTCCCCTTCCTCTCCTCCATCCTCCCCGCCTGTGTTGAAATTGCTCGTCCGTACGTCGATATAAACTGCATCTTTATCAACTAAGACACCACCAACATCACTCATAGGCGCGAACAGGAGCTTTTGTTTATCTCCTAACCGCCTCCTCTTCGACCCTTCTTTCCCTTCCATCCTCAAGACTGCCTGTGGGGTCGGACACGGATCCACCAATCCTTCCACTGAGGAGACTTTCAAATCCCCCACACCCGGAATGTGTACTCTCCCATCTATCGCAGGGAAATTTGTGCCTCGAAGGTATCCATATAAAGCAACCGTCCGATCCGTAGCTTCGTTCTCTTCAATTTGTGCCGGATCCGTCAGGTCTACCATGCGATCCGCCAGCATGTAAGGATGCGTATTTCGCCAAATAATCGGCCGCGGATTCTTCATCACGCTGATGAATCTCGAAAGGTTCAGTATTTCTCTATCCGGGTATCGTCCGTTCATTACGCCGCTAAGGTAGAACAACTTGGCACCATGGTACAATTCGCTCCAGAATCTGTGTTTTAATCGCTTTTTGGCAGTTTTCAGTGTCGCAGGAGATCTGAAGAGATCTAGATGTGTGAGAATGCCAAAGATATTGCTGGGCATGCCGTGACAGGACATGATATTGAGGAACTCCATGGTTTCCATCTCGAAGCCAAAGTTTCCATCAATGAGCAGCAGGACGATATCAGCGATTTTGGCGGTATCAATCATAGCTGGTAGGGTGGGGTCGCACTCGAGGAATGTGAGGCGACGCTTTTTCGAGGTAACGACGGTGATAGGACCGGCAATGGAGGTGAGGGTGTGTTTCGTGTAGCGGCGGACCAGAGATTTGATGAGCGTAGTTTTGCCGGTCTACAAACATATAAAAGTCAGGCAATGTCAAGGAGATATTTATAACAGGATACGTACGCCTGGAGGTCCCACGACAGCGACAATGATAGGCGGGGCCTCCTCGGGGAGGCGGTCCACCAGCGGGACGTGCAGTTTCTTTTCTTTGATCTACTCAATCGCACCGTTAATTGGCATTCGGAAGACTAACAAACAAGGAACAGACTATTCGTACATCATGACTTCTCTTCGCCTGCTTTGCAAGCTTTCCCGGGTTTGCAAACGCGAATGCCTTCGGGTTAGGTCCTATTCCTGATGTTAGCTTGGGCTTTAAGAATGATTGTTGCTGGTAGCAAAGGCCGTACCACCAGTGTGCTTGCTCTTCTTCTTTCCCTTCGTTTTCGAGGCGCGATGCGGGGTATTTGACTGGTCCATTTTGGCGAACTGGCAGAGAGGGCCGTTGGACAGAGCCTTGTGAAGTTGACGACGAAGCTTCTGTCGCTGAGAAAAAAAAAAGCTGCGGCTCAAAATTGCTGCAGGTCGATTTTTTTCGATTTGCGAAACAGATCCGAAAGTGCCAAGACCCTGTTCTTGCTAGGGTCCACAACACAAGGCCATCTTTGAGATTTCTGGGATCCTGTGCACTGCTTGCATGATATTGAATATAACGGCAGACCTAAGCGAAAGTAGCAAAACATATTCTAGACTGCACTTCACAAACGATGTAATCATTTCTTCTGTGTAGCACAGAATATAGACTTAAATAGGCAAGAAATTGGTTTCCAAAGCAACGGCAGAGTCGTTCTTGCCCACTCGAGTACTACACAAAATGTGATTGACCCCCAAAAAACTCAGTGACAGTGCAAAATACGCTAGCGTTCTGGCAGTAAACCTATGTAGTAAAAATGATTTGTGATCAAATGCTAATCCTAAACTGATGAAATAGTATACAGGTGCCAAACCTGCAGAAGCAAGTTTAACTCCCAATAAATGTTTGATTAATCAGATTGTCATAGCTAGGTATGACGAGGAGTTGTGATGTGACCTCGAAATGTATACAGAGATACCGAGGTGATTAGCAAGCATCAGCAGCTTAATTGATGTCACAAGATTTAGCGGAAGCGTCTCATTAAGCTTTTGTAAAAGCAATCCGTGTTGCTCTATTGTAGGGGCACAGCATTTAGAGATTTCTCTGTGTAAGAACAAAGCCGAGCGTAGAATTAAAGCTCGAAAGTTGAAGTTTGAGATATAAATAGGGCCACTACATCTTCTGATGGTTTCACTTCAACCCGCCATCGCATCTGCAACGTCCATTTTTTTTGCAATAGCCATACTATTACAACTTCATCTCCCAAGGTGTCAATATTATCTAGATCGATTTTGAGAGCTGGAACTGTTCGGTTTGACTTTCTACTAGTCTCGAATCAAAATCGCGTCCCTAAACCTCTTCGCCCTGTCAAAATGGTGGATATCTTCGTAAGCCAAAACCCTTGAGTTCACCTCAGATCAGTTTTATACGATTATATATGAGATTGTTATACGTGGCGCTAACCTGAACTTCTTATGCCGTTCAACAGGTTGAGTTCAAATCGAGGCATCCCGAACAGTACGTCAAATCAAACAGTAATCCTGCAGGTTGATGATATAATCGCCCACTAGTTTTGCTAACCATTTAAACTCTTTCTCTCGAAACCCATGGCTTGCAATATATGTAGGATGAAGCTTGTGAGAGATAGGATGGTCTACTATGGCGGAAAGATCACAGAAGAATATCGCACGAGAAAAATCGAAGGGTTTGTGTAAGTTGTCTTCTATCTCTACATAAGCGCCTTACCGTTAGCCTACAATGCAACTCTCAATTTCACGTGCCGCAGCTTATCTGAATTATTTACCGTTGATTTGGGTCTGCTTTCACTAATATACATACTTCTAGGGTACGCTTCGATGAGCCGGATCCATGGAATACATTCACGACGGCCATTCAGTACTTTGATGGACAAAATATCATTGAGAGATATGAGGAGCATGAGCCTGAGAAGATGAGGCCTTGGTGGTAAATGCTACAGAGCTCACGAGTAAAGTATCGAATTAGCTGTTCGGCCTGGCTAGTTGGCCAATGGGCGGTGCCACGTAGCATGGAGCCGGATTCAACATGCAATTTTGCACAGAGAAGGAGCCGGATCCGCGGACAGATTCGACTTTGTTAAATAAATTTGTACGCTTGGTGATGATACTGTCAGTTACGATCTTAAACCACTAATTTCAAATACAAACAATTTGCACGTAGAGAATGCTATTTTCGAGGTTATAGCGTATAGCTTACCCTTCCAATTTGATTTGACGATTTTGAAGTCATTTCGACATTCTCGCTTTGTCTCTGTAAGTTAGTGTTGCGTGTTGTATGCGGGTAGCGCTGGCTATTCCAATCCCCGTCACGTCAGGGAGGCATGTGAGCTTAAGTCCCTAGCTTAGCTTACCCCTCCATCCAGGCTTTAGTGGGGTCATACCGCTGTACGTCATCAGTAACTACAGGACGATACTAGCCGGGCCTGGGCTGCTTAGTTGGACACCTGGATCTGCGTTCGGAGGATGAGAAAGTATAAAAGGTAAAGGATTACCGCTTATCAAGAAGCTCTATTCTACAATCAACCATCCAACTAGTAATCACTTTAAACAAGCTTAAAGCCAATCAGCACGAATTATCGTTATTTGCGAAAATACACACCTAACATCAAAATGACAAAGACTTACATCGTATGTACTTGAACACAAGTGCCTCTTGATTATCTACATGAGGACGTATCTGACAACTACGTCCGGGGCGTTTACAGGTTACCGTCAAGGATGGCGTCAAGAAGGATGAGTACGTGGCACCCAAATCTAAATAAAACTTGACTATATCACCTCTAACCCTTCTGAATATTAAAGAGCAAAGAAACATGCTGAAGAGGCAGGCGGCAAAGTCGTCCACGATTTCACCCTCATCAACGCCTTCACGTAAGAATATCCTCATAACGGCCAAGTTGCTTGAAGAACCGGTCACAAACTAAAGTCGAATCTAATGGCTAATGCATAATGCATAATACTCTGTAGGGTCGAATATCCCGATGACTCTGTCCAATCGCTCGATAGCCACCCAGATGTCAAACACGTTGAAGAGGATCAGGAAGTTAGGACTCAGTGAACCAGGGGACAGTTTGCAGGCTGGGCGTTAAAATAATAATGCATGATGGTCTTTTGCACCATAGTTCTACGGATGTCAAGATTCAAGAATCATATTGTAGACTTAGAGCCAGATACCCGGATCAAATATGAGTTATATGAATCCCGATGAAATGCTTCACATGTCCCTTGATGTGATAGAGCTATAGAACCGTCAGATACATTAAATAATTGCATGTATTAGTTTTTCAATTTAACAACCGGCTTGCTTTGACATGGAGGACCAATGATCATGATGGGTTGCTAGCATTTGAACCCCGCCCTGCCGCGTTGTTTAGCGGTCCGCCAGATGCTGCACCATTAGCTATTCTCAGCATACCTAGGTATGTAGTCCATGGGTAAAATGATTAAAACAAACCCACCTGTTTTCTTCAGGCGCAAACTCTAAATAAAAGCCTGCGTGTCACCTTGAGCTATGTGGACTATTCCAGATCGAACCGGCTTCAGGTCCTATAGAGGTCCTACAGCGGGTCCCAAAATTTCCCAAGGTTGTGGAAGGCAAAAAACAGGGCAGGTCAGGTCGGAGTTGGTCTGCAGGGACGCCGGAATGTCGTCAGCGGAGCCTGCAAATCGCCAGATCTAGATCTGGTCGGATCAACACGCCTAATTAGCAACCAGACAAAATCAAGAATTAAGAAAACATCCTGCATCATAGAATATTTAAGTAAACAGAATACCGTCTGTTGTTTTTGATTTTATTCAATATTACTTTCATTCTTGCAGCGCTGATTAGCATATATATCATAACATCGCTAGCTCCGACACTTTCGTCATACATCTCCATATCCACTGAGTAACTTCAAAACAATACTTATCTACCTCCAAAATGGGCAAGTTCATCGTAAGCTCACCCCTAAATCTAACTATATACTTAATATCGAATGCTAATTAGTTTACGGTTATTCTAGGTTAAACTCGAAAAAGATGCTAGCCAGGACGAGTACGCGGTTCCTTCCTAATACCCAAGCGGACCGTCCGCTACAAGCTTATCGCAATACTCGTACAACGTAATATTGCCGTTCTGACTTTCATCTATATGAATAGTGCGATAACCCATATCCAAGCTACTGGCGGAAAAGTCGCCGATAGATTAAATCTCATAAATGCTCTACTGTAAGCTAATTCCTAAACACAGAGTCTTTATCCCGTCAACCTTCATCTCTTATACATTGAAAAGACTCCTAAAAACATTACTTAAGAACAACCTAACTTGCTTTTAATACACTTAGTGTCGAAGTCGATGATGATTGCGTTGTTGCATTAAACAAAACTCCGGGTGTTGAATATGTTGAGGCAGACGCAAAAGTAACGGCACAGGAAACTTCTAGCTAGGCGGATCGGATACAGATATATATTTTTTATCAGACAAGTCATGCTATAGCACAGTTTTAATAGAAATCAGTATTACTTTATTTGCATTTCCACACAAAAAACTCTCTTAGATTTTCTCAATCATCTTGAAGCTGTAATTTGTAGACCAATGCAAATACATATAAACTGAACCATCCGAGTCGAATCCCCCACTCAAGGCTAGCTGGAACTGGTCAAGGGAAGGAAGAATATATTTAAGGACAGTTTTGTTTGTTTCGGTGTGATGTAGAGGAAGGCGCGGCCTAGTTTCCTGAGGTATGCCTAATAGGAAGAACCGTAGAGATCTCCATATATTATCGCAGTTCTGTGCACTATAGCTGGGCCCACATCTAGAATTTGTTCTCCTGGTGGCTTACTTTGCAAGCTCGCATGCTCAAAGTCTGTCAGGATCCATCTCCAGGTCCCATCAATACTAGTTTCAGGGTCTGTATTGTTCGGCTGTTTCTAGTAAAACCAGCGATGTGGTTGGCCAGAAAGCTCCTCCCCCACCCAGCTGCAGTTTCGTTTTTGCAATTTTGCCCAAAAAAAGAATTACGAAAAATCGTAATCCCACCACGTTCTGCCAAAAAATTCTAGCCAGCTTTCGCATTTAAAGCTACCTTTCCCTTCTGTCCCTCTAGCCTTTCTCTCCCACCATCAGGACCCCTAGCTAGACTTAATCGAAAAGATCTTGAACTCTCAACTTCATCCCAATTAATCTGCTCAATTCATTTTTACCCTTCTTCTTCTTTCATTCTACACATCAAAATGGCTGACGACGAGGTGAGTTTGCGACGACCCCACTTTTCTCTCTAGCTTGCCAGTGCCACCTCAAATTTAAAAGCCTTGAGATTCAGAACAAACCCATTGTCTTTCTCTGAACGCGAATTTCCACTGAACAATCATCAATTCCTTATTCTCTTTCAAGAATTCACAACTGATCATAAATCTTATTATAATTTAGCAACATGAACAACACACTTTCGAGCAAGCTTCAGCTGGAGCCTCTGCCACTTTTCCTATGCAATGCTCTGCTTTAAGGTACAGTCATCTCTGTACTGCCAATTATCGACAAAAATACCTAAAATATCAAGTTAACAATGTTATAGAAAAAACGGCCATGTTGTCATTAAGGGTCGCCCTTGCAAGGTGGGTTTATATCGCATAACTCTACCGCAAGCTATAACGTACGCATACTCACGAACAGCTCATAGATTGTTGACATGTCCACCTCCAAGACTGGGAAGCACGGCCACGCCAAGGTCCATTTGGTTGCTATCGACATCTTCACCGGCAAGAAACTTGAAGAATTGTGCCCATCTACCGTATGTCTAAGCTCCGTTCGCTTGGCGTACCGTATGCTAGATTCTTGCTAACCTTGAGTGTAGCACAACATGGATGTCCCTAACGTCATACGCAGCGAATATCAACTCGTGAGTAGTTAGCCTCGGCCCGAAACGAATTGGTCGCTCATAATCTCCTTTCTAGATCAATATCGACGACGGGTTCCTCAATCTTATAGACCAAGCAGGAACCGCTAAGGACGATGTCAAACTCCCCGATAGTGATGTAGGCAAAGGACTACAATCTGATTTCGATGCAGGCGAAGAGCTTTGTATGTTCCCCGCAATCATTTCTGTGTCTGTTTAGATATATCGCTTTTCTACCCTGTTATTTTGCCTCAAATGGTTGTTCAGTCGCTAATAACTCCATGCTTAAAGCGGTCACCATTCTTGCTGCTATGGGCGAAGAAGCTGCAATCGCGTACAAAAAGGTCTAAAAGACAATCTTTAAACACGGTTTTACTCTCACGCTATCAGAGGACTTGGACCCACCTTTTTTTATTCTTTTTTCTTTTTTTTTTCTTTTTTTTATTCTCGGGATGGACAAAGAGATGTTCCCATGATATGAAGACAAGACCCGACTGGTAAGTTCTTTCGACATTTGAATCAGGAAGATACGATAGAAGTGGTCCGAAACTAGGTTTTTCAACAGCCAGAGACGGTTATACTTCGACCAATATTGTCATAAAGATGCTATATACGACTCACGACGCACCCAAAAGCGAGCGATTGATAAGATATTCACGGATGTTAATGCTCGTAATAAGAAATATTAACTGCTCGCGCATCATGTATTATAGTACTTTCTTAGAAAACACAAAGATCATGAAGGATAACTTTGCTTCTCGCTGATAATTTGCCCCATTTCCACGTAAGCTAGAGAAGGAGATATCTTGGTAGTACCTTTCTTTCTCTTATAAATGGTTCAATTATAGCGTGGGGTTTCAGGAAGGTTTAAAGTTATATTCATCTGTATATTCGGCAAATCCTACCCTTTAAGCCTGTAATATCGATAAGCAAACCTTTAATCTCAACTCAACATCACCCCTTGATTGAACACTATACTACCTTAACAGAGCTTCTATCCGCAAGAAATAAATTCCTAAGATACGCAATGAAGCTATATCCTACATCGCTACGATATAATGGACCGCCAGAAGGGTGAACGATGCGGAATAGACAATTGCCGCTCCCGCTACTATCACCTTGAGGACGGACAGTGGACATGCAGCAATGGGCACGTACAAGAGGTATCCCAAGCCCACCAGCTCCTACGATTCTAGTAAACCCAACTCACCAACCGTACGATTCCAGGGCCGCCTTGATATCCGTGAGGATGATGAGTATCAGCCCCGAAAGGGAGACCGCCGGATCGTTGAACGCGATGATTCACAGCCCGCTGAAGAGAAAGGTACCCTTCAACAACCACGCCATTTAATACCGGAGCAGATAAATAACACCAGACAACCTAGTGTTCACTGGCAAACAAGGACTCTCGTTATTCCTACAAGCATTCCAGCTTATCCTCCGGAAGCAGGTAGCATGGCTTATCAGCGACCGCAAGTTCCCACCTCAATACCAACTCCTCGTCCGCGACCTCTGGACTCTCCGCCTCGAAGCAATCTACTCTGACCGCTCTTCTCGTGCGCCGTCCAGCTCGGGTTATACCTCCCAAGCTTCACAATCCGGACAGGACTCCGAACCGGAGGATTCACAGGGTAATCGATCGGATTACGATGCTGCCTCACAGGGGTCCGCAATGTCCATCTCCCAGACGCAATCGCAGGTATCTACTTCCCGCTCGCGTTCTGCCTCCCGTGGAAGACGGCCGTATACACCCAAAGAACCGCCTCCGAAGCTCCTCGATACCATCGGCATGCTTTATATTGCGGCTTTACTCCTACATCTCCCCTTAGAAATCACGACACTACATCGGTGGATTCACGAGCAGGATATTGTGTATTTTCGCGCGATAACACATTTACCGCAGGAAATGGTGGGGAAAATGGAAGTCAAATGGAAGCGAAAGTTCGAGCCAAAGATCATGCCGACCGTTGAAGGGGTTAGGAAGAGTGTATATCAGGCTATAAGGTATTACTATGCGAAGTTTGATTTGGTGGTGCCCAGGGTTGCGGCGGAGTCGTTGGTTGGTGGATGGGTTTTGGAGTTTGGATGTCCTCGTGAGTATTCCCATATTCTTCGATATCAATCGCTCTTTAAGAGGTACTCAGACTACATAATATTTCTGATTATGCTAACTTGGGGTTGTATTTTGTAGCGGAGGTATATCCTGCGATCTTTAGGCTTGTGAAAATGCTAGATTTGCCATTACAATATCCAGCATCGGCGAATCGCCTAAATCTTATTGATTGCCCGGATGCCCAGCTCATGGCTTTATTAATCATCTCTTTAAAACTCTGCTACGGCTTTGATGACGATGATGCAACTGGCGGTCCTAAGCAGAGGGGTACGCAGATAACTCGCCACGCTACAAAGCAATGGGAGATAGCGAACATTAAACCGGACTGGAACATCTGGAAGGAGATTATACAGATGAACCTCGCAAATTTACAAAGTAGGAATATTGACGGAGGTGAGAAGAGGGAGAGAAACTGGCAGTTGGAGGCTAATGAGAGCGATATCTACGATTGGACGGGGAGAGAGATAGATGAGTATCTTGACTGGTTCGAGAAGAATTTCGGAGCCGAAAACGAGGGAAAGCCGACGGCGGGGATTGTCAAGCTGTTTGAAGAGGAGGAGCCAGAAGGGAAAGGGAAGGGCAAAGATGTTGGGAAGGGGGAGAAGACGGGAGATGACATGAGGGTGGAGTTATTCCAGAAACGAATTGAGGCATTCGAGAAGATGCAGCAGTCCATTACGATTGGAATCGTGGTTCCACAAGATAAAATCAAGGTTGGGGGGAAAGAGGTAAAAGTGAAGAGACCAGGTGAAGGATACAGAAGGTATAAGAAATGGGAGCAAGTGAAAGGCGACAAGATGAAGATTCTATATCTGGCAGCCGCTGCGAGGTTAGGCGTGGGTGTTGAGGTTTTCGCCTTTATAGTACAGAAGCTAGAGTATAGGCTTTGGAAGGGGATGAAGGAGAAGAAAACGAGCAAAGTAAAAAAAGAAAGTGGGGATGAAGGAAGCGAACAAGACGATGAGGAGGATGAATACAATGAAGGAGAAGACGGATTTGGCGAAGGTGAAGATAGCGAAGATGAGGATGAGGACGAGCGGCGGGATGATGCCACAATGAATAATATCTAGCAATTTAATAAATTCGATCAACGCCCAATACGCATAGTGTTTCAATCGTGTACTGTGATTATGAAATTGAACCAGTCTTCCTTCAGCGTCTTAGCATGTCTAGATAAACCCAGCTGTCAGACTATCCAGGCGTGAGTATACGAGACATCGCAGGAAGCTCGAGGCTTTGATGTGTTGTCGAAAATTATGTTTGTTTCTTGAGAATTTCCAAAATAGTGTAGGGCTTGGTGCCCTGTTTCGTTGTGCCTTTGGCAAGAGACACCCAATTAGCCTCGTTTGTGTGGTGGACGCTTTCTCATCGACATCAATCATCATCGACGACAACCCCCAACACCGCCACCAGTAAGTAGTACCGTAGATGTGTGCGTAGAATGTATCTTCTTTATACTGACTTCGGTTTTGTCTAGTGCAAATGTAAGTTGCTATCAACCCTTTCAGTTATACATTCAACACCAAGCGAAATGGAGGAGGCAAACCAAGATACCGAGTGGAAGATGGGATGGAGACGACAGAGATCCAATCGACAAAGAAGAATATTGGGCATAATGCAGGAGAACGATTTTGGCTAACGAACGATACTTGCTCCGACAAACAGTTTCGTCAAGACCCTCACCGGTAAGACGATCACCCTTGAGGTGGAATCGTCAGATACCATCGACAATGTCAAGGCCAAGATCCAGGATAAGGAGGGCATCCCACCAGATCAGCAGCGTCTGATCTTTGCCGGAAAGCAGCTTGAGGATGGTACGCTATAAATCTATATCCCGACAATATCAGAGAAAGGGAGCCGATATAAGTGGGATTGGACGGGGCTGATTAAGGTTGTCTTCTTGTACAGGCCGAACTCTGTCCGACTACAATATCCAAAAGGAGTCTACTCTCCACCTTGTGCTCCGTCTCCGTGGTGGTATCATCGAACCATCTCTTAAGGCCCTTGCCTCCAAGTACAACTGCGACAAGATGATCTGCCGAAAGTGCTACGTATGTTCCACAACGCCTACCCACCGATAATGCCATCTCTGCAGTCGGATTCGATATTCCGAGCATATAGACTAACCTAGTGCAACCTTAGGCACGACTACCGCCACGTGCTACCAACTGCAGGAAGAAAAAGTGCGGACACACAAACCAGCTCAGGCCAAAGAAGAAGATCAAGTAGTGGTTACGCGCGAGGAATCCGGGCGGATATCATTGTTTTGTTCCTTTTCTTTGTATTGTTATGCTGCTACGATAATTTTTTATACTACCATTACTACGGTGTTATGTACAGTCTATGATACACTTCCTCTTTTTTTTTCCCTTCATAGAACAGTCATGCTTCCAGTGTCTGCAGCTGCAGCTAGACGGATATAGAAGTCTTTGATCTGCATAATTTCTCTAAGTGCATGAGACCTTAGAAATACACCTAATCAAGCTCTAATAAAGCTAATTCGTATTGCGATACGGAGCTCCATCATTACTTTAGTAATAAAGAAGCTATCTGTCCCAGCTGTGTGTCAAGATTATGTATTATTAGTGTCGGAGACTATCCGCTGCTGTGCAATCAACATATTTTAACAGCTGACGGTGGAACAGCACGGTTTGGTGTTGCTGTCACACCAAGCGAAAAGGCTGGTAACGAGATTGCGGACTGTCATTGAATTTCGCGAACCGATCGCATCGCCTTCAGTCTCCTTTTCATACCATTCATCCTGCTACCCAGATCGTGTATTCCCCTTAGCATTCGCCTCAAGTGCACATAAAATATCACTCCACCGGGCAGCTACTCGGGATAGTTCGTTGTGACAGCCTCTAACTTCCGACCCACCCGCTTGCCTGCGTGGCTCACGTTTCGAAGCGGAACAGGGTTGTCAGCTGCACTGTTCGCCTGCAGGTCCATCATTAACTAGTGTTGGCACACAAAAACGCCCTGTGATCTCATATCTCTCCCGCGCTCTCGCTCATCATCATCGACAGGATTTTTGGCTTTTAGAGGTGGAGTTCTCTGTTGCTTTTATTTGTTACTTTCTTCTAGTGTTTTGGATTTCTTTACGACAGGGAGTTCTTCAATATTTCTATCGAATTACGCAACTCCGGTGCCCCACAGCTTCCAATGCAGCCCTAATTAAACCTCGTACGATATCGGCCCTCCTGATTTCCTCAACCATCATTCATTCCTTCGAACCAACAGCCTCCTAGAACAAAACTCCCACCATCGACCATCGGATCGGTACCTTGACTCGACCCTCGATACGCCCGCCGTAGAGGCACCTCAGGATGCCGTCGTCACCGTCTTCAGGCCTGAAAGTGGCGCGATACGTTGCGTTGGCAGCATGCACCGCTGTCTCCTTAGCATGCGGTACAAACTACGTTTACTCGGCTTACGCTCCCCAGCTGGCGCGAGAGCTCCAGTTAACGACCACGGAGAGTAATATTATCGTACGTTACACCTACATCGATACCGAAACGTTCTATATTCCTAGAAGCGCATTGGGTTAGATTGAGCGACGAACTGTAGTGGCTAATGGGATGGCTTTGATAGGGCACTGCTGGTAATTTTGGAATGTATCTGTCGGGCATACCGGCGGGTATGCTTGTAGACAGAAAAGGCCCACGGCTGGCGATATTGATTGGTGCCTTTTCATTATTCGCGGGTTACTATCCGATATACAAGGGTATGAGAAGCCTTACGAAACCCAGGACAGAGCAGTTTAAGCTAACGGCGACGGGTTCGACGGACAGTTTTTGACTCAGGGAAGAACATTGGAGTTGGATGGCTGGCGATGTTTTCAGCACTGACGGGTGTTGGAAGCTGCTTCGCTTTCAGCGCTTCGATTAAAGTTGGTATGGGATGGATTGTCAACATAGTGTTTGAATCGGCTGGATGCTAACTTTTATTTAAAGCTGCTTTGAATTTCCCGAAGAGTGTAAGCATTCAGCTTCCGTACCTTCACCTGATACGAATACTAATATCCGTGCTTTCAGAGAGGAACCGCGACAGCGTTACCACTCGCAGCATTCGGTTTAAGCGCCTTCTTCTTCTCGACTTTGTCATCATGGCTATTCCCGGGCAATACCTCAGACTTCTTACTCGTCCTCTCCACTGCGACCGCCTCGATTGTGTTCGCCGCTTTCTTTTTCATAAGAGTTATACCTAGACCCGGCGCCTACTCTGCCGTTCCCTCAGAGGAGCCAGAGATATCAACCAACAGACTACGTCGCACAAAGTCACGAGACAGCCATACTAGCTTTGATGTAGAACCAGGTATGGAGGCTTCCAATGTTCACTTCGAAGTACCTGTTGACGACGATACGGAGGAGGAAGGCATTGGCAGCGGAAGCGTATCGCCTCTGCCACCACCACCGAATCCGACTTTAACCATCACTGCTGCCACCCCTACTCCCAACCCCTCATATCCAAATACTCCTGGAGCCGTGACCCCGGCCGCTGTCGACGATGAACGGACGTCGTTCCTATCAACGTCGTCTGATTCATCATCGTACGGCACTAAGGACGACGTTCTTCGCAGACAAAGTGTCGATGTCGATGTGCCGGCGACCGGCTCGCGAAGATCATCCGTTGATGAGAACCGATCTCTGCAATACCTAGATATTCGAGGTTGGGCGTTGACGAAGAAATCGGAGTTCTGGAGGTTATTTTTAATGTTGGGAATCTTAACTGGTATCGGATTAATGACAATCAAGTAAGTTTTTCACATCTTAACTACAGATTTCCAGATTATTGGCTAATCATATCTACAGCAACATTGGACACTCTGTATGTTCGCGCACTGCTTTAAGACTATAATTCACAATGCTTACGATATACGATACAGGTTCAAGCTCTGTGGTACGCGTACGATCCAAAGAAAGACTCTAAGGACGTCGAAAGATTCCAGGGTATCCATGTCTCGATTCTTTCGCTTTGCAGCTTCTCGGGTCGTCTGATGAGTGGTAAAGATCACAATCCTTTCATATATAATAGATCTTCACATGCTCACATCTATGATACGCAGGAACGATATCTGACGTTTTAAAGAAGAAATGGCTGTTGTCCCGCGTCTGGCTTGTTTTTGCATCCAGCAGCGTCTTCCTGATCGGTCAGTTCGCAGGGATGTCTGTAAGCAATCCAATTAATCTATGGCTTGTTTCCGGTTTAAATGGCTGTAAGTTCGCCCTATGTGTACCCGCACAAGCATCGGAATCTTGAAATTGACAAATATAATCAGTCGGATATGGACTTGTCTTTGGTGTTTTCCCCACCATAGTCTCTGAAGCGTTCGGTCTCCACGGCCTCTCCCAAAATTGGGGTACCATGACACTTGCGCCCGTTATCTTTGGCAATATCACAAACTTGTTTTACGGCAGAATATACGATAGTCACTCGCAACAACTCGATGCAGGACACTACGAATGCTCTCTAGGGATCGGATGCTATAGGTCTGCGTATGCGTTGACGGCTTTTGCGAGTATTGTTGTGATGGGGCTCTCACTGTGGGATATCTGGATTCACAGGAGGGCGAATGCTGGTAAGAGGAAAGTCATGACCGCAACAGGAGCTTTCGTGCATTGAAGATCCCTGGTTGAAGATGGGCGCGCATAACAATGTTCCCAAGAGAGATGATGATAAACCTGGTATATATGTATTGGCGAGGTGGTGAAATGTTGTATATTTATAGACTATTGATAGTTGATGTGGGATCACATTGGGCATGCGCAATTGCGAGTAAATGGCGTTTCGTTCATTATTTAGCATTCCTTTTACAGCTGCTGGGATTATGGGGGGTAGTTGTTAAGATTCTTGCACTATTATCTATAGGGGCTTTAAGAGTAGACTGTCTTATAAAATTATTAGTCACATATATCGAGAATATATTGATGACCATGTTCTCGAATTCCAGAATATAATTGATCTTGTACGCGGACAGGCAGAGTGTAATTAATTTTAAACCTTCGTTTGGGATACCATCATCACATAGTGCCAAAGATCCTCTAAACCCACAGCCCAGTATCTACCGTTCGTCAAAAATCTGCGAAATGAACTTCAATCTTCTCTCTATAAAGGTCACATTGCCACGCAAGAAAGTAATATCAAAGATAGAGCTTATATTGTAATGGACACTTTGCCTTCAGCTGATCAGGGTTTTTCGAGTTTGAACTTCGGCAGCGTAAATCAAACAATCGGGCCTTCGCTGTCGCAGGAGGCGTAAGAACACACCTTTAAGCATTCCGAAGGGGATCTTGGTTCGAATCCAAGCTTGCTCATTAACTATCTATTTTTTTTTTGGAATAAACCTCGTATGGTTTTTGGATTTTAGCCTGCCTTTCGAAACTGAGGGTGTGGATCTTGGAGGGGTCCGAGTTTGATGCTCTGTGGATCTTTTTTATCTCAGGTAGAGGATCTGGTGTTGCATTTTTTGGTGTTGCAGATAAGTTGTGCTAGAAGCTTCTGTGGAAATACCACTTATGTATCCGTTTTCCAGCGAGGTCCTAGGGAAATGGCCGTATTTGGTTCATGTTCTGTGATACCGCATGCTTTATTGCTCCTAGGAGTCTTGGTACTATACAGTTCTTCAGGTCGTTTACGGAAAGATTGAAATCACTCAGTTTCTCTTGTAAACAATTGCATTAATTGTGATATCGTGCAGGATTGTGTTATATCGCACATCTATGCATAGATAGCCTCTAAATTCGTGGGCAGCGGGCTATTATACGCATATACTTCTTTTTATTTCCTTCTATTGGTATTACAGTCACGGAAGCTGTTAAACACTAGCTTCAAGCACCACTCAATATTCGACATGTGTAAATTTCAAGTTGGAGAGCATTATTATCCATCAAATGATATGGCACCGAACCTGAATAGATGACATCGGTTAGTGATTTTACTGATACTAATATACTAGCAACCATACCAGCCTGGCCTGATCGAATATTGATCTCAGGCTATATGTAATCTTTGTATATTTCTAGTGTATTGAGTAGTGACAGAAATTCAAAGGATAACTATACGTACTTCATGGCTGGACTAGTGTTTTTTTGCTATTATCCCCAGTCTTCGATATATCGATCTTAAAGCAGCTATAACACTATCAAGATGCATCGCTAAAATCCGGTAATTTGACGATTAGGATCTTAAAACCCTGCATAGGAAAGTGGATCCAATAGATAGGCAGATTGATAATCTAAGCTATCCAAGTCCGAGAAGAGTGAGCTACACATATATTGCGAAAACTAGCGGGGCTCCAGAATTAAGCTCCCCACGGGCGCGAGCAATCTATTCTCTAGATTTCGGCCACTACAAAACGGAAATCAAAACAACCACAATGCAAGGGAGAGTTTGAGTCAATTCAGACTCGCCCGATCTCAACTTTTGCATCAAGGTACTTTCCTTGTCCAACGAATAGTTTTTGCAGGTTTAGCGTTCGCGAAATAGTGGGTCTTCTCGTTCCCTGTGATCTAGATCTTCGAGCACCATCTATATACTTCGCGAAAATACGATTTTGATGCATAAAGGCGTCGCAAACATGACTACAATCGTACGATCGACACACTTCATGTCAAGATCTAGCCGGATGCATACATATATTTTTTTGGAAAACGAAAATGTTTTTATTTGTTCTCCCTGATTGCCACTGTTCTTAGACAGATGGCTTTACCCGGTCAAGACTAGGGCAGAAAATAATCCCTTCAATACCCGCATCCGCGGCGCTCGCTACCTCCATTTCGGAGCCATCAAGACCGTCGCTCTCGCCTATCATAATCACCGCTATCAAAAACGTCAGAGTTTAAACCGGATGTAGTAACAGTATCCACTATGTATGTGAATTGTCCACGGGTGGATAACGCTATCGATATCATAGGGTTATACAGGACCCCTCCTTTTTCGCACGGGGACTATATCGATCTTATAATCAAGTTGATATTAGTCAGAACCAATCGCGTGCCTTGTCGCATTTCAAAAGGCTGCAGCAGCTAATATGTTTGCGGTAGAGTCCCCGCTGTGCTACCACACTTGGAGCTCTCTGGGCTTCCCGGATGCTTGTTGAGATTGAGGCTGGGTGCCATTAGACTTCGGGTTTTCTTGCCACATCGACGCCCACGGAGATTCGGACGAACTTCTAAGATTCAGGGTCAGTAGATATGCGGATTTCAGCCTAAGGGTCAAAATATCTCGATGCTGCTGCTGTGCGAAAAGCGGTTTAAGAGTCGTCTGTTTGATAGGCCTGGATCTCTCTTCACGCGTCTAAGACGCAACAGAGCCCGGACCTTCTTTAAAAAGTTGAAGGTTCTGGTGTCTAGCGGGGGCGCTGTGTAACTAAGATGAGGCCAACAATGTTGGGTTTTGGGTTTAGAACGGTCTAGATCTTTTCGTGCTAAGCACTACGAAATGTACTATTTTTTTGCTAACTAGGATTACGCGTTTGGAAATTGTGTACTAATGCAATATCTGTGCGAACAATATTATTGATTAATCTCAATATTTAAGAACAAGTATACAAGTAATCGGATCTTTAAAAGGGAAAGAATTAGTATACTGGTCTCCTTGATCACACGGGATTAGGAGTATATGTTTAAGCCAGGTGGCTAAGAACACAGAAAAGCCAAGTTGAACGACGGAGTCGAAAAACTGCAACAGGGTTTCTGCGTTGGCGAGTGGGGACATCATGATAATGCATATAATCGAGACGAGAAACTTTAATTATTAGTCGCTGATTGTGGTTTAGGCTTCCAAATTACGCCCATGGGTCGTTTGTAATTGCATCGATACGCGAGTGACTCTGCATGGTCTCTGCATCTACGTCTACAACAGCTTCAGGTCAATTTCGTTACATAGCTCGGTACAAACCAGCCTCTTGATCTATGGAATTAGGTTGTTACACTTTTTTGTTCCGTATCATCGCTGCATCGCCGCGGTAAATTCCGTGTATTTATTGCTGCATATTGAAGCGTCTTTTATAAATTTTAGGCGCGGCGAGGGCTAATCCATGCTTACTGCCCACGTGATTAAGCTGTGCCATGGTCCAGCTATGAAAGGTATTTTGCTATGTACTGTTCGCCTGAGAATTCATATCACGTACCGCCTATTCGTCCGCCCCGAACTAACTATTTTAAGAGACCATTTTCTTACAAAAAAGTAATCTCCAATGAAAGCTATGTGATAAATTACATCCTTCCCATCACTTAATATTATCAATGAGATACCCAGTCCGTAAATATTGAGTGCTGTAGAGCGTATATTAACTCGCGAGGCTGTCTCCACTGATATTTTGAGATTTAGACCCACTATTGATCCTACACCGCATAACTTATCCGCTTAAGTTTTTTTGAAGCTAGCCAGCCATACCTTACGGTTGAACCCATTTACCATATTATTGCCGCGTTCTAGCACGGCCGAGAGCATCTCGGCACTCAGTAATAGCCCACCTGTATCACAGGATAACGCCGAAGACGGATATTCGGAAAATGCGAATGCACGTCTGCTAGCATATGAGCTAAGTGTGCTGGATCATGAGGAGGGCCGGTCTCGCTGGCCCTGCGTTTTAAAATACTAGCTCCAATGGTACCAGATACCAGATGTATGCGCAATGCAACCGCAAAAAGAAAACTGGGAAGTATCATCATTGCCTTTGCCTTGCGCCTGGTTTCGAGGCTACATCATTGTAATGTCGTAAGTGATACACACAGCCTCGTTGGGGACAGATAATGATACCTTCCTCTTCGATACCATGTTGGGCTGTGCCGGCACCGGCAAGAGTTGACGTCACGACATTAATTTTAAATAGCACACTTGAAAGAATGAACAAGAACAGCTTCTTCGAATCTAAATTTGTCAATATAGACGGGGTAACATGTAAATAGAGCTCCAGAAAAATCTTCAAACAAAAAAATATCGATAGTTTACAGACGGTAACTTGCAGTAAGTCTCAGGTACGAACTAAGCTGTTCTAGCACTGTTTCAACCTTAACAAGGCAGCTCTCTCTGTAGATGGTTCGCCCTGGTGCGGGGCGTGATTCTTGGCCCCGGGGCATGCTCCCACGAGAGGGACTATCACAATGTCCCGGAGTCTATCCGTAGACACAGGGAACCCCCGTCTACAACATGCCGTTAGTGTACAGTCGGAGACAACCGTCGCAATATCTGAAATTAAGATATCATGCAGGACTATCACATATCTGGGGCAACTATCATATCAAAGCGCGATCGATCGGGCGTACTGTTTTCTCCACATCCCAACGTATTTACTCAAGGGGGGCTAGACATGTGTATTCTGTCCGCATCATCCCCAGGTTCCCGAGAAACACAGAGCACCCAGATATCTTCCCGCTCGATCATCAAATGATTTCGCCAAGCAAAAGTGTGGGATTGTCTTTGAATATGTCCGATGACGAGCTCTTTACCGAAGGGATTTTGTAGATTTTTTCACGTATACGTAGTTTTCTGTGGCAGTATCCAAAGGCACCGGCCAGACTGGTCTCGCCCAGACTTATCCCAACTTCTGTTCCCAGATACGGCATTTCTTTATCCACACATTCCCACTGGGAAGTTTTCACAAGTGCTGACAATCTGTTTTACTTGTAAAACAGTGCGAAGCGGTTGGTAGTTCTGGCGCTTTCTCAGAATACCATGTCATGACCCACTTGACAGGGAAGTTGATATTCAAGATGGTTTGAGAAAACCGCATTTCATGCGTAATCAGTTCACTATTATAGGTAGACTGCAACTCGACGGGCTGCCGAATCAAGATCCGCCATCGATTGATTGAGAGCAGAAAGTGAAAAAATAAATAAAATTTCGCCTTGTTCTATTATGTGCAGCAGATATAACGGTTATAACAAGGGGTGGCATGCCGACTGAACTGTCTTGGTAACGAAACAGGATAGGCCGACCGAATCTCAACTTCTATATCAAACTTAGCCTAAACGGTCAGATTTAACAAACAGATATTCCTTTCCCAAGTATGCGTAACGGGGGTCAGGGAGCGGTTAGAAAAGTGGTGTCCGGTTTGTTGTTCTAGAAGGCAAACCGGAACCACGTGTATTTCGCAGCAGCCACGAGGTGAAACCCAATAGTATGGGACGGTCAATAGAAAGCGAGATTAGATGATACCCAAAATTAACCCATCGACTCTCATGCTTTCGTTGCGCCATTCTCGAGGCCGGGCATACCGGCGCTCAGGTGTCGGGCGCCCAGTGTAATTTTATTGAAAGAGGCTCGAGTGCCGATGAGTTGTATCATAATGTGATTTGAATTTCTGCTGTCTGCTTGAAGATTAATCTTGTGAATTCGGGCCTTCGGAGATGCCTCCTCATATTTCGGACCCACTTTTAATTACCTTTCATCAGGATCAGTCGATTTTACCAGGCGATCTAGTATCGATACGGGTATACTCCCTCTCTGTGAATGCCGATAATGCAGACCCCCCGTTGCGGGTATAGCCATATGGAAAAAACTAAAGTATCCGCCAATCTCGTGCCTCCAATATCAAAAACTCCGTATCCGACCCTGGTTCATCCTGGTTCTCGAATGTTACGATGAAACACTGGTTCACCCAAAAATAACACCAAACCTGACGTTTTGACCTTCTTGCTCGCATCATTACGCTTGTTCTCTCATTCATCTCAATAAAACTTCATTAGCGAGGCTACGTTGGAAAGAGGCAGGAATATCCACGCTTTGCTGAACTTCTGCGGCATAATTTCCTGCTGCTGCGACATATTATCGTGATGCTGGTTCACCCTGATTTGGGTATTCGCATGATCACCAGGAAGGATGAATTGGAAACTAGAAGCGGCCTGAGCGTCTGGGGAAGAATATACCCGCCCATGGGAATACAATAGGCAGAGTTCCAGCGCGTGTGCAGGCTAAGGCTGAACAGGCCCAGTTCGGATGTCACGTTTTCTTCCCTTCCTTGTGTGTCCATGTAAGCTTCTTATTCATGCACATATTGCGCACAGTCATCATATCGGGGTTCCGGATTGTGGGTATCTTCCAGTTGATGGGTGCGATGTGATAAAAGTGAGAAATGGGGTGTTCCCACAATCCTTTAATCTTGCTTGTGAACCTCCCGGATTCCGGTGACGAAGATTCTGCGTTCCCGTTGGTCAAAAATCTTTATCCATATCGATCGAAAGAACAAAGGGTAATGCCGCCATTTTCTTTATTTTTAATTTTTTTATTTAGTTTTCCATTTCTCGAAGAGCAATGGCTTCTGATCTGACTCTGAGAAACATCTCACGGTAGTTCAGATCGGAATTTGCACTCATAGAGTTTTTTTTACCCCTTCAAGCCCCATTTCAAGATTGGAGACATTCTCCGGGGTTAAGAGAAAAAAAACTTCAGCGACTGCCAATTGTCGCATGAAATAGTATGTCATTTTAAGAAGGGATAAGAATGAGAATTTGCGATCGTCGCTGCAAGGAATACGTCTTGCTTGCTCTTGGTGTAGGAGGGGCGGCACCAAATTTCATTACCCAAGGCGAGTCAGGATTTGCGATGGACAGCAGTTTAACTCGCAAACCCCTGCCGGTAGAATATTCTTCCCAGGCTTCTATCACCTATCTGTTCAGCCTGCAGTTTTGGCCTTGCAGAAGAAAATAAAGGAATTTTCGTTTGAGCCCGAGTTCCTGCAAGCAAGGGTCAAGCACCATCCGGCCAATGGCGAGGCTTCCCTTGCTTCAAAAACTCCCCTATCTGATACGGGGGAGGGAACAGGGGGTTTGTCCGAGATGTGATACCACGCCACGCCTCGCCGACGAACCAGACCCGGAGCCAATGGAGATGAGCTGCTTTGCTTCCCCCAGAGACATTTTGTGAACGAATGAATATTGAGAACGTGGAGCAAAATAACGGCTATCACCCGAAGACAATTCGTCGATGGATGGTCTCATGGTCACGCGCGAAGGCAGCTGCAAACGTTTTGACCTGTCAAATGCACCGTGGGGTGAGCTCAAGAGCACATTATTCCGTATTCCTCCTTTGATGCAGGCGCTCCCTAAGAACCCCATTTTTATTCAAATCATGAGAACAAGACATGCATACGACCGATTAAGAAGTTTGAGCCCTGGCCTTGCATTAGATGAGAAGCCGATTGACGAGACTGTGAGTGCATCGATAGGGAAAACTGGGGAAATGGCAAGTGGAAAATTTTTCCAGCCTGTATGCGAAGACCGGACACCACGAACTTCTCGCTGTCATCTGGGTGTTTAAAAGCAAAAAGAGAGAGCGCTCGTCGCAAATTAAACTGTCGACAGTCATTCGTTCCATCTCGTCGCGGCTAAAAGGGTGTCTTCTAGGTAAGAGAGCCCGGTTCGCTGGGGAAAGAGCGAAAACGGTCGAAGCTTCGAGTTCGCCAAAAGGCTAGAAGAAGGAACAATGGCTTTATGCTCATCGCTCGTAAGTTGCGATACATATTATACTGTAGGACACGGTGATTAATATTGTTGAGATCAAACTGCTGGTATCAGGATGGATCGCTGGCTGGTAGAATGCATTGGCAACGTGACGGAACGAGATCACAAACACAAGCTTCGCGAGGCGCAGAATGATTAGGCATGCTTGTTATTGCTATAGGTTCCGAAATATCGATGAGGTCCCCACTTCTGACTGAGCTGGTCCCCGAAAGAGATGTCTGATTACCCAACCGGTGAGTTTTTCTCGCCTCAACTACTGCTTCGCCAGCGGTGATTTAGCTGTTAGTTTCGATATTCAGAGAAAGGAGGGAGGCATACTCGCCTTCCTCTTCGCTTGTGCTTTCTCTTATCGACAATCATGCAGCCATGCGATACGACAATCGATCTACTGGTTACTTTTTTCGCAAGGGGTTAGAAGACGGTCGTTTTCATGCACGCCTGATTTGAACCAGTCCGGTTCCAAACCAAGCTTGCCCAAAGCTCAACTCGATGGGTATCCAAAACTAAGACTTTCTGTCGGCTTCGCCTATGGCATGTGCAGCTAGCTATCTCACTATCGGGGCTTGGAGCGTCGGAATTCCCTTCTCGCGGAGATACGTCGTGTACATTACTGGCTAAGAATCGCGCGCAGAGACTGCATACTGATGGGCTTCTTGATCTTAGTCGGATATGCTGCCTCCTTGGACTGAAGGTGGTGGCAGAGCTGAGCTGCAGCAGCCTGATGCGTTGTTCATGACATAGGCCTCTTCCAGCATCCCTATGAGGAACTCGCAACCCGAAAACGGGAAGCGAGGTTCTATTTTTAAAGCATTGACCGCTGATAATCGCCCGTAAGGAGACCGTTGGATGGGGCCAGACATTTAGACGCCTTTGAACCCGCATCTAAAAGCAACTGCTTCAAAAGCAGAATAGTCTGTCCAAATTTCGTGCTGGAAGGAATCCTAAGTTTCGAACAGTCGGACGTTGGGATTCCATTCCAGGTAGCTCGATAGTCAAATAAGGCTAGATGCAGCCCTTTGGAAGAGGAATGCACATGGGCTATGTGCTTCTGGTCGAGGAGGCAGCCGTCGTCATCAAAGCCAGACATCTAGATCCAATCGATAGAATTTTCGTCGAATTTTCTTTCCATCGATCGAATCCATTGGGAACGAAATATCTCAAAACAAAACATGCGTCAAAGCACCAGCAGCTTCCCGAGAAGCGATAGAAGGTGACCAGATGCCAAAATGTTGAACTTGGTGTTTCAACAGATGCGAAAAGATGCAGTTACAAGCAAACAGCATGAACTGGACGTGTCGTAACGTGTCCGTATCGTGCCTTTTGTGACAGAAGTTTGGAGATATTGTTATTATCGTGCCTGGCTACCACTGTCTCTAACAGCTTAGCTACGCCTGTTCCCGAATCCACTTGCCCGAATGCCCGAGAAGAGGTAACGGGCGTCTCGCTTGGAAGCGAGCCCATCAACATGTGGCCTAATGATGGGATCGGGTGCACTAAATCGGCCGTTCATAAGTCTTTTTCCCGTTTCCCTTCGAAACCTCAAGTTTCTACTGCCCTTGCCGGTGGCCCTCACCTATATTGTTTTTTCCCCCCGTTCCCTTAAACCCTCTCCTGTGATTTCTTCTAGGCTAGCGTTTCTTCGAATACCGGCTCTGAAATGAGCAGAGATCGGGACACATTGTAGGCTGCGAGCCTGCCAAGGCCTTTTGTAGCGCTATGTATGATGGCGAAACTTGTAATTAAAGGTTGGTCAAGATGAAGGTATTCTCGACTCGCACGAGAGACTGGCAACACTATCCTTGAAATTTGAGACTAAAGGTTGGATATGCAATTGCATCGATAATTATCTGGGGCTCTAATTAACCAACGATCTAAACAAGCTCGAGCACTGCATTTATTGTTGCAGAATTTCACTACGATACCAGAAGCCTGTGATGAGTGGAATGGGGTTTGTGGTGTTATTATTGGAATCGGACTATTTTAACTTAATCTGAGGCGTTTGATTCGGAAATTTGATGCTCTCTAACACTCACAAGCCCAACGAAGAGTAGAAACACGGCGCTCGCTCGAGGCCAGTAACGTTAGCTGCGGCCCTGGGGCTAAGGAGACAAAATAAATGCGATGAAATCCAGTTGCAGGGCACAGGCTCAGATGTGAGTGGTGAGATCTGATATCAGCGGGCATAATCGATAGCTGCAAGTCATCTCGATTGGGGCCAGCCCAGCCTGGAGCCTTTTTTGGGTCCCACGAGGCCAATCGCTTGTAAGGTTGCGTGTTGGTGTGGCATAAATTTCGCTGCGGGTTATGCATAGCTTATAGTTTTGTCTACCTACGTCTACGCATCTTATCCCAACATGGTATAAAAATGCGATTTTTTGTAAGCGCAAAAGGAAAAAGCCCATCTATTTTGTGCACCTGGAGACAGGTGGTGATTCACTTTTCGAAAGGGAGAGTAGCAATTGGGGATTGTTTTCCGCGTGCGATAGGAATTATGAGAATAGCTGGGCTTTTGTTGGTCTACAGGAAGGCAAACATAGACGAGAGCATATTTTGGAACTAGCATCCATCGCAGAAATAATGCAAATGCGAAAATGCTGGAAACCGTTGCAGAGGAATTCTGAGCCACTGGTCGATATGGAGCCCTCCATTCGTTGAGCCAGATAGAAGATTTGAAAAAGGTAGCATCTATCCCAAGGAGACATTTCCGTTTCTCATTTGGCCGGCCATACCTGGGATCCCTGAAGACCACGCAAACCCCATCATCCATCATCATCATCATCGGTTGACTCTCTGGCTCGAACCAAGAAAAGAAAAAAAGCGCCGTAGCTGAACCCACGGAGAGAAGGCAGCTGGAAAGGTTTGAGCCGGTGTGGAGAGCGACCGAGCAGGATGATCCATACACGCAAATTTACGTGGTGGAGGGACTAACCCGGAGAGAGCGCAGTTGCCCTGTTCCCCGGGACCAGGGCCAAGCCAGGAGGAGGGCGAGAGGGCCAGGAGGGCCGCATACATGCACATACCAGCCCCAATTACGGTTGCCCAAGTCTCGTGCATCCTGTGGCAGCTTGCACCCCGTAATTTCAGAAAACCGGCACTAGTCCCGTAAGAAATGATTACATCAAAATATGGAACAATGCTCTTCAGGATAGTGCATGCTTTTCCAGGCCAGTAGCAAGAGCAGGAGCCAGAGACTGGATCATCCAATCTCTCTTTACTTTTTCCACCGCTATCTCTTTTTCTTCCCACTCAGCGCTCGCTTTTGCTTTTAAGAAATAGCATCCTCAGAAAAGTATTTATCGATTGCAGCTCCCTGTTCTCTGGATCCCGAAGCCTCTCTCTTTCTCTATTTCCAAACCCACTCTCTCACAAAAGATCAAAATTAGAAAAGCATCTCGACGAAGCACTATCGACCACAACTCTCCTTTTTTCCCAAACCCAACTACGCTCCAACAAACTCTCGCCAACTAATAAGCTATTAATAACGAATTCCATTGCTCTGATAACACAGTCGGCAGCCTTTTTTCTTGCATCGTCGTTCGCATATCGTATTTAACAACATAGACTTGCATAGCATCGTTTTTCGCATCTATATATATTTGACGAAGTTTCAGTAATCTTGCTCTACCCCCCGTGGTTGAAAGCTCAGCTCCCGGCTCCTTATTTTTGGAACAAACTCCTTTCTTGCAAACCGTGCAAGACAACACCTTGTTATCGTCAAAAAAAAAATTACCGGGCAGGCACCAAAGATTTTTCGATATATATCGGCCATCATCCATTTGGAGACGTAACACTATTCGCTCCTTTTCTATTATTTTAATCCCAACAGTCGTCACCGCAAGCGGATTTTAGTTTTCCGTCTTGTTTTTCCCTCTCTCTTATCCGCATCTCCCCTCCTTGGTTCCAATTACCCTGGGAAATCTGGATAAACAGCTCGGCTGGATAAGCTTAGCTCACGAGAACCGTCGTTTCGACTATTTAACCATTTTTTTAACTACACAACACACCCTGGGGTAGAATTGGACTTTGTTCCGATTTCCGCCCTTTTTACCGTGGTCTCGTTTCAATAATTCGCGCTGGCTCCATTACTGTACAAGGTGAGTGGTTTCTGGACGAACGGCGTTTTCTTTCCCTTTCCCTCCTCGGGTATCCCTATCGGCAGCTTGTGATATGACCAAACTTGCGTGTGCACTCTTTCCGTTGCTTTTGATGGATTTCTGCCGATGGCCAACGCATCGACACCCTCCACGATAAGAGAAGAAAAAAAAAAGAAAGTCGCATTTCTTTTTCAGAAGACCCGCGCCGTCTTATAGGGCAGGCCCTGTCGTATCGGGTCAGAGACTGATTGATTGATTGATTGATTGAGTTGATTGATTGCGTCGATAACCTGATCTCATCAGTCTGGTTGATTCCAAATCCTGCGTTGTGCTGCACGAACTTGGACGTCAAGGGTTGTTCGATGACCATTGCACGCACCCTGCTCTGATCCCACACTCCTTCATGCTGTGCCTCCTGTCTCCATCGTCACCCACATTACTTCCCACTCTATCAGACTACCATCATAGTCATAGTCATCGTCATCGTCATCGTCACTATTATAAACATACGTAGCGTATACTTATCATTGCCTATTTTCTTCGGTTTGTATTACAGGAACCTTACCACCACCACTCTCAGCCTGAGATACCACGGCTGCCCAGCCCGCATCAGCTATTCGACCTGCCTCGCCACCATCAGTCTTCCGAAGACGAGCCCAGGCTCTTGCCTGCAATAGACGGGTCCTCAAGGGCATCCTCGAGGTCCCCTCTTCTGTCACTCCCAGCATTGTCAGTCCTGGCGTCTGTTGCAGCTCCCACAACTGCACCCCCATTAAGGTAAGCTCTCAAAGCTTAACTCCAGACACACACACACACACACACACACCCCAATCCCCCCCATTCCTGAGGGAAATCCGATTCCAGGCAGCTAGGAACTAGCAAGAGCTAGAACTGTCCTGTGCTGTGAACAGAGGATGAATCCAAGACATTTCTTGTGCGAAGCGACAGATTGCGATTTGATCCCGTTTCTAGCGAGGTCGGATGGACACTTAACTGACAAGACGGTCGTTCACATGAAATAGGCAACCTAATGGGGGTTACCCAATGACTTTTGCGACTAGCTCTCCAAGCGCAAACCCACACGGGCAAGGAAATCAACCTGTAAGTAAAGATAACCTCCACTTTGTCATGATAACGAAAGGCTTCATTCGATTCTTGCGTCTTCTGTCTTGCGTCTTGATATCCCTTCCCCCCTGTCAACGCTCAGGTACCACGCCTTGTGTTGCTGCTGTCCCACAAGCGAGGCTGCTATGAGTAAAAAAAAAACTCGTCTGAGCCTATCCACTCTGATCCGACTGGCCGCCCCGGGCTTACCGTACCGGATATGCCTGCCCTGTCGGAGTGGATGGGTTGCTGGTGAACTGGCTGGCTCCTGTTCGTCGTTCGCCTTCTCTTTCGAGAATTTTCCCATCCTGTCAAACTCATTTTTCCTTCCCTTTCTTCCCCTTACTCTTTTCTCCTCTGATGGCTTTTATCTGGCCTGCTGTTTCCTTGACAGTTAGCTTTCCCTTCCTTATCATAAGCTGGTCCCCCCGTGCTATCATATCAAATCAAATCATATCATATCATCAGCTGGGGTGTAGCGAACAGATAGCAGATCGATAATAGCAGTTACTTGCTACACTTGCCCAGCAAGACAAATTCTCCGATCTGCTCTCTTGTTCTATCAACCCATTGGCTGAGCTCCCTTTCCATCTACCCTTCCCTTTTTCTTGTACCAGCTCAGTTGCTTGAATAATTTTTGTCCAACACCATTTTTTATTTCTTTTATTTTTATTTTCGTTGTCGTTGTTGCAAATATTTTTTCCCTCTCCGCTGGCCTTCCCTTCCACCTGGCCGATCGTTATCGATTTTTTTATTTTATCAATCTGCTTTCGCCCTGGGCGCGACCCCATCACAACATAGACTAACCGATGAGATGATGGCCTCTCACCCCCAACAGCCTATCTGCCAAAATTGCACCACGTCAACAACTCCATTATGGCGTCGCGATGAGTCCGGCGCCGTCCTGTGCAACGCCTGTGGTCTCTTTCTCAAGCTCCATGGTCGCCCACGCCCAATCAGCCTCAAGACTGACGTGATCAAGAGTCGTAATCGTGTCAAGAACACTGGGCAACCCCCAAAGCGCAAAGCTGTACGTACAAATTTCCCTTTCTCTCCATTTATTTGCTTGTGTGGGGAGCCCTCTTATCTAATCTCGCATTTCGCCGACAATTGAGCTGACCAAACCCTCGCTTCTGTTTAGACGACCTTTGATTCACCAGTCGCCGTTCCCAATGGAGCAGTTGACATCTCCCCTCCGATCACTTCTCGACCCCGACCACCAAGACAGCCCTCGTCCATTCCTAATGGGTCGGTGTCACCTCAGTCGCGGAGTGGCACTCCATTGCCCCAAGGCCCATCGTCATTCTTCGACTCCATTGTCTCCCAGGATGCCATGTTGGAGCGCATGGGAAGCCCACTACCATCCCTGAACCTCAGCCACCCATCCCCAGGATCTAGTTCTTCCCAGCACGATCGTCATTCAGAACCCCCAACCTACGATCAGCTCTACCAGGAGAACACTAAGCTTAAGACTCGTGTTTCAGAGCTTGAGCTTGTCAATGACCTCTTCCGTGGTCGTGTCGGCGAACTTGAGAGCTCGGAAGCCAACTCGCGTCGTTCGGAGATCACCCGCCGTGAAATTGACGCACAGCTCCGCATTAACATCGATGAAGGGCTGAGGCGTGAAGACGACCTTAAGCGGAAGATTCGGGACCTCGAGTCCGAACTCGCCGACATGCGGGAGCAGGATGCTCACCAGCGCAAAAAGATGAGGGTATCCGACCTTGTCTCCATCGAGGATGCTGCTACTCCAGGGACTCCTCAATCGGCTGCGTAAGCTTTTATTCGCTTGGACATCCTGGTACCAACCTCTTCAATGCTTATTTCCTTGTATTCTTGTTCTTTTTCGGAAAGCGACAACTTTTACATCTGCTCTCGTACATTGCATCTGATCCTTTTAACAAGAACCTAACTACTGTTACGTCTTTCCTTTGTTTCCACCAACCAATATAACGACCGGAACGACCTCAAAAAAAGAACCTTTCTAAACACTATACCCGATAAACCTCTTATCTCGTTTTTAATATCGACGTTCTACCCCGCACCTTCTGGTGTTTCTTTCAACACACTCCTTTGAGCCTTGTGCCTTGTCATCGCTGGCCATTCTTGAGCGATCAGTTGGATGCTAGCGATACATAACGCATGAGTGAACGTCTCTTTTTCGAATAAGAATTCGGATGCTTTACCAATATTCATTGCTGCCGGAGTTTCGTGGAGTTGATTTTTTCTCCTCACTATTACTTATTCCCTACCGCCCCATCCTTAGCTGTATTATTTACTAACTCCCTTTCTCACATTCGATTCTTCACTCCTTTTTTTTTTCAATACAATTTATTTCATTTTGGGAGGAAGGATGGGATTTGTGATATACTGTGCTTTTAACCTTGGGAGGGACTAGCGATCTTTTTTTATTATATTATATAGATAGACTACTGCTGCTTTCGTTTTGAAGCCCTTCCGTCAAAAAAAATACCAAAAACGTCCGCGAGGACTTGTCTCATTTACTACTATTACCTCTTTTCTTCTCTTTTTTCTCTTTTTTCCCTTTGTCGATACTCCTTTTCTTGCCGAGCTCCATGTAACTGCCTATGGTTAGCCAACTCAGATTTTCTTGTATTATCTGCTACTTTGGTTTGTTATGCTGTTGGAGGAAGATTACTGGTTTAACTTGGGTAGAAGACTATAAACAGAAACATTAGAATGAATATCCCTTCCATCATATTGTGAGAATACAACCTAGACATGGTTTACTGGACGACTGTGCAGCTAGCCTTATGGGGGCTGTGGTCGGCTATCTGCAAGGTAAGCAGGAATTGAAACCGCAAACGGCCATCGTTTCCCGGCTGCCCAGAAAACCTAAACCGCCAAAAAATGCGAGAATCTATAGTCAAGCCAAAATAGGAGTTTGGCTCGAGGTCACGGTCGAGCCCCGTCCGGCCCATGCCATGCCAATGGAAAATGTGTTGATGTGGTAGCTGCCCGAAGGGAGCAAGCTGGATGACGTTCCCGTTTGCCAGGGTTACTGCTAAGCTTGCGGAATTTCGATCTTGTGCTTCTTCCGCATCATCCCTTTTTTTGTACGAGTATAGACCCTTTGTTTCCGGGGTTCTCGGCGTCGTCAAGGTACTTTGGCTCTATAGCAATCATCCACGTAGAAGACGAACTTTTTTCCTTAGTTATTATATCGTATTATTAATCAATCATATACGCGGGTACGGTCGACAGGACAGACAAAGCTATAGACGTCCGAGCATCCAGACACCCGCATCGACTTACCATGCCACGTCCCGCAAAATCCGGTTACGCCCGCCTCGCCCAGGATGACTGGCTTAACGATTCCTCAGACGACGAAGAAGTCGATATAGAAGCCTACCGCGACGGTCTGAACCGTGCCCGCCGCACCGTCTCAATCCAGCCTGAACCCACGGCCATATACCCTACGAGCTCCGGAGGGCCTAATTCCGGCAACGGCACGCACCGGCGGCCCCGTCGTGACTCCTCGGGCGTGGATATCAAAGCTATTAATAACCGGCTGGAAAAATGGGCTGAAGAGATTGCGTCAAAGTTCAAGCGGAAATCGAGGAATAAGGCACCCAGAGGCCAGAAGCCTCTAGAGATATACTACTCGGTGTTTGTACCACCGGAAGGGATGAAGGCTTTAACGCCGGAGTACACGGGTTATCCGGAGGCCAAGTACTCGAGAAGGGACTTTGATGATGTGGTTGATTCGGTGAAATATGCTATCAGCAGGGGAATTCATCCGAAACTGATCACTCAGGGAAGCTCAGGGAGTTATTTTGTTACAAATGTAGGAATCTTTCTCCCTTTCAACAGATGGGTATTTGTAATGATTGTGGAACTGACGTGCTGGCTGTTTATAGAGTAGCGGCAAGACAGTGGCTGTGTTTAAACCGAAGGACGAGGAGCCGTATGGCAACGTAAGTGTCATATCATTTGCTATTGAAGCTTACACAGACTAATGATGGGATCATATTATAGCTGAATCCGAAATGGACGAAATGGCTACATCGGAATCTGTAAGATGGTATTCATTCGAGACATCATTTTGTTGGCAGAACTAAGCTTACGCGTCATGTTTCTTTTTTATAGGTTCCCTTGCTTCTTCGGCCGCAGCTGTTTGATCCCTAATCTAAGCTATGTCTCCGAAGCAGCAGCTAGTTACCTTGACCGGCAGCTGCGAACTTTCATAGTCCCATATACAGATCTCGTCTGGCTCTCTAGCAAATCCTTCCACTATGACTTCTGGGACCGTCGTGCATTCTATCGGAAAGGCAAACAGTTACCGGAGAAAGTGGGTAGCTTCCAAGTATTTCTGAATGGATACAAAGATGCTACAACTTTTTTGAAGGAGCATCCATGGCCAGATAGGTATAGCTCGTCGTTCCAACAGGAAGGTACGAAGCGACGACGAACGGGGTGGACCTCTGCATGTAGGACTGCGGGCGACGATGAGGATTACGGGGATGAAGAAGCAGCATTGGATGAATACGAGCCCTCAGATGACGGTGCGGAGCCTTCGGCGCGGAACTTTTGGACAGAAACTTTACGGCAGTCGTTCCGAGAAGAGCTGGAGAAGTTGATATTACTAGATTATTTGATGCGAAACACGGATCGTGGAGCGGACAATTGGATGGTAAGGATCGATAGACAGACTGGCCAAGCATCAATTGTAAGCTCGTCACCGATGCGTCTTCCAGTGGTAGACGGCGGTGGGGGGGATATGGGGGCTTCTGGGGATGAAGAAGGGCATTTGAAGGCGCCATCACCGGGGTACAAGGCGCACAAACCGATGAGTTTGAATACTTCGAGGTCTGGAACACCGTTGAGTGCCGGGTCCGAGAAGGTGTACCTTGGCGCTATCGATAATTCATTGGCATTTCCGTGGAAACACCCTGATCAGTGGAGAAGTTTTCCATATGGATGGCTGTTTCTGCCGGTGTCATTGGTGGGGCAGCCGTTTTCACAGAAGACAAGGGATCACTTTTTACCATTGTTGACTAGTACGAAGTGGTGGGCGGAGACGCAGACAGGCCTGAAGGAGATTTTCAAGCTAGACGCGGATTTCAAAGAGAGGATGTGGGCGAAGCAGCTCGCGGTATTGAAGGGACAGGCATTCAATATTGTGGAGACACTAAAGTTGCCAGATCAAGGTCCATTAGAGTTGACGAGACGGACCAGGGTACACATTTGGGTATGCAAGATCAAACCGCGTCTAGAATTTGTATGACAGCGGAAAGTAATGTGCTAACGAGAATTTAGGATGACGAGATGGATATACCTGTGGCAGTTCCCTTGATCGCTCCGTCATCTGAGACGAGAATCAGGAACCAAGCTGACATGATGAACGGCGAAATGGATATCGGCGCTGCAGCGTCTTCTGCTCCTGCGCTATATCAAAGTGTAAATTTGCAGGGCTCAGTGGGCCCATTAGTTTCGCCGACGTTAGAGATGCCAACAGCAGAGAGGTTTAATCTTTATTCGAGAGAGAATTTCGATGGAAAAATTTCAGAGGAAGGGGAGGATATTGAGTCGGCGTTGATGTCGCCGACATCGGACGTTGGCCTACAGCAGCAACTACAACAGCATCGGCCTCGGAATAAGAAAGGCAAGTCGATGGACGAGGGACGTGTTAGCGTTGATGGGAGATCACATAGTTCGTGGTCAAAAGCTTTAGGCATGAAAGGAGCCGGGGCCCCACGAAGGGGTTTCTCCTCGGTATCTACTATAGGTAGCTCAAGGAGGGCTAGTATATTTGGCGCGTATGATGAAGAGGAGGGCGACTTAGGATTCTCAGCAGCGGAGGGGCTGGAGAGTTCGCACAGAAAGGTCATAGTTGAGAGGCTAGAGGCGGTCAAGTCCAAACCGCCAGTGTTCACGTGGTGCTAGAAACTTTGGGGTATTTCCGTGGAGCTTGTACGATTATGACTAACTACAATATTATAGAAGGTGGGTTTGCACAACACGAGCTTTAGTTTCGGATTTTAGTTGTAGTTTATTTTCTCATATGTACTGGTACGTAATCTGGAGAGGGATTAAAATAGTGCTGGCATGAATCCTGTGGAAACACATACGGCGATACAAGAGGCGAGAATTTGAAGACGATACGATACCCTGATGGAAAATAGAACAGGATACCCCTCCTTTTTTTGTAGATTAGGGCCATGGCATTACATATGCATGCAACTTAGTAGGGTGACTGGTTTATAAACCGTTATGCGTTTGGATTTTAAATACCGAAATAAACAATATATAGTACAATATGGATAGCGGAGGGAGTGCTAATGGCCCCAAGCTAAACCCCCACGCCCCGAGTACGCTCATGCACAGTGCAGATTCAGCTGCCGGAAACCGACACAAGATTTGTTTTTCGCTCGCTGGGTTCGCTTCAAAGTTCAGTTTTTTGTTTTTGTTTTTGCCCTCTTCTTGACATGTTACGCAAAAAGATTTGACCACGTGCTCCACATTCCCTTCCGGCTAGAGGGAGTAGGCTTTGAGCCATATATATCGATCAGAGATGACTGGGCTGAGCGGTCGCAGGCTTTGACCCATGGGTTGGGAGTATTCTGTGGGTCGGTTTAATTTTTGTTCGAAGTGGAGGGTATAAGAAAAACAGGATGAACAAGGTCCCGCTTTTGAGTTTTTAATTCGGTTATCATTATGGAATTTTGGTACTTTTACCTGTACGAAATGCGAAATACATCCAATCCTTGTAGGTTCTGTAACTTTTGAAGCTTCTTGGCTAGAGGGTCGAAGATCCTCGGCTGTTCTCGTGATCTAGAAGCTATCAAGAAACTTAGCGTTCTTTACTTTTTTTCTCTGGGCTTTCCTTACCACCCCATGCCGGCTTTGGTATTAAGGCCCAAGCGAAAAAGCGAATGCATACTGCAAATGCAGAACGCTGCAAACCATCAGTGCCTCGCCTTTACTTTGTGTTACCAGTACGAAGTACAAATCCCGCAGCGGAATCAGGACGAATTTTTGGTTCGCGAAATTACATGGTTTGCTGCGCTGTTTCGGGTGGCAGGATGCCGTGTTATGATGTTATCCAAACACTGGAGAAACTCGAGTGACGCTTGAACATGAGACGGTAATAATTAAAGTCCCGACCAGGTAATGTGGTCTAGAAATAGACACAACAGTCTTTTGATATACACACGTATAAATTTAGAGGAGGCATACAAGAGAAAAAAAAAAGATTACACGTAGGTCGATACAAGCAGGACCCGCGAGGGCAATCCGCTGTAATACGGTGGTAATATTATCCTGTTACCTAGTCCGAACGGGTCTGAGATTAGCTTGTAATGCTAGATCCAGCCTATGAATTAAAGTCATGAGACCTCTTCGAACGCCGTCTTTTTTTGTTTTCTTTCTGGGGATATTCGTGCCTCTCGCGAACCCCTGTGAAGGATATAATTTTTTTTGTGCAGCTTGGAACAAATCGGAAGCTTCTGAGATTTTACCCCTTCGGCTGGGCTGGGTGCTTGTGTCCATAACAAAATTATAATAAGTGGTAACGTGACCCATCCACACCAGATGCAAGAGTCGGGCCTCCATCTGGCATCGCGAATCAGAATCAGATGTAAAAACCATCCAAACCATTTTAATGAGAGGGAGGTGTGGGGTCATTACATTTCTGTCATCCCTTCAGAAGCCCTTTGCGGGCTTTTGCTTTTTATACGTAACGCCATGTTAAAAGTGGGACGGAAGTCGAAGTTGATCTGACCTCAAAACAAGAGCTACGTTCTTTTACCCTCCTGCAGCAGGCAGCTCCAACTTTTTGGCTTTAGCGGCATCGCTGTGGGGTTCTTTCTCGCTCATAAAACCTCGTGGACAACTGGTTTTTCTTTCCCTTTACTTTGCGTGGACGTACATGATATTACATTACATCCCATACCAGACGGCCCTTCTTTTATATACCCCTTTCTCTCGTTCGGATTTCGCTTCGCAAGGTCATACTTTTTTTGGATATCATTCGGGATTTTATGTCAGCTAGCGGACGGAGGTTGGCGAGTGGCGTACAGAAAAACCCCTTCCATTCCTCCTTGTTTGGAAAGAATTAAACCGTAACAGAATCCGAGTTCACGAACTCTTCATCTGAATTTATTTTTTGGGCTTTGCAGAAGGCACACGGACCTCCTCTCGAGGTCACTCGGAGTATTATTTTAATTTCTTGTGTGCGGAGGGCAGCATTCCAACATCGGCACAACGCGCGCGGTTGGGAGGAGGCGATATAACCAACTAGCTCCCCAGCGTCCGTATATAACACCGCGAGATACGGCTTGGTCTTCCTCAAACTCGATTTGGAGTTGGCGCCGAAGTTTCAAGTGGATTTTAATTTTTTTTTTTTTATCTTATTCACCCTCTCTGCCGAAATACAGCATTTCCCCCGCTCTCGCTCTCACAAATCAGAGTTATATATATAAATGTTGGCTGGCTGGTAGGCAGGCTTAGCATGAACACCGACACTGGATCGAGTAAACGCAACGGTTGCATGGCAGTGGAGGCGATTCTGGCCTGATAGGAGCTTCAAAGGTACGTCGGCGTGTGCAAGTACATGCAAACTGCTGTTACATCTAGAAGCAGTAGGGCGTTTTTCTCATATATATAATTATATATATATCACTTGCAGTTAGTGATCAGAATACGCTTTACTCTGTATAAACTATGCCAATAAGAACTCTACTAACTCGAAAATATGTTACTATGAAAATAGGCGTCTGTCCGCTTTGTGACCTGCTCTGCTAACCGGGCCTGAAATGAACGACAAGCCCGAATTCAGAAACTCAACCCGAACAGAGAAAAGCAGCCCAAATCTCCATCACCACAAACAGCTCTGCTCGCTCTCTTCGTCCTCTTCCTCGTCTATTTCTCCGTTTCATGTATACCAAGAAAGAAAGAAAAAACTATTCCAACCTGCACACACACCCTCCTACCTCGCAATTGTCTCTCAGCTCTCACAGTATATCCACACGACCGTATGACAATCGACGACCTCCCTCTCGGCCATTCGTCTTTTCTTCTTTCTTTATCCTCTTCTCGCTATCTAATACTGCTTCGATATTGGATCTAGCGTCACAATGTCGAAGCACAACAGACAGGACCCGATACCATTCGATTCGACGACCACAAAGCGGCCGAGACTGGAAGACGACCCATACAACTACAGCCTACAGCACCAGAATCACTCTCACCATCATAACCACAGCCACAACCATCAAATTTTGCAAGACCAGCATTCTCCTTCGAAGCCAAGATACCCAACCCCAGCGGAGCTTCTGCTGAATCCCAAAGCCGCACGATTAGCTGCCTCGCAAGCTTCGTATGCACCACCGGGTAGCGGCAGCAGTAGCAGTCCTGGGAGTACTCTGAGTTATGGCAGTAGTGGGAGCAGTGGGAGCAGGTTACCGACGGGCAGCCGACACAGCCAGGTTACTTTACCGCCGCTACAACTACAAGACGGGAATGACGCCGGTTCAAGAGCGGCAAATATGCTCTTGAAGTTGCACGGAGTGGCAGATCGGAGTTCAAATAACACACCGTTTGGAAGTAGGCATAGCAGTCCGTTTGGAGGACCACAGCAGCAGCAATCGAAACAACTACAACAGGGATTTGGGGGCTATGGCGAGAGTAGTGGGAGTAACAGTGGTACCAGCGCTTCAAGGAATACTTCTGAATATGGAAATGCCAATGGAAAGGCATCTGGGATGATGACGTTGTCTAGAGTGGACGACGGGGGATACGCGTCCAGTCCGAGGCGGCAGAAACGGTCTGCTACGCCGGAAATCCAATTTTTGAATAGTCGGTTCTCGTCAGGGTCGTCTCTCCACCGCAAGTCCTCGTCTATCGTCGATTTGACTAATGGTAAGTCCGAGTATTTAAGACGATTGTCCAAATCAGTTGATCAGAAACTAAACAAGCCGCAATATAGAAGAAGAGGAGGATGATATCATCTATGGCGGCACGAAATCCATTGCGCCAGTTGTCTGCTACGGCATGATTGTCAAAGTACAGGCTTCGGTAGCGGTTATTCCCGATCCGCCGCCCAATCTCGACCCTCTGAGTTTCGGACGCATGTGGCCAAAGATACCTGTGTCTTTAGCCCGCGGGGAACCTAGAACATTTGTTGTAAACCTGACGACAGTATCCGGAACGAATGTGGGATCGTTGAGAGGGGCGAATGCTAAGGCTATGGCTTCGCTCATGGATTTGGGGTTGGTCGATCGAACGCAGGCGATAATACTGCCGAGATATAAAGGATTCGAAGTAGCAGGACAGCCAACCTCGCAGACTGTAGAAATGACGATCACGCTATACGGTACTGAGGGCAACGCTAAAAAAGTTGGGATTATGCTCGGACAACATAACTTGTTTTTGCAGGACCCTATCGACAAGGACCCGAAATTTCCGTACAGGAACCCACAGTATCCAGAAGAGCAACAGCAGAACGGGAACGCGTTTATGGCAGCCGTCGATCGTGCGAGGTTGGGGAAAGCGACATATTCGATAAGAACGACCGAGGAAGTCAAAAACGAGATTACAGCTGTATTAGATTCGTTGGAGAAAGTACAGGTTCTAGAAGAGACCGAAGCGGACCCGAGTATTACGACTCCCATGCTACCGCATCAAAAACAGGGCCTGAATTTTATGCTGAAGAAAGAGAGTGAGAGAACATATGAGCAGGGTGATGACACATCGTTCTGGAATGTAAAAATGTCTCCTGGTGGTGTTAGGATGTATCACAATGTCATTACTGGACAGCATAGTAGGTCAAAACCGCCACTGTGCCTAGGTGGTATTTTGGCTGACGATATGGGTCTCGGAAAGACAGTAAGTATCAATTTGGAATACCTAACGATGAAAAATAGGGGATTATGTGCTAACATCGAACTAGCTTACGGTACTATCCTTAGTTGTTTCGACGCTTCAGGAGGGCTCGGCGTTCGGAAAACGGCGAAAGAATGGCCCGGCTAGCGATCATGATCTCTCCGTTATGTATGCCAAATCAACTCTCTTGATATGTCCACTGTCAGTTCTAGTGAACTGGGAAGATCAAATCAAGATGCACATTCAACCGGATACACTATCATATTACGTGTACCATGGCAATAATCGACTATCTGATCTTAACGAATTGGCGAAATACGACATGGTTATCACGACATATGCATTGGCGGCTAGTGATTTTGGAAAGGCGCAGAAAGATAATGCGAGTGTACTGCAAAAAATTCACTGGTTCAGAATTGTTCTAGATGGTATGTAGTCGCTCCACTAGAGATTAAAAGACAGTATTTTGAAGACGGGCTAATTGGCGCCAATTTTACCAAACAGAGGCTCATACGATTCGTGAACAAAACACCGTTCAATCGAAAGCAATCTGTAACATGGAAGCATCAAGGCGGTGGGCCGTTACAGGAACGCCAGTACAAAGTACGTTGTATTCCGAGTTCGATGGCTATAAATTGTATTGACAGCTAGTAGATAGGCTCGATGACCTCGGCACCTTGATCAAATTTCTTCGGTTGAGCCCATTCGACGTCAGGTCACAGTTCAATCAGTATATTTCGGCCCCTCTAAAGGTATTATTCGCTGTACGAAACTTTTGTGCTCTTATGCTAATCATTTTGTGCAGTCTGGCGACCCAACCAGCATGGATAAACTCCGAATTCTCGTCGACAGTATTGCCCTTCGCAGGCGAAAAGATCGAATTGATCTCCCTACCAAGCATGACAGAACGCTTCATCTACGATTTAGCCCTCAGGAGCAAGAACTCTACGATGCCACGTCTCGGCAATCTAGATACAAAATCGATATGGTTGCAAAGCAAGGACACCTCAGCGGCAAAGCATACGTTCACGTTCTCCAAACTATCCTTCGGCTACGAATGATCTGTGCATCCCGGGATCTGCTAGGCGACGAAGATACCGCAGGGCTAATATCTTCAAATGCAATTGATATTGATTCTTTAACCGATGAAGAAACACATGCGATGGGCAAGAAACAAGCTTTCGAGATTTATAACTTGATGAAGGAGTCTGACGAGGACATTTGTTATACCTGTCAGAAAAAAGTCAATCCAGCGAATGCACGGGATGGGACGCCAACAAACTCGGATGCCAATGCACCGTTTGGGCATATTACTTCTTGCCCTCATTTGTTTTGTACAGAGTGCGGGCCGAAATATTTAAGCACTTTGCTTGAATACGCAACTATGGGTGATTGGACGAATTGTCCGCTATGTCGGCAACCACTAAGAATTGGAATGAGGGATCTCAAGGTTTCCGACGACCCGAGCCTGCAGAAAGATGAGAACGGAAAGAGAAAAGTAGTATATAGGAATCCAAGCACAAAGATTATGCAGTTGGTAGGGGATCTACTGGATAATAGAGAGATGGGAGATGAGAGAGGTCGAATTAAGAGGTGAGTCCTTTAGCGGTTTCTAATTCTGAAAACTACAAGGAAGTCGCGACTGATTAAATCTTATTTGCAGTGTGATATTTTCTGGATGGACGATGCATCTGGATTTGATTGAATGTGCGCTCGAAAATGTCGGCATCCGATGGACCCGCATAGATGGCAAGATGAACCGGGCACAACGCGCGGAATCACTCATTAGATTCCGAGACGACCCGGATATCGAAGCTATTCTAGTCAGCATCGGCGCGGGAGGTGTGGGGCTCAACCTGACAGCCGCGTCAAGAGTCTACGTTATGGAGCCGCAATTCAATCCTGCAGCCGAAGCACAAGCTATCGACCGTATCCACCGGCTAGGGCAAGAGAGAGAGGTCTGGTGCACACGCTACATCATGGAGAATTCATTCGAGGAGAAAATTGTAGCGCTCCAGCAGAAGAAACAGCGGATTGCGGATTTGAGTATGACACAAGGGAAGACTAAGCGCCAGAGGGCACAAGATAAAATTGATGACTTGAAAGAGTTGTTCAGGTAGTTATTTCTTTCCAAATTTTACTAGGTCTTATTTCTTTTCTTCTCTTCTATGTGGTTTAGAAAGTGGGCTATCTAGTGAGATAACAACTAGGCCCGGGATTATTTGGGGATGAGATTTCTTAAATAATCATTATTAGTGGGAAGGATAGGTTCAGGGAATGGCATATCAAGGCCAAGGGCTAGGGCAAGCTAGGAAAAAGTTATTGCTTTTCTGAAAACTTAATTGGGTGGCTTTTACTCATCGTTGCTTGCAAATTCGTGGTCTCGTGCATTAATTCTGTGGATGTTCTTTTAGCGAGTATCTGTCCGTGTCTTTTGTTGTTAGGCACATATTTTTTCCTTTGCAGTTTCCTTATTACCTTTTTCTTACTGGTTTCATGAGGTCCTATTCATTAGAGGGCAACGTGTGATGAGGCTTCCTTTATCTTTTACAAAAGGCGTTAGAAGTTTCGGCATTGTTAGGAGTATATACCTTCTCTCTCTTTACATTTCTCTCCTTTTTTGTCTTATATCCACGGAGAGTAGAGTAACAGTTTTTTTGGAACTTTCATTTTCTCCTGTATAAAGGTAACTTTCGTCTAGATATAATATCTCTTTAAATAGATACGGTGTATGCCGGTTGGATTTTACCATTTCGAATATGCGTTCGGCTCTTGGTAGCCAGTTCAAGTCAATATAAAATGATCAGACTCTCAACCTACATCTATTGTGGGGGAGGGGGTTGCTAGTCCCTGAAAACTAGTGATTGGATATTTTGGTGTCGCACCTTGGCTACGAGGGAGCCCCTTTGCATCCAATCTAAAACGTTTAAAACCCAATTAGCCCTTGAACTTCTAGATTGTCTTACTTTCCGTCCTTATCAGTTCTTCCCTAAACCCTAGAGAGGGAGGGATGACCACATTCTCTGAAAGTTGAGCTGTATTTTCGCTTAATAAAATACAGCTGACTGGAACCCGAGGGCTTGAAGTTTGGTCACATCTATCTTGTTCTTGCTAACAACACAGGGCCAGTGAAACCACTTAACTGCAACTGCCCACTAGGGTTATCGTTATGGTTTGACGATACCCCTCCAATGGCTCCTTAGATCAGATGAAACCACATCTCCCCAGATGTAAAATCCCAGTTCAAAGCTAAAGACTAATTGTCTTTGAGTTAGCCTGTACAAATAGCCAAAGAGGGGAACGGACGTATTCATATGCAGTTTTAGACGCAATGACATGATGGCATGAGCATTCCCTTCTCCCTTAAATCCTATACATTCGAATCGATTGTAGGCTGTAATTATCAATTTATATCATGTTACGAGTTGTCTAGGCGCACTCCATTTAGCGGTATTACCGGGCGGGTTTCAAATCATAGAGGGTTGAATTCCATGCTCACGAAATATATATCGAGTGCATATCCTTTAATAAATGCTGGCTGTTGGTCTTATTCACAACGATTATATTTCTTCAGGACAGCCTTTAATTCGTACAAGCCGAAGCTGGTCTTCTGGTCTTTGTCTTCTTTTAGAAAATTTTCTTTTATATATGTTTATTTGATTAGATTGGAAATTAGTCTTCTGGTTACTTTGGTTAGAGTCTACAGATAAAATGACAAGCAATACAGAGCCGCTTCATACTTACATCTGCGGTCATGGCTCCGATGACTTCGAAGGTTCGGACATATTATCTAAGCGAGGCATTGGAGACTCCAGAACAGGCTGGCCAAAGGATTTTACTTACCGCTGGCAACTCGTCGACAGCAGTGTTAAGAACCTTGACAGAAGAACCATGGAATCCGCCATCCATAGTGCGTGCCAAAAATGGGCACAAGTCACGGGTTACAAAATAGAAAAAGCAGCAGGTAATGCTAATATTACCATCAAGGTGATTCGCCCTGGCCAGAAGTTTTTTCCGAAAAAGGGCGTTAACCGCTGGGAGCTCGGACGGGCGAGCGTTGGACCTAACATTCACCGCGGCGAGTACACAGCATGGATGAACATCAACGGATCGCATACAGGTCCCCAGCGTTGGACTGTTCCTATGTTTCATAATACATTTTTGCACGAATTCGGCCATATACTAGGACTCGGCCACAATATCAACATGAAGGCTGTAATGGCATGGATGATACCGACCACGGAGAGAGTTATAGGCCTTACGCAATTTGATGTCAGTGATATGATGGCTTTCATACGGCGCCATCCTGGCGTGAGTTCCGGGCAGACGAGTTATCAGCAGCCGTCTGATAGATGGAGCCGGTATGGCTACTATAAAAAATATAATAGATATAGCGGACAGCGGATGATTTCTCAGGATGGTAGTGATGATATTGATGACGAGTATTAGAAGGGACAGAAGGAATGTTGAGGTTGGGTCGGAGTGGATGTGTGATCATTTGCGATAATTACCTACAATTTACCTGGAATTATATAATAAATCCTCTCTGCATTACATTCTATTTATTTATGGAAAGCGCGACTATGGCAGCCTAAATATTTAGCTTACCTACGTTCGAGGCCGGCAGATGCCCTTGTCGTGGAGCGCTGTGATTCATACTCTCTTCAAACTCTTCACTACTTCGTCAAACTCAACCAGAAGCGCTTCTTTCTCCTGTATCGACTTTTTCCTCTCTTCCTCTGCCTTCTCTAGCTCCCTACCCAGCTCCTTCAGTCGTTCCTTCTGATCGTCCTCTGACACACCAATTCCCGGTAAAGAAGCAATGAGAACTTCGATCTGTTTGGTTTTAAGGACAAGATCGCGTGCTAATTCTTGCTGAGAGGATCGGAAGAGCGCGGGAGGATCAGGTTGGAGTGTTTCATCGCGAACCTTTTGTTCTGTGTGTGTGGGAACAAAGTCGTGGTGTGTACCGACGTAACGCAGCGCGCAATAGAAAATTGTAGCTAGCTGTGGTATGAAAGGAAGAGTTAATTACTGGAAAGGATGTGTACCGGTATAGATGGGCTGGAGACTGCTTTACCTGGTCGATGGCATCTTGGAGTTGGGTAAGACGGTCAGCCATCGCGCTTTCGTGGTTGATGATGAAGGATTGCCGATGGATGTTGTTCTGAAGGGCGTTGTTATATTAGGTTCCACAGGGGATGCTAGCGACAAACGCAAAGCTATGCTAATAGGTCTATCTACAACCAGATTATGTCAAGCTACTAGAATTCACTGGTTGCGTACTCATGCAGGTTAGTTAGAAAAAGAATGTTTTTCCTTATTGCCTACTAAGATTCATATATATTTTTTTTTTGTTTTGCCACAGGATTCAGATTGATCTCAATCCCCAAACATTCTAAGCTTTTGTCAAGTCCTCAACATGCAGAAATTGTGAAATTGTGAAATTGTATCGGAAGCGACGAACAGCCATATAAAAGCAAATAAATCTAGAAGGCTAATTGGGTGTGTTTATTTGAATGTGAGCGGGCTGCTGGATTTCGCGCGATACCCCGCTTAGTTTAACCTGATTACAGAATCCCTTTACCTTTAGCTACTTAAATTCTGATGGAATAGCTACCCTATCTACACTCTCGGAGCCAAATGAATATTAGAGGCGATGTAAATAGTGACGGGGGTCATATTTTTATCGGTGATACCAGTATCAGTGGTACAAATGTAAACATTGGCGTGCCTTCAGGTACTCGAACCCGAGATTATACCTTCTCACATCTATTAAATAGCGAGCGTATCACTAACACCAAATATCAGAAGATAAATATACATGTCTTCAATATTTGCGGCAGACAGACCCGCAGTCAGACAAGCTAAGAATAGAAGCTCAGAAGGGTGTTCCTCTAACAGGCTCTTACGAATGGATCCTCGAAAATTTGGTTTTCAAAGCCTGGGAAGCTGGGGATTCTGGCATTTTGTGGGTCCGAGGGGACCCGGGTAAAGGTAAAACCATGATATTAATTGGTCTTATCAACGAGTTATCCCGAAAGACCTCTGGAAGACCAGGATCCCCACTTATATCTCATTTCATTTGTGAAAGCGGCGACAAGTACCATAACAATCCGGTTTCAGTGCTTCGAGGGCTCTTGTTCATGGTCTTAGAGCAACGCCATGACTTACTGAAGCATCTGCAAACGATATATAGGGTATCTGGACCTCGATTATTTGAAAATAATGATCCAAGTTTACTTTATTCCTTAAAACGAGTTTTGCTGGACATACTCGAAGATCCAAATCGAGGACCTGTTTATCTTATGATCGATGCTCTCGACGAATGCGAAATCAACATGAATGATCTTATTGATATTCTGCTTGAGACTTCCCAAAAGCAGGGTGTTTACTGGATTGTCACTAGTCGCAAACTTTCCAATATTCACTCTAAACTCACCTCAAATGCCCGGATTCTTGACCTAGAAGAAAACCTGCTTCGGGTAACGGAAGCGGTCGAAATATTCATTAACCATAAAGTCAAGCGGTACGACCCTGAGTTCCAGATCGAAATAGCGAGAGCTCTCAAAAGGAAATCCGAAGGCACTTTTCTGTGGGTGCATTTGGTTTTCAAGAGGCTAAGTGAAGTGCCAGAAGAGGATTTCTTAGAGGAACTTGAAAAGTTCCCGAATGGTTTAGATGCATTCTATGAAAGGATGTTCGAGCAGATACCTCAGTCTAGCAGATCTGATTTGAGTCTATGTTATCAAATACTAGCCATAGTTCTAGCTGCATACAGACCACTCCGGTTAACCGAATTGGCATTTCTGCTGGAGATACCAGCAAATTTAGAAATTTTCCTGCGGAGGAAACAATCACCGACTACACATCTTGTCGACAAAATCCGACGATTGTTAAACCAATGCGGTTCATTTCTCTCTTCGCAGAATGAAACTATCAACATCGTTCACAAGTCCGCAGATGATTTTCTTAGGAACCAGAAAGCTTCATACCTATTTCCTCAAGGACAAGCATTTTTCCACAGACAAATTGGCGAAAAGTCTATACGCGTTCTGTCAAAATATTTAGTTAGAGATTATTGCCGCTTCTACCGACTTGGTATACGCAAACGAAGTATATCATTCTCCGATAACCAGGCGACAGAACTTCACAAAGTTACTTATGCTGCCTCGTTTTGGGCTAGCCACCTCAAAGAAGCTAGTGTGCAGAAAGTAAAAATTGGCGCGGATATCGGTTCATTTCTCAAAGAAAGGTTCTTACCCTGGATCTAAGTATTGAGTTTATCCGACAAGCTGCTGGATGCTTTTCGGCAGTTAGAAGCTGTACGTGGGATCAACGTCGAAAATGTACGTATGTTGTCGAGAGTATTCCAATATAAAAACCCATCTTCGAAGGTTTGATGGACTAACAATGCTGTAGGGTGTAGAGGAAGCAGTCATTGATCAGATGCTACTGTTTCTTCACCAGAATATAAATTTGATAATAAATGCCCCTCTCCAGATGTACGCTACAACGGCCGTGTTCAATTTGGTCAAAAACATCGCTTGGGACATTTTCGATGCGGATGACCCTCCCTGGGTGGAAGCTTTAGTCGAAGGGAAAGAAGATGACATCGACGACTGCTTACAAAGGCTAGAGCACCATGACCGAATTTCCAACATAGCATTCGCTTCAAGATTTCTAGCGTCGTGCGCAACTCGATCAGTCCAATTGTGGGACACTACCACTGGTCTCCAACATCATGTGATTCTGAATGATAACCCTAAGCTAGAATTGTTCGAGCAAGAATATGGATTTCGGCTGGCAAAGTTCTCTCCAGACGGCGGGAAAATCCTTATTACTGATAAAAACAACATCTACATCTGGAATACCTATTCAGGTCTCCGTGAGAAAACGATAGACTTTCTATGGGATGGAGGACCGATCGGAAATTTGGTTTGGCGACCACCCACGTACGATTCGATAGCCGTTGTTTCGGATTCTCAAGTATCTATAGTGGATATACAATCCAGCTCGACTGATATGGGTAAACCTAAACCTCTCGAGTTCATTAAGGACAACCCAAGAATACTCGGCTTCGGGTTTAAATCGCTCAAAGATGATGGTTACACAATAGCCTATTCCCATGATATTTTAGGCCAATTGGCTTTATGGCATAGTGAAGCTGAGAATCATCATCAAATCTCAAAGGGGGAACTCGAAGTCAGCTTCGAGAAGTTTAAGTCCACTATGGATTCAACATTTGCAATCGTTGGGACCGTTGATCGACATATTCGTGTTTGGGACATCAGTACTGCCGGGATCATTTGGCTGGGATCTGTAAATACAGGAAGCACGAATCTTCTCATGAATGCCGACTTTATTCCCGCAAGAAATATTTTAGTCACTACAATAGGAAACAGGGGTATCGCTTTGTGGAAAATGGGGTTCGAAACCCCTTTTTATTCATTTTGGGATCATTTCGACATTAGAGAACTCCAATTATCACCAGATGACCGGAATTTAGCTTCAGCATCTCTGCTCTCAGGCACCATTCGTTTATGGAATCTCCAGGGTGCTTTGAAGAAAGAAACGCAACCATATTATGAAGATGACGAGGGCAATGAAGACTATGAGGATGATAATGGCCCTGAGTTCTTTTGTGGGAATGCGGACTTTGAACAGCGGCCTGAAAATAACATTTATAAACTCCAACTGTCGCCCTGTGGCGAATGGGTGGCTTCGTTTCATTCGAAATATGGCAAAATGAGCGTCGAGGTTCATTCCACTGTAACAGGGAGATGCCAGTTGAGAATTCTTGGTTCCATTGATTCAGTTGTCTTTCTCGTGCGCCAAGGTCATAAACCTATCCTAACAACGGCTTCAACCGTTTTAAAATCGGCGGTACAAATACAGCTTTGGTATATTGAAACAGGAACTCAGGCCACTTCTCATGCTCGACGTTTACCATCCAAAATTATCACGGATCGGCAATTTAGAGGTAGAGCTCCTGTATCTCAAAGTTATGCCGCCTACCTTGACAGCCTTACCAGAAACACCCAGAGAAATCTCGATGGTAATAGACAGCCAAGACTAAAAATCCAAATATCAGCAGACGGTCATTTTTTGGCATGTACTGTCGTTATTCCTCTAAGCAACCAACACGATTTATCCTTGGCTAATCTCTCTGACTACGCCTCGGTGGAATTATATGCAATAAATTCAAAAGACCAGATTACTGAAGTAGTCTATCTAAATTCTTTCTCGTTACCTTTACCCCAGGATAGCATTATTTCAGATGTGGAGTTTTCACCAGACAACTCTCGGCAGACAGAACCGTACTTGTTGCGGCTATTCCGAATTCCACTATTATGATCAACAAACTTGCATCTGGGGCTGTAGAAAAGATAATATGGTTCGATAGCAGTTTTTGCAACCCGTCTTTCCGTGGCTTCAACTTTCTGGGTAATTTGGTATGGGAGACAGTAGAAAATACTGAATATATCTGTACCGATAGCCTGAGAGTTCCAATCTCTTTGAAAACTCTTGAAACTGAAGGTCTAGATCTAGATCTATGGAGATATATGGCGCGAGACATGCTTGGGTTTACAGATGACGAAAGCTGGATACATTATAATGGCGAGAGAGTACTATGGATTCCGCATCATATTCGGCCTAAGCGGAATCAATGGGAAATCCGTGGTAATATGGTGGTTATTGGGTCCGCCAAGGGCAAAATATATATTCTGAAATTTGATTTCGCCAAGCTGAGGAAATCATTTGCTGAGCATGACCCACCAAAATAAATTGCGCTAGAAATAAAGAGGGTTTGAACCGAACTGATATCGTATATAGGGCCCTACTTGTTAAAAATTGATGGCCAGAGAATCCGGATGGAGCTCAAGTCTCAATTAAAAAAACTTGGACTACTGACCAAGCAACTAATTGCCTAGCGTTGATATTAAAAATGGCCATGGGATGATATCTATTATAGATGCCGCCTCGGTATTGTAATTCTCAGGACTAGTTTGAGTTTTGAACGTGATGCAGAATTATCCTCCAAAAAGGTCCTAGATAGGGAGGCCTCAAAGCCAAGTCACAAACCATTGATCTTCGATATGATTGGTCTCGTTCCCGGTTCTAAACCAAGAAAACATATGGGGTGGCTAGATATAATTAGTTTTGGTCTTATCTGCTGATATTATCCCATATCAAGCACAAATACTGGTGTTGAATGTCAATTTCTGAGTGAAAAGTGTTGTGAAATTAAATATAATAAATATCACGGCTGTCGAAATGTATCTTCAGGCCTCGGCTCACTGAGGGGAAACGGCAGAGATATCAAAAGAGCTCCATATATGCATAAGATGGCTGGTTCTGGGCGTCTATGTAAGTCAAGAACTATAACCTAAAGTTCAAGAACGTGGATATCTCGAGCATGGATTTTTGTTGTTCATGCAAGGGTGACCAGCAACCGCCTTCCCAAAATCGTACTTGTAGTCCGTCTTGGTATTAGGCAGAGGTACAACGGCCCGATCACCAGTATTTCAGACGTAAGTTAATCCATGCTTCTATTTTCTTGCCCCGTCTTGGACCGCTTTATTGCCTTGAGTTCTTCGATAAACTTGGTTTATTAACCTAGATCGCGGGAAGCTACTCGAGTCGTCGTAGACCTCGTGGTTCGTGTGACTTTACATGGGTAACGGTGCCTTTCGCTTGTAGATTTAGGACCTAATCGTACGAACGTGTTCGCATTGACAGGCTCTGGGTTCAAACCTTATTCGGATTACACGGTTCCCCGCATTCAATTGGAACTTGTTTGTGGCATATGTCTTGGTTCACTTTGTATTCTATGCATATGGTTGTCTGTCTTGCCTTCTAGGATCTAATTTCAAATGCCTGATCGGAAAACATGTTTTTCTGGGCTGGTAAATGGCTTTGATACCAAGACTAATAAGAAGAGAGAGATTCATGGCGCTGGATACTATATACCCAACACGAATAGAATTTACGTACCATTGCATCGACGACAGTAGGCGTCGGTATCCTAGTGGGTATTTGCTGCACATGAGCATTCGCAATAGGATTTTGCCCCGAGAAAAGTTCATATGCGGAAATGAGCACCAATGCGGTTCACATCTTTTTTTTAAACGCCACGGTTCGAAGCGATGACAGGTCAGTCAGCTGCGGTCGAGCCGATCCAGGGCAGGCAACTTTGGTCGGTTAGAGACATGGGAAGGCACAATCATGACATGCCTCCACTAAGACATTCAAAAATGGGTTTAAAATGCGAGGCGCATCGCGATATCGGTGGGATATTGTGGCTTCCATTAGGCATCGACGTGAGGTCAGCTGTAACTCCTAGCGTAAGTCCTAGATGACATGTTTGAGATTTTCTTCACCGCTTTCCTTGCGGAAAACGCTCAAACCAGAACACGATTCGATCAAACTCCATAGCTCACAGCCCTCGTCTAGACATTCTGAGACTCACAAGGTTCCTACCGAGCATGCGCTTAGAACTGACCCAACGAAGAAGGAGGACCTGTCTCCGCAGGGTTGCGGATACTGCTTGGTATTACTTGGTACTCCCTTTATTATTTTCAGCTGTGCAATAAGCCGACTCTCTTTCTGATTAGCGTTTGTCAACTTCTGTTCTGAGATGGGTGTCTGGCGAAATGATTGGTCAAGACCCAGTTTGTGTGGTCCGATGTTCCATTTCAACCATCATCGAACCACGGCAGAGCAACTTTAAGACCCACCCCTTACTGTAGATCAATATTCAGGTACTCCGCGCAGTCGTAATTAGACCTGATCTTTGGTCGGCCCAGTTGGAATTAGCCTTGATTCCGGCGACCTGTAGATATGTCTTACCAATTGGAAAACGTTGCCCATCGGGCCCAATTAGAAGTCTGAATCTCACCTCCTGCTGATTAGTTTACATGGAGCCGATCGCAATGCATAAACTGCCCTATCCTTAGTGGGCTTATTCGTACCTGCAGCGGTCTCTAAGATATAAAATCCTCAATGTATCCCCTCCTTATATACGATATTTCCCAGACTCACAGGACGTCGCATTATTCGCCAAGGAATTTAACTCCTGCAAAGGGTAGATCAGATCTTGCGATAATTCAAACTTCAATTCGTGTGGGTTGTCCTGCAAAGCGACCTCGGGCTCCTCCTTGCTGCGGTTGGGTACATTAGCTTCACATTCCCTTCAAAGTCGAAACATTCAGTACAAGGTCTAGAATCATCCTAAACGAGCCAGATTCTCGAAAATCATGTATCCCGAACATTTTCTCAGAGTAGCAGCTCTCACTGCTGTTGCTTCGACGGTTCTAGCAAACCCAGTTCCCGTACCTCACGCGGAAAATATACCAAGAGGTACACCACTGGTTACTGATGACGTTCTTTTATTCGACGCCCCAGGATTCACTACCGGTGCAGGAAACGACCTGACTGCTTCCATCCGTATTTTTTCTTTCGTTCGTCAAATAAACACCGGAATCATATCTGGCGCTTTGACCTCTGCTATTGAAGCCCTTGGCATCGATGTTGGAAATAAAGCCAACAACGTTCTAGAGCGCACAAAGTTGTTTTTTGCTATTCCTCGGAGCGGAGTGTCTGTTAACCTCAAAGTTGCTTCTTGCAACAGCATATCTGTTGGAAGCACCACATCGCGAGGATTATTGGAACAGAGGGCTGCCGTTGGATCATGTGGCGGCTCACTCACTCCGAAATCGATAAGCGGTAGCACGGGTAGCCTTTTCGGTCTGGGCAGTAAATCGTTTTCAGGGACACTATTCCCATCGGGTCCAACTGGCTTTGGAGTCGTGTCAGGTATGTAGTCCATTCGTTGTAAGACAAAAAACCTCAAATATAGTTTTGCTAACTTTAGCCTCGCGGATAGATGTTGATGATACCATCAAGGTATCAAACGTACTGGATAAGACAAAGGCTATCCAGGCCCTCTTAGTTGATGATCACCAAGCCGTCGGCGGAATGCCGCAACTGTATTCCCAGTTAAATGGCGCCCTCAGTAATCCAGCCTGGTTCTATCTTACAGGCTCGCCATATCAACTATACCCTTCCTTGAGGCAATTTATTTTTTCTCAGTTTCCTAACGGCCCTATAATTGTCCAAAATCTCACTGTTACGGATATTCAGTCTCTCCTCACACTTTTAGTCGACAGCAACAACAGTGTAAAAGATTACAAGATTGCCCAGATGGAAAAGATATATAGCTACTTTCCACAGAAAAAGTTCCTTACTATCGGCGATAGCACTCAAGCGGATCCGGAAGTATATGCTGAAATGTAAGTCAGAAAACTCCTAAAAAATACAAGCGTATAAACACCTGGTCTCCACAAACCGTCCAAAGACACAGTTTCTCGCTAACACCCTTTCTCCGTCTAGTGCGCGCCGCCACCCGGATTTCATCCAGTGTATTTGGATCAGGCAGGTTCAAGATGCAAATAACACGGCTGAGCGATTCGCTTCTGCTTTCCAGGGCGTATCTGGGGACAAGTGGAAAGTTTTCACGGATCCAGCCGAGCTCACCAACTTGGACGTTGCTAATGGCAGGTGCAAATAATGCCTATGACCGTTCGACGAATCTAAAACGGCGTAGATCTGTGGTTGTCGGATGCACTGATGAGTATATTGAAGACTATATATGTATACTAGAAGTCCCAAGCTGTGATAGCTTGAGTTCCCGGACTTCGTTCTTTTAGTTATACAGACAGCCGGAGTACTTCTCAAGTACTTGTACCTATAATATCCCTTTTCCCTTCTTTCAATACTGTATTTTTCTCAGTTTTGCACCCGTATATAGTTTTGATGTAGTCTACTTGCTAGAACATGATGATACCCCAAATATGAGTTAACTATTATTATATTCAAGTCGCTAAGATGGCACCAGTTCCATGGAAACAGATTTTTGGCGCAACAATCTGTAAAACCACTGAGTATAGATATGAGCTAGCTTCCCGATGTGTATGGGAGGAAAAAGTGTGCCTATTGACGCCATGACATGAATTCGCTAAAATCCAACTAGTGGCCGTGAAAATCACCGGTTTGGATTCGGCTTGCAGACTAACAACACCATAAAGCACTACCAACCTCGATTATCAGAGGCTGTACGCTAGACTAAAAGCAAAATGGCGGCTAGTAGCGAAAACCCTCTCTCGCTCAATTGTTCAAATCTCATTTTGCTTGCACATGGGGGTGGTGTGATAGTTGAGATGAAGAGCGTGCCATGCTGTGTGGCTAATCATCTACGACGTGCCCAAAGTATTGGAATCTTGCAAATTTGTATCGAGGTTTCAAGTTCATATAAACCTATCGTCATGAATGAAAAGTAGTTCCGTAAAACGCACCAAAAGAATGCTTCTTTTTTGGGGAGGATGGTTTTCTAGATGGGGACCAACCTCTCAACTGGAATGCAGATGAGGTGACAGATGGTGGACCATCAAATCCCACAAACGCAGCCCAAGTTCCAAAGTCTGCCCACCCAGATACCGGGCTGCCATTGCATTGTGCACCATTCTTCCAGAGCCTCCTCTCGACAGTACTTTCCTCCCCTCCCTCTACCCCTCCCGCCATCAAGACCGCATCGCCAGCTACTCATTTCGATTATTTCCGAGAACTAGGCTTACCATTTGCGGATGCTACTTTGGGGACTATCCCAAATGCAGGGGTCCGCGCTAGTACGAGACCAACCTTGTGCAACACATTCCGACCTCCTGTCCACAGGCACACCACCAGCTCTGTAGGCCGTCCTACCCATCGTATTCCGAGCTGCAAACGGTCACAATCTATCCATGATAATCGCAAGTCATTGTTTATTTCAAAAAAGAGGGTTGGTGCTCCGTATCGTTGTGGATGCCTGGTAGTGGAATTTGCGATTCCTTGTGAGAGAAAAAGGCATGGCTGATAGCCGCACTACACTAAATTCATTGAATTTGCAATCATGAGGATGTCTGGATTTCGACTTTCATTCTTGCGCCTCAAGATAATTGAGATTTGCCGCCTCCGTCTTCAGAAATGGCTCTCATAAGAAGGGCCTGTGTGCATTTGGCAAGGTCGTTCCTGTTTCAGTCGGGTTTTGTTAATGTTATCATTATCATAATCTATATTACCACGACATTGGAGCTTGGACTTCATTAATTACCTTCGTTCTTCGTCTAGTATTCTCGGGAGATATAGACTATTGTTTCTATCTGTTTTTCTTTCGCTTTCAGGATTTGAGGACTAGATCCGGAACGTTTTTTGCAATCAACTTAATTTTTAAAAAATAATATACACCATACCGTCCCACGGTTATCGTTGTATTACATCCCACGTTATTTTTTTTATTTTTTTATTGGCCCAAACAATCAAGATATACATTCACATTGAAGCGAACGACCATGTCGACGAATCAATCTCTAGGACCCAAGACCTCCCTGACAGCACTCGCCGCATCCCTAGGCGCAGACCTACCAATCCGATCAAAGCCTCCAACCCAATACACCCAGCGTCCATCCCGACTTACTAAGAACCAGCCCGCCAAGCCGAATATCTCCATTACGACCCGGTCGATTCCAGTATCATCAGCAGCTGACCTACCTAAATCACGCATTCTGCCCACTGCTCGTAACATTTCCATATTCTCCACTCTAGGAACTGCTTGTATCATCGCGTGCATCGCTTTAGTGCTCCTCAAGCAGGTGAACATTTGGATCACATTAGGGGCCAGTCTCTGCGGAGTCCTCGGTGCAGCGCTGTACATTGAAGTCGCACTGTTAATAAGCGCACGGTTTCGATGCCGAATCCTGGACGAGGAGTGCACGGTTGCAGATATGATGAATGCAAAGGAAGACAGGTTGAGAAAGGGCTGGTCATGGGATCTGAGGGGTATCGGAAAGCCGGTGACCGAAGACGAGAAGGAGAAATACGAGGCGGAAAAGCGTGAGAGTATTGCGGAGCATAGAGACTGTGAGTGATAAAGTCTAGTCTAGTCTAGTCTAGTCCCCCTTCCTTCTGCTCGAGCTCGAGCTCAGCCGTGGTGGCTTTTTTTTTGATATACGGTCCAATTGAATATCGATATTCTGGAACTCACAGACTGACAAGGGTTGATTTTTATAGCTATAGCCAACCAGAGTTCGAAAAGTGGCACTCAGTCCGGGTCAAGCGTCAATGAGGAGGTTGACACCGACATGGATGAGAAGGACATTACTATTGGCATTGCCATCCAGAAGCCTGCACCGGTAGCGACGTCTCTGCAGGTAAACCGAGTGTAACGCTGCTATCGTGATTCGAGAATCTTTATGGCCTTTTTTTTCTTTGCACATTTGAGTGCTTTTTTTTCCGTCTCTCTTTTCCTTTTATGATGCTGGGTCTTTCTTGTGGCTTTCCTTTACAATGTGGGTATTAACATCCTGTATACCTACGGCTTTTCGGAGTTACTTTTTTTTTTGAGCTTTATACTCTCGGGTCTTCTATTCTTTTACAGAATATCTACTAGTGTGTACTTTGGCGTTACAATGGATTTGATTATTGGGTACTAAGAGAGAGTGTTTCAAATCGCTGTGAAAGCCATGTTTGTGTCACGGGTCATAGGTACTGGATCCGAATGGACGGGTATCGTAAGGTCCAGAGACCCGATCAGTTGACTCCTGCATTTTTGATCGACAGGAAAATTCTTCATGAAGTCCTGTGGTCTCACAGATCAGTTCCTCATAGGTAACGATGCGGCGACGCCAGAAGGTGAAACGACAGTTAATGCATGGGAGATTTCTGCAGCGGACTTCTTCAGGGACATAGACGCCGATCGTATCGCTGGAACTTCTCGTGGAATTACCATGTGGGAGATCCAGCAACAGTCGATAGACTGTGTCCAACATGAAGATTTTAAGACCTTTACATGTTGTACTACTCTACGGTGAGATTGCAGTACGTGACAGCTAATAACCCTAGCTATCTGAAATATGTTTTATACATTCAATTGCGTATTGTGTATGGACTTGAGGAGTACTACGTAGAATATTTGACCAACGTTAAACAACAAATAATTTTATTGGCTATATTTATTGTGCTAATCGATACCGCTAATACGATATACATATAGCTAGATATTATTTTGAACATTCTAACATAAGCTAAGAGAATACTATATCCTATCAACGTCCAGATGTGTCTAGCTGAATTCCAAAAATGTGATACGAAAAACACAAAAACCAACACAAATACCTCGTCCGTAAACCTGGTACTCCGAGATCTCTTCCTGTTGTAAGCAGTGATTGGTACCTCCGCATCCGCATGCGCATACCTCCGCATACAGCTACAGCTACAGCTACAGCGACAGAATCGTACATGAGCATGCGTCGACCAACAGTGAAAAAATTTGCGTTGTCTGCATGTCCACGTCCCAAATACCACTAACCCAGAACAAGGACACCAAAGCGGGCCCTGCATATGCGGAATCTATCGACGGGGAAGAATGGTTGGGCCTATCGCATCGGAGAATATCATTTGCTGGTCGTACATACAGACAGACCAAAAAAAACCTGCAATGGACAATGGGACGTGAAACTCAGGTTCGAAACTGGCCCGCAGGACAGCATTCTTCCAGAATACCACAAGGAAAGGTGGGGAGAAGGGAACACCCCTCGAGAATCTGCTGTCAGACCTCGTTCTTGCATGGCCCGACGGCAATACCTTCCCCTCCTCGCGTCCTCGACCTTCTCTTTAACGCCTGCGGAATGAATATTTCAAAGGTGAAACCTGCCAACACATAAGACCACCAGCATGAGGCCAGCCCATCGCGATCGGAAGATGATTGGCTGCTCTGCGGCTCGCCAAAAATAACCGGCCATTGAGCTGGCTGCTTGCACGTGATGTGCCAACCAGCAAACATCAGACCTCAAACACTCTCTTGCGGTGCAGGGTACATTTTACGTGGCTCCAGATGCCTGCCTCTTGCCTGCACTCGGGATCTGAGATCTTACGGGGTCCCAAAATATATCGAGAATGCCGTCGCAAATTTGAGTGTCTCACGGTGGGTGGTTGATGCGGCGGGGTGAGCCTATTTTTCATGAGTGCTCTGAGTCCTAGTAACATCGCTCATCTCAAGAACCCGCTGGGCGAGAGGATGGGCTGCTAATGCTCACGCTAACATCAATTTGCGATTTCCCCGAGAATAGAACTCCTGAAGGCATTGATAGAAAGCACTCTGAGCCTCGAGGGTAACGAATCAAAGGCCTCAAGTCCACGTCGACCAAACAACTCAGAAACATCAAGACGACCCGACTAGTTCGCTTCCGGAAAGGTCTCTTCAGATTTCAATCATGGGTCCCGGATAGCAAACGCGAGCCAACGCAGCCGGAGCGGGAGGGCTGGCGAAGCGGCCCACCCCGATTTTCCGAGGCAAGGGCTGGCCAGACAGCAGAAAGACAGACAGACAGTCCTCTCACCCAAGCCCTCGGTATGAGCTGTAAGACCCTCATGCTCCTTCCATTGGGATTGCATGGCATCGCGGCGTGCCTGATGAGTCGTGCGAGCGCTGAGAGCTCGAGCGTCCACCCCTCCTCCCCTTGAGCTCGCGCTCCCCCTTGGTGGTGGTTGGGAGAACGTGGATGCCTCCTGCTCCTCAATGCGGAATGCATGCACCTGCGACATGGTCCTCATTGGCATTAACGATGCGCTGTGTTACAGCACACGCAGCTTCATCGAGCGATGGAATTAGCTATCGACAAGACATGATTGTGATCTGTCAGTGTCTCGCTGGCCCAGCGCTAGCCAACAAATGCTGCGTGACTGGCTGACCAACGTTGAAGCTCAGACTACACACAAACTACACGCAGTTTACACGCAGTATACACGCATATTTGAAAATTTCAATCAATATTTTTCGAAAATTTTTCAAAGTCAGAATCTTGTATATAACCTCCTCGAGGACGGCCTTGAGTCCCATCCTTTCTTCTCATCAGCACAGTCTCAAGCAACAAAGCAATACAATCTTCTGAGAAGAAAAAACAATCCAAGCTTCAAAGCAATCTACCAAACTCCTCTCTTCAAATAACCAACTCTCTATATCTTCAAGACTTCCAGTCTTCCAAACTACAAACCAAACAATCAATATGTCTACTCAACACTACTCCACTTCCTCTGCCCGTCAACCACAGGTTGGTCCAGATGGTGTCATGACCTATGTCGACCGCAATGGTGATACCGTTCAAGAATCCAGCGGCCCACACATCTTCCGCGGCCTCGCCCTCGCTGGCGGCGAAGCCTTCGCCTCCGATTCCGATTCCGAGGAGTCTTCTGAGGACGAGCACCACCACCACTCCGTCCCATATGTCCCACAACAAGGATATCCCCGTGCCACTTCCTCCTCCCCACCACAGCACGCCCCAATGATGGTCCCAGCTGAGAGGAAGAGCAAGAAGGACAAGAAGGACAAGAAGAGCAAGAAGGGCAAGAAGGAACGATCTGGATCTTCCTCCTCCTCCAGCGGTGTCCAACACCACGCCTGCACCTGTGGCCAGGTCCACCACTAGAGAGATCTTTTGAAAAAAGATCCCTACTTTTAAGAGATCCGTTGATCGGTTCAATTCCATGAAATAAAGGGTTCTATGCTTTTTTTTCTGGGTTTTGGAGTTTACTCTTACTCGGAGTTCTGCAAAGGGATTTCTTTTTCCTTCTTTTCTTTCTTCCCCACTCCCCACACGACCTGCAAAGAAATATATCTATACGACAGAGTTGAAAATTTCAGTCCTCGGAGTACCAGCGTTCGAAAGGGATCTTTAGTTCACAGTATGAAGATATCCTGAGGACAAGTTACAATGACCTGGAAACAAAAAAACTTGAAAAACCACCACACCCTCGGTTTACGGAGGAAAAAAGAGTTGGAGACAAAAGGATCGGTGGGTATTCAATACACTCGGAACTTCTTTCATCGACAATATCTTTTTCTCTCTCTTATATCATTCACACTCTTTTACCCTCCCCATCCCAACCTCTATATATAACAGGCTTGTTTTTTCATCACAACGGAGAATATTTGGATGCAGGTGTTCTATTTTGGATTTTCATTTACAACTACAGGGTTTGGTCAAGCAATTGGACAACAGTTTTTTGAATATTCTTCCCTTTTCGCCCCAGATTGGATCTTTACGCCCCCTACTATCCTACAGATGTAAGATTACAAATGTATCTTAGAGAGAGTATTCAACTAGTCTAGAAAAGAGTAGAAAAATAGAAAGAAAATCAGAGATACTCTAGTACCTCTGGTTAATTTTTTCACAAAAAAAAGAAGAAACGGCGAGCACTTCGCTTTCACTAGTAATCTCCCTTCGCATTGTGAATTAATAGTAAAAGGAATATGAATAAAAGGTTTGCAGCATGGCTTCAAATAATGATTCCACATTATGCCTGCTTGACTTTGACTTCAGAAAGGAAATTTAGTATGGAATGAAAAACTGACAATGAAAAATTTTGATAAAACGCCATGTCTATTCCGAAAGTTGTCTCGCCATCTCCCGCATAATATCATCAAAGTCCACGCCCGCTGCTGCAGAAGCCTGGCGAGCCTCTGGTGGGAAAGCACTGGCGAGAAGGTCTTGCAGATTAATCCCACCAGGCGGAATCCCAGGAAGGGGAACGGTAGGCGCAGGTCCAATAGGCGGATTCCACCTCGTCAGTCCGAGACCCCTCGCTCCACGACCCGCTTCGCCTGGAGTTCCACTTGCATCATCAACACCTCCATGTAATCCAGCCGTGAGTTCAAAGAAAGACTCGAAAGGTCGTCGTCTGCGGTTTCCCCCCGACACACCGCTTCGGGCATTGCGTCGAGAAGGCCAGGTCCACCCTGAAGGTCTGCTAAGTGATCTTGGAACGCTGTCGTCGACAGTCCAAACCCCGTCTCCCATGCTACGACCAGGTGCAAGCCGGGAGAAGAGATCGCTCAGGACATCGGATTCCTCCATACCATCTCGTGTATTGTCGCCGAATGCAATGCCAGCGTCAATGTCCTCACCGTCTAGCGTATTCGATACTGGATGTGCGATGGAAGATGGGAAAGGTCTGGTACGTGGGTGGCGGAGCGTGCGAATACGCTGGCCTGGTCTGGGACCTGAACGACGGCCGTATTCGGGATGGAAGTAGTGACCGGTATTGACGTGCGTGATGTGATCTCTATCGCACTGGCCGTCGCTGTAGTATGGTTTCTTGCTGCAGAACCATTGGGTGCAGTATTGCGGTTGGCGCTGTTCACCGATGCAGCGAGCAGTGCATTTGCAGGATTGGTATGGGAAACTGCGTGTGAAATGGCCGCAACGGAAGGTGCTGAGGGAGTAGCACATGGCTTGTGTTTGCTAGAAAGGGTTGGCTAGATTTTGTCTTATTCAAGGATAGATGGAAGATGAAAAGCTAGAAGGCGTTAAGATGAAGTTGTTTTGAGTGTAGGTTCTTGTTAGAAGAGTAGTATTCTGTATTGACTGACTTTGTTTAAGCTCCACGGGAGCCTTGGAATACAGATCAAATGACTGTGAACCACCACCCCTGCTGTTAGAATTGTGTCAGTCACGCAAGATTTTGGTCGTCTGAAGAGTGTATCACTAAGGAAGTAAAGCTTTGTGGCACTTACATTGGGTTGATATGTCAGAATGTTTGCTCTTGCGACAAAAAGAGAGTAGGAAAGTGACCTGGTAGGATGAAAAGTGGCAAAGGAATACTATAGCGAATAATGAATGGGTCAAAGAGGGAGAAGAACTAACCCCATCTGATCATGGAGAAATGATGAAGAGATGTAAGTTTAGTGATGCAGGTACGAGGAAGTTTGTAGAGGGAAGCTGAACAGTCTATAATGAATGATAGGTTGAGTTGTGGGTGTTGGATTTAGGTGGTGCTCTCTTTAGAACGTTTTATCTAGGCACTCCATGTCTTTGACCTTCAAGTGCTTCCGAGCGAAAGCTCTAGTATCTACATAACATTCATCAATGAAGCCATAGCTATATATCCTGCCATGGAGGTCATTTAATATTTTATTACAAAACTCCTCAATACCGATCATCAAGACCTCCTTAGCCATTACAATGCACATTTAAATGGAATCTACTGATCGGTGATATTCCACCCAGATAGGGCCTCAACAAAATAGAATGAGACCGTTACACATGACCTCCAATACAGATACTGTTTATATCGGTTTCACTGTCGCTACTAACTATCTGCAGATACTGATGATAGAAGATGCGGTCAAGAAGTAAGTTGTTTTAGGGATCTATCTTACAAAACGTGAAGGGGATCCATTCGCAAAGAAAATTGATAATGAAAAACATTGCAATCAAGCAAGAACAACAATGATATCAAAAACCGTCCAAGCATGAATTATCGACAGATGCATAAACAAGGAAATTCCTGAGCTTGTCATTTTCCCAAGGATATTGTGTGTAAGGAGCAGGCGCCCCACCATCTCAAACAGTGGATTTCTGTGCTAGCATTGCATTTGGATCGCTGTTTTAAGGTAGGAAGCGCGTTTTCTTCGTCAATCGTTGATAAATATATCGTAGGAAGTATCGAAACCATTTAGGCAAATAAGCCTCAACCCATCAATCGTAAAGAGCTCAAAGGTTTGAAAGAAATCTGCAGTCGCCTCATCCATTCCACCCCGCCTTCATTCCCCGCCTTCATCCCCCCCTACCATTCGCCTCTGACAATTTTGTTTCAAAGCCTGCACCGCCAACCTAAACAATCATTTGTGCGATACCGGCTCCTCCTAATGTCTTGCTGTTCATGAAGTCCTGGTTCTTCAACCCAGCGATCCCGTAGCAGGCACCTGCAAGCAACAGGATGACTGCGGCTGCAATCAAGCTAGTTGCATATCGGATCAAACTCGTCCATTGAATAATCGATAGAACGGCGTAGACGGCCGCTCGCGTGTAGTTCGAGCTGAAGCGTCGAACAAAGCTGTCAAAGGCTTTGGAGGTGGGGCATATTCGGAGAAGAAGCGGGATTTCTAGGAAAATGAGGAAAAGGCCGGAGACTCTGCACGATGAACAAATAGAAAATGTGCGTTAGTTTTCGGTGAATGGCAATGAGGGCCGTTTCATGGCGGGGCTTGGGGTCTTCGTGTCCTTCTCGGGAATGGGTTTACGTACAGGCAGATAACCGACCAGACGATGATAATATCAAAGTGGAAAATGTTGGCGATTCCGAGAGCTATACATAATAGAATGGCGAGGATCCCGATCCTAGAGTTTGGTCATGTCAGCATTGCTGTTGTCGTCGCAAGAATCGGCGACGGCGAGCTTGAGCTCGAAAGTGCGAAAATTGAGGCGTACCATTGTCCGTATATACCTATAGAACACTACAGTATTAGCTATCTTGGTTTTTTTGGCTTCTCGGAAGTACCAGCCTCGTTATACGGCTGGAGCTGAGAGGTTCGTACTGAAATTGCGCTGTCTGATCTCGTCCATAAAACCCATCTTGACCGTAGTTTCGGCTTCCCGGTCTCTCGCAGGTTAAGGAGCAGGAATCGCGTAGTTGGGTGGATGCAAAAGCGAAGAAGGGTAGATTGGCTAGGGGAGAGAGAGGGAGAGGTTCAAGTTGTTCTTTGTTCTCGGAAGGCAGGAATGTCGGATGATGCGGGTGCAGGTAGTAGTTAGGTGTTTGTGTGATGTGATGAGGACACGAATAAGCTTAGCTGGGCTGCAGCAACAAATAAAAAACGGGCTTGCTCGAGTATCTTTATCAGGCAAAAGAGACCATGAGAAAGGGAAGGGTCCACTAGGATGACTTTTAGACGACAAATAAATATAGTAGCAAATACCGCATACGCATAACATCTTAAGCTTACCCGGCGCCCGAACAGTCGAGTGGGCAGGCAGCCGGCCAAGATGATCCGGCTGCGCTATGTGGAGAGGCTAACTTGGCCCAACTTGGCTCAAAAAGGGTATGACGACGAGTGTTACGCATGCTCCGGGGCAAGGGCTTTGCAGGCGCCGGACGCCTCTCCGATGAACCTTTATTTACTCGAAACGATAAACAAAACGCTCTTCAAACGCTTGCCTACAGAAGAAAGACCACTAGCTAGCCACTCAACTAGATCAGAGGGGCGGATTCCTCATAGCTCTAGCATTCCAGAATAATGTTTTACATTTTGTAGAGTGGATTGGTTGGCCGCCAAGCGACCAAGCTTTGTCGGAGCCTGACCTCATCTCGCAGGCGGACGTTTTTCACTTGGAACGATACTGTGCAGTTTTGGACGGAAGATAGACTATTTACGACAACTTGACATTTCAATTAGGATCTAAGACTCGTAAATACAAAAAGAATACGTAAGGTCTATGACTCGAAACCAATACCCGGTTGCTTCCCTAGACGGCGCTTTGTTCCAGTTAGACTTTTGTCTTCTCAGAAAGAAGTGGCACAAGTGGTATAACAGAGCGACAGAACAATAATAGAAGGATATTCAGACTCTTGATTTCATCTCCTCGGCCACAAGTCTATTGTTGACAAGGGTCCTCAACGAGCTGGGTTTATAATATTTCGTGCTTTATAGCACTTTATCATCATTTAAAAGCGATAACAGGGTGTGAAAATGAAAAAAGTACGGAAAGTCAGAACTCACTCGTTATTTACAATTAAAAGTACTAGGTTGGACATCGGCAACGTGTATTATGGCCACTATAAAGTCTGCTTCATCTGTTAGCCAAAGTCCAACCAGGATGGTATGGTCATGCATAATGTGATGAGAATAAAGAATCAGACTGTCAGAAGTGTTGTGTGTCTCAGCAATGAAGTTGCAGACAATGTAGGTAAGTATTCAATTTCTAGGGTGTCATCATGTTCTCGCCAGATGGAAAGGGTTCGGAAGTTGGATTGCTTGTTTACCTTGTATTGGTTCGCCGATGAGGTCCATATATCAAACCAGAATTATCAGATTACAATATGCAAGACCTCGTCGGCGCAACAGTCAGACCCTAGCATCATAAAGAGCCATGAATCAAATTGGTAGTCGCATATCTATCTGACAACCCCGGGAGATAGTAATCGTGGGGTTAGACACCTTCAAAGACTATGCCTAGTGCCATTGAGAAGTCTACATTTCACTAAGAGACAAGTTAGCTGCTGTCATATCTCATAGAGAGAATAATGAGCAGTATATAAATCATCCCGATTGACTTACGATCTGGCGCCCGCGCTCCTCCGGAGAATCCGTTCTGCTATACAAAAAAGAGATAGTGGTGATGGTTGTAGGAAAAGAGATTGATGGAAGCAGAAGAAAACGCGCGCCAATTTAAATTCACAGAAAATTTCAGCACGTAAGCCACATGCCAAGGTGAGCATGTGGCGCAATGCAAGGCGTGTGGCTGGGACATCGCAACAACGAAAAACCCCACCTTTGCTCAACCATCTGGGCAGCTAATTTTGACCCCTCCCACACCTCTACCTCTGTCTCCCTTTTCTTACCTCGAAAAACTCGTATCCATCTAAGTCGGTATACCTACGATCGAACCAATCACCCCAAGTTCCTATAATTCTTGTTCAAACTCAGCTTTATCCGTCTTTCCTCGCCGAGCGCAGCGCGAAATCACTAGCCATGGGTACGTTTGGTTTTTGGAGTTCGCGAATCCTGATGAATGGCAGTGCTAACCTAATATATTCTATTTACAGCCGACTACGCTGCCGTTGCGAGTACGCTCTAGCCCCTCGCTCCCAGTTCCATTACGAGATAGTCCCAAAAGCCTCTAACGATCGATATGTTCAATCTTAGATCAATTCGTTGAATACTATTATAATACCTTCGATAAGAACCGACCGAATTTGGCTAGCCTTTACGTATGAAGCCTTCTTCTTCTTCTTTTTTGAATGGGCGATTTTCTTACTCAAACCGCTCCCTCCAATGGTCAACCCGAAAGCTTTGAGGTGGAACTAAGCTCAAAGCATATGCTAACAGTTATTTTCATTGATAGAGAGATTCCTCCCTCCTTACCTTTGAGCAGCAACAAACATCCGGTAGTGCGGCGATTGCTGAAAAATTGACGGTATGAGTCTTTAGTCGTCCCTATCCCAAGTAGCACGCTGATCAATAACTAAACTGTGTAACAGAACCTTCCTTTCCAGAATTTACAGCATCTCATTAGCACCAAGGATGCACAGCCCGTCAGCGGTGGCCAAGCTATCATTGTCTTGGTTACAGGAGCTCTCAAGTTCGATGATTCGCCAGCTCCAATGAGCTTTTCGCAAACATTCCTTTTGGTCCCTGACGGAGGAAGCTTCTTCGTTGCGAACGATGTCTTTTCGCTAGTCTACCCCGCCTCTTAGGATGATCGTGTGGGTAAAGGACAGCTAGGACACGTAGGACCCTAAGCTAGGCGATTCAAATGTCACCATTTACCTTTTATTCGAGATATTCTTCAGTTTAGCGCTATTGCTCGAGCAACACTCTTCGATGGGCCCTCTCTGAGAAAGAAACAGAAATTGATGATATCATAATTTGCTGGTCCTTCAGGTGCATCGGTGCCCCTTCCTTACTCCTTTTTAGACGACAACTCGTAAACCGGATACTCCCTGTATGTAACCAAAGCAATTATAATCTTATTCACACTGAAGCCCAGTTGATTGTCAATCCATGCTTCATTAATCCTAATGATACAGGTAGCTAGGAACACGGCTAGTGGCTCACATGTTTGACTATTCGATTAAGATTTCGTTCATTGTTCACATACGTATATTCCTAATTTTACGAAATAGCAAACATGCTCAATCTCAGACTAGATATATTATCAAATTTTCATTGGAGATTCGAAAATGCCTCAAAATGCAGAAGCTATCATATTATCTATATCAAACTGAAGAATATAAAATTTTCCACAGTTCCTCCCAATAACAACTTTGTCATTTAGGATCGCCCAGTTATCTCCTTGAGGTCGGAAATCATGGGGTATCCAAAGCAATCTTTCTTGATTGTACTGCAACCAAGCAAAATCAGATGAAAATTGAAGCCCCCCATTCTCTAAACTGCAACCTGTCAAATCCAGGGCGATGGTACTAGGCACCACTTCAGCCTTGGCGATTGTAATTTGAAATGCCACAGAGTTAGTACGAACTGACCAGGCATCGGGTCCAGTAGTGATAATAGATGTTAGCGCATTCATCCTATGCTGTGTGAAATAGTATAGTCCTATTTTTCCAGGCTTCGAAATCTTGAACTTCCTCAATCTTTCTCCAGAGAGAGCATTCACAATCGAAATAACTGTCCCAATATCTCCAACTTCGTTATGAAAGAAGGCCATTCTGGTGTTGTCTAAAAACTTGGTGACTCCGATATAGTCATATACGCCTATGTTTGGATTGATAAACTTCCCGGATTCGATATCCAGAATTAATGCTTTGCCAGCCTGAAAATTAATCGCTAGTCGTTTATCGTCAGGCGAAAACAAGATTGTATTTATAGTTGTCCCCGTGATTGCTGTCGAACGATATTCTAAGCAGTGAGACTGTAGGAATATCGCCCCTATTTTATTTTCTTCTCTGGTAATACTAAAAAACAGGACCACTGTCGCTGTATCTGGGGATTTCTCCGGTGGCTTATCGTACCTGGGCATTGTGGCGGGCTTATTTGTCGTACAATTAACTACAATCGCTAACGTTTTTGAATCCGAGGACAGCTGGATAATTGGGTCTTTCTCGCGACTAGGCGCCCTTTTGTTTACCATCACAAAACCAGTAGGACAGATATCCATGTTTTTGCCTATCTCAAGCATCGGCTTATTTAAATCCGTTTGGGGACTGCAGTCCCAGAACTGAACGCATAACTCTTCTGTAACTGATATTACCAGTGGACTTCCATCATACTCCTTGACCAAGATAGTTAACGATGTTATTGCGCTGGATACCTCTGTCTCAAATGCCTTCAGCAATCCGTACTCAGTAGAGTATACTTCCAGCTTGTGGGCTGTCTCGTGGGAAAGGACGCTGGATTTGTACAGGCAAGCCACGAATTTACCGCACGGGGACGGTTTTAAGATCACTAGTACAAACTCTGCGTTTCGGGCCAGATTCATCCGCGAATACCTGGGCCGCAACAAAGAATCCAAGTCGGGATTTTCAGGACTTCGAGTATTTGCTCGAGGCGACCACTGAATTGGTTTCTCTAAGGCAAGTTGAGGGGCGATTTTCTGTATGTCCCTTAGTCGGATTGTACGTGAATCAGATGAAGCCAACAGGTTGTAGTCTGGCGAAATTTTGATATCTCGTACGATATTGTGGGTTCTAAAATAGTGTATAGGGGAGGCCATACCAAGCTTCCAGAACGAAATATTTGATTCGTAGTCAGCGCTGACTATGGTATTCGACCCAGGGATAAATTCCGGATAGGAAACATCTTGCGACAAGCACCTAGACTGTACAAGACCAAGGTCAACTATACGGTCTGTACTTAGGTCCCATGCTGACATGAAGCCGTTTACGCCTGAAGTTACGAGAAAAGTCGATGCCGAGGTTGAGACGAACTTGCCAAAGGCCGCAAAAGCAGACGGAGCCAGGCCTTTAATATTCTTTAGGCCAAGTATGCGTCGCCTAGATAAGCTATCCCATACTTCGAGCTCGTCATAACCGGATTTATTATAACGACAGCACAACAGTAAATGCCTATCATCCGCTAGAAATACCACATCAAGAACGTAACAGTTTTCAAAGTCCGTTATGTAACCAGTATTCAATGGTGTAATCTCGACCCCGTCATCTGTTATCGCGCATAAAATGACTGCCTGGCTAGAAACCACCACAATCTGGAAGTCCTTTCCAATCATGCATAGCATATTTTGGATCCGTCGGTTATGTGAACCTGGGAACGAGATAAACTCCTTTCGTCTTTGAAAATACTTTAGATGTATCGAACAGTCCACCCTATGCTCACGAGCGCCCGACCTGCAGTTCCAGATAGACACAATCCCGCCTGCAGTGATACTGAAGATTTTCTCTCCAGAGCTAGAAAATCTGATTATATGAGGTAGATCTACATCTGAAGTAATCGGAAGTATTCTTTCACAGATTCCTGTCTTCGTATTCCACAATCGTATACCAGTCTTCCCCCCAGATGCCAAAATTCCCGTGGAGGAGAATTCCATGGCTGTTATAATCTCTTTTGGCTCTAAAACTTGCAGACAGTCATCTGATTCGCAGTTTTGGATCGATGGCGTAATTTTTATCCAGGGAAACGAGTTTCCAGACATGTTCTTCTTGATCCAGTATCCCATAGAAGGAATGAGTAAGGAGCATAAGGGGTAAATTTGAAGCGGTGCGTCTTCAATGATGGAAGCGTAGCGGCGTACCGTAAAGAATATTTCATCTAGTGGCACGGAGTTTGTAAGCTTTGGAGAGTAAGTAGTACAGTTAGCTTTCAAAAATCATAGATGTAAGAATTGAATCAAGATTTGTCCCACCATATCACTCTCGGTACTTTTGAGAGCGTCGAGTTCCTGAAAGGCATCTCGCAATCTGCCCAATATGCTTAAAAGCTCTATCCAGTGTAAGAGGTGGTCTTCTAAGAAGCTTATGCCTAATTCAACGGCCAAAGCGCCTTTGGTGATGATCGAAGAACTACTGGTTGAAGCACCGTTCATCTGACCTTGCTTTCCGTGGCTAGCCCAGTATGATACCGCATACTGCAAGTCTTGAATTTGAGTTTGCTGAGCTGCTGTTAGAACAATATCCTTTTTGAGAATACCGGGTTTCCGAAGCCCTAGGATGTCCTTTTCCAACCTCTTAGAGAGAAGTTGCAGACATTTTTCTCCTATTTGCTGATGGATGCCGCTTAGACCCCCTTGAGGAAAAATAACCGAGATTTTGTAATTATAAAGAAAATCCTGGGCAGATTTGTGAATAATGTAGATTGTATGGTCTCGAATGGATAAAAATGACCCACATTTTCTAGCTAGTTGAAGTAGTAGATTTACCAAATATTCTGTCGAAGCTTTCGAGTCTTTTTTACGAAGAAAGGTCTCAAGATTTTGTGGCAGTCGAATCATATGTCTCATCTCTGCCAATGTTAGAGGACGATACACTGTCGTAGTAATGCCCAGAATCTGATAACTCAGATCCACGTCAATATCTCTTTTATTAAGACTGGATATTTGGTGGAACATCCGCTCGTAGAAGGCATCTAGCCCCGGAGGGAATTGCTCCAATTCGGACATAACATCCCACTCTGGTACATCTAAATCCACAAGCATCTTGAAAACTAGATGAACCCACAGGAACGTTCCTTCAGCCTTATCTTTGAGATATTGCGAGACTTCGGTGTTGACATCGGGGTCGTAATCAAGATCACTAGCCTTGGCATCGATATAGACATTGACAGCTTTCTGTACAAGAACTTGATTTTGCTCAAGATCAATTATCTGGCATTTAGATGGAGAGTCAAGCTTTTTGAGAATTTTGTCGGTTTTGCGACTTGTGATTATCCAGCGAGTCTTTTGCTTTTGAGCTGTTGCACACTGTAGAACCAAATCGATCAAAGCATCGGAACTACTTTCGCATTCATCGAGAGCGTCCAGGAAGAAGCAGACCGATCCTAATTTAGCATCGTTGATTGTGCTCAAAAAGATTCTTTTCAATGTTTGAAACAAGTTCAGCTCTCCATCCTCGAAAAGCCTAGGGCCAGAAGTCTTATATTCGGCTTGCAGAGGCCCAAGAAGCTCCGGCCGTCGGTCAAGAAGCATAAAGAGCCAACCCCTCAAAACCGATACAGCATTGTTATGGAATTTATCGTTGCTCTCGCATATGAAATGCGATATCGTCGTCGCGGGTTTTTGTTGAGAAAACTCCTCCACCAGAGCAATCATAATCATAGTTTTACCCTTCCCGGGATCTCCACGAATCCACAGTATATTGGGGCCACCAACAGATTCATCCCACTCGTTGAATACCGGGTCCTGTAATACCCATTCGTAAGAACCAGGCAAAGGCTTTCCCTTCTGATCATCGCTTCGTAGTCTATCGATATCCGACACCGGGTCGGTTTGTCGTAAATGCTGAAGGCATGCGAATTTATCTAGATTGATTATGTGTTAAAATATTAAATCTTAGCATATTGTAGCTTTACGTAGGAAGAGCCCTCGAGTTTACGAACCGGAAGGTGCGCCGAAGCTGATATTGTTTCCTTGTATGGTAGTGTTGCCTGCAAAGATATGTCCTCCTTCGCTCACGATATTACCATGTATTTGAAAACTCTCCATTAACGACTTGTTAAAACGCACTAACTACAGCTGGTGAACACAAGAGCTTCGTGTCGCGAATTTCAAATAAGAAAGTAAAATAGTAGTATATAGCAACTGAGATACATCGGTAAAAAGATCCTACGAACTTTGAAGGGGGGTACTTATTATGCTAGTAACCGGATTGATAGAAACGGATGGTGAGTATATACGAATATCTAGAATCTTGCCAAGAAATACTGTGCCTCTTGCTCGTTAACCGCCAGCTTTTGAGCGGGGCTAAGAGGGCTGCTTGATACATGCGAACCAATAATATTCATCTGCGTCTTTCGACCGTCGTATATCTCTAGCTCCCGCCCGACACCTAGTTCCCGCTCGCCGTCCCGCCGCTAGTCACTGGAAAGCTAGGGATAGACTCGAGCCAAAGAAGCTAGAAATATCAAGACATCCAGTATCATGGCCTATGTGAGGGCATTGCTCTCTCGAAATTTAGATTAAACTATGAAGCTAATCTATCAAGCATTCTTCCCCTTTTTTATTTGCCAAACACTCATATATCCTAGATGACAACCCAGGCGCTTCCCAATCCCTGCTCCGTAACTATTAATAGAAAATATAAATACAGAAGAAGAGAGGTTTCCTTGAATTTCTCTTAAAATAAGAGCCTTCGTGTCAGCCGTTTATTTGGGCAGCGATCACAATATGCATTGCATGCAGTAGACGGATGGCAGTAGCGTACGAAATTGCTGCCACGAAGGATTCCTGTGAGAGTGTAGTAAGCTTCTCAATATGTGTTGGCGAGTGTCCCCTTGACTGTTGCTAATAGTTTGCTTCAGTCTCGAGGCCAAACACACTGCGTTGTCCTGGTCTGGTTTCGAGACTGAGTTTTGCTTCACAAAATATGAGAACTATGCCATTCAGTATTTATGACTTGTAGAGAAGGAAATTTCGATCCCGCCAACCATTCTAATAATTCTATAATAGTATAAAGCTAGGTACAAAAATGGTTTTCAAAGACTGTTAACCCACCAAAAAAAAAGAGGGGGTGCGTTCAAGACCCATCATCTTGACATATGAAGAAAACGCCAGAGCCCAATGTAAACTATGATATAGGAGAAGAAAAGGGGGGAAAGGAAGAAAGGGGATGCCAAAATGTAAGATGCTCGCTCAATTATGATGAATTTAAAGGAAAAAAGGACAAAGGAAAAAGTACCTGCGCTTCAGGCGTGATTGTCAATTGAACAAAAGAAATAGTCGTTAGTTTTGGGGGCATGAAAACAGGTATACCAGTATCTGTGAATCTGCTAAGGTTGGATCCATGGAAGCAGCTGAATACGAAAGAACAGAGAAAAAAAAGAAAAAAAGATAAATTCAAAAGGTACAGTGAAAAGAAACATAATGATGCATAACTTTTCAACGTAACTCAGGATGGCCAGCAACCATCGTTACTTGCTTGATGGAACTGATTTCCACGGTTTCGGTAATGGTTGAGTTTGTTTTGCTCATGAGGTCTTCAAATGTGGCTATTGGAGGCATCGAGATAACACCAGAGGAGTTGACTGATTGGCGTCCAAAGTCGATGGAGCTGTGATTGGAAGCTTCATCAGGGAGTCTAGGAAGTGGTTTCTAAAAAATAATATATATTAGCTTTCTGTGCGAATAGTGAGCGGGTGGCGAGAAGAGTAACTCACGTTATCAAAGGGGGTGCTCTGTCGGACGAACCCGCCAGTGGATCCGCTAGAGCGAACTGTCCCCGCCCGACTTCCCGTGCTGGAATGCTTCGCATTGTAATAGGAGTCACCCGCCGCATTTGCTGATCCAGCCTTCGAGTTTGGCGATGGCGTTGCGGTGCACCGTCGAGCTGCGGAGTACTTGGAGGTGCTTGATACCCTTGTGATCATAGATTTGCTCCTCTGGGGGACAATTGCTGATGACCGTGCTACTCTTTCTGAATATGTTGTTCGGTTGGATTGCGCGCTTTGTAGCGATCGAGCGCTCTCTCCTGATCTGTGGGATGACCTGGATTTCGACTGTTCCTCTGTTTTTGACTCTTCGGCTTTCCTTGCCGTGACGGCTTTGTAGACGACACTTCGCACGATTTTCTCATCTAGGAGTTTATACTGTGCGTGGAAACCGGTTTCTTCAAGAGAGGACCGTCGCGGGACAGGTGGCGCCGAGGCTTCGTAGTAGATTGAAGATGTCTTGGTCGCTGCTGCGGAGCTAGGCGGTCTAACCTTCTTCTTTGGCTGCAGCGAGAATTCCTCTATGACGGGAGAGGTGAAGATGGTGATTGATGCAGTCTTCTCTAATCGATCCTCAATTGTCAGATTATTGATATTCCTTGGATTTGGAGTAGTCTGTGTCGATGCTGGGACTGGAGGAGTCGGTTTTCGTTCTGCTGCGGGTCGAGCGGCTACTACAATAGAATCCCGGTTGTTATCATCACCGAAGCATGTCGAACAGTCGCTCCCCGATTTTGCGATATGTCGACGAACGTGTTGAGCAGGTGGTGGAATGGAGCGTCTTTTCTTAGTAGACTGCCTCCTAGATGCCATTCTCATGATGTTTCCTGCCGAGAATTTAGGCTTCAAAGGTGGCCTGGCTATTGATGCTGGCCGTCCGTTCACAATCGTCGGTGGTTGCATAATCACTCTGCTGGTTCGTTTACCCTTGGATTTTCTCCTCCGACTTAACTTTCGAGAAGCTGTTCTCTCTATGACCGATATTTGAGTTACTGTCCCATTGGCCACTGCAGGCTGAATTGGTGGTGGTGGCGGAGGCGGCAGGGGGTTCGATATCGAGCTTGGGGTGACAATATTGATTACATTTAGAACGGTATTCCACAGCGTCCCTCTCCGTTTTCTCTTAGCCGGCTTTTCCTTCGCTGGTTCCGGTGCAATACCAGGTGTGAAGTTTCGGCTATCAAACAAATTCGGTGTGTCAAACCCGGAGTTTGCATGTCGATTTATTAACCTGGGCCTCTGCTCCTTTGGAGAGGTAGATGTTGGAGAAGAGATATCATTCTTGGAAGGCCCGTCTCTGGATTTTGGAGCAAGTCTTTCCCTTGTTGGAGAACCTGATGTTGCTGGTTGAGGAGACGTCTGCTGACTGGGGCTTCCGGTATCTTCAGATTTTGTGTGAACGACAATACAGCAATCCGCACACACAATGTGCTCCCAGTTTTCTGAAGTAATCTTTTCTTCTGTCTTGTGTAATGTTATCGTTGGTGGGATGTCCATGGAACAAAATGTAGGACCGAAAAGACGCTGTAGCATCAATATTAATCCCTAATGATGGACCCAAAGTTAGTTCAAAGCTCCATACGCTTTTAAAGGAATTGCTAATAAAAAAGACATACTTCCCACGTCTGCGCCTTTTCAACGGAGACGACATAAGGGCTGTAATATGGTGCAACCAATATCCTCATTCTAGCTGATGACGGATCGATGGGGCTGCTCATGGTTGATTCTGCTGACGGAGATGTCGTCCTTATGGCTAGTAACGACCTATCTCTGCTATCTGTCGCCATTTTTTGAGGAAATAAAAATGTAGGATCCAGAAAGGTTATATCCCGACGCCACAGGCCAGGAGAATAACCTTGCAGGTTAAGAAAATTAAAACAAAATAACTAATGCGAACGGGAAATGAACAATGCTAGACGAGATATTGAACTCAAATAACTTTTTGCTAATAAAAGCAGTTATATGCTGAAAGGGTGGGTTTCCAGAAACACCGAGCACAAAAAACCGATTGACGGGTGGCCTGTTGTTGAATTCGTCAATAACTTAATGCAGGAACCAGTTAATAACCAAGCGAGTGTCCGTAGCAGAAATTATGTTTCTGGTGCGACATGAACAAGTAAAATAAGCTGAAGCCAACTGGGTGGGGCCCGTGCCTTTTCCTGTGTGATGAGCGCCTGCGTGCTGCTGCTGCTTCGGGATGAATGTGCAAGTGTACGCGGAAGGGGATTGTGTCCCATATGTCGCAGGCCCAGTTCCAGGAAAATGGGAATTTGAAATGGATGGAAATGTGTGTTTGATGGTGACTTGTTTCAGAACCGGTCTTGCGATTCCGTCATACTTTATGCGAGAAAGAGCTCTCCAATTCGGCCCGATAGGAAGAAGAGGAAGGGAAGGTGTCGAAGATTCACAATTGCGTTGAGGTGATGTTAACCAGACTTTTTTTTCTTTGGTGTTGTCGGAGTTTCGCAGCTCTAAAAAGGAGACTGAATGAAGCTTCTTGTTGATATCAAACAACCATCAATCGATACCAATAGTCTATCTATCGCCAAACTCGCCACCGCTATCTAAGCCGTTGGTCGAATAGGATCCGGAAAGTCAGGAGCTCCGAAACCTGGAGAGTGGTGACAAATTGGGGGGCGGTTTTTTCGGGCAATATCAATTCGATTCTTTGATTCCTGGAAATTTCTTTGACTAAGGATAACGGCGATAGTCGGATTGAGTACCGCCCTAGGCAACCTTTCAGTCTGCAAACGGCTATGGAATTCAGGAACGAATTGGATCGGAATTTGTGTCAATGGAGAAGTTATCCGGAGAGTCGACCCGCTTTACAACTTCAAACTGTGGAACCTTGACAGATGAAGAAGCCAGAAGAAAGAAACAGGGAATTTCTCAGCCTCTGCGAGGGATGGGGAGGAAGAATGCTCAAATTCCAAAAAGCAAGATTGCCGAAGCTAAGATGTCGACAACGACGGCGTGGCTTATGGCGAGCTAAAAACCGCACCGGGTGACTATGCATGCAAGCCAGAAATGCAATTGTGAGGGAGAAGGAGATAAAGAAAGAAAGTTATTCAGAGATAGTCTAGTGTCTCTAGATCGGTACAAGATTGAAGAGTAACGGGTACTTTCGTACAAATCCTGTGTGTATGTTGTACCGAACGCCGTTTTCAAAGCAGCAATCCCAGATCCCGGCCTGTTCTGTAAGTCTTCTGCAACGGTGCCTGCCAGCGCAAACGTCAGGGAGTCGAACTGAAGGAGATTGGAAAAATGTCGGCGGGAGGGAGGAAAGGGAAAGGAGTAACAGAGAGAGAAGTCCGATCGGGATGATGTGATAATAACAAGATGGAAGAATCCACAAAACTTCAGATTTTCTTTAAGAAAAAAATGAAATAATAAAATGAAAATAATATAATATCATCAAAATCCTAACGGATGCACCAAATGTTCAGAGGTAACAGTTCTCGTGGGAAAAAGCTCACCTGCGTGCGCTTGCTCTGCTTCGGAGGGACGGACCCACAGGAGGAGGGCAGATGTGCCAGCGCGGTGTTGATGGAGGAGGGTTATGCAGTGGGGTATGGGCTTGTTTGAGGATGGTTCCTTTTTCGAGTAATCGTCCAGAAGGGGAGCTAGCGTGGGTGATGCCTGCGATATGCCTGTGTGTGCTGCCGCTGAACCCCAGCTTTCCCGTTGGCCACAGCGGAGTGGTTGGCTCTGCGCAGGGCCTCTGGTGCGAAATCGAAATTGCAAGTGTGCTAGTTGCAAAACAGTGATCCAAACCTGCCTCTGATATCCCACATCAACAGACCATGCCATGGGAGGGTCCAAGAGCCCATGGAAACAGACGAACCACGTCAGCGACGGGCACTGGGGGCCGGTGATCGCTCCTGCAGAAGGGCTGCTGGAAACGACACTGGCTTTGCTTTGCTTTGCAAGGGAGCGGGAATACAGGGATATCACGGCTTCCAGGTAATCTAAACCAGGCCCCGTCGGTTGTAGAAGCCGAGTGGAACAGCGAGCTCAATTGCGGTTGTTGTATCCCACGGCTTTCTCTGACGAGGAAATAACTCGGAATGATGCCTGTCAATGCTCCCGTCGCGGATGAAGAAATGGCCCTCCTTTTGCCGGGGTTCTAGGACCGAGGCCTCTTGGAATCGAAGCCTTTTTCTTTTGGCGAGTCTAATTTTGATTCTTGGATAACCAGCTTTGATCAAATCGCAGTCAATATTGCAATGTTGCATTTCAGTTCCGGGGGGGTTAGAGACTTTCAAATTTCAAAATACAAATCTCAGATGCCCTTTAAGTGCGTCCCAATATAACACCAGCTTCCAGCACCCGTAGTGATTTACCAATGGCCATTCGAGATAAAACCCCTTCGCCCTTGCTGATTGTGAATCACGTCCGACATTGGCTTATTTGAAGTTCCGGATTGATATTGATTACACTGCGCTGCTAATTCTGACATATCCGCCGGGAGGCTCAACCCACGGCAAAATCGATCAAACGCTTGAAGTTCTTCTGATACATGATACAGCCCGAGCTTTAACTATAGCGATCACCATTTCTGAAATGTGAGCAGGAGGTTACGACTTGCAGATATCGTGCGCTAAGGTAAGGGTGGGTAAGCAAAGGCAGCTGCTGGCAGTCACCTGCAGCGCACCCAGCCAAGCTACAAGCTATCGCACCTTACCGGGTTCGACGACATTAGCAAGTTTGAAGAAAACACGCAGGGATGGGGGATAGACGTCCCAAGCCTGTGCCCATCCAATATAAAGATGCTTTCTGGCCCGGTAAATTCCTGTGGAATATTCCATACGAGGTCATGGCTCCATGTAAGGCCAACAGCCGCCTCTTGATTGCCCGGGAGCGTTTCTATTTCGATCACAGCCTGAAATAGAGCTTCACCATTTGCTCACCGGCTAACATGTTATATGCCTCTATCTTATTCTACGCAAACAATTGATTGGAAGATCTCGCCTTCCTGCAACCCCCTCCTTCTGTCACCGGTAAATTCGAACGCCATCTTTCTCCTTTAAAAGCATTTAACTTCCGAACAAACACCAGCCGACAGGGTATCGAAATAAAGGGGACTGGTTCACCTTGCGTTTAAGCGACGCCTTATTCGCAGCCACCCTCTCCTTCGAGCTGACCCACTTTGTATGACGAAAACAGGGGCCAGGAGCACACATGCAGAACCGTCACGCAAGGGGGGCGGAAATCAAACAAAAAGGTTGAACTGGCGAAAGCCCCAACACACACTGCTGGCATCTCTCTTTTTTTTTCTTTGATCTTGAAGCCTGGAGCTTGAGCGAGTTTCAAGCGGTTTCATCAGGGTTGGCACGACTCACAAAAAGATAACTCGTTACTTTTGTAGAAAGAGGGAGACCATCAACAATATGACTGCTCACATGATGTGATCCTGACCCTAGGGCACATTGAGATTCAAGTGTGGGTTTTCCCCCACAAGTTTCTCCGACCTGACTCGAGCCGCAATTTAAATGGTGATAAGAAAGGTTTCTGTTGATCATCACGATATGTATGTACAATGGGAATTCTATCAAAGTGGAGCGTACATTTTAAAGTTTGTCCGAGAATATGCGTGTGAGCATTTCTGAGATCGCACCGTTTCCTCCATCGAGACAGAACTCCGAATTTTTGCTGAGTTCTGCTCCACGCACGCGCTCCGTTGATATCACTATTCACAAAAAAAAAAAAAAAAAAAGTCAAATGCTTGCACAGCTAGTCATCGCTACGGTCGCGCCAGAACTAATTCCGGCAGAACATTCGAACTAATTAGCCTGCCTATTCCGTAAACATCTGGCACTGCCTAATTGCAAATGTTCCGATGACGGGGACTATCTTCGAGACAAAAAAAGAACAGAAATTTAGAGAATTATCCTTTCCGGCTGTTCTATTCTGATCCGCTTCTCAACGAAACGTTCAAACCAACCCCGCCATGATGAGCTGTGTGGCGTTGTTGTCACGCCTCTAGTTTACAAATTTTGTTGTTTGACCACTTCACTCCCTTTCATGCATAATCGATATGAATCTTACATACATGTTTTCTTGCAGGTTTTCTTGCAGGAGACGTATTTCTTCCTCTCTTACTTCCCCAGCTGCCTAAAAATGTTTATTTTTACAGCTGCAAAAAGGGCTGTAAAGATGTATGCGTGTGATGCGGTAGCAAAATAGTATTGCGGACGCGGGAAAGGGAAGCTGGGAACTGATACAATGGACACCATAAAACTATAATGCGGTGCTAATACTAATACTAATAGCTCATAGTTCCTATAGCACCCCACTATTAACTATAATTAAAAGAAAGAAGGAAACACTAGTTGAATGGTCCTTGCCTTCTTTCCTTCCTTCCTTCCTAAGATCTTACCGTCATTAAACAATTGAAATCCGCAAAACGTTTCCCGTCACAGGTTATGAATCTTATCGAGCTCGCCTACATGCAATCATTCCGACGGCATTCGCGTGCATTTTGTTTCAGCGGGAGAATCATAGAACCGCAAGTAATATAGCTCTCTTTCTGCACCAGGAAAGTGTTGGGCTCTGAAGCGTGAATCGAAGCGTGAATACTTGCCTGAAAATCTTATGAATCCCTGCCGAGGGTGAGGGTCGACTAAGCTGTATCAGATTACCGAGAAACACCGAAAGGCATAACTAAAAACAAAATTCAACATATCCCGCTGTGGAGTGATGGGTGATCTACAACATTTTCTTGTTTAACGTTATGGTATTATTTTTTGTTGACGAGCCAGCAAAACTTGAACCTCGGCTCGTATTGATATTGTAATCTATCGTTCAAGGCTCCCTAAATTATCTCAATTGCTTTTCATAAACTCTGTGCCACCCTCTTCGTATACTGCCACTCCAAGTGCATCTAATTCGCATATCCAAGACACAAATGTCTTTGTAGCTGGATGATAGCCTGGGGGGTAAGATAAGACACCAATACACCAAGACCTACCCCAGGCTGTGCCAACGTACGGCACAATCAGCCTGAGCAAAAAATAAAGAAAAAACCAAGCGATAATTCGTAAATAGATGAGGTGTGTATGTCTAGCGAGCTATGGATAGCACCACATAAAATTTGATCGTCTGGAGTACATGTACTCGATACATATTCCTGCTGTTACCTGCAGGCGTACACACCTGTAAGCAAACTGGGAAACACTTGCTCCATCCATTTCGGTTTGCGAATGGAGTTGCACCAAGAGAACGCACTGCCCTTTTCGGCAGGCAGGGCAGGGGCAGCTCGTGTTTCAGCTACTGTCTGGGAATGTATCCATTCAACTTGTTGGACATTTTTTCTCCGCTTGTAAGTTAGCAGGATGATTCGTTAGGTTGGGGAAATCGGCAGATACCGAGCCAGAATGCCGGGGAGCAGGTGTTATTCTGTCGGCACGTACGGCCCATAAGGAGCTATAAGACAACATATATTTCGGCCCGGTCTAGTGTCTGCGACCCCGTACTCGTGACCCCTTTTTGACAGATAAACAAGCTCAGACCAAGCCGAACCGAGTCTGTGATCTCAGTTGTCTGAAATATGGTTATATGCCCGAGCGTGGTATTACCACGGGTTTCCTGGTATTGTTGATGGGGGCTTCATATATTCGAGACTGGGTTCGTATAACTGTGATGTCCTAAAAACGGACTCTCAAGCGCCCGACAAATATCTACGTGTTGAACTCTGTATCGACGAGGTGGTGTATATGAGGGTGCTTAGTTGGCTTAGTATAGTTTCGACATTTGAAGACCCCTTGTCCATATCGGGCTTTAACCCGTTCACTTCGCGGATTCGGACATAAAACAGGGCGTCAAAGGGCAAGCAACGGGTGGAAAATTCCGATGAGGAGATCATTGTTACAGATTGCGTCTATGAGATCGATACTGCTCTCCCGTAGATCAATTGATCCAGCCTCGTGGCCAGAGCACAAGCTCCCGAGGCACAGACTTACAAACAGTTGCGCAAACACCCTCTTCCTCTCAAACCTATTGTAAAATCGCAAAAAAAGAAAAATAGATATATTACCCAGAGGCTAGGTGTGACAGACTTCTATCTATTTTACCCCGCCTTTCTTCATTCCCAAGATATCTTTCAGCTCCACAACCCCCTTGCCACCCCATCCTTCCGGCCCGTCTTCAATAGATGGTCTGACCCTGCAGTACCACCCCCAGCCTCTCCGGTCCAGTTCACTTGGCTCAACCGAGTCTACCCAGCTATCGTAGAGTATGTGCAGTGCCCCAACAAGCAAGGGTAGTACGTCTCTTGAGAAAGATCGCATAAGATATGAATACGCTGCATGTGGTAGCTGTATTGGAAGCGCCGAGGGATTTTGCCTGGTTACCTTCGGAGGCTGTGCCAACAGCTTGGGCGATAGCCCCCAATATATCGGCTCATCGTAAGAGACAGCAGCCGTCTGTTTCGAGGTACCACTACTATCACTGGTGGAAGCTGTAGCTGCATCTACAACCACTGGAGATGGCCTGTCGCCATCGCCAGTGCTTACAGAGTCTCCAGGGTTTATGCTGGGACTTAAGGTAGACTTTACGTCATCTTCTTTCGAGTTCTTCTTGTCACGCTGCTGCCCCTGCTTTTCACCACCAGTTTCAGATTCGGTCACTCCTGCCACGTCCCATCGACGGAGGACAGGAATATCTTTACTTAGAACTTTAATTCTCTTGTAGCCTTCCTCCAATTCTTCCGCTTTGCCCTCGTCCCCACGAGTGATTCCTAAATTCTTGGCTTTGGATGCTGCGGTGAGCTCTAGAAGTCCCTGTGCAAGCGAAAAGCGTGAACTCATAGGGAGCCATGGGTGAGTATAGCCCAGAGATACCACTGCAAAGACTAGCAAGAGAGGGGCACGGTTTATAGTCACGCTAGCAGCTGATATGATGGTTTCATCTCGAACCGGAGTTGGGAGGTCAAGTCCCATCTCCCAAATTTGAGGATTTGAGAGATCAATAGGAGGAGCCGAGTTTGGTTTTCGACGTTTAGAGGGTGATATAGGAGCTTCTTCGGTATCATTTACGGAGGGGGCGCTGGCCACTGATGCTGAGCGTTTCTTCGAAGCGGAAGAGGGGTTTGACGCCTTCTTAGCAGCGGAGTGGATCTGCTTTGCAAGTTTTTCATCGGGGAAGACTTTGAGGAGTTTATCGAGGGATGTTTTAGCGATTGCATCTGCGCTAAGGAGAAACAACGTTAGCAATGCCATTACTGATACTTGATCATGGGATTTCGCGTGTATGGAGCTACCCTGACAAGCCCTCGGTCAACAGCGGCTTTGCTTTGCCCATAGCATCCCGAAGAGGAAGCTTAGCTGGACCAGTAAGGAATCTGAGAAGAGCTTGAATGTTTTTTGATGTCATGTCTTCGGTTCTCTTTTGATCGATGAGATCGCGATCGATCGATGTTACGATGATATGATGTAATGGACATCGAGGGGCTGTGACGCGTTGAGTTGAGGTTGTAGTTGTGTTGTGTTGCAGGGCACGCTTGAGGTCGTTCCCGTTTGCTGGACACTGCAGATATCGCTAGATATCCATCCGCAGTTGCTAGCTGACAGATCTATACAGGGGCCGAAGCCCAAGAATCAATGATAAGAGTGGTAGTTTCGGTATTTTATGCGATTGCAGTCTCATTCGTAGAAGATTCTTTGAAAAGAATCATCTGAATGACGAACCCAGCGTGCTCAGACCAACATGACGACGGGAATATGCAGCTTGCAAAAGCAGCAAACTGTATCGATTAACTCGGTCGTCCGCAGCCAAAGGAAAAAGAGCCCATCGCGTGTGATCAACCTTTCGCCCATTGATCCGGCATGGCAGGCGATTCCTAGTCAAAGTAAAAACTTCTTCGGTCTATTGCGAAGAGCGATGGCGTTCTGACAGACCTCCCAAACGGAGAGGTGGATACCTTCATCGGCCCAGCTTAATCTCAGTGAGGCTAGAAAATTTCGTCTCCAGAGGTCTCGTGGCCGAAAACATCGAGCTTGTAACCAGAAGTCACTGAGCTAAGCGTGAGGGCATCGCATCAACAGTAGATGACAAGTATATGACGAGTGGGCGGACGGCCCGGATGCAGTTAGAACGTTGTAGCTATTACATAACTCAGAACACCAACGCCCTGGTGGTCCAAGAGTATCCTGACCTCTTGCGATGCAATGTCAACATCCTCACCGCTTGATCGAGCGATCCCGCAGGAGGATTAGTTTTGCAATTGGGCTGCGCGCCGCCACTTAGCTGATGGATTTACGAGAGACGTTACGCGATGCGATTGTGTAGCCGTGTTGCAACGCAACTCGAACCTGTTGGAAAAATCTTTCATTGATGTCTTTGCCTCTGCGCCCAGCTGCGGAGTAAGAAACTTACATCGGCCTGTTGCCGGAAAATTCGCTACATTAGGCAGGTGAATGAGCTCTCCTCACGATGCTTTTTCTCCAGCTTCAAGATGCGATGCAGAAACCCCACTGAAATATTGAGTTTGAGGGCAGGTTTTTCCCTCTTCTATTTCGCTCAGATCCAGGGCCACTGACGCAATATAGAGGGCACATGGACAAATACTGCAGTTCAGGATCGAGGCGGTCAGAGGCTTGCTCGTTTAGTGTGCCAGTGTGGGATTAATTCTGCGCCGTTTTCTGGGGTAAAATATGGCTAGCTGCATGGAATAGCTGAAGAGATTTCATTGCAGCGGACATCATTGGCCATGTGGGTACGCCGCATAAACCGCTCTGAACTTTGCATTATATCTGTGGAGGAATATAGTAGAAAATGTAAATTCGGTATTTGGACCGAGCAGGCATACCGGTATATGAAATTTGAGCTTCAAGTTGGTACGTAAGCTCAAAGGCTTCATAGCTTCAAGAAAGCAGGGCTGTTTAAAATTTTCTACTGCATCCAGCATGGGGAATGTTTGTGGCTGAAATTACCGGGTTAAGGTAGACTAGATAGGTTCAGCCAGCTCGTGATCTCACATCACCACCGCCTGTTTGGGATACTCTAGTCAAAGCTACGTCAAATTTGCACGTTTCCAGGAGGAAACCTTGGTTGCAATGGCAAATTCGAAAATCTTTAAAATCCTTTAAATAGAGCTTCTTCCGCCCAAGTTTTTTCTTGAGGAATTGATCGCAATGAAAACAACATTATAACGCCTTCTCAACAGGTGATTTCACCATACTTAGCTGCTTCCAATTTTCGAGTATTATATCTCCCGCTCTTTTAACCGCCGGGAAAGCGTCGATATTCCTGTTGCTGACGTCTGACGACTGCGCAAGGTGAGTTTGTGCAATATTCGCGCGATACCCGGCTGTTGTGTTGTTTTAGCTCGCGGCGGACTCGGACTTTGCTATCCGCGTCCAAGTTCCCCACCATGGGAGACTGGTCAATGTTGCAAGGCCAGCTTTTTCAGGAGGCATTCTTCAGCATCATGAACTTTTCGCCATTTGTTTTTTGATCTCGCGGGCTTCTCTCTTTTCTTTTGGAAATTTGCAGTCTCTGAAAAACCTGCAAATTGGCAAACACAAATGTGGAGAATCAGCAGAGACGCTCGGAGGTGGAGGCAGGTGAACATTTTTTTTCATTGCCCCTCCACCTCAGGCGCTAGCTCCCATTTTATCCCTCATTCTAGATCTTCGGCCAGAGAGCACCCCTGTTGGCCGCCTGGAATGCGAGATGCCAGGATAGAGCTTCCAAAATAGCTACCCAATTGCAGAGCGCCCAATTGGAACGTTGCTCTTTCTTGCTGACGGCAATAAAGTGGGCTGCAGCGCAGGTTTTGCTGGTACATATAAGGTACAGATTGTTCTGCATCGGTGCCATCGTGGAGAAACGTAGCTGGATCCCAACAGCTTGAGCTTCCTGCATATATAGTTGGCTGTCGGTCGACCGTCGACAGCGTTTTCACAGCTGCCTATAGCATACCCTCCGGAGCTCGAGCTGGCTAAGCTAGATTGCACGAGCTGTCGAGCTGTCTCTTATTGGACCTTGCCCCTTTTTGTCGCGAACTTTGAAGGTTGTTCTCATTTCTTTGTTTTCTTCTCGGTCTTTTTTCGATTACTGTGTCGAAATCTCCACACCTCCATTGCATATATCCAGGAAATTCCCGGTATCAGAGATAGAGACTCGTTTCTATATCTTGCTTGATATCGGATCGATCAGCTCGGGTCAGCCTGCAACCGCCTTCAGAGGGCCCTTGATAACGAACCCGTCCAGCAGCCTTTTCCTCTTATGCCCCTGTGTGTACTTTTATCATCAAAGAAATTAAAAACCAATTTTACACATACAATCATCGTATCTCCTCAGACTATCAGCCTTTATCTCCCCCTTTGCAAAATCACAAAGCTCCCGACGATTCCTATCTCTGTCCTGGGCGAGCTCTTCCCGGCTTTAAGAAGCAAGTGTGAGTGAACTCTGTTGGTTAGCGTCCCACAGATATCGGCTGTTACAGCAATGCCTGTCCGCCGTGGCCGTCGTCATTTGATAATTTGTATATGCTGCTTATCTCCAACACCCAACACATTCGATAACCACCGCACTTGCCATCCCATAATCCCCTCTCTTTTGATTTGATTTGACATGATATGATATCAGCGGTGCTGTCTGCGTATTGATAGCTGGGCGCCCAATCCACCGCCTGGACCTGCTCATCTCAGCCTGTATCGCCAGGGCTCCTCCGATGCGGCTCTTGCTGCTTTCTTAGCTTGCGCTTGTTGTTTCGCTCTTTGCGGCCAAATTTCTAATCCTCCACCGGTGATAGGCTTCCAGACAACCGTCGTAATATTCGCACACGATAAGCAATTCAGCCAGAATTCAAATCCGCAACACCACTATTATAGCCACTCCCTTCTCTATCTCAAGGACACCAGACCTCCAAAATACATCAATCCCCTTGAGCAGATAAGCTGTAACAAGATCGAATTTTTGGGTCACACGGTATAATAGCCCATCATGTCTTCGTTACCTGTTGTACCTCCCCGTCCCTCCAGAGGCGCTGCTGCTTCTCCACCGGCAAGCTCAGGCCCGGTTCCACCATCGATACCAGCTCGACCAGTCAGAAATCGCTCAAAGTCTCCATTGCCAGAGTCGCATACTTCTGACCTAGCCGCTCCTGCTGCTGCTGGTGCCGAGATTCTACCTCCATCTCTCACAGTAGACACTCCTTCGTCAAAAACAGAAGAACAAACAGATAGACCTTCGTCTCCCGAAACGAGGAGAAAAATTGACCCAGGTCTCGATCTACATCATCCAATGGCGGTTAGACCAGCTTCGGAGTTGCCTAAGGCTCCTGCAGCCTCTCATGAAGACTCTATCCCTGAAATCGGCCAACGTGTGCCCATGTTGGACTTTGCCGGGGACGTCCAAGCTCCATCTCCAGCGTATCCAGATTCTCGATCTGCGAGCCGGACCAAGCGTCGTAGCCAACATGCTCCGCTTCTTCCTCCTGAAAATGGACCAGTGGTCGTTGGTGATTTTGGCGCGTACCCATCTGGCGGCAAAGTTTACCGCCAAACCGGTGCCTATTCGCTAAGTCATGATGATTTGACTAAAAGCGTTATGCGAGCCGATGGGCTTGGTGTTGCCACCACTCCTGGTCTTGAGGGTGTCCCAGATGAAGAGATTGGATATCTTGCTAGTGATGAGATTGCTTCAAGAAATGCAACTCCTGGGGCGACGCCTGGCGGAATATATGGCACCGGGCAAAAGCTCCCTACAAAGTCGCCTCTTTCGAAAGCTATCTCCGCGCTCGAGGGTGAAGATGATGTAACCAACCAGCTCCCTAACCTCGAGGACGCTAGCAACGACAGCCATGGTATATACGGTAAAGGAGGCCCTACCAACGCCTCTAGCGTCAGCTTGACCGTTCCAACGTCTGGTCGACATACTCCCTGGGAAGATATCCAGGATGAACATGCTGAGGGCACACCGATTCTTGCCTCCGATGAGGCAGGCAAGGCCCAAGGTTGGAATCCGCCAGCTATTTCCCCGAGAGTCTCAGCCCAGGACGTTCGCCGTCCACCATCATCGAATAAGTCTCGTCAATCGCCGTTGGTTGTCCCTCAAGATGACATCAGCGATCCCCCAAGTCCCGTCAAAGAGCACGTTCCACTTTTCCCTCAAGGCTCAGCTCCTCCTCCTCGAACTCCATCCCGACCTAGACTTGACAAGCATAATAGCAGTCAAGGCTTCCCAAGCAAAGACGTTTGGGAAGATGCTCCGGAGAGTACTCACGTAACATACGAAGTTAATGATGAAGAAGAGAAACCTGATCCAGAATACTATGACCCTCGAAAGGCCAAGATCACCGAAGAAACCGAGTTGGGTGCTACAAAAGAGGCAGGCGAAGCCGAGAAGACGGGTGCAGCTCCACCAGTTGTCCCAACTCGGCCTACTAAGCGTGTCTCAACGGACGATAACTCACCAGTCTCCCCAGACTCATCAAAGCATGCACCATCGATACCAGAACGTGCAAAGCCAGCAATCCCTCCTCGTCCAACCAAAAAACCAACCGACCCATCAAGTGCCACATCTGACGGTCCCAGCTCTCCAGAAGATTCTCGCTCCCCTCCTGCACCAAAGCCAAAACCGATGATTCCAGGAAGAGCCGGCGGCGGTGGCATTGCCGCCCTCCGTGCCAACTTTATGAATGATCTCAACAGCAGATTATCGAAGGGACCAACCGCCCCTAAGAAGGAGGAACCAGCTCCTGATGCTCCAGAGGCAGAACCGAAAGAGCGGGAGCCATTAGAAGACGTTCGAAAGACCCGGGCTAGAGGTCCCGCTAAGCGGAAACCTACTGCCGCCTCTTCTACTGCCGGCGGTGCTGCTCCTGAAGTCCACGTTCCCAAGCTCACCTTCAGCTCTATCATTACTGTCTACTCTATTGGCGATGATTACGAAGTCAGCTTTGATGAGACAAAGTTTGATGACGAGCCAAGCAAGATTGCCAGGCCTATGGAGGAGAAGATCTTGGAAAGCCCGAAGAGTTCGAGTAAAGAGGAAGTCGATACTAGCAAGCAAGTTACTGCCGTCGATACTTCTGCCGCAATCGTTTCGGAAGAAGAAAAGGAGGAAACTCCCGTTTCAACGGAAGAGGAGAAGCAGATCACTTCCGCCGGCCCGGTTGAGGCGATCAAAGATGTTGCAGCGAAGGTCATAGACAAGATTACCCCATCATCGACAACTGAGGAATCAAAACCGGAGACGTCGACAGAAGAGAATACGGTTACTGCTTGATGAAGTAGGATGAGAATTACCGAATCTCTTAGATGGCAATCATACACAAAAAAAAAGTAGACCTGCCTTTTGTTTTGCAAACTATTTCTGGTTTGAATTTATTTGAGACATTTCCGTCTCCTTTTCACCACTCACTCAGTCGCCCACACCTTTTCTTTTGGATGTATTTTTTAGGTTTTACGATTGTAATTTTTTTTTGCTTGATTTGTTTTTGATGGCGAATAACGGAGGGCATGATTGATGGGATGGTGGGAAGAATAATGGGGCGTGTCCTACTAAGCATACAAATACTTTAAAGGAGGGTAGAGAGTTGCCTCAGTAGTAAGGAGATGAAGATAGTAGGGAGATGAAAATAGTAGGGAGATGAAGATGAGGAGCGGGGACCTTTGATATAGCTTGAGGGCAGCGATGCGTATATGTTTTTGAAGTTAATCAATCGTTCAAACAGCTGGATTTGGTTGACGTGAGATATTGTAATTGTTTAATCGCACGGTATATGCCGTTCTTATAGAATCAAATGGTGTTAATTACCAGTATATGAGTCCTATGGTATAAGCCATATAATGGCTTTTCGTACAATGATTTAGAGCATCCGAATTCTGAACCAGTAGTCCGACCTATATTCACCATTATTTTCTTTGTTATCGGCTATTATGTATTATTTCTTTCAATGCGGCTCCTAGTCTGCGGGAAGGGCAGGAGAAACCGAGCTGGCCGCAAACAAATTCTCGAATTAGGAGTAACAAAAATACAACGTCTGGCAACACATATTTTCTCTGCAACGGTTGTTCTACTACAATGAAGCAGGCGGCAGGTCTGAATGTAAACATCATACTTTGTTTTCTTTCAGCCTTTCTAGAGCCCTCAGTTAGGCCGAGGCATCAGATTGCCTGTAGAAGATATTGACAGTCTCGTAACTGAGATGCCAGTTTAGGGTTTGTTTAGAGAGTATCTATCAAAAGCGGGACAGAGCTTCTCGTTATTTCTGGATGTGTCTATGTTGTCATGACGTTTACTACCATCAGAACGTTTGCTATCACACTTGAATATTGGGCGGAACGTACCTGCAACTATTTTGATTAGGGTTCCCACATTTTCTTTCTCCCTTTCTTTTTTTCTTCAATTTCTTCATCTCTCCTCAACCCCCCAGTTATCATCATCACAGCTCATGTCTTGACTCTCTTACTAGTCCGTATTACGTCTTATTTCTCTTTTCCATCCAAGCTTCCTACCAATTGATCTGTTTCTTCTCTTTCCGGCTTTTCCTGCAGGTTTATCCTTATCTCTTTTCTTCCGTTGCATTCCAGGCACTTGCTGCTATCTTCTATCATGGATAATATCAACCCTTTGAACCAATATGGCAACGGTATTACCGGCATGTCAAGCAATAATGCATTCTTCAATCGGATGATACCAGGCGAAATGCTCCTGACTAAAAACCAAGTGATGCAGATACTCGCAGAGAGTAATGCTTCGCACACCCCGTTCGGCTTCCAGGTTCTCTCTCAGAAGCAGAAGACGAAGACAATGCTAGCCAGGTTCATCATGGTTGATCCAGAAACAAACACTATTCATAGCTCATCTGCATACAGAGTCATTGAGCTCAACGGAGATGAAACGCGTGCTCGGATCACTGAAATCGTCACCGAGAAGCTGGGCTTCAATAAGTCACCGGGCAAGTCTCTTCGGTCCATACAGGTTCATAATGAACACGGAACGACTCAGGTCGTTATCGATAGCGATGCAGCTGTCAACTATTTCATGGACTTGCTTCGTCGAGATATCGATATGAGAATGTCTGTCTATGCTATCGAAAAAGTAATTACATCTCCATAGCTATTAGTATTTATTCCCTTTTGTCAAATAACGAAAAGCTAATAACAAACCATTTTAATGTAGGATGGAAATCAAGGTGAAAACTCAAAGGCTATGACTAATTCACTCATGTCTTCACAATTTGACCCTTCCGCTACTCCTTTGTACCAGAGTCAGCAACAATTTGAAAATGGTCCAACTATGAACAACAGACAAGATAGCTATATTAGCGAAGGGCGTTCCAATTACCGAAAAGGTCGCCGAGCATCATCTGTCTATGGCAATCGTTCTGATTCCGGCTCCTATGTTTCCTACCGTGGACGTCAGCGTTATAGATCCCAAGATAGGCGCCGCCGTGACTATAGCAGATCTGCAAGTCCACAGTACCGTGACAAATCGGATGCTTATCGTCAGCGAGACTATGATCGAGAGAACGATCCCAAAGAAGCTAGCAAACTCAATAAGAATGCAGGGAAACCCGAACCAAAGCTGGCTTCGCCCTATTCTTCTCCGTGTAGCCCAGAGCCTAAGAAATCTGGCTTAGATGAAAAGATGAAAGCAGAGACTCCGGTCTATCATCAATCTCGCGATTCTTCTGTTATCGACTGTGATGAAGGCGAGGAAGATGAGGTTTCGTCGCTCGCCAGAGCGAGTACCGAGACGACCCATCAGCCTAGAGCCCCCTCAAGGTTTTATGAGGAAAGGAATACCTCCTATGTCTCTAAAAACGGCAAAAATTACCGTGACGGCGGAAACCGCGAACAAAAACATCGTTTTCAACAGAAACCATCAGATGAGAATAACCGAAAGAACGGTTCCGGTGAGCGTTTCTGCCGGCTCTACCTCTCCGAGAGTGGCAAGAACCAATATACGATGTACAATGCAGACAATCTCAGAGTCCGTTTGGGCTTCTCGGATAACCTCCAATCAACCTGGAATCCGGTTGCCGATGAGCTGTACGCTAGAAACAGCGGTCCAGCCAAGGACCGCTGTGAGGCGCGGGAGAAAGCGCTGGTGATGATGCTGTACATGAGGATTGCCCCACGTCCAGTGGACAGTAAGTTCAGGCTCTTTTAATCTTGACTTGTAGATTCTAACGAAAAATAACTTAATAGGACTCACCTACGATGCCGATGGTGATGTCGGGGTCCTCATCAACCCCAAGGCTCTTGTACCAGGTTCCTTCCGATACACCTGGGTCGGAGACTATCTTCGTCTCCGATTCCGAACGGATCCAGTGTTCCGCTATATAAAGCGGAACACAAACCCTGCAATCAAACAGGAATTTGGCGGCCCAGCCGTCAATGGCACCTGCCATGTGGGTGTCAACCTGGAAAACATCAGCGAGGAGCGATCGTTGCAAGCCAATTTTCGCGCCATTAAAGCACTCGCTGATGTGCTGGACGCAGGGGAGAAAGGTCACGACGTTGTCGTGGAGGTGTCGCGCACCCAGCTTGGGAGCGCTGCGGGCGGGGTTCTGTCGGCTCCTGGTGCGGCTCTTTATGATCCCACCGGGACCGATGTTATGAACCCAATTCGCAGTTTCTTCTAACTGGGTGTGTGACGGGGACGGGGGGAGGAGGGGGGTTTTTTTTTTAAAAAAATTATTTTATGATGAAATGGGCCTTCGGGCCAGAACTATTCTTATTTTATTTAACTATTCCATTCCCCATCAAAGCAGTGATCGATCGTAGTATGAAACATAACACCTTAATAGATATAAGAATTAAAGGGCTCAATATAACACTCTATTGTTAGACCCCGATACTGATATTACCCTCCCGATAGTCTCCCGATGATTGGTGAGCTCAATAGTCAACACATTATCTCATATATTTGATGTTGCAGTTTGAATCCGGCCATCTCGGCATGGCAGGTCTACATGAACTTTGTCTCCACTTGAGCAATCATATTATGTACTTATGGAAGAGAGAAAATAAGAATTAAATCACATAATAGCTTATGAGTATTACTCTAATTTATTCGTATTGAATTGATGGGAAACAACCTATAATTTCGGTGTATACGTGTAAGGAAGGTGGGCAGTCGTCGAGACGTCGACCAGGAAGGTACGTAGCGCTATAGCCGCATTGAGTTCTTTTGTTCGAAACAAATATTCCTAGGTAAAAACTTATCGATAACGAGAGGTCTGAGTAATTATATAATCAGAGCCGCAGAAAGTCTGGACCAAGGGGTGCAAGTGCGGCATCATAAGATCATGGGTGGCCACAAGTCGGAGATGTAACCCTATGGCCTAGAAGGCCCAGGGAACGGTTCTGGGACCGTGTTATGCAGTTAGGGGACAGAATGGCAGATTGAAGTAGCCTAACCTATATTAGATCCGGGACCGTGCGAACTATCTCACTGGCCTCGAGCTAATGGCTCGGGAACTCCTCTGTGAACATCACTGGGATTCGAGCCAAATAACACGGTCCGGGTACGATCTACTCCGGGGAGAGGCTTCGCTGTGGGTATACGTGCCATTGTTCCATCTGCAGCCCGGGAACGTGCATATGCAGTGGTTCTGATGGTACACACGGTAGCGGTATTAACCTCTTCGAAATGGTCATGGCCAAAGTGCTTGAGCACTCGTAGAATTCAAAGCTAAACCCCCTCATCAATTCGGCGCTACGCTCTACCGGCCGAGAACTACCCCTTTGCCCATTGTCTAAGTATACGATATCATATTCTAAATTTGATCATGAAGCTGGTGAACTTACGTAAATTACAGGTTGGTAGTTGTGAATGATAATACAAAATCAGAAATTATTCAGCCTTAATCATCAACAATAACTGAAGGGGCTAGTGTGGGAAGATAAGGCTTGCTCTAGGTATCTGACTTCGTGAGGGGTTAGTGGAGTCGCGGAAAGTCTCTCCTCGCAAGAGTACCTTCAAAGTACCTCATTGTACCACGCCCGAGAGAGGGGTGACTGGTGAGGATTCAGCCCTCTTCCAGCTCATCCCCGGATGATACGAGCTGGTGGCTTGGAATACGATCTTTTCCCCAATATTAGAAGCTTGTACCTTCCTGATATGAGATATTTACAAAGTTTAATTGGAACAATTGCCTCCAAATCTTGCAAGGCGATGCTCCCAAATCTCCATTTTCATATCTGCACATCCTTGCGGCTTGTAGATCCGGCTTCTCAGCCCTAACATCTCGTGTTTAACTCGCGAAAAAGGCGGCGGTGAGTGGGCGTTCACCATATAGACACGCATGTTGAGTAATCACGAGGAGCAATTAAGAAGACATCTGATCTCGTTGATCCAGCCTCCGGTGTTAAGTCATATAAATTATTATTGGTTGATTCAATACGGATTTTATTATAAGACTCCAATTGAAACTAACTTTAATTTCCATGTCTCTCGTTCCAAAACCGAAACTGGATCCCGATATTAAGGAAATAAGGTTAAATTGAAGAGAAAACATTTGCGAGCGTTGGCTCTAACTACAACGGCTGGAAACGACAAGCATCCTTGCTGTATTATTGGAATAGTGATTATGAATTATAATGTCATGAATGGTAATGTAAGGCAGTTTTGGCCTTACATGCCTGATTCACCATCATGGAAAATTATAACCGATTTCAACAGAGATATTGTTGCGCATTTGGAAGGTAGCTCACTGGGTAAAATGGTGTACCGAATATTAGCAAGGATTTACCAATTTGAATTTTACGTAGGAAGAATACATGCAATGATTAATACAGACACCGCTATTAGTACTAAATATGTGTAAAATTTCTACCTTGTCTATCGAGTAAGGGACCGGACGATCTGAGATGTCTCAAACGTAAGTCACTAACAAACAGCGGGGAAAAAATTAGTCAGCACACAATCTAGGGCAAAATTTATTCCATTATGTCGATAAAATAGGCTAGATTATCTTCGGCATGATTGGTATCGCCCGAGAAAATTATGGGCAAAAGTTTGATTTCTGTAGGATCATGCTAGTCTTAATGCCCTCTTTCTTGTTTCGCACTCTTTCCGAGAAAAAAGGCATTAACTTTTGGAAAGGCAAAAAATTCTGATAACCACGCATACTAGAGTGGCTTCAGCTTCACACCATACGAATGCAACAGTAGAATTACTTCGGAAGAAATCATGGAATTAAGCTAGCAAATTATAAATCATATTTACCATGGAACTGACCAGCTTCATACTTTCGAGGCTTTTCTTTTTGAAATACAGTCCCGGCTTTGTAGGACCACGAGAGAATCGATCTTCAGTGCAGGACTGTGGACATAAAGATTTGTCGTTTATGAAGCAAAGCGTAATTGTAATCAAGGTACAGATGCATGAAATTTTCGGCTTAAGCTTCACTATCTTCTCGTTCTAGGTAACTACACATACTCGCTTGGATAATAATCCAGCAGTTAACCACCGCATTATTGGCTCTCTCGGTAAGTTTAGTAATAATTGCTACTTGAAACGGTTAAACTTACCAAGTACTGTCAATGCTTACCTGAAACCACACTATAGGTTCAATATCTAGAACTCAGCGCGAAACGTATTGAGAATACAAATGAAGCGAGCATCTCTGGCCAAATGAAATTTGGAGGCATCACAAATCGAACCGACGCCGCATGTGGCGACGGATTTAAGATTCAAAAGCGAGTCACTAGCGTATTTTATTTCTTGGCTTGACTCTTTGGGGGGTTCTGTTGACTCGAATTAAGTAAGGAATGAGGCTTCGCCGAAGAGTATAGCGTTCGCAGCAAGGCTTCTGACATCTCTTTTTGGTAATTTGCCCGCTTTGTGAGTCGCATAATATTGACCTTGTAGGATCGCTCGTTCCCGAAATCGAGACTTTCCCAGCTGTCTTTCAGCCTCCCTCCCAGATTCTCGGACAACACAGATCGATAAAAGTTACCTGGAATCGTCTAGCCTCCCAGAGCCGAGTCAGTTGCAGGGACCTCTGGGTGCATCAGCCGGGGGAGCTTTTCGTGGGGCCGATAATGGCATGAAGCTAACCGAGTTGGGCGGTGTCTTGTCTCAACCTCACGTAAGATTCGAGTGATGGCTTTTATAAGGTCCACAATCCCTCGTCTACACCTTGAATCCGTGGCTCTAAATTATGCCATCATGCTAGTATTCAGGCCCGAAAGATCGTGAAGACCCCGCCTAGTGGAGGCCTGTTTTTGTGGTAACATGATCATCGCGAGAGGTTTATGCTGCTCTGATATTATCAAGCAATGCTTCATGCTTTGGAAGCATCCTAGATCCCGGCCGATATCTGTCGATACGTGCTACGGCTCTATTTCATGACAAGGATTAAGACTAACTTTCCTTCTGCTCGCTTCATATCGATAAGTCCGGTCGCTGACTAGAGTATCCCTCCGAATTATAGGCTGCGCGGAATGACATAGGGTTCCGGGTCGCTTCCGGGTGCTGAAAGGCGGCGGTGATGGTTTTGGACTTCCACCGCCTTCTTACGTATTCTCCGCGGCTCTGCCGGGCAATGAGTGTTTCGACTTTCGGCGATATAAACTCCGACATTCTAGTTGTTTCGAACTTGCCCTGCCGCCTAATATTGCACTAAGCCAAGGTATACGTAAAAGCCGTGGCGACGCTAGTAGTCGCTCTTGATCTTGGTGTTTCCAAAAGTTGCGATTCGCGTACGCAGTGCCCGCCGTGCAGAACATGAATGTGCTCCACTGATTTTATGTTTCACCGCAACCAAGATACATTTTCACAAGAAAGGAAACAAGGATGAAAAAAAATAAAAATTCCGAGGTTACCGAAAGTTCGGAGACGACGACATAAGGCAGGCCATGCACAGCTCCCCCTCAGCCCGCCGCAACCCCCCCAATCCCGTATGCCGCCCAAGGTATAAAAATAATATAAAACTATTAAAGGGTGTGTGAGAAAACGTGTGACCGGTATACCGGGGAACGGGGTCGAAGTAGTGTAGTTGTATAATAGAGTGTGCCTTGCACGGCCCCTCCATGAATAATCTGCTGCAAAGACGTCTGTGTTGCTTTTGCCCGCCACTGGGTTCAAGGGTGTTGTGTAACGATTTGAAATATCCAACTCGAAACGGTCGGATCTCATCACTAACATAACCTGAATCGACTGCAATCCCCGAGCCAGTCCCGCATATTCGCTTACGATCATGCGTTTTGCAGGCTGCGATTTACCAGAATTAGTGATACTAAATAAACTTTTCTACGGCGTCTAAGACTGTGTTCAGCTTGGTTGGTTCTTTAGCACTCAGAATGTCTGCAGATCTGGGGATTTATGCAGGCTTCTGAAGAGCGAAAGCTGTACTAGCTCGGGAGAGAGCGAACCTGATGCCCGCCGGCCTGACAATAATGCGGGATTAATCACCTGTTATCGCGGTATGCACATCGACATCATGTACGAGTAGTAATAGATGAGTACTATTGCATCCTCGTGTTCAGTTTCGCAAGCCAAAGTATGAAGCATATGACTGGCTGGCAGCCAACTAGGAAATGTTTAGGAAAGATATTCTTGAAAATGCAACTTCAATTGGTCACCTTGCTGCCCAAGCCCTGGAGCGAGATATTGCGATGTCGTCCTCCACCAACCAGATGCCGTGAATCCTTGCTGGTGACCCGGCAGATACGCAAAAGTGGCGGGGATTGTGGAGGAAAAGGACATCCTAGTTTGGCTGAACAACACGGGCGGCGCAACAATTTACCACAATATCCCAGGAGAAGCGAAAGGATCCAATCCATGGATCCAGTCGATTCTCAAATACTCCAGATTTTACAACGGCATTTCGCGGCATCTTTTCTGTGGGTAAGTTTGGACAATAAAACGTCGCAGATGTATAATTGGTATATGATTGGTATGCTAGCATGCTGTATGACTGTCAAAGTGCATGATGATACAAATATCTTTGAGAAGAAAGGAATCCGGGAACCAGTAGAGTGTAAGCCTGCTACACTAGTATCGGTAACCAAAGCAATAAAAAAATGAATCTATAACCCAAGCCTTTAGTACAACAACCCCATGCCATGCTATCCTTTTCTATGCGCTAAAGCCGAGATGTGTTAGTGTACGCCATGCCGCTAAACTGCTCAATAAAAACCATATGACTCCAAAACAGGCAGGAAGATACGCCTGAATCTATCCGTCGTATGCATGCTGATAAAGAAAAACAGGATAAGCATCAAGTAAACGTTCAGTCTATATGCCCGTGCATCCCGTTGAAGGGAGACAAATACCAGAAAAACAAAGGTTCCGATTGACGAAGACCAAAAAGGAAGGGACAGGAATAAATCAAATGATATCAAACGAGAGTGTAGAAAGGGGGTGTGAAAAAGAAAAACGACAATTCAAGAAGAAAAGAGACAATGCAATAGAAACATGAATTTGAATCATACGGGAAAGGGACAATGAACAGAATATAAATCATGGTGAAAAACTGATAACTGTAGGTTTCCTTCATTTCGAATGCCAGGACCCATTGTTATTTTAAAAGCTGATGAATGAAAGAAAGAAGGGAGGGGGGTAAAAGGATAGCAGTGTCGAAGAAAAGAAGAAATTTAAGCGAGAAAATATGTCGACCTTGATGATATAGAATATGTGTGATTTAGCGATACATTTCGCCATACGTATATGGCTCGTCGGCTTCGCCCCATCCTCGCTTCACCCTAGCAAGTTCAACTTCGTCTCGTTTGGGATCTGGAACCCATGGGTCTTTACCCATACAGTATCTTCGAGAACACTCTTCTGCTGAAGGAACGTTGATCTCCCAACCAGCCCAATCGGGGAGCGGGTCTCGTTTTGCGAGGAAATGCAAAAACCAAAGCGCAAGGCAGATGCTTAGTCGATTTCCGCCATGCTGATTCCATTGAATGGGATTTGCGATATCCAAGCAGCCAAATATTGGTTGGTTATCGCCGTCGGCTGCCAGACGAACACAGACTAGTTCCTGCTCAGTGAGAACGTAGCCATATCGTGTTCCATGTTCTCGCATGTATCTCTGCAATTGCGACAGAACCTGCAAGAACTCCCGCCGTTTTTCGTCTCCACCTGCTTGCATCATAGTGTTCCATTCTCTGCATGATTTGACAAATCCGGCCACTCGAATTTGGCCGTTTGGTCGAGAGGGTGATTGATATACTCCCGCGACGTCAGCGCTTGAACCGAGTTCGGATCCCAACATCATGGATAGCGATTGTTGGCTATGGGTACCGATAGACTGAGACAACGCAGCCGTTACTTTTGTGCAAAAGTAATCTCTGACAATGGTCAAAAATGCCACCCTATCGCCACGTTGCAGGGTTTCATCGTCAACAAAAGGCTCTGGAAGTTCGGATTGAGGGATTGGCATTCGCAAGAGTCTGTCAAGGTCCGGTGTTGCAAGTATGGTTTGCAGATTGAATGAATTCCATTGTCGAGTATTTCTGATATCCCACCATATAAACGCATAATCAGGTGATTTGGCATTTCTTCGTCGCAGATTAGCACTTTCCATTGGTCCTAAGATTGGCGGATTTCGAGAAGTCAGGTAGCCGAATAATGTCGTATATGGTTCAAGCTCAGCAAGTGCATCCAATTCGCTGCGTTGGTACTCCCTGTTCCTCCTGCGGCCGTAACCGTCGTCGTATCCTTCATCATACCCTCCTTCAAAACCATACGACTCCTGAGTCGTGTTTTGGAAGGCGTGTTGACTGCTGTGTGAAGTTCGTCTCATGTTTGAATATTTGATTTTTGAATCAACAGGGCCCCAGCCAAGTTTTCCTATAGGAGGTATAGCAGGTGTTTGAGCTCGACTCGGTGCGTTATAGTGCACAAACTGTATTGAGGACCGCCGGGATTTGTCTTTCCCCTCGCGACTACTATCATCATGAGACATTGTTAATAAGTATTTTTTTCCTTCCGAAATAATATCGAAATAGTAATATTGTTATATGCTATCGATTTAGCTCGATTATAACCGAAGTGGTAGGTCATCAAAGAAACAAAGAGAATTGCGTCAGGTAGAAAGAACAATATAGTAGTTGTGTACAGGGTATATGGTTGGAAATTCCATACAATAAACGAAGTGTTTATGTCTTGGAAAATGAAAGGAAGCTAACCTTGATGGATGTTGTAGATGTTTTATATATTGGCAAGATCTAGATCTGTGTTATATGATGAGTACATGGAGGCGTGGAGCCGAGGGTGTGCGCATGCGCCGAATGATGCTTGATTGAGGCTTGTGTGCTATGCTATAGGCTGATTGATGTCTAATGATGATGCAGGTGTGTCTGCCGTGGTGGTGTCATGACCTTCTTTATAATTATGGAAAGTCCGAAGCTATTTAATTGAAGGCATGATGATGTCTACAATTTATGTACTGGGGCGAAGTAGGAAACCCAACGGATACCTTTGTCATGCAAGCTACTATCAGTGAGTTGAGCCGCTAAACATTAGATTCTCAGCCGGTATACAGATTGATTAGACCCATGTCTGTTTTGGAGAGACCAAGTTCCTTTCAAAAGGACCAGATGTACCTCCATGTACCTCTGCATGGCCAAGATGACGGGCCTTATGTTAGCGTGAGTCACGGAGCCGGTTGTGTGAGACTGTAGAAATGTTTGGAATAAGAGCTGCAAACTGGGAAATATTGTTCTTAGCATGGCAGTCTGGTGATCATGCTAACGCATTTCGCAATACAGTATTACGCTTCCCAAATGGATGCTACCGCAGGTTTGGATCTATACCGGGGAGCGGGGGGGGAGGGGGGAGGGGTGTCTACTGAACCACGGGCGTAGCGTGACGGGAGGCGAACTCGAAATTGCGGTTAGGCAGTAGTAAGGCAACTTCTGAACTGGTTGGTAGGTTTGAAAACTCGAGAATACGATCATTGGTTACATTTTGATTGGTTTTGTCAGCTGAGCAATGGGGGTCTGGAAGAGAATGCACCCACGTTTGTGGGCCTCCCCGTCGGGTGGACCGGATACATGCACGCGGTGGGACATTTGCCCTCTGGTTCCTGCAGCAAACTCTTTTCCTTCCAATGATCAAAGCGGGAAAAAAAGTTTGCTTTTTATTTTGGACCTGGCGAAAACCAGGTAGAAAACTTCAAGCAGACGCCATGGCGATGCCCAGGTTTTGTTCGCTTACTCTTTGAGAGTTGATGCAGGATTATATGCCAGACCCACATGATATAAGTGTTGGTGACCAGCAACATAAGAATATATTGTCAAACACAAATAGCATAAATTCTGGTTGGAAGCGGTATTTCCTCGTTGGTAAAAGCTACGATAACGACTGTACGAATGAAGAAAAATGGCTTCTGAAAATAGTATATGTGCCCAGGGCCGAGTGGTGATGGTGCCCGTTCCGTAGTTTCGTATGTCAGCACTACTGACGGATATGGTATCAACTAGGGTTTGTCATCGCGCATCCACCACTCCACTTAATTATAGGTAGTATCTAAATCTTGTAATCAGTTCCTACAGTCTTACAAAATAGGTCCATCATCGAGCACGGTTTCTTTGCTGGAAATTTGCTCGGTATCTGAATAAGGCTTGCGCAATCCGCAGTGCTTCAACCGGACAAGGGTAGCTAGCTGTGAGCTATAGCCCGAGCCGAAACAGTGAGGGGAACTCCGAGGACACATTATTTATTTTTTTGCTTGTGATCGATGGTCGCGTGTGAAAAGCAAATGGAATCTGCCTGACGCTATGTAATAGTTGTCTGTGGCCTTCCAAGCGTTTCTTGTTGAAGCTGCAAGGTGATCATGATAGGTATTGTTATGCAAACTTGGATCGAATATGTTTCGAAACAGAATCTACAAAATTCAATGCGGATCCGCGAAAAAACACAAATCTAGTTTAAGGGTCAATAGTCGGATTGAGAGACCCCTCACGGCCATTTCCCATACAGCTGGTATATCGACAGCGCCTCTAATCTCCACGGAATTTTGATGAGGGCACTTCAATCTGAGGATGTTGTTGGATGATTTTCATGAGGTCTCGGATGTTCGTCATGGATTGGACCCACATCAAGGGTGAGGGCGGTGCCCGCACAGACGTCAGCTGCATGAAACTAACCTATATCAGGAAAAGTTGGAAACGTCAGATTCCAGTTCCAGGTTTATCTTGGGATTCTATTGGCTAGTTTGCCGAAACAACTTTTGGTGGAACTTGCGCCAAGAGGTTTTCCAAATGCTGGTCTGAAGCCGCGGATTGCATTGAGCCGCATCGTGGAGTGCATTCTGGTCACAATTTAAGCTACTTTGTTTCCAAGTTCTAGACTCTTGGTATAAGGAGAACATCTCAGCGAGGCAAAATTTGCGCTAAGTGCGATAACTGTCGCTTCTAGATTGTGGCCGCTTCCTTTGATCAGCCATATCGGGACGGCCGTTTTTCATGAACCTGCGAGTTATCATAGCCCATGCACAGCTGAATACTTCTATAAATGTAGGATCTCCAAAGATTCAATTATTCATCCCTGATGACCCAACTTTGTATTCTGCTCCTAGTTTAGCACAAATCGAATCTACTAGAACTACTGTCGTACAGGTGGAATACGCATATCTCATTAACCAGAATAGTGACAAAAACTTCCTTTAGCTTACCTAGGCAGATCTGAAAGGGTTGAGAAAGAAACAGAAGCCACTTGCAGACTGCAGACATGCGACAATGGGTCACAGCTTAAGCTGCAGGTATGCATATGCGCCATATTCTCTTTCGCAAAGTCGGAACCGATCCGGCGCTTGGAATCAGAACGGAGTAATAATTACTGGACGATGACGGTAGGAACACATTACTCGATTTCCAGCCTTGCCGCAGTTGCATAATACGATCGGTAGGCATATGGAGTCTTTGACTCTAGAGAGTGATATTTACTAACTCATATCTAGTCTAGTCTAAGATCAGTAATCTGACAGCATTTTACATCCATGGAAAAATTGGCCAAACTATCATAGCATGGCTTTCGATTGGACCCTCAAGACAAATTACCCAAAGCGGTACTACAGGAGCTCGAAACCCCTGGGTTAGGATAATACCTCCCGGTTATGTAAATATGTCAAAAGGCTGGGGTCGTATACGCGTACGATATTGTGTGTTTGTCGCAAACAATCAACGTGCCGGGATGATACTATACTACGGATTTTACCTATCACATTTCGAAATTATAGACTCACGCTGACAATTTCAAGGTTCGAGCGTGGAACTCCACTTCTCGATATCTATGACTAAACCTTTGATAAGAGTATTGTCTTTTGAATTCGTTACTCTGATATTGCGCATCTGGTGGGCCAGTGTCTGCCAACTGCGAGAGATGACTGCAGTACTACCATTCCGGACTAAACCATATTCTCTTACTCGTTCTTGTAATATGTCGCTTCGTATACGTATAAGGTTAGAGTGGTGGTTCTACCACGGAGCCCGATTCAAGTGCAACATGCTCACCGGCTTGCTGGTTGCTAGGGTCCCTGATTTGAAACTGACAAGCCAAGGATTTTCAGCGAGATAGCCTGATGAAGGGGGCTGTATTCGATTGATCAGACGGGCCCGGTACGGCCGTTGTTAAATTGACATGATAGTATTATACATATTATACACGTGTACGAACGCACCCTTCAGTGAAATCCCAGTAGTATCTCTGCTATGCATGGTTTGCTCTTGAAGAGGTTGCCTATGAGATGCATTGAGTGCCCCATACCTTCAACTAATGGGATGATACTTTTTATCGCTTGACATTAAGCGAATGTTCACTTTATGAATTCATAATTAGGCCTTGCATGAAGGTGTTGTCTGGCGAGAGCAAATAATGGTTTACTATGCAAGCTTTAAGGTGCACGGTGCCGATATCTGTAACGAGGAATAGACGTTTAGTATACGCGAGTCAATGCATAGGTTGCCCTGGATTTAACAGTATTCCTGTGTTTTCAAAGACGAAAGCTTTTTCGGTCTGTATATATTATTTTGTCTCGCTAATTCTCCGACAAGGATGCTCGATGCATCACGAACAGTGAGCCTCGAGCGAAGGAAGGAATGCAACTATCATGCAGTTTCCTTTTGACTGGGGTGACCGAAAATTTTTTGCGGCACAAGGTGAATGTTGATATGCTGGATTTCCAGCAAACACGACATCTCAGTCAGCCTAGTTCAGCCGTTTGACGAGTAGGAGTCGCCTGTGTGCACAACTGATCAAATCGGGTCTTTGGTAGCCGCTTGAGGATATCTCGATGCCGCTTTGTTTGCTATAACCGGGGGTATGCATTGGGCTAGTCGACTGAAAGAGGATGTCTGATTCATGTCCGTCATCTCAACGAGAGTCTTACGCATCGTGATATCACCAACTTGGCAACCCTGCCGGCCTAAAGTGTAAATGCTTTATAGTGTGCTCTAGTACAGACCATACCAAGGCTGCGAGAAATGAAACCCTACAGTTTCAAAGAATCCTACAGAAGTCAAAATTTCAGATCGGGAAGTGCTGGTGCTAGTTCAATAAGCTTTCAATTAGGAATAGCTCCATCAAATCAAGCCAGGAAGAGAGAAGTACCACGAAGTACTTCACGAATCTGGTGTCTCTACACCCCATTCCGGTGATCAGATATGCAGGTACGAACTCATGTAAATAATACGAGTTAGTCACTAAGACGTCGCATTACGGAATCAGATGCCTGCCAAGTCAGAGGAGGACCCAGCTCAACATTAGTAAAACTTTTGTCAAACTTTAATTGCAGCCGTATATGAGCCTATCCACGAATATGATTGGTTCTGCTAACTGGATGAAGATTTGGGCTTTACTCTGAGTCGGCTAAGCTTCTCGGTTGTACCCATGTCTCTGCATTGTTATCTAGAATTACTGCTTCGATACCAAATAATAATGATCAGTTATTAGTTCCCCAAACTGAAACCTGGTGTCGTATCTATATTGGGTTCAGGAGGTCGCGACTCAATGGATTTTGATGATCTTGATATAACCGCCCCACTTTATACGGTCTGCCTCAGTGCAACCCCCACCCAAGTCTGAAATATGATTTGCACAAGGCAGAAACCTCTCTCCTAAAGCTAAAGGCGTTCTACATGTAATATTTAATTAACGTAAATTTAATTGTAAATTGATGGAATCCATAGAATGCTCGTTCCCTGCGAAAGCAAGCTTTAGCCCAGGAAATCTAGGTAGACAATGAAATCCTCATGCCACCTTTACGTCTGGCCTACAAATCCATGATTTGTTTTTTATCTCTTTAGACGGTGTCTGTGCTTGCGCTCGCTGTCATCTGATGCGACATAGCATGCTCAACTTGGGACGATAACTCTCCAGCTTTCCAGTCCAGAAAGCGTTGTGGGATTGCAATATCATGACCGCATGTCCTCAAGGGTAAATGTTCATAAATATCTTGGATATTGTTCAAGTACACATAGTGAGCGAGATCCTACTTTAAAGGCTTCTTGAATCCTATAAGCAAACTAATATGAATGTTTTAAAGCTATTCCATTTATGAAGACTTTGCCGAAATTAACTGAGAAATCAAGTAAGTCCTTAGGTTTGTTCCATCGAGTAGAAATTCACGAGATTGGCCATTCGCATTTAGTTTTATGCACTTCAAGTTTGTACTTAGTGAGAAACCCTTGATGCTTGATGTTTTACTATAGCCGCCGACTGGGATTTCCCGGGGGCTGAACAGAGACGACCGGAATATTCTAACGGCGGTAAAATTTAGGTCCAGCAAAAAAAAAAACATATCTAACCCCACAGCCACTTGAGAGGCAGACGGGATGCTAGTTTAGTATGCAAGGCAGAATCGTCATGACTATGCGACATTTATTTGAGACAGAACTCGTACTCCTGTGGGAAGTACCAATATAATTTGTGAAGCCTCATGAAGAACTCCGACAGAAACCATTGTAACTCTAACATCATATTCGACAACCTCGAAAGATAGCAATGCAACCTTATTCTCTTGTCTTGTAGCTTCCATCTGTGCAGTCTGGATCATGACACGAACTTTCATCCGATAAGAATTTCTTTCGATCTAGGTTGGGGACCCTTCTTACATCCGTACTAACTACCTTCAGTGTCATGAGATTAATATTAAGTCGCGCAACTATAGGCCTAGAGTTTCTGTTAGGCGAAAAATAACCGCTTGAAAACGTGAGATTAGAACGTGGTGGTTAGCGATAGTTTACTAGGTATATATATATTGGAAACCGCCAACACACGTCTGGATATATATGTAGACTGCTAATTTGGGTATTCAAATTTCGTGCGAAGGATTGAACTATTTAGAACGTTATAAAATGAACGAAAAATTAATTCCATCGCCGAGGTTTTTTCTGAATATAGGAGGAACACGAAATTTAAGACTGTTACTACAGTATTCACCAATAAGATCAAGCTTTGTTTTATAACTTACTGTATAACTGACTAAAATCAAATTTCCTAGTTAAAGAACTGCCAATAGAGCACAACCGAACCGTCTACCTATTTTATGTTTTCTCTGCCCTTAGCAACTGCGTTGGCAAAGCCATTTGCTTAGCCTCTTCCGAATCCTCAATTAGCTGCTGGGTGGGATTTTAGACCCGACCTTAGGCCCTCCATTTGCAATTTGGAGGCGGGTTTGGCGGTATTAATCGTTCAGATACTCCCGTATACAGCTTTATATGATGCCTAAGAGACTTTGATTTCATGCTTGTAGTAATAAATATACGGTCGTTCATTCGTCCGGTTGAAAATTCGCTAACACTTGAGCTGCCTATTTAGCAAACTTATGCTTAATTGATACAATTATAAGCACAGGCCTTATTCGTATTATCACTGCCTTTACGGAGGTTCAGGACATATTTGGCCCCGAAATATGCCCTCTTTTCAGCTGTGCTCTTGATGCAACAGGTGGGTTGGATTTGTTAACCTATTTTGATAGGTTCTAATCTACAGGTAGAAAATACGATTATTATCTAGAATGCAGGGGTCAGCGATTAATCGATTTAGTTTATCCTATTATGATAGCACCAATTAAAATTCGATAAGCCTGCAGCCAAGTTGCTCGATCCCCTTCTTGTGGCTGAATTAGCTTAGCTCCTTTAGAGTCATCTATCACCAGAAGATGCGAATGGTCTCCTCAGTCCGTTATTCTGTCTTCTTTTGAATGCGGTCCAGATCTCCAAGCTACTAAGACAGTTACGGCTATTCGTATTGTCACCCTTAGTTCGACCTTTATAACTACATATATCTCTAATTCCACGACTACTGCGTGCCCCCAAGTTCAAAGCCAATTTACGCGATGTTGTCGTGCCTAGCTCCCCTGATATATGAGGTATAGTTGTGGTCAACTTATAAATTCTCTTCTAGTCATAACGTTGTGCTAGTGTGTCCACTAACGGCGATTCAAAAAAAATACTGTGGACCACTACCATAATATCAACAAAATCTACCGCCTACTACATGTACAATGTGCGAATTCATTCACAGTCCATGAGTAATAAGACGTCGCTTTGATATTATATTACTAGCTGTAGCTTTTATCATACATAGTACAGACTATCAATCACACCCTTCTAGTGCCAACTATTCCATACGCTTATACTTCTGGGAAGGTGTTGCTGGCTTCTATAATACATATGACAGATATCCCGCTTGCAGCAATTAACTGCCATACACTATACAGAGATATCTAGTTACGCACACCACTACAACGGTTTTGCTTCCTGCTTCTCCCGCTTATACAACCACAAAGAATTCACTGTCCACCGGTTTTTAACAATGATTCGCACAATCACTTGGAACTCTCCAGTTTCCACTATAAACATACTCTGACTGAAACCTGGAATTTACTGGTCTCCAATGTAAGTTCTACCAAAGTTCTCCTTGTCTATACGCCGACTTACACAGTTACAACTGCGGGGCACTGCCAGTCCATGCTTGCACTATCACTAGATGCTCTTCAAGCAGTTATGGCATTTGTAGCTTCGGATTTTCACAGTTAGCCCTTAAGTATTATTCTCCGTAGATCGATTAGTGAAATTTAATTGCGGTTGAAGCACAGAATTGGTTTGTGTTCCTTTGATCTTAGAAACCCCCACCTGAATAACAGTCATTAATCAACCATTCGCGTCACATCGCTGGGAGTAGGCTAAGGCTAAGGTCACTGTGAGAGAGAATGAAGCGAAAATATAGTTTCCTAAGCTAAAGACCACCAATTTTAATCAGACTACGTATCGCCCGTGGGGTTTAGGGCGGATTTTAATATTAGGTTAAGCCTCAAATTCTAGATATATAGATTCTAGAGACAGGGCCCTGTTTGCGATGGACGATCTTCTAAACTACAACATACAATTTAGTGTTGTTTGTTGGATTTGGTCTCGCCCAACACATTCCATATAAGTACTAGTTCGCATCACCAAAATTCTAGCCTACATTTAGAACTCCTTTGCGAATGGCAGGTCCGAAGTCGAAAATTTTAATCATGTAGGCGGGCTCCGAGAATATTTTCCCTGCGCAAACGAAATGAGACATCATGCTAAAATCCTCGGCTTCGGTCTGTCAATCAATTCGGCTCGTGCGGACTTCATTTATCTAATCTAAGGAGTAAAGTCGAGCCGAATAATGGAAGCTCATGAAAAACCTCAGCCGGACAGGCGGGATAAGTGAATGGAAACATTTATAAGATAACTCCGGTGGCAAGGATAGAACTTGCGATTTCGACTGTGTAAATTGGAAGCCACAGTTAAGCTAATTTGCTGTCGGCCTGGGGCTAATGTTCCGCTAAAGCGCTTTAAGGTTCTTTGATAGCTTCGTAGAGTCTTAGAGCTGGATGTCACTTCACATGACGGCATACAGCCGGAAAAATACAGTGGCTCGGAGTTACTGTTAAAAAAAATGCTCTATTGGCTTTTGGTTTGATAAGGTTAAGGTCCAGCCCCCAACCCACCGCTCCGGCCAGGCCAGCTCATGCAAGGTCCGGAAGCAGAGGAAAGAAGAGGTACAAAATTAATTACGCATTGGACTGGGGAAAGAGCTTGGCTGCAACGTTACACGTACAAATCTAGCCTTTCTCCTAGAATTGTCCTTGCTTAACCGAAGGTCCTTCTCGATAGATCATTCTATGCAGAACACACCACTTTGTACCTGACAGAACTGCATCAAATCCCTGCATTAGCCCGATTTCCCTGCTTAACGCGTAAAATTTAAGCTTGATGTCCGCTCTTGATCCGAGTTCCCACAGCGGCACCCTCGGGACGTTAGACCTTTGGGGCTATTGAATGCGCACGAGAAGGCGGGCATGGTTATGAACGATGGCGGCATCGGTAGTACTACCAATTCTTACACCCAAGGACTCTCCAAGAAGTCAGATAAAATTTTTCTTCAGAGCTTCTCCATTCAACAACTTACCAAGCCATAGAGCTAGAGTGTAAGGCCTGTCCAGATACTATTGAAGCATCAAACATTTCTACCATGAGGTCCAGTATAAATACCCTCTTCTTCCACCGCTCAAATTGTTATCATCCAGCATCAATCAAAACATCCCAATAGCGATATATATAAAGCTTAGTGCTAAAAATCGTAGCAATACTTATATTTCATTAATATATATTAATTATCAAAATGCCTGCCGTTCCAACTGCCAGCAATTCTACCCCAACTCCGGTTCTCCAGAGCGGGAAATACCAAATCATCAGCGCAGCTAATGAGCGCCTCTTCCTCTCTCGATCCCCAGTTGAGGACCGATCTCTGCTCCCCAAGGCCGTTCTCACCCTACCACCTGGTGTTACGCTCACCCAAGTAAGATCAAAACTTAACCCTCCACAGACATAAATATATCGCGTACTAACAAGACATTTCCTACAGTGGGAAGTTATCAGGAACGCTGATGGAACATATACTTTGAAGAACGGCAACGCCGCTGTTGTCTCAATCAAGGGTCAGCTCTTTGCTCAATTGCAGGAGCAGCAGCCAAAGATCGATACTCGCTGGAAGATCACATCCGTCTTCTGGCAGGGACAAGATCAGTACATGTAAGCGCATTCACCATAACAAACTGCTTACGAAAACTTGTCTGGAAGGATTGAAGCTAACAGTATGGATTATAATATAGCATCGAAAAAGTTGACCGAAGTGAAGGATGGAACCTTCGCATGAGCGACGATGGTGCATACCCAATTCCATTTGTTCAGGTAAGCGGGAGATTCGATTCTATAAATTCATAGTTATAAGGGGATCAAGCAATCGCTAACATTAAGCTGTCTAGCCCAACATTTCCGCTTTGGTTTCGACCCGTTCGCTCCCACCACAATACACTTCCAACGAGCGATTTATTTTCAAGAGGGTTTAGAGGGTGGATTTGGAGAGCCGAAGATTCGAGTGTCGATACAAAAGTTATTTTATTTTATTGCTGTGGCGTAAAAAAGTCAACAAAGTAGAGAGGACTGGTCTCGTAAGGGAGGACCTGTAATTGTATAATAGAGATCAATATTGTGATGGCCTAATTAAAATAGCGTACCTCTCATATATTACCAAGAAGTTAGACGCGACGCGATGTAATAATCACCTACGTGCCTTGAATCTTCTCTACGCAAACGGAAAACCTAAAATCCGTAGGGATCCACCCAGGCTCGGCATTTTCATGCTACTTTGTTCATAATCTTGTCAAGATGAGCCCGAGTTGTTTGATTTGATTAGGGCTGAAGTTTTGATTCGTGTTCATTGCTGATAAGAGAATTGCTTTGGCTAGGCGCTTCACCGAGGAGCCAAGTTGTTCTGTGGCGCCATTTCAAAGAGTCTAGTGGCCTTCGAGCATGGGATTCTAAATTACTGATCCAAATTTGTGATCGCTTTAGAAACCCCCAATTTGATTGGTATCAAGAAATTTTTTGAGGCAAAAAAATATTTGATGGATCGAGCTGTGTTCGATTCATCAAAAGGGATACAATATAATTGTGATGCATATGGTCAGCTGCCGCACTGATAAATATGCTCAAGTTTGCCATTGGATATTTTAGTCAAAACGGCCATGCCTCAAAATCACAGCGCGACAGCACATTAAGAAATCATATGGAAAGGCGAATAGTAGGACGAATGCTAAGATGAGCTTACAGATCTCCAAGATGGCGTGCATGGTGGCTGTCAATTTCGTCCAACACGGCTCTCGATGTCACACCGGCTTCCAACACCTTATCATCAGCTCGCACACAGGAGAATGCAAGCCAGGGCTTGGTCATGTGCACATCCGCCCAAGCACTCAAGAATGTTATTCTTTCACCAGATTTTGTATGATCATGCTAGGGCTGCCTAATTCTGACTGTCCCCCCCACGCGCTCGAACCCAAGAGTTCTTATCGGCTAACGGGGTTGGGAACAAGAATCACTTCTCTCGCATTGTCGTACCATGCGGATCCGCTCCTCTGGTACACAACAACGGAAGCAGCATCGGAGTAAGATTAATACTGCCATGTGGGAATAATCTTAAGAAGAAAAAACCGGCCCGTTAATTTGAGGCATTTAGGTTGGCGTGATTGACAGAGCTGGTCTCGATTTACCGAAATCGATGCCACAGAACCCGGCATTCTAATGGCACCCCAATCTCTCAAACTAACCTAAGGGATCCGGGATACGAAGTGCGCGATTCGAGGCTTCGGAGCCTCAACAAGGTTTTAGTGATGTGAAGCCCAAATGCATGAATTTGCTGGCAGTGCATAAAAGCTCCGAATGCGACTGGGATCAGAACTTGGAAACTAGAGAGATTTTCGTAATCAATCCGGAGTTGAAGTCTGACAGAACGGACAAAACCGTATGGAGTCCTTTTTGCTAAAGTGACGAGTGGGGATTCGTGATTCTACGGTTTATCTACAGGGTATAAGGATAACAGCGAATGTTGCGTGGCGGGTCTTATTCGCTTAGCCCAGCTATGCCATCGTGTGATGGTGGAGCAAAACGTCGACGAGGATGGCTTCAAAGGATGAAGAATGCGGGAATGGTGCTGGGACCCCACTACCGCGACTTACTTTTTTTTTTGTTCTTTTTGTTCTGTGTAATGTTTCGCGAAATCAATTCAGCCCCAAGCAATGGCACTAAATTGCACGGACTAGGATCCTCCATCTCTCAGGAACCCGCTTCAAGTCTAGACCAATCCCGATAGGGCAAGATAAGCAAAAGGATTGAATGTTTTTCTATCGAAATGTCGTTTCTATATGCGATCTGGTTGGGTAAGGTGCCCCAGGCTTCCAGATGTGCATGTGCAAGGAGTGATTGTGACGGATCGTGCTGGAACGAGCGAAGGAGTGCCGCTGCGGTGACATGATCTTATAGCAAGGGCCAGCGCTTTGCTTTCTTCCATTATCTGAAAGCCGAACCATAAGCCGGGGGTCTCGATGTTGTAAACCAACATCAATACCTAGATAACTGGTGAAGCTCTTTGCTGATAGCGAGCACGAAAGGCTTAATTGGTTTAGCGCGGCTACAGAGGTACACGAAGCCACTTTTTTATTTATTTATTTATTTATATTATTATTATTATTATTATTATTTTTTTTGAGTACGGTAAACTCCTTTTTCTCGAGGTTGGGAAAAAAAATCCTAAGCCTTCGCTCTCGACAATCCCTGCGGGCTCTGCTCTTCCGATAGCCTTGCGTGTTTTCCTTTTTTCCCTTGCAGGTTAATTATGCAAGCCAAGCTCTTACCACTCACGGCGATGTTACTTTGGCACGAAAGTACCATTTCGCGACGGAGAAAATCCATCTGCAGTCGAAGCTGTACCTGATTTTGATCAATGAGGTTTGCAGCTAGCTTTCTGACCGCGGCCAGATTTTGACTCCCTATTTAACCCTATTCTGGCCTGCAATCCCAATTAATTTCCTGGAGGCTGAATGTTCAACTTCTCTTCGTCGTCCCACGCCCCGTTCTATTTCCGGTTATCCCGGCTGCCACCTGCGTCTCAGCTCGAACCCCAGTTCGTAGCTTGGTCGGCTGGGTCGGGCGATCTTTATTAACTCTCACGATTGCTTCTTATTAATATGGATCTTAAGACCCAGGCCCAAGGTCTCTTATATTTTCCTCGTTCTATATAGCAGACCTGTCATCCTCGCCCCCCATTACCGGTTTTCCTTCTGCTTGGTTGATCTTATTTAATTGCGAGAGCATCTATTCTCTCGATCCTCCGGTCTTTGACAACCATTCCCTTATCAGGATCGCTCAATCGGACCGTTGAATTCAAAAGCAACGCGATAGAGTACTAGAGTACTACGTAAGGCTCGGGAATTCGGCTAAATCCATCAGCTGCAGCAGCAGAAACAGCCATTACAATGGCCACCGAAGCGCAGCGCTCGCTTTCCTTCGTCCGATTACCTCGCGCATATATCAGACTAGACGATGACGCCTTCGCAAAGCAATTTCTCGGATTGTTCAGAAACTCAACCGAAGCTGGACGTCTAGCAGAACCTTTACTACCTGATCAAGAGGTAACAGTCGCACAGTATGTTCGACAACACTTGTCCTATACGGTGTACCTGCTGTCGTTAGGGTACGAGGAGAGGTATGGTGATCCCAAACCCTTTGCATCTACGGATGTTGAATGAATCGGTTGAAGCTCACGTCCTGTGACATTTGGTAGCCCCAATCTCGGATACATTGTCATTCCGGTTGCCCGTCACCTTATGACGGATCAATACCTACGCGGCAACTACAACCGTCTTGAACAAGTTCCAAACTTCCCTAAGGGCCTTGTTTCTAGGCTCGAGCAATTGGATCGCGAAACTTGGTTTTCAGAACCTCTCCTCGGATCTCATCTAGTTTTCGACCACCAACAGTCCAACGGCCAGGAAGTTCCGCCGCCGGTTAGCCTAGTATCAGCGTTGGGTCACGCCACTGGAGATCGGGAACGGGTTGACCTCGCCAAGATTTCCACCAATGATGCCCCACTGTCCGGTCAAACACACGCGAGACTGCAAATCGACTCATCTACGCATCTCGTTCCTGGAAGCAAATACTTTCGAAGACTTGAAATACTTCGACTTCTCGCCCGGAGTATGCTAAGTGTTGAAGAAGGGGTGCAAAGCGGTCCATTGAAGCAACACTTCTCGCTCCCAGCTTACACGTACACCCACCAAGAAAAGAGTTTCTTACTATTGTCTCCCGAAATTGTCGCAGACTCTAATCCAGAGGACTCAACCCATCATGTCTGCACTCTTGCTCAATTCATTGCCTGTCGCCCCGACTGGTGGATTGCTCTGTCTAAAGAAGAGAAGAAAACTCGAATATTCGCGTGGATGACATGTTTGGCTGCCACGGTGCAGTTTTTCCACTCCTTAAAAATAACTCATGGAGATATTCAAACAAAGAGGATATATCTTGTCAAGAACGGGAAGGATGTCCACATATTCCTAGAAGGTTGGCACCAATCGCACCTCGACCCTCGGATAATTGAATTCTCCAAGAAACGGCCTGGGCTCAAGAGTAACAAGAGTTTCGGATACGGGATGCCTGATCCGATAGTGGGACAGGAAAGTCGACCACCATCGAGATCAAAGGCAGCGGCCCCAGATCTCTCAACCGCTGAGGTGTCACGGCTTTATGACGTTAAATCCCTAGGTGAAGTGCTCGCGGATCTATTGCTCGTTCTTCTCGGGTTTACCAAGGATAGCCTGAGTCGCCAGAGAAAGGAAAGACTCGAATGGCTCAAAGACATGAAAACACGCGAGGGTAATAGCAGCTGGAACCCAAATTTTTACCCGAAAGCCAATACGTCGGTCAACTCCGAAACTTCGGCCTCATCGGTTGCGTCTGAGATGATCGAAATAAACATCCCACGACCTGGAACTGAACATTCTGTTGCAAACGGTTCGCCAAAACCAAAGGGTTTAGAGCCACCTGAAAAGTCAAAGAACGGAGCTCCAAAGGATGCACCGAGCCGACCCGGTAGTTTATTCGGCGGGATGTTTTCTAAATCAAAGGAGGTCCCTAAGATCGTGGAGCCCGAACCCCCAAAAGCCAATAAATCTAGGATGTCATACGGAATCGTTGGCAAAATGGCCTCTATGAGTTCGGGCCCTAGCCCGCCACCCCCAACTTGGTGGCTTGATGAGTTGAAGCTCATGTACCCACCATTCCAAGGGGTTACTGATAATGTATCCTGGAACAAGCATTGCGATTTGATCGGAAACCACCTACTGCCTTTAATCTCCGCTATGTCTGTGTCGGAAGCGATTCTTAGACCGAGAGCAGATGCGGTGTGGAAGGATCTGACTCGAATCGTGAACGTCTTCTTCAAGGGTACTAAGTTGTGTTGCTCTGCGCACGACGAGCAACTCAAGGACGCTCGGGAAACTCTGAAGGATAATATCCTGGACGATATCTACCGACGAGGTATTGCAGATGAAGAGGAAGAAGTCTGGGAAGGCGTGGCCTGGGATGGCCCAGAAATGTTTGGACCCAAGCGAATCGGTAGGAGAGGCGAGGGTGCCTTGGGAGAGTGCTTGTTTGATTAAAACTTCAAGCGCAAGATAAGACTCTCTTACGCCACAAGCCAAGCCGGCGCTAATGTATGGCTTGATCTCGTTTCCTCAACGCTGGATATTTTCGATGGGATTTTGCGGATTTCGCAATGATTTTTGGCTTCAACCGCCTCAGGCAAGTACAACTATACACTCATCTTTACCAATGAGTGGTCTCTCTAGAATCATTTTATTTACTTTGTAATATTCTTGAAATTACCTGTTCATATTTCTCATAGTCTTTCCTTTGTTAGCGGGTTTTGTTAGCTCTGCAATTTTCATGCCACATATGATTTCTCTTTTCTTGGTTCTTGGGTTTACAATTTGGAAAAAAATTGGTTTACAGAGTATTTGGAGGAACGTTATCGCTTGTTTCAAGTTTCTGGGTTTTTAAAATCCCGCTCCGTTTTTTTTCGGGAATATATTTATATATAGAATCTCAGGCTAGGTTTATCATGAATTTATCTGGGATGTATATGCATCCGTCCAAGGAGATTCCCTGATAGCGTTGCATTTGCTAAGCATCGGCCAGCTTGATTCCACCATGTTATGATGTTGTTGAGACGCTAGTGCCACAAATTTGCGAAGCCCTCGAGTCGAGCTCTGACATAATAAATGGGGCGAAACCGCTTTGGTGTCTACTCTTTCGGCTTCGATATCTGCCCCTTAGACTTGATGCAGATTGGACTAGCCCCCGCGCTAGTGCTCATTACATCTTTCAAAACTCCAGATTTTGATGGAATTTTTGGTTGGGCTTTTTGACTAAAACGCTACGCCATGAATGTGTTCCTCTTCACGAGAGGATTTTGTTTCCTTGTCTATGGTCTGCGCGTCCTGTTGCCTCGCTAGTTCATAGGCATCCGATACTAGCTTTTCGAAAACACCTTCCATTACCTGGTCGTTTGGGTCGCGCCGGACCTGAAGACGTACGGGTCAATTCAATTCTCGTAAAATAAATAATATAAGTTCAACACTCACCTCTGAGAAAACCTCGCCAATGATCATTAGAGACCTGGCTCGTTGATGTCGGAGCGCAACGGATGTGCCTTCGTCATACAATACGAGATTACATGCCTCTCTGACCAACAATAGCCAATCAGCCAGGGGACTCCTACCCGCCTACCGACCCGGTTTGCGTCTAGCCCGATAGAGATGTACTTACTTCAGGATACCCATGAGATCCTTTCTCACTAAACTCCAACAAGACAACAACATCTTTCCTGAAGCTATCGTTTCTATTCGCTTCTGTTCTTCAGGGCCTCTTCCCTGTCTAATTCTATCGGCCTCTGCAGCGTCTACGCCCTGTAACCTGGCTTCTCGAATAGCCTTCTGAGCGTCAAGCAAACCCCATACCGTTTTCGCAGTGTCTTTAGCTGTTATATATTTTTCGTGGGGGTAATAATATGCCGCGCTCAAGCCACCTATCGAACGGTACCAGCCGTATTCTGTGGCTTTCGCAAAGTAGATTTCACCAATTGCGTTGAGGATATAAACCCCAAAGGACTCGAGTTTAAGATGTTCTGCTTCTTTCTATATTTGAATACGTGGAGCATTAGAAGACCCGTCGTGTCTCATGATAGATTAGAATTCATACAAGTTTCTTACTTTTAAGATATCTCGTAAGATATTCTCTTGATTCACTCCGGCAAGGAAACCGTCAAGTTTCTCTACTAGCTTACTCGTAACATCAATTATTCGCAGTTGACGTTTCGTCCTCATCGCTTCATGGAACTGTTCGATTTTAGCTTGCTTCATCTGTTCTATCTCGAGCCTCCGTTTTTGATGATCAATATTGTCGCAAGACTCGGTTGTGCCTAGAATAGATCAGCTGTTGGTTATCAAACGTAGCAGATTATTTGCGAAACACGTTATTGGCGTACTACTATCAGTTATAAGATTTGGTGAAGTTATAGTCCTTGAATAGCTCTCTGGGTCACTCGTATCGTCTCGGTGTAGCTCGGATAGCGTCAAAATATCTTGGAGAATCGTATTTTCTCCTACCCTGTGTTTAGTAAACCCAGCCAGAGTGAGTTATGGTTTTCCGACGGCAATTAAATGTTGCTTGCATCAAAAAGTATATACAACAACTTGCAACCTAATGATGAAGTTAAATTAAAGAAGTAATGCCAGTGGTTCTTACCAAGGTTGAAAAGATTGACCGGAAAATATCTTTCCAAACAACTTCCCTGCTTCCTCTATGATGGGATCAGAAGAGTTAACGACTAAGTCTACACAGATTGAAAGCCAAGCGCAACGATTTAATCAAGGGACTTCGGATGGCATTCTTACCTACATCTACTTTCTCCACACCGTTTCGCCCCAACTTGTCATACTGCGCTCTGAGTTCAACATCCCCTAAGATCTTGTACGCCTCCGATATCTGAATTCACAAATACAAATGCGAACGTTGGAATTTCGAGTCAGTAACACAGTCTTGTATAACGATTAGTCCGGAAAGAAAGTTACAGATCAGTTTCGTATTGCAAACATGTAATTAGATGGAAACCAATTGGTCGGATTTGATGGCTTAGACTCTGATAAAACGCACCTCCAAGAACTTTGAGTGTGCACTCTCGTCCCCTATATTTTTGTCCGGGTGGTTTATAAAGGCGAGTCTTCGGTATGCCTTCTTCACGTCTATATCTGTAGCGTTCGTATGAATTTGGAGTATGTCGTAGTAATAGGTATCCATGATTTTTAGAGGATAGTGTGCTCAAAGCACACGAAAAGCGAGAAAAAAGAGATCTCAATGTCGGTTGGATATGGGATTGAAGCTATCAGAGATAAACTACTAGCGGCATTCCATATTCAGCCAACTTTGAGGTTTTTTTTTTTAGTTTAAAGGATGAGAGTATGTGTGACAAGACGGGCTTAAAGTGAAGGATTTTTGTAATCTGCCAAAACTAAAATTACCGGGTTTAGTTCAGCAACAATGACAGCAAGGCTGTTACTCGCAGTTGACCCCTCATCAATAGGATTATACTGAGTATGCAAAATCCCAACATTCGCTCTCTCTCTCTCTCTCTCTCTCCCCTCTTTTAACTAAACACAGGATCGTTTGGACAAATTTGGTTGGAGAAACAAGGGTGTCGATTGAATCATTGCGGATTCGAAAAGACCAACTGACATCTTTCTCTTCTTCTTCAAGGGTGCTGCAAGCCAGAAAATTAAATCCAGCCTGGATATTTCTTTATTCCAGTTCTTCTTGAAGTCGGTAGACACGGGATATTGAGGCTGCACCAACATCCCCACTCAAGCACTCGTCTCGACATATCCGGAGCCCCAGTCTTTCGACCAAATCTGGAAACAGAACTTTTTGGAATGATTCTATTCGCCGGGTATCACGTCAAACCTGCAACGCAAAGCAGCCCGTATCTGCGTATATGCAGGATCTCCACACTAGCCCACACTTAAACCTACGAGGCTACAGAAAGCTGCCAGGATGTTCAGAAACCGAAAACAACAATATGTTCTAAATACCTCCCCATAATGCAAGGAAGTGGACCGAACGACACCCAAACTGGCGACTTAAATGTCCCGATTCATCCACGCGCCTCTTTCATTGGATATTTTCTGTCCATGATCTGCTTTATAATTAAGGTCGTAAACATCCGTAGTCTATCGCTTAAGGGAATCGGCATACGGTATCCAGTTTCCGAAACGTTACACAGAGGCCCCTTCCCTTACATATCTCTCTTGATCCCCGTGGTTGCCTAATGCTGTTTGGAGACGCTAACGCAATTTCAGAGTGTGCACTTGCTTTGCTAGTCTACATTAATATATTAATATTACCAAGCTCCTGCGAGTATTCCGTTTTATAAATATACAAGGTGTTCCTGGCGACCCTATTGAGAAAGCTACTACATTATTTTTTCTTGTCGCATGTCGCGCCAATCATAAGCTACGGATATCCGGATACCCACGAGACAATTTATAAAGCCTCTCACTTTTCTTCTTCTTGTGCATTAGAGTACATTTCGTTTGAAGATTGCAGTTATGGAATCGCTTTTCCTACTCCAACATGGTGTTAATTCTGATCACGATTCATTGGACGATAATAAAAGTGAGTCGAACACTAAAGAAGAAGAGGAGAATCTCCATATTATATATCCTGCATATAATTTGAAAGGGGGAGCAGCCAAGCTAGGGCGCTGGCATGTTTTCAGTCCCAGGTCACGGTGCTAATCGTTTATAGGTTCAATCACAACAACGGTGACAAGCAACGACGACGCACCTGACCCTCCAATAATGACCCTGGAGGATTTAGAAAAGGAGCTGGCCGGAAAGCCATTAAGTCTTCCTACTAGGGGTGCTATGAGCGGCAGTTTCAACAGTATTTTGGAGAACATGGAAAACTTGTCGACGCAAGCACATATCCTGAAGACTGTTGCTCCATTCTTCCCTACCGATACCGAGAAAGGTATGGCAGTATTGACATCCTTTGTGCACGGAATCATCAACAACTGGAGCAAAATCAAAGACGTATTGATCAAGAGTGGGGTCGATGCTCTTATGGAGACCATTGACAAAGCTTGGCAGTCATTTACAAATTTGAAAACGCAGTTCTGGGACTGGCTCTCCAGTCACTGGGAAATGGTTCTTGAAACAGCTTTAACGGCTGTTGGTGGTGCGCTTGGTGGTATTGGTGGTACTATAGCGGGTTTACACATCGCTGCTGGCGTTCGCCTGGGTGCAGCAGCTGCAATGGGTGGACCGCTTGCACTTGGGGTAGCATTAATAGGCACTGTGATTGGAACTGAGTTTGGCGGTGAGATAGGTGGACTTGTCGGAAAGGCCATTACGAATAATTTCAAGAAATAATTTCATGGTAACATCACCATATATATCCGTTAACTAAAATCCCAAGTGTAATATTCCAGAACTCACCTATTATAACATTAGTATTGATAAGGCTTAAGCTGCTAATATTTGATCTGACCTGCAGATAAAAACGGACAGTGTTGAGCCCTTTATAAGAATTATTTGAATGGTGTCGAATTATACCCTTGCTGAGTTAATAACGTTTATGCTATCCCCTCTAATTTGCTTTTGTGCCTGGCCATTGTTATCATGTCCAATATAACATACCCATCCAATTTATAAATCGCAATTACAGATACTCGAATCGAGGTTCCAAAGCTAAGTAGAACGTTCAACCTGCTCGGGATTCGCTGATAGCTACGTGTTCTGCATATGTGCGTACTCGTATATATGTATGGGGAACATTTACAATCATTTCGAATGTGACAAGGAGTATTCGCTCATTATAAATCCTCGCTTACGCTCGTAGCACATGCGATATCATATTAAGTTTGTGATGCAGATTTATGCAGATGCTTAGCTTTGTCCAGGTTTCAGTCCGGTTGTCAAAAATAAGACAGCATCCGATGCTCCGAGGTCGACCGAATATCTCCAAATAATTGGCCCAGGAGTTATCCGGGCACCCGGTTTCGAACGTTTCTGGCAAACTGCGCACACACAAACAATGGAACAACCCGTCGACCCAAGCGGATGTCGAACAAGGCTGACAGAATCCCCACCGTGGAGTTGCCCGCTTATCGATAGAAGCGGCACAAGGTTGGTGCGGGTGACTCAAAGATTTTGCGACAAACAGCTGACCCTTTCACTACGCCTACCCAACGAACCAAAGTTGGCTAGTTGCAGGCGCAGACGAGCATTCAACATGCGGGCAGGATTTTGCGAGCTTACGCCCACTGTCTCTGAGGTTAGCATCGTCTCTTCGCGGGCGTCAAAAAAAAGATCAATCATGAGTCACTGAAAAGAAACAGGTCGTATTCAGTTAGTAATGCCTGATCCTGCGTCCTGCGCCTGGTAGGGTTGAATTAAGCATTTGCAGGAAGCGAAACATTTGTGTTCAAGATTGCCTGAGAGCCCGAAGGTTGCTAAAGGCCGTAGGTTCGACATTCTCACCAATCAGGGTTTGTATGCTGACATGGGCAAGCTAATTTGGTCGAACGCATTTCCTCGCACCGCGCAGATGCAGTAACTATTGCGAGCCCAAGACTCGACTCACCACCAACTACTTCGGCTTCCCCGCAGTTCGGACCTGGTTCGCTGAACCCATGCCCAGCGTGCGTGAGATCCTGCTTATGGGGTTAAAAAAAGGATGCATCAATTCTTTTTTGCGAACACGGGCATATATGTTTGAGATTGCAAAAAAACTCATAACTCCAAACTAATTTCTTTTGGAAAACCCTTTCGAGATTTCTCAGTCTAGCGAGTTGACGTCAATGCAGTCGTTCTCGAAGAGCTGAGGCTTCGCATCTGTCTGATCCTTGGTTAGCCCTCCTACTTGAGTCAGCAGCCACCGCCGCTCATGTTCCCAGCCCGATTTGACATAGCTCTGAATCCATTATCGGATTTCAGAGCTCTATAAATTGGAGATGCATTTCTCCCGACGATCGTGCATCGAAGCTAAGACATTAACAGTACCGCACCTCGTTAAACGCCTGGCTACGTAACCACACGACCAGTCAACAGAAGCCGCTTACTTATATAACAGGGCGAGGCGTCGAGATTGCTCAACTGCATTTTCTTCGAGTTTCCCAAACACCATCTCGCCGCCGCCTTGATCGATTTTATCTTTTTCCCTTTCTCGCGGTATTTTGATACTGCGATACACCTTTCGTTTTTCCTTTCGCATATAGATTTTTTTTGTTTAAGAACTAGTCCTAGATCTCAAGCTCTTTCTTTACGGATTTTGATACCCCCAGCGATCCTGTTGTAATATCTTTCCTCTCTTCAACTGCTGTCAGCCTGCGGGGTTTCGCAGACAAATCTCGAAGGCAACGCGGCAACACATTCGGAGTCGCGATATCGCAATTTCGCACGTAAAATTTAAAGGCACCTGTTGGATCGAGGATAATATACTTCAAGTTTCTATCCTGGTATCGACGGCAATATCCTTGCTGTCTGTTACTAACGACCAGCGGAGCTTGGACAGAAAAAATGGACGCTATATCAGCGGTCCTTCCGGGACTAGCGTCTGCGACGGGGGGTTCGAGTAGCGGGTTTCCCGGAGGTCAGTTCATTGGTAGTATAATGGCGGATGTCGGTTTGGATCCGTCAGTTCTAGGTTAGTTAAATTATACCCAAAGCTTTTGATTAAGCAAGTTTGAATATTTTTGGCTGATATGAATATTTATAACAGTTAAAATTGGTGTTACAATAACTATTGTTGCCTCTGTTTTTGGGTTTCTAAGCAACGCTTGGGAGGGAATAACACAGATGTCCAAGTTCTTGTAAGTTTTATTGATATCTGAGACCGTAAAATTGCATATAAAGTCTGAATTGGGACTAATTGCATCACTGTAGCTCGGACAATCTCGTATCATCCGCCACTATCCGTTCAACCGACGAGGCATACGTCTACGTAATGAGATGGCTATATTCCCACCAGATCTCTACGGATTCGCGATTATTCGGCGTTACTTGTCGGAAAAACCAGTTGAATCCAAATTATCGACAGCATACTCGTTGGTATGGTCAAGAGCCTTCTGATGATGCCGAAACTGACGGTATCAATGTTATGGTAAGCAGTCCAAGCTCCAAAAATCTAGCTTTATTCAAAGCTAACATACCCCTAGGAGGACGAGCTAGGTCCAAAATTAAAATATACCGCGGCGCCAGGATTTTATCACTTCTTCTACAAACGGCGGCTTGTTCTCATGCAACGGAAGCTAAAGGATGATTACTACGGATTCGAGGAGCCAGATGTCGACCTTACCCTTTTCACCTTTGGTCGTTCTCCACTTACCCTCCGTAATCTATTAGAAGAGGCTAGACTTGAATATCTCATGGAACAGCGATCTAGCACTTTGATCCACACTACTGTCGCAACGTATCCTCCAACGTGGTCTTTGGGCCACGCTCGACCATCACGAAAGCTTGATTCTGTCATCATGAAAGAAACCGACAAGGATAAGCTTCTAAAGGATATGAAGGAATATCTCGCCCCTGGTGCCAAGAAATGGTACCACAAGCACGGCCTCCCGTATCGACGAGGATATCTCTTCTATGGCTTCCCCGGTGCTGGTAAAACGTCGCTCACGTTGGCTTTGGCTAGTGAACTCAGCCTTCCGATCTATTGTTTATCCCTTGCATCGAGTACCATGGCAGACGATGTTCTCCTTGGCCTGTTCGCAACCCTTCCAAAGAAGTGTATCATATTGCTAGAGGATATAGATAGTGCCGGTATCGATCGTCAATCTTTCGGTAGCACTGGGCTCTATACTGCTATTGCTAATAAGAATGAGGAGGAAGACGACGAGGAAGAGGAAGAAGAAGTTAGAAAGCGGGAAGAGAAGAAGAAACTCGCTGCCCTAAAACAAGGCAGTACCGTCAGTTTATCCGGTCTCCTCAATGCCATCGATGGTATTTCTAGCCACGAAGGTAGAATTTTGATCATGACCACGAATTATCGCGAGCTCTTAGATAAGGCGCTCATCCGACCAGGCAGGGTCGATATGGAGGTGAAGTTTGGAAATGCGGATATTGAAATCCTCGAGGGGCTTTTCAAGTCTGTCTATGCCGATGAAGAAGACCTCCCGGGTTTTATCCGGTCGAAAGAGAAGCTGTCCAAGCAGGAACGGAACAAGTTGCACATCGAGAAGCTCGAAAAATTGGCTCATGAATTTGGTTCCAGGGTCCCTTCAGACAAGTTTACGCCTGCGGAGGTCCAAGGATATCTGCTGAGCCATAAGTCTGATCCTGAAGACGCGTTGGATAGTCTAGATGACTGGCTCAAGTCTAAGCTTCAAGAGATTGATCTCCTACAGCAATCCGAGCAGAAGGCCAAAGAAAGACTTGACCGGGCCACGGAGAGGAAGATCAGGTCATTGCAGAAGAAGAAGCGTGATAGAATTAAGTCCGAGAGAGAGGAAGAAGAGAAGGAGGAGCAGGAAAAGAAGGATAAGGAGAAGAAGGAGAAGGAGGAAAAGGAGGAAAAGGAGAAAGCGGAAAAGGAAAAGAAAGAGAAAGAAGAGAAGGAGAAAAACCCTGACCAGAATAAAGAGAAGGAAGCCGGTGAAAAAAAGCTGACTAATGGTACACATGAAGTAACAGAGAAAACTATCTCTTCACAAAAGCAAGTTAACGGGATTGTGGATCTTGTGTCCTAGAAATATCTTCTCCATCGACAGTAAATTAATGTACTCACCGACACTGCATATTCTTTCGCTTTTCTTCACCCTCCGACTTGGCACTTTGCCGCTCTACTTAAAAACTCAGGCGCATGCATATTTCATCATTTGGCGTTTTCCCTGACATGATTATACACGATTTTCACACCACTTTCAATCCAATATATTTTGGTTCTGCCACCCCGTGTTTTTAAATCCCTCGTGTTCTCTCATGTTTTCCTCACATGCATGCATCTTGGAGAGTTTTGGCGTTATAATGAAAATAGAAGCATCATGTAACTCGCACCATAGTAAATAGAAATACAAGCACTAAGCTTCGGACTAATCACAATGCAGAGTCATATTAGAATTCTATCGGTATGGATATACTAAGGGCTTCCCAGACCGGAAAAACCACATCATCGGAGCTCGGGCCAACTGGACCCCTCTAGCCTCAATGGGCATACCAACTGGCCAATGCGGAGCACCCATGATCAGAATGTCCGCGCGCGCACTCTAGCTGGCTGAGCTATAAGGTTTGTAACCGGAATCGCCTAATAAGAAATAGGTTGGCTCTCGATCATCTGGTGCGTAGACAAGAATCTTCCACGGGACTTTGCTTAGGATCTTAGGTAAGAGTTATCGATATCGTATCGGAAGTATATCGCGGCGGCTATACATGGGAGAAAGGGTATATCAGGAACCATTAAAGCGCTCATCTTAGTACCACAAGGCTGGAGATATTCTCAAGCCAGCCATGTTGACGCCAAGCGCGCAAACAAACACGGCAGCTCCACAAACCCTGCAGAATCATGTGTTCGAGACTCAGGACGATACCAAGAACTGCCCTCAGCTGCAAACGACCATGATATGTATGCATCTCTCCCGAATCAGGTGCGCTTTTGGATCGTGAGAAGTCCCCAACGGCTATGGTTCTGCTTTTTCTTAACGTCAGAAGCTTGAGCTTCAACATAATCATCACGTTTCTCCTTCCTGTGGTTTTAACTCTCATCAGGTTCGCTAGTTACAACATACCGTTTTCGGGTATCTTACAATGTGCTGACATGAACTCAACAAATGATTTAGCTAGGGTAGACACATGCACGTTCCACCCTGGTGCCACTGTTATCAGACTAATGTGGATCCATAAGGCTGATGATGTAGGTTCTTAAATGGGGATGGCTCAGACCTCACTCTATGAAGTGTGGCAGAAGCTTCGACCCCCTGGCAATATTCCTCGCAATATAGAACGATTGTAGGTGCATTGTTTCTTCGGCTATAATAACGCCTTGAAAAAAATTTCAGCGTTTATTTATACTCCCAGACTGTTCGTCTCGATTGAGACATCGTTCGGTAGTCCAGCTGATATATTATAATACAATGGTTGAAATGACGAGTTCAAGTAAGCAGCCACAATACTTAATTATTTGAAAAACAAGCGCCTTGCTCTCGAGCTCTCACGAACCATCTCTGGATCCTTCCAGCATTTGGAAGACGGAATCAAAGCGAGGGAGGTGCATATGCATGACGGCGCGGACGGTAGGTACGTCGCGGACGCGATGAATTAAAGGCTGATGTGCCATGAAAAAAAGCCGTGAGTGGGCTGCTTCCAAGCATGGCTCCTGGATGCTACCAATAGCGATTTCCACCGGCACACCCTTAGATAATTTCCGTGGACTCAAGAGTTCTAGATTTGGCTGTCGTCAGGTTGTGGACGGTTGATACAATTGCGCCGGCATATTCCATACTATGTAGTATGTCGCAGAAAGGCGGAAAGTGGCCAGGAAAGACTACGCGACCTGAGATTTAACTCAGCTTCGAAGGTCGCCGCTACCTTGACGCCCGACGTCATGCATCGGTATCAGCGGACCCCTCCCCGTTTTCGTCACAGTTTGCAGTGGTTGCTGGGATCCCACTTTGGTTTTTGGAGTACCCTTGCATTGTGTTACCCTGCCGTCTGTATTTTGGTACCTGATTTTATTGTATTCTATTTTTCCTGTTGTGCGACAAACGGTTCGGCCAGGCTCTCCTTTAATCCTGTCATTAAACTGCTCACAGAAGCATAGCCAGTCCAGCTGCCGTTGCAGCTCCCATGAGACCCGATCTGACCTGCGGTACTTAAAGCAATAGAAGTTCCTTCCGGTGGTATAGGAAAAGTTTCACCGACCGATATAAATTCATTCAGCACAGTCATTCTCCAAACCTCCATCTTTTCTCTAAGCTTCGTAACGCTGCAGTTAATTCGACATCGTGAGTTCGGATTTGACGTTGTGCTACCCAAATACAGTAAGTGCCTTGTGCGATCCCCCAAAATAGAACCCACGCTCCACAAGCAACGCAAAACTGCCTCCGGTTCCCAACCACAAGCGGACTTACAGACGTCCGTGCTCAAACTGCCGCTGTTCGGTTTTATGCCCTCGTGGTTGGGGAAAGAGAATACCTCAAACACTTCCAGAATTTGCATGCCCGCAGGGCTGCGGCCTGCTTCTATAACCCTCATATTAGCGAAGCATTCCTAAAGCTTTGCCTACCAGTTATGGCATGTGAGGCTCCTCAGCACCTCCAAGAATGCTGATCGGAAGTCACACACCATATACAAGTATGAGGGTGGCGCGATGGGCAAGAAGTTTGTTGTCCGGATTCCACCCCGAAGCTGCTTTTAATTTTTATTTCTAGAAACATGTCAATGCAGTCGTTTCGACAGAGTTGGCTCATGCTTCTTCCCATATTGCTGCGGCTCTAAGAGCTCGAGAAGACACAAGAATGCGATATTGCAGCTTGTTAAAATCGAGTATCACATACCCGCCTTTGCCAATATCGGGTGTATTGAAGATCCAGCCTTTCCAATTTATCGCAGGGCATTATATCTCCAATGGGATGTTCTACCTTACTATCTAGGACTTTTATTACTCTCAACACAGCCCAGAGTATCTCTGAGCTGAGTGGTTGGGTAGGGACTTGATGCATACAGATAGACTTCAGACTGGTTAGCAGATAAGAGTCTCGAACCAAGTAGTCGCTGATGCGTCATGCGCCGTCAGCGGCATAAATTGACCTGCGTTTCCATCGATGCATCTATATTGAAAAGCGTATTCTCTTCATGATATGCTCTCTTTCTACCAAGATGATGGGCCGCAAATTCTTATTTATCATATCTTATCATCATGCTGCGATATCTCCTATCTCCCTACTTATCTTCCTACAATTTTTCATAATACCGCAAATTTTTGCTCTACCCTATCATAATCATCATTCGCGCCACTTGATACATGCCAGAAATGCTCACACATCTCTTACAGTCTCAGCTATTACCGTATCAGATACAATAATAACTATAAATCCAGCTAAATCTTATCCAAGAAATATTACTACAACTTTTGCCCCAAAATACGATACTCCAACAGAATCACCGTACCCAACGGCTAAATCCTCCACCATGACTAGAATTGATTTCGAGGCAGCACCTAGTGCTACAATTGAGAATATCGCGCCTGTCATTCTGTCTTCCCTAGAAGATGGCAACGAATTCCCTCTCGGCGGCATAAACGCCAGTGCAACAACGTTTGTTAGCAGCTCTAGTGCCTCGCCAATATTTGCGGCGGATGCCAATATTGCAGCAGGAGATATTTTCGATCAGCCTATTTCAACAGGGCCTCCATTAGATATATTTAAACGGAGAGGGGACCATATTGTTAATCGGCTCGGTGTCGTTAACATGAATGGTGTCCCTGTCGGAACAAACAAGTTTTGGGGGAATTTAGTATTAGGCAGCGGTAATCTCGGTGTTTTCACTCAACCGTAAGTTAACATTCAGATCGATCGGATTTAGTTTCCCCTTGACAGATTGCTAATGGCACTTTAGATACCAAGTTTGGGTTAATAAAGACCCTTCCGTATGGGGCCTTGCAATCAGCCATATCGATGCGTCTCAAGTGGTCAGTATCGTAGCCTTATTTTAACTTACTTACATTTTGTGCTAATACTTCCATGCAAAGGTTTCTGGTCCGGACCCAAATGCAAATCCAGTCCAATACTACTTCAACCCAATTGGCATAAACTCCTTGACTCTTTCAGCCACCGAGTTCAATGTTTCAACTAGCTCTGTCACGAATGAAAACTTGAAGCCTCACTCAGCTACGGTGACACTTTGGGCCAACAAAGCTCTCTTTCCAAACTCAAAGCGCATGTACTCTCTCCTTGTCCAAGGCATGGGGTTTGTCAGTGGCAGGTATCTCGACCTCACTCCCAAAATCAACTCCGGCGTAACTATCCGTAGTTTCTCTTACGCAGGGACAATTACTGGTAATGGCACTGCACGCCAGAAATGGGCCGTGACGTTAAACGATGGGAAGCAATGGAGAATATATGCTGTGGCTAACAGTGGAACTCGTGAGCTGCAGCTTCAGCTGCTCAATAACAGCGTTATTCAGGCCACCGGCAGCTTTTCTGGTATCATCCAGATTGCGAAGTTGCCAAATACCGCGCTTGAATTCGTGCTTGATCAGACCGCAGGTACTGTGGTGACTGATGCTACCCTCTCAGCCACCGTCTCCGGGGCTTTAGGAACATACAAGTTCACCTTTGACACAGCTGGATCTAGCATTGCAAATGCTCCCCTGATGTATGCTTTGCCGCATCATGTTGAATCTTTTGACGGCGCGACGAGATCGAGATTATTTGGTGGTCTCCAACTCAAGTCTACAACGAAGGGTCTCATGACTGCGATTGCTGCGAGCTCATGGACTATTCTTGAGCCAGATATGCCAGTGAGTATTGCTTGGCTGCCTGGCTCGAACAGAAAATGGACGGCAAAGACATTAGCCGAAATAAGGACTGCTATCGCTTCGGAAATCAACTACGATGTTGTCAATGATTCGAATCTGCCCAGTCAGTATACCTCCGGGAAGCATCTCGCAAAATATGCTCAGATTGTCCTCGTGGCATGCGATGTCTTGAAGGATGCCGGGCTCGTACAGAGAGGTCTTGCTGCTCTGAGGGCTGCTATAGACAGATTTGCCCAGAATAGACAGATATTTCCACTTGTTTACGACAGTACGTAACCGTCCTTGATATTCAAATTTCCAACCGTTTAAAAGTCAAAATGCTAACTTCTTTCAGCTAAATGGGGTGGTCTTTCTTCTTTGGCCGGGTGGGCACCTGGGCAGGATGGCGCAGATTTTGGCAATTCTTTTTATAATGATCATCACTTCCACTACGTAAGTTTATAAAAGCCAAAGTTTTCGGGGAATCTCACTCATACTAATAATTCCTTTAGGGTTACTTCGTATACACTGCTGCTCTTCTTGTCCACATTGAGAAAACTCAATACGGGACTACCTCGTGGCTTCAAGCAAATAGGCCTTATGTTAACAACTTGATACGAGACTTCGCAAATCCAAGCGCGAAGGATAAATATTTCCCGGTTTCCCGAAACTTTGACTTTTTCAACGGACACAGCTGGGCAACTGGTATGTTTAAGATTCTTAATCTCTATGCGTAGTATAAAAGACTAAAAAAGGGTAGGCCTCTATCCTCGAACGGATGGCAAAGACGAGGAGTCAACTTCTGAAGACTGTAACTCTTCGTACGCTATAAAGCTGTGGGGTAATGTTATTGGTGACCGAAATATGGAAGCGCGAGCCAATCTCCAACTTGCAATCATGAAGAGAAGCTTCAATAGCTATTTTTTGTTATCTGATACCAACAAGAACCAGCCCGCAAACTTCATTCAGAACAAGATCACGGGTATAGTAAGTACATTCAGGTGTAGTTCTGTAGCGTCCATCCTATAATTCTAACATATTACGCAGCTCTTTGAGAACAAGGTTGATCACACTACCTGGTTTGGCAACAAAATTGAATATATTCAAGGGTGAGCACCAAGCATTATTAGTAATTTTACGGTATAGAGTTGCTGACAATACCCCCCAACTAGTATCCATATGCTCCCTCTCACCCCGGTATCTCCATACGTTCGCTCCAAGAAATTCTGTATGGAAGAATGGTCTCGATACTTCGAGGGTCGAACGGATAATATCAACAGTGGATGGAAGGGTGTGCTATGGGCGAATGCTGCAATCTTTGCGCCTAACACGGCGTTTAATTTCATTGCTGGCCCATCGTTTCAGGCGAGTTGGTTGGACGACGGGGCCTCGAAGACGTGGTACTTGGTGTTTGCTGCTGGTGAGTAAATGATTGGTTTCTACAGATATATTTAGGAAACATCATGTAGAGAGTGAAATGCTAACTTTGGATGCTTTAGGTCTCGGTGGTGGGAAATAATTAGATTTATATAACTGTTCGTTACTGGAGCGGGTGTTTTCTATGCTTTGTTTGATTGTGGGTTGTGTATTGCATTGTCCTGGTTCGTTTGGTGAACTGCTGTGTGATTGTGGCGTAACGGCTGAAGTCTCTCTTTGATAATAACGGATTCAGGCTGCCTTCGAAGTATTTTGGCTTTTTATTTGGAAAAAAACAAAACGGGGTTCCTGTCGATACGTTCGTTGCTTTTCTCCTCAGATTATTTGTATAGTATGCGATTGGTGCAACTGGCTTTTCCTGTCTGTTTTCTATTCTATCGCTCGAGAAAAGTCAACTAAAAACTACCATCATGAATCAACGAACTATGATTATCTTGATTGTTCAGATATCGAAAATAAAACTAAAAAGAAACCAGTAATTTCAAATAAATGATAAATCATTTCTTAGTTGGATGGCCTTCAACAATTAATTAACCGCTAAATATTATTTAGGAATAGATTTGTCAAAAAAGTCTGGTGTCAGCAATAAATTGTAGGCTCAGTAATCGCGAACAAATCTTAGCTCCACTGAGTTCGTATCCAATCGCTCTCACCAAGCATGGCAAGCTTGGCCTAGAAGCTTTTCAAAAAGTGGAGCCACGGAGTAAGCATATAAAAGGCGGGATGGGTCCTCCCTAGATCCACGGTAGCAAATTATGTTATATATATTTTGGAAGAGACGGCTGGCTCTTCTCACGTACACCCAGGATAACCTTTATTATACATTCGTATTCTATAACTACGCTTAACGCCGGCAATAAATCGATTGATATGCTTGAAAGAAAACCCAAAATACATCTCCATATCAATAAATCGACCACTCCCAACGATTAAAGAACCCAAGACGTTATCGCGGCGACAATAGAGGTTATAAGTAGGGACTCCCACCTCCCGACCCCAAAAGTAGCAGCATCCGCTGTACCGGTTATGGAAGCTGCCTGTCCCTCGTTTTTGTTCAAATACCATGCTCCGATATAGGTCAACCCACCATCCTTATTCAACAGGGCGGCGTTAGGTCCCACGTTGCTCACATCGCTTCTGAAGGATCCGAAATACGAATAACGATCCACGTTGTCCATCCGATCAAAGTACTCCATCGTCAAGTTGAAGAACTCTTGTGAGGGCTGGACATCCTGGTGATCGAGCGCAAATTCGGTAAACCAGAAGGTCATGTTTGGAAATGCCGCGGAATATGTTCCTAAATGGCTAGCGATACCGTCAAAGTTACCGTACCAGTGGAGGGGGATAAAGTCGAACGTGCAATCATCGCAAGCAGCAAAGAATCTATTATGAATTTCAAACCGATTAGCATGTTCCGCCCGAAAGATGAAATCGAGTCGTGCAAATGACAAAATTGCAAAAGGATAGAGGGAATGCATACGATTTCATCCATGCTAGGCCGGACGGCGCTCCAGTCGGCGATGGCGCACCGAGTTTAATCCCCAGCTTTGCGAGAGGCTGGATCGATTCCTTCCATCTGGCCGCTGCGGATTCAGGTGCGATACCACTTCCACCGGTGCCCGAGTTCGCCGGGTTATCAGGTTCGTTGAAGCCCAACACATATTCGATCTTGTAGCCCTGGGCGAGCAGCCCCTTCACATCGGACACAAAAGTGTTGTTGTAGTCGCCCCAAAGCATCGGCACGAATTCAAGGCTTGTCGGGCCGCTCTCGAGAGGAGTTGACGGTAAGGTTTCGTAGTTGTAGTACCATGTTATTGGCGAGTCTGCTTGGATCCATATTTTGTCGTCCTGAGGATGGTCTTTGCTGGGAACGTACACAAGGCCGCGTTTGGGGTTTGGATTGGGACCGATTGGATTTGCAGAGGCAGCGACAAGGGCGAGCAGGTGGGGGACGGCCAGAAGGACTGAGGCCCCTGATATATACATTTTTTCCGGAAACAGTTGACGGGGACGGCGGGATTTTTTTAACAGAGGTAGAAGAGCCCGCGATGAAGCCCAGAAGTCTACGAGTTAAGAAACTAGGGAAATAAAAGCGAACATATAGATACGATTTGAAAAGGAGCGACTACGGTTAGAAAGGAAGATCTTAAGGTACGAAGGGGGAAGGCACAATACAGATTGGTAACAAGGGAAAGAGCGTGGAGAGGCTGAAGCGGAAAAATTAGAACTCTTGGTATCCACAATGACATCGGTTACAAGCAATCCAGCAAGAAAAGGCTATGTAACCTGCACCAACATACTTTGCAGAGGCGCCCACGCTCCAGGTGTAAAAGATGCCGTTCTGGGCGCCAATATGCAAAGGAAAGGGCGTCGGTTCGGCATTAAAGGGATGCCGCGCAGACACCGACTCGTGGTGGAAATTGGCTGTTCTACTTTCGGTTGGTTGCTAAAATGGACGAGACCAGGCTTTTGCCCCTGCCCAGATAAGTTCATGCATGCAGCAGAATGCTAAATTAGCTTGGCTGAAATCTTGAAGCCTGGTTGAATGAAAACTGGTGGAATAAATCGATATGGGAACCAGTATATTATCTGGAGAACCGAAGGCTGCGAGCCAGCGTACCGTTTAAGATCAGTCGTAGACGGGTAGCTTTCCTTAGTGGATGTATAATGACATTTGCAGAGGATCCATCCAGCAAAGAGGCGCCTTTGTGACATCCGGTACGTTCCGTTGTTTTTGTAATTTCAAAAATGTTGAATACGTACACCAGCACCGTACTGCAAAGGGCTGCAACCTGTGTAACAATAGCAGCTCAAGGAACAACAGCAACGAAAAGCCCCACATTTGGTTCAGCTCCTTCAGCCGTTTACTCTCCAAAACTCAAGCTAAGATTCTGGAGGTGCATTCTCAGTATCTCCGTGTGTCGGGTTTCCGGTGCCAGATCAACGTTTCGAAAATCTTAGGCATTGCATTCCGATTTTTCGCAGATACCCAAACGTGCTTTAAGCATGAGAACACGAGAGTGGAGGCATACAACGCATGTCAAGCATCTACACGTCACACTAAAATTATAAAGAAAAAATTTGCAAGCTTCTTTTGTAATCCCTATTTCCTAGACTTCATACTAGCGTATTTTGAACACCAGAACTGATAACCCTAGACTAGCTATCATATATGTGTGTTGCGGTAATCCTAACCTTGGTTTGCGGGCACTTTGTCAAGCTAACAGGAGCCGATTGTGTGTGTTCTTTCTTTGACCATAACGTGGCCCGGTATCAGGGTGGCATCAGCACTATTTGTAACCAATGGTTTTGCGACAGATCTAAGGAAGCTGAAGAAGCAGATGTGATAGAGATTGCAGGCTACTACGGGCCTCTTTGGATGTGCTTGTTCGGATTGGTCATGGCGGTCCCAAAATAGATAATGCATGGACACCAAGGCTGGGACAGGGGTGGGCTTCTTGAGAGCCGGCTCGCACGGAGGTAGTGGTTGGCCTTCAATCAGTAAAATATAGTGACAAACTATGACTTTTAAAATAAAAAAGAAAATGGAAAATCTAGGTTCCGCTTTAGGCACAAATCGTCGGTTCTATATTGCATACATATTAAAGCTAATGGAACGCCCTGGTGGACAAGCTCAGGGATACAAAATAAATTGGTGATCAAAGAATGATACAAGCTTGCTATGGCATCAACACAGCAAAATAATCGGATTAACGAGTACCATTGCATCAATGAATTTTGTATTTTATGAATAAACCCCAACGCCTTCCAAATAATGCATATCCAACTCCCATTCGTGAACTTTCATCCTTACAAATGACGTATGATGGTATCAGCAGAACCAACGAGCCTTCCGACCCTAATACCGAACCCAAGATATATCAATATATTAAGATCGATCTATGATAGTACGCTCAAGTCAGTATTTAAGCAGAATCAATTAAATTATATGATAGAGGACACCATGGTTGTGGAGGCCTTAGAATCGAATTATACTTACTTAGCCTTCGCGATTGTTGTTCCAGAACGAGGGCTGTCTTTCTAGCGCGCTGAGTGTCGCCACGAGAGTCTCGCGCTCTTGTAAAGCTCTCTCATAGGTTGCCGGAAGGCCCTGTTGATATCTCTCAGTGTTGGAATCGATATTGTTAATTCGGTTCCGGAGAGCATTGAGTCGCACGTGGCGCTGACATTGACCGTCATATTCATCGGCGTCTTGAGGAATTGGTAGATTGTAGCTGGAACACGATCCATCGGGGTTTCTGGGTTGGTTGCAGGCGTTTGAAGGGTTTTTTCCCTTTTTGATATAGCAACCGCATCCGGCATAGTGGTTAGACATCCAGTAGCACATTGTTCGTTATTTTTAGACACTCTAGAAATATATATGATAATCTACTATTAGCTGTATTCTTAAAATCGATCTTGCAGATGTATTTGAACAGAAAAAGGATGGCGATACTATAGCATGTCGCACTATGGTTATATAATGCGATGCATCAACAATGCTTTATTCTTACCTCGCGGGATTTCAATTACTTGAAAAAGAGTAGTATAGAAGGTGACGGGCCCTAAAATCGAGGGAATGGGCTAAAACGAGCTACTAGAAGAAGTTTGTCTGGATTATAAGCCGTTAGCTGGTAAGAAGCAGCTATGGGGGCTTATAAACTACACAGTCGACCTACTTTTCAACAGATGATTTGAAGATGGAAGCCAGTGCTGAGCGATAGTGATAAAATCAATTCAGAATCAGCGTCTACGACGGGAATTTATAGGATTGTTCACTAGGGATTTAGTTCAAATCCAAGATGACTTTGCTTGTGATTTCCCCACTAAAATAACAAGAATATATCCTATATCGATTTCAAAGATATGCTACATCGACGCGATTGGAATTCTGGCATGCTGTTTCACCTTTCACTTTCTCATGACTTGCTAGACGTATCCTCGAGCAGCTAGTCCGAAACTTTTGCCTAGATGATTCCAAGGGAACCGGATATTTATGAGGACATTCATCCTTAAAAACAGTGTTAAATGATGACAAGATATCGCTTTTCAAACCGACGCAATGCATGTGCTCGATTAAAATTTCCATTTTGGGTAACCCGCTAGTATCATACAACCAAAATTCCTTTGCGGGCGCTAGCCATTCAGTTGCTAATATACCCTGGGAAAAATTTACCGCTTACCAGAAAACCCCACTTTGTAACGCTGGATTGGGTACTATGGTCTCGGCGTTCACCAGGTTATCTGTGCGTACAAAAGAGATACCGTTTGCGCCTTGCGACTAGAGGTCGAGTGATTTACTCCGGTTTCCGATTAGGGTATCTGTAGGTAGTCACATAGGCATACATCATGCGATGTTTGGAATTTCCGCTTCTCATTGGCTGCCTCGTTCACTCGGTGAATCCTGTGTTGAAAGCAAGACAGAAAGTAAGTGATGTGATTAGTATACAAAAAAACCAAAAGCCAAATTTCGATATATTTCCATGGAATTGGGTTTTCGGTGTAACGCCTTAAACCAGTGTCATGGTTATGTCGACCATGCAGCTTCCCGCGAGCGTTTGGTTTACGAGACAAATGTTATGGTAGGAAAAATATATTTGGTATGTGTGTTGCATATTGTCTCGCCAATGGAATGTTGGATACCGGGATATGCAGGTTACCGAAGTCTAGTCCCTAACGCGTTGGACTGTTGCAACGCTCAAGTCTGGCCTACTGCAAGACCACTGAAGTCCTAAAGATCAGGTTTAACGTCACGAGACCAGGTTTAACAGTCGAGTGAAATCATCCAGTCCCCAGCAATGAGTTGTGATGTATAATAGTAATATAATATTGATTTGATGGAGATAAGATGTAATACTAACATCTGCCCAGATGGCCAGCTGTGTGCTCTTAGCTCTAAGCTGCGCGATTGCTTTATATTTACTTTATTCCATTTTTGCTTCATATATGTATGTGCGTAAATGATGATTCAGTTTGCCAATTCTTCATTTTAAGCCTAGCAATTTATTTGCATATAACGTATATCCGCGACGATGGCCCAGACCTGCGGGTATTCGTCGTGAGATGTGAATTTTAAAAGGCCGGCCGCATGGCAAACGAAATTAAAACTAGAATACCGAAGCTTGATAGATAACAATATCAATGAATATAGTAACTTATAATAGAACTAGAATAATGACATTGAGCCCTAGATGACATCGCAAAATACATTTTCTTCATAACCGTGAGATATGGCAGCAATAGTTCAACTCAAAGGATATATAATAGCGTACAAGAATGATTTTTTTAGAAACAAAAGTATCTTAAAGAATATCTAGTATTTTGAGAACTCGTGAGAACCGCAATTAATATTATTGCCACACTCCATGCCCTAACCCAAACCATGGGAGAGTTAGTAAATACTCAAGCGCTCAGAATTCAATGAGCCGGAATAAAGAAAGAGGACTCAACATACGCTAACGTTCATGGATATGGTTCACCGTTGATCAGACCAGCTAGTCTTCTCTGCCATTCAGCAAGCTCAGTTTGCCCCTTGGCAAGATTGGCGGGCATACCTTGCCACCTGGGAAGTTCGTCATGGATGCGCTTGTTGATTTTGTTCCTAAGGACAGCAACATCTCGGCATCGACCGCAATTCCTATACTTTTCGGTGATTTCGGTAGGGTGGATGCTTCGAACGGGGCAAGTGTTATCAGCGTTCCTAATTCCGCTACACATGTTTGCCGGTTTGGCACCTGTGAGGATATAGCATCCACAAGCATAGTGGTTTGAGCGGTACTCGCACATCTCGTTGAACGACGGTGGTTGATTTGGTAATTGTGCTAATTGAAATCTGCAGACGGGCTAGTAGAAGAACTATGAGGGTTAGTGGTCATCCAGAATATTATATGAAAATATTAAACTCGCGGCTAAGTTATAAAAATTGCAGTATTCTCAGTTAACTCGGATGAGGGGTATACTTACAGATATATTCAGATACTCGAATCTGTGGAATTGTTGGACTCCCTTTGTGTAGGAAGTACCATATAGAGAGGAAACGATTCTCAAAGAGGTAAAATTTGAATGTATAAAGTAGCTGAGATTGTGTCTTCTAGATTGTGGAGCGATAGTAATTAATTGGCATGGGGCAACTGAGCGTGCAGAGGACTAATTTATAGAGATCTTATCTAGCATTCGTCTTTGTGACCTTATTCTCAATGTGTATAGCTATTGTGTTCATACGTATACATGCTGTATCGCTCGCACGCTGTGCTCGGCTCATCACACTGGTATCTATTGGAGCCGGCCTCAATGCATCATTCGATAACATGATCAAGGCCTCCAGATCACTGCGGTTTCCCGTCTACAATAAACATTTCCAAATATTCGCACGAGGATTGGTCCTACGAGAATACAATCCATACGGCGACCTTCTCACTCCATACTGACGTCTTCAAACTGAACACTCAGGCCTATGTTATTAGGTATGCGTGGTTCTATCTGCATCCTTCCTTTTTGTGGGCCAGTCATTCTGAATCTCAAGCACGCAGCAATACAGCTACCACGTAAAATAGACTTTTTATTAGTGTTTATATAACAGACATGAAAACACGTGCACGCCGTGAATAAAACCTGCGAGAGGAGCTACGGAAACTTGCGTTCAGGCGCGACTCAACCCAAAGTTAGCTATCGATCTATCAGACTCCATATGTGCATATCTATCCAGTTATTTTGAGGACAAATATATCACATACTAAACGGTGTTGCGATATGCAGATATATGTCATAGAGAGGCTCCTCAAATCACAGGAAGGTTTGAATCCTATTGGTATCGCCGTTGGAAAGAATACCCCCTGTATTTCCAAAGCTCAAGTCCCGCCTGTACACTATAGTACACCGATTGGGCAACAATTCAAAGCCTGCAAACTCTGGAACTAACATTTGTAATCTAGATACGCCTTAAGTACAGGGCCAAGGAAGCAATCGATCCCTCGTGAATACATATATCCTCCTGTTTGGGGTTTACCACCCCGTCACGTGCAAACCTTATTATTCCTGAGCATGAAGTTTTTGATTCCATTGGTTGCCGGTGCTCCCGTCGCCAAGCCGGGCATTATGCTAGCTGGCTATAGCGCTACACACGTCTAATGCGTATTAAATTCTACTCTACCAATATCTGCAAAACCTATGCAAGAAGCCTCTGCTGTGGTCCAGGTACTGGTATAAGGAATCTGGATTAGATCTAGACTGGCTATCCAAACGGCTGCCTACAACATCAGTATCTAGATCTAGAAGCGAGCTAGCGTCGTCCATAGTCGTGCTGTGTTGTTTTAATGTCTCAGACGAAGGAGGAAGGTATGCATACCAAATGTTAAGAAGCCTTAACTAGCATTAGGAGCACACAGGCAAAAACCAATTAGCTAAGCTAAGCTATAGCTTTGGTTATCTATGGCATGCTCTGATTGTCCCCAAGTGTTACAACGTCAGAATGAAATGATCAGTTCGTGTCTACAAGCGCTCACCCGTTGTGGACACGGCATGTTACATTCCATGGCGGTTAGCAGCAGTGCATGCAGCCAGCCGTCTTGTCGAACGAGCACTGGATTTTCACTATCAGATCCTCAGCTTTCGAATTCCGAGCTTTCAATCGATCAATTTTTGAGACTGTCAAGTTTTCTGCTGGGTCCTTTATCAGATGACCCAGTGACAGACTAGTCATATATCACATATCACAAAATCAGACCCCCCAGAATTAATAACCATGGCGGGCCGTATGTGACAGTTAGGCATAAGGCTGTATCATATTTTATTCGAAATCCACGAGGCAACCTTAAATAAACGACAAACACCTCCCCTAGTTACAGATTTATATATTGAAGCATCCTTCGGGGTCTGAATCGAAAAAAAAGCTCACATGAAAGGGCCTCCCACACTATGACCACCCAACTCAACCAGCCTGCAGGACAAACTTACAAACTCAAACAACTCGATTAAGTACTTTCGTCTACATCAGCTAAAGTCAAATCACCATCTTTTTCCCTCAGCACATGCAATGAACTACTCTTGCTGCAAGTCGCCGTTAGGAAAGAGTATTTCTCTCACCCACGGAATCCAGTCTCAGTCCGAGTTTTGATTTTCATGGATCCGTCTGGCTTTGTAAACAGCAATTCATTGACAAAATTGGGAATACTCAGGCCCAAAAGATCACGCAGCATCGAATTCCTTGGCATCGATCTTCTGTGCATAAAAAAAAAGCCCTCAGTATGTACGCGGCCGACTTGATAAATAAGGCTGGTAGGATCAAGGCAAAGTACGAGGTGCTGTGGGTTCAGCGGTATCGTCGCGGCACAGTTGCATGTGCTGAACACATATTCCTGCATTGAAGCACCCTCGAAAAAAAAAAAAGGTCCAGACTTTCGATTTCCAGGAAGTGAATGATTATAACCCGTTAACGATACAGGATATTCTGTAAAAATGTACTTACAAACCAAAAAACTACGGGATATTTGGACCCCGAGTATCAGCGTGCCGTCCACACCGGTACAAGTTCCGCCTGAGTGACATCTTTCTTATTCCAGGCAAGACGATACTGACTGCATCGTCATACAGACAACATTCTAAAGCTTGCACCCGTGCAGGAATCGAAACCGGCACGGTCCTACGAGCATCATCAAATCAGGGCTATCACAACTATTGTTGGACTGATATTGTAACTTTTGATATTATCAATGTAGATGTATTTCCATAACGTTGGAGACTTACAAAAAAATCAAAAAAGGGAAAGAAAAATCACAATCGCAGAGAGAGGTAAGAGCTATGTGCAATGATAAGGGAAAAACCAAAACAAGTGCAAGCCGTCGAACGCTCGAAGTATGCAAATGCAAAAAGGATGCTTGCTTCCTCCTAACTAACTAAACAGGGGCGTTCTTTTTTTTCATGTGTCGTAGGTAAAGAAAATGGAAGATATGATTAAAATGATATCTAGAGAAGTGAAAAAAATAAACTGGAAAAACCCCGTGCCGTAATAATGCCCAAAAGACCCAATTTTTTGTTTTTTATCACAGGACGCGTGACACATTATTATCTCCGGATCTACAAGTTTCCAGACAAGATTGCCTCCGTAGCTATTAAATCACGCAAGAATGTTAGTAAACCTGCATGAACCAAACCTCGTTTAGAAAGAGTAATAAGGTACTTACCAGAGTTGATGTACGCCTTCTTGGCATCCAAGCTTAGTCCGAACCTCCTCTCTAACTCCGTCTTGATACTCTTCTTTGTCACCGTCATCAAATCGGCGGTCTTCAGAATATCCCTAATCTCCGCCAAGATGGCATCGTCTGTTGGCAATTCCATGCTGATCAATTCAACACCTTCACGTGTTTCCCTCATGCTAGGCTGGCCAGTGCCGCCGAGCATATCTGACGGTGCAAGGCTGAACCTGCTTCCGTTGTTGGTGTATCTTGGCAGAGGGATTTCGTAATGGCTGGGCGCCATACCACCATACTCGCTACCTGCAGGCTTAGTGCCGTACGAGATGCCTGAGTATTCGCTCCTCGCGTCTTGCGAAGTATGCGACTCCCACAGTTCGGCCTGATATTCCTCCCACTTCTTGCGAGGAATCATTGAGGGATCGAATTTGCCTTCGTCAGAGATAACGACTTTCCTGCCCTTCTCACCAGTAACGATACGTGTGTTACCCCATGAGAAATCGTCCATGTGCCAGAAGGAATAGAGTGGAAGACCGAAGAAGAAAACGGGGATAGCAAGGATGTAAACAATCATCCAGCCAATCTGTAAGGCAAAGCGTTAGCATGCATGATCATCTGAAAAAAGTCAAGAGACATCCGATTAAATCTTACCATTTCCCACTTCCTTCTCATGATAAAGATGATAGCCTGAAGACCGTACACAGCTGCCAATAACAGGAAAGCCAGGACGTATTCGTTGACCTTCGGCGCAGATGCAACAGTGTAAATCAGGAAACCCAAGTATCCAACAGTAGCAGGTCCAATAATTGTCGAGAGCAAATCTACAAACACGACGAATCTCATACTGAAACAGCAGAAACCGCAAAGTTGGCCAAGTGGGATAAGTTCGACGAGATTGTGAATGGTAGAATTAATCCATCGACGACGCTGGGACAAGAAGACCTTCCAGGAATCGGGTGCGATTGTCCATGCCTTAGCGGTCATGATGAACTTGGTCTTGAACCGCGGATGATACTTCAGGAGCAAGGTAGTAAGATAACGATCCTCACCAAGGTGGAGCAAGTTCTTCAAATGGAGGGTGTCGACACGGATGTTTGAATAGGTCTCAACAACTTCCTTGCTGACGAAAAGTGGCTTGCCGGTTTCTGCTGTTCGGATACGATACATAGTGAAACAACCTGGAAGACAAGTAACGCTGCCGAACAAACTTTCAAAAGCCTTGGACAAATTATGGGAAATGAAGTATCTGTTTTTATTATAGTTAGAAGGAATGCATCAACGGCGATAATTGATTGTTCATAACTTACTCATAAACCTGCATCATGGTAATGAACGTGGCTTTAGCGTTTGTCAAACCAGTTTCACCGCAGACGGCGATAACTTTAGTGTCGTTGATAAAAGTAGAAACCATGCGCGTGCAAGCATCCGGGGCGACCTCAGTATCTGTAATTCGTGTTAGTATTGGACGTTGGCTAGTTATTATAAGGTAGTAATGCTTCAATGGGATAACTCACCGGCATCAATACCCAAAAGGTATTCGTAGAAAGTTGGGTTAACACCAATAATGTTCCTGATTTGATGGTACATTTCCAATTCAAGCGGGCTCATCGCCAAATTGTAGTGGACACGGTTCAAGAAACGCATGAGAATCATTTGGGAGTCTCGTTTACCACGATTACCAGGCCTGTTCACAAAATGTTAGTGAAGGAATCAAGTCAACCTTTGAATATTACACTCTACTTACTTCGAAACCTCAGATGGCTTGCCGACCTTCACAATAACCAAGAAAGGTACAATATGACCCAAAGTATCATAAAGACCAGAATAAACCTTACCCATATTGTGCTGTTTCAGACCCTCACCCAAACTCTCAAAACTAAGAGCCTCGGGTTCGTGACCAGTCCATCCCAAAATGTCAAGCACAATACGAGGTGTGGGCTTGTCGTTACCTTGACCAATAATCATGCCGTCACAAACAACAACTAGCAGCTTTCGCTTGTCGTCGTACTTCATACGAGCAAGCGAGTCAATGGCACGACGCAGGGAGTCTTCATCTTCTGTGTAAGCGGGGACCTGGCAGATAACAAACTTATCCAAAGATTCAGGAGCGTTCTTGCGGGTGAATTGTAGAGCAGCCAAGAACTTGAAACCAATAACGGAGACCAGGATGATGGTGATCACAAGAATGATATATGTCGAGAATTTACAAACTGGTGAGTTACGAGTATCCACCTTGCCAACGAAGTAGAGGTAGCGGAGGCAAGACTTTTGTGAAGATCTGGATGTAGGGTCTAGTTTGATGGCGTTCCAGTACTTGGTAACGTCTTGGCCGGCACGCTCTGAGAACAGCGACAGAACATTGGAATCGAACAAGTTTAGGTTGTAGTCCGAAGGAGCCTCGGCACCCTCAGGAACGGAGAGATACGGACTGCCGCTAGAAATGTAGTTGGTCAAGTCATAAACTTCATCGCCGATGATAGCAATAGCTCTCTGCTTCTTCGCCATAGTCGCAACGTATTCAGGCGAGTAGCCGACATAACCGACCTTGTAGTTTGCGCGGAGTTTGATGAGCAATTCGTAGTACCAATCCGGACGGACATCGCTCGGGCTAGTAGAGTATCGGAAATCGTGATAGGCGGAGTTGCGATCATACTCTGTCGAGTTGGGGTTGACGTAATCGATGACAATGTACGGGTTAACACCTTTGCCGTCTATTCCTCTGCAAAGAGCAGAGACTTGAACAGGGAAGATGTTTGAGGCGTCTTTACCACCATAAGGAAGCAAATCCTCGGGCTTGACGATTGGTGGATAGTGATGAGTGGAGTAAGCACCAAGATCAAACACCTCACCGCGAATAGCGGTCAAAATATCCGAGGTCTTCTTTGCTGCCTTATCGAAGTAGTGTGTTGACAGTTCCTCCTGAGAGTAGACGTTCTGCTTTGGACAGATCAATCGCGGGAATTCAATGATGAAGAAAAGGACGAAAGCGCAGGATAACCAGATGAGAATGTTGATTGCCAATTTTTCACGCCAGGCGGTACGCACGTCTTTACGTTTCATGCGGCCGAGACTGCTGAGCAGGAAGTCGGGTATGTAGAATGTGAGCATGTACACGATGAACATCCATCGTTTACGTGACCCAGAGACAACGACTTCATCAATCTCCTCCTCGCGTGCAGCTGCACCCTTCTCCGCCATTTGCTCACGCGTATCAAAATGTCTAAACATGTCACCCTGGTTGAAGGCAGACGCACCAGCTTCAGATCGTCCATCGGCGTCGTGCTTGGCAGCAAGATATCCTCCTTTTCCGTAAATATGAGAACCAAGGCTTTGGTCGCCGATAAGATGAGATCTAGAGTCGCCGAAGGGGCTACCCTCATCACCAGGTGTGCTCAACTTGCGATCACCGCCCCCACTGTGTGCGAAGCTACCGGAACCGATGTCAGCGACCTCCGCCCAGCATGCTTCACTAAGGAACACACCGGTAGAGCCGCATCTAGCCTCGTTACCGGGCCACCTTTTCTCATCAAGTACCGTCTCAGCTTTCTCTCGCTCGCTTCCCACGATTGAACTCTCCACTGTTGTCAGGCCGAGGAATTCGCCGAATGGCATAAATATAGAGAAATCTGCATTCTTGATCCGCTGTGTAATTTCAGCGATACCTAAGATGCGTACTTGTGTCCTGACGCATTTCGAATCGAACTGGTTTGCTATTCTTCGATCGTTCGGTTTCAGACAGAACACAAAGTAGGGGTTTGTGTTCAAATTATTCAGGGCTTTGGTGATAGTATCCAAGCTAGCTAAGAATTGACTGGCGGCGCCCTGTTGGCTTCCTTGCTTGACCTGGGATTCAGAATCCACATCATCGTTGGTAGGTGATTCCTTACCCTTGAGCTGCGGTCGAGTGCCCTTCTTACGGACCACACTAGGCTGTCTCAAAGGCTTGGAGGAGAGCTGAGCTTGCACGATAGCAGACTTCTCTTGAGGGTGGTGCTGAGTATTAAGTGCCTTTGAAGAGAAAAGCTCTGCAACAAAATTGCTGGTGGTAGTTCTGATCAACTGCATGATATCACCACTAATGACTTCACCGTTGTCTTCGAGTAATCCGTAAACTGGATACTCGACTTCACCAGCATAATGTCTGATTGTGAATGCGCCGCGGAACGAGGTAGATGTGGAGTTTGCAGGGAGGTTAACAGATGTAGTTGGTAGAGCCTCGATGGCAGGATTCTTCCCCTCAAATCTCTTCTTAACACTCTCAAAGAACTGAGCATCACTACGGCCGCGGCGAGTTTGATCATCGAGAATAGAGAGAAGGCCGTTGCCGTGCTTGAGCAGCGCCTTGACGGTATCTCCGTTATCAAAGTAGCTAGTAGCCGGAACACTGACTTCTTCGGATTCGAGCATCTCTGCGCTCCTCTCGAAGAAGTGCTGCAGAGTGAAACCATAGAGAGCTTCGGTAGCGGCATTGTTAAGAAGCTGATCTAAGTGGGAAGCGCCATTGGCGGCGGTAGACTGAGCAAAACCAGGGAAATCAACAATGGAGATGGTGTTCGCGACTGTGTCTTCAACAGCGCACAGTCTCTCATTTGCAGCTTCAACAATCCAGGCTACCAAAAGAGAGTACAGAGTGCGAGCGAGGTCATCAGCATTGGCTCGGGCGCCCCTAGCGTCGAGCATGACGGTGACACGCTCCTTTTGGATGGTCTTGGTTCTGTAGCCGAAGCTAGTTTCGAGGGCATCGCTAGAGACACCGAGGAAAGCTGCGATGATTCCCAAAGCGTCCTTGTTCTTGACAACAACGGTCTCCTCGCCTTGGTCAGTAGGGCCACTGTCATCACCAGCGCCCCTGGATTGATGGGAGGTCTGGAATTCAAGCTGCCCTATGTGCAAGATTGTCGCCAAGATCTGGCAAATCTCGGCGATTTCTCCTCTAGGAAATTCCAACTTGCGCAGTGCAGTTTTGAAATGGTCAAAGCCGTCGGCATCGTTAATACCGACTTTGAGCTGACTTGGATGGCCGAGGTACCTCCATCTCTTTCCCACGTTAACTGAGTTTCGGTTGCCGGCGCCACTAGTTGAACCTATCATGTTGAGGCCGAGATGTTCCTTCTCAGCCTGGGAAGTCCCTGCGAGCAAATAGTACAAAACATGGAAGTTACGTTCTCCTGTCGGAACATGCGAAATTCTAGATCGTTCGAGCCTGTGATCCAGGAGCTTTCCACCAATGAGGGTCGACGAGGTATTGTCATACTGGAGCTCGAGGAAGAGACCAGCTTTGGATGCAGTTGGAGTTGTGGAGGATTTAGTGGTGGTCAATGTGTCAAAGAGGAAGGATGCAAACGAGATCTTGTTGGACAGAGGGGTCGAGGAGAAGCTGAGTAGAGAAGCTAAGAGATGAGACCGAAGGGTCGTCTTTCCAGCACCAGACTCTCCACTGGAAAGTATTTGTTAGATGAACCTGTACTAGAATTGCCAACGTGAAAAAGATACCCTGAACTTACAGAAATAGAACAGCTTGGTTTTCGGCCCTGTGGCAGAGCCTATTGTACATCCGCTCTGCAAGTTTCTCACATTCTACACCGGCAACGGTTGCACTAGTGTACGTATTCAAACTGATCAAGGCATGAGACGAGATGGTAGCGAAAGGCAGGGACAGATGGAACCGAGATGCGAGATGGGCCGTCAAGTGGGTATCGGATTGCACATGAGCTGGCAACGATGGCAAAGAAGCCTGAGGCTGATTGCCTGGAGCCGCCATGATGAACTAGCAGACGTAGCAGAAGGTTGTGTTGAGGGTGTCGTTGAGATTATGAACGGTATCGGTCGTAGACAACGACTTCAGGGGGTGAAGTAGAGGCTTCCCACCCCTTCCGAACGAGTGTTGATATTGTTTACTCCCAACCCTACACTCACACACAAGAAAGAAAAAAAAGCAGAGGCTTTGGTGGATTGTTGTTGGAATGGTGATTTCACAGTGGCTAAGAAGATGATGTCTGGTATAACGAGAGACTGGGCGGAGTTTGGGGGGTTTGAGGTAAAGGAGCGGTGAGATCCTCAGCTAATCATCAATATTAAAACGCGTCTATAGGGGGGGAGGGAGGGTAAGATGTCGCAAGGAAGGAGACGAAAAGAAGTAATGGCGAGTGAAATGCCAGCCGGACAGGAAGACTGTAGCCAGACCAACAGCGACGGGTTTGATTGTGGGACGAACGAATGTGGAGGTCGGCTTGGGGATTGTTGACTGATGTTTTGGAGGGGACGACGAATCGAAAATAGTCTACCCGGCACCAAAATGGGAGTTGAGCTTGGTGTGGAATGAGGGTGAGCTATGATGAAGAAAAGGAGCGTGTGTTTGGAATTGTCCCTTTCGACGACAAACAACAGCCAGCCGGAGAGAGGACATTATTAGCAACCGAGCAGGCGGGAGGACCAGGGCCCTTTGGGTCGCATTACACAAGCGCAGGCCAGGAGGACGAGAGCGTGTCTGGGCAGCAGACAGACAACAGGGCATCGGTGCATGCATCATCAAGCGTCGTGGTGGGCAGCTGCCCCATCCGTTTCATACATCCATCCATCCCTCTATCGCTTTCACAGAATGTTCTTTCTTCGTGTCTAGGTATTGTGTATTCATATTTTCATCGACTACCGTCTACGCATCCGATCACACCTCCGTGCGCCGACCTTGACCCGGAATCGATCGGGACGGACTCAAGATTTGAAAGATAACAATATATTGATCCGCAGGCATTCGGCAGCTTCCATCGCTGTAATCAATCGAGCCCCTGGATCCGTTCAGAAAATTTTTTCGTTCCACTCGGCCCCTAACTTTTGCAGCCGGAGCTTGTCACCTTGTGCGGAACCTATTTATGACCCCCCTGCTTCGGAATCTTTAACCAGTGCGGTAACTAGATATGTCAGAGGCAAAGGCCAACAGGAAACCAATGTCTCTCGCTCCATGAGATTTTTAGAAATAATGAGAGCATAGTAGTTCCTTCCGGTCTATGTTTTGCCAGCCGCAACCTTTGTTTATTTTGCGAGTTCTGTCCGAGCATGTGGCTCACGGTGGTCGAAGTAACCCAAAGGTGATATAAATAAAGTCACCAAAATTTATTCCTTGCCTTCTTCCCGCAAGCTATCAAGCGTCGACCCCGAATGTAACCCAGTTAGCGATGTATCTTGACATGTCTAGCTGTACTCTCTTTCCAAATAGCTACTTAACCAGTCCACCGAAAGTTTACTAGCACAGCAAGGCCTAGCACGCCAGACTGACATCTTACCAGGTATACCGCAACTCGTGTTCGAGAAGGAAAACAAGACTTTTTTGGTGGAGAAATTGTCCGCTGGATACTGTCCTTCCCACAATGGCCAAGAGGAAGAGCAGGGTGTGATTGTCCAAAAATAGCGGCCGACACAATATTAAAGAATCGGCCTCGCCCCACACCTGGAAAATCCAATTTTCAGGGGTTCGGTTCATTAAGGTTAGCCGCAACCTTCAGGTTTCGGGCCTTGTTCATGTACTACCTGACTGCCGTTGAGATTAATGCGCCTCAGGTACCGGTACTTTGTGACCACTGTGGCTAGCCAAAAACAGAAGAAAAGAAAAGAAAGAGAGAAAGAAAAAAAACAGAGAAAAAACTTAGTTGAGTGAACGAGCGTCTATCAACACGATCGACGCGTCGTTCAGAGTGCGGTCCTTGCTGATGGGCCCCGTCAAGGAAATACCTCGTCCAGATGACGGAATGTCGACCAGCCTGCCATCATCACGGACTCCGTATGAATTCGTGTGGTATGAGAATCCAATTCCGAGAATATGTGCGGCTTGAGTCTGCGTATTTGAAAGATCATATTGTCTGAAATGAAGCCGTGGAGGCAGGTAAGCTGAGCAAGGGGCGGAGCTATTCATTGGTCGGTTTTAGGGTCGCGGGGGCCCTAAAAGGACAGCGAGATTGCAAACGAGTAGAAAATTGAGTCTGGCATTTCTCGAATGGGTCCGTTCCTCGCAGGGTGAAGGAACTCATGTGTGAGTCCTGATACCTGAGCCGTCGGTGTAAGGTCGGCTGTACATGCATGGACTCCTGCGGCGTCTTTAGCTGTGTGGCATGACGGTACTGTAAGGAGGTGTCATGTTGAGCCGTTCTCCGCTAGCCAGTTAGCTGCGATTCATTCTTTGATGCCTCGAGTCCATGTCCCGGGCCCTGCAATGCATGTCCCCCAATTGTAATGTATCAGAACATCATTACGACAGGGCGAGCTTCTTCCTCCTTAGCGTGTGTTTGTCCGCTCTCCTTTTTTTTTCTTTCCCTATTCACCCTTCTCAATTTTGCCCGTGATTCTATTCGGCCCTTTCTTTTCTTTTCTTTTCTTTTCCTGCTGGATCGTCTAAGCATTAACCTCTTCTCCCTTTTCGTGGTTTCGGTTCTCTTGGTCTTTCTCACTCATTCATTCTCCTCCCTTCATCAATTCACACTCGTTTCCCTTAACAATTTTCTTGTTCTTTCTCTTCAGTTGGCGGTCGTTAACGTTCATCTACGCATCACTCGCTCAGCGTAGGCTTATTGGAGGTGTTTTGTAATCGCTCGATCTTAGTTCCACTCGTTCAACAGAAGAAGAGAATCAGTCTGACTTGCTGAGAGGTCGCTTTGGCTCCTGTCGGCTATTTTTGGTGGTGTCTCCTTCAGCCCATTCAAATTCAACGCATGGCAACCGCTTTGCCTCGACGCTGCTGTTAGCGCAAAAGAAGGGGGACAACAAAAACACGCCCTCATCGTCCTACTCGCTCGCTCGCTCACGCACGTCCGCCTTCCGTCGGCGGCCCCTCCCCCAAATAATATCAATAATAATAACAACTGCTCCTATATACGTCTTTAGTCCCCTAATTCGATCACGCGGAAAAGAAGCCCATCTCTGATTTTCTATCACGACCATATAAAAAGTGTTTCGCCAGCCGGTGTTTTTGTGATCTTTGTTTTGCCCTTGGAGACACTTTAACGTCTACGACCCACGTTCCCTGAGCTTCGGCTCCTGACTGTCATCGACCCATTCGTTTGGGCTTGCATGCTTCGGGCCGTTCGAGCATAGACAGTTTCTAATATCTCACATATATAATCGTATTTCTGGTGAAGCGTTCTCGCAAAAATAGGTATCTTGCCCTCATTCTTATAGCTTCCCGTCCATCTCTTTCTCCTGGCCCTTAGCGACTAACCACCATGTCATCCTCAGTTGGCAATATGGCGCAGAACTCTCGCCACTCGGTCTATTCGACCACCTCGGGCCCGCTCTCGACAACCCCGCAGGCCTCTGGGAACATCAATACTTCGACATTGATTGCCTCCCTTCACAACTCCTTCCAGGCTGGTGCATCATTCCAACTGGATGCTGGCACCAGTCTTGTGGTGACCAGTGCTCTTGCAGCCAGCGGCTCCAGTGGTACTATGGGTACCGGAATCGGTGCTGCAGGTGCAGATACCATTGATGCATCCCTCCCCTCCAGGGTATGGGAGCATGCTCGTCGTCGTGCGGAAGACCAATGTGTCGTTGTTGCGTGAGTCTACCTCTTTCATTCACAATAGTCTACCAAACCAAACCAAACCTAACCTTACCCGTGCGGTCAACAGTTCTCTCGCACCGTCGACAACCACTCCCGCTCTCGTCCCACTCTTAGCTAGCTTTCCTCGTCCCCCAACCGTTCTTGCCGGTGCTTTAAATACCATCCGTCCTTTCATCACTGCCCTCTCGCCACTAGCCCCTCAGGCCCCTCTCCACAATGGTCTGATTATCACCCACCACATCTCTCTTGACGGTGACCCGGTCTCCTGCAGTCTCGCTTTGACACCCGAAGGTATCGATACCGCCCGAGGTCTCACAAATATCCCAGCTCAAGTTGGCTATCGAGGCTTCGATGTCTTCTATTACCTGCTATCTTCGGCTTCTTCTCCCCAAGAACGTGAATATCTTTCTCTTCAAACACCTGATAAATACAAGCTCTTACGACGATCTGGTACATATTTCCCACCAGCATGGCATCCAACCGCTGATGATGCCGCCGGTGCGGAAGATTTCCGACAGGGACTTAGAGATATTGGTATTAAAGGAAGCCTACTTCGTGGTGTCCTCTCAGTCCTCGCTGGTCTCCTCAAGCTTGGTAATATAACAAGTATTTTGGCCTCTGACGAAGAGGTTGAAGAAGTTTGCGAAGATGTCGCTGGTCTCTTGAGTGTTGATCCTCAAGTTCTCGTTGACCTTGGCGCCGAAGACCGCGAGAAATTCATCGGAGTCGCCTACGAAGCTTTGGTTAACTGGGTCATCAACAAAGCCAACGCTGCCATGGAGGCTGAATTTAACTCTAAGAAAGAATCAACTGCCGATAGCAGCAATGGCGACACCGTCGCTATTTCCCTCATCGAAGTCCCAAATGAGGCTCAAGCCAAGGCTCTGTCCATGAGAATAGTTTTCGATGATGAGATGGGTATCAACGCCGAGATGAAAGATGACGGTCTTGACGTTATTCCCGCCAATAGCGCTGTCCTCCGCGAAATGAAGCAGGCCATCGTCGAGTATGAAGGAGACGCCGCTAGACAACGAGAGAAAGAGTATGAAAAGGATAGGAAGGAGGGTTTGATGGAGAAGATTGGCCGTGAGGCTGACTCCGAAGGTTTCCTCAAGCAGCTACTCCTCCCAGAGGACAATGGATTGAAGTTCGAGAAGTTGGATATCATGTCTGTTCTCTCAACCAGTCGAACCTGGTTCCACCTTTCGCTTGGCCCTAGCGACGGTCAAACTTCTGTTCCTGAGCCTCGCTCCATGTCTCTTACCTCTCAAGCTGGTTGGTCAGCAGCCACTATCTCCCGCCAGATCCGCTCATGGAGATTGGTCGAATGGGCTAACCGAAGAAGCAAGCATCTCGACTTCACGGCTGATTTTGATTTCGACGAAATCTACCAGCGATATAGCACCCTCGGCTGCTTCTCAGGCCGAGATGGCGTTGAAACCTGGGTAATCGAAAAAGGCTGGAGCAATGGTGAAGCCGTTGTTGGAAAAGAAAGAGTCTGGGTGAGCGAGTCAGCTTGGTGGCAGGTTGAGTCCATGCTTGACGTCCGGCCAGGAATGGGTATGGGTATGATGGGTGGTCCTGCGTACCCCGAGACGCCTGGCTCCTTCAACGCCCTCTCCCGAAACAACAGCGGTTTCTTCCCGCCCATGGGAGCCAGCGGAATTATGGGACAGGCTGAGAGCCGAGACAATTTGCTTGCTGCAGCTCCCTCACACAGCGATGCTGGCCCAACCGCCGGATACATCAATCGACCTATGTCCATGGCACCTCCCCGCGCTCTTGGTGGAGCAACAGACGAGAAAGGACTTGAAGATCACTATAACCCAGAAGTCTTAAAGGATGAAGAAGTCGGCAAGAAGACAGTTATGCAGAAAGCCCCACGATCCGTCAGCCGTCGAATTTGGGTCGCTGTTGTCTGGGCTCTCACCTTTTTCATTCCATCTATTCTTCTCCGCTACGTCGGTCGCATGAAACGTCCAGATGTTAGATTCGCCTGGAGGGAAAAGCTCGTTCTCTTCGTTGGTATTCTTCTTGCCAACGGTATGCTTACCTTCTACATCATTGGTCTTGGTCCCATTATCTGTCCAGAATTAAAGGATACTTGGAACACGCAAGAAGTTAGCTACCACACTGATGATAATGACTTCTGGGTTTCTGTCAACGGTTCTGTTTATGATATCTCCAAATTCTGGCGCATTGATCACAGTGACACCGATACTCCGGTTTTGAGCTCGACTATGAAGGCCCTCGCAGGGCAAGATCTCACCAATTACTTCCAAATGCCCCTCACTGTCGCTTGCCCAGAAGTCGTTACCGATACTGGCACCTACCTTCGATTCAATAATACCGATGCTATTCAACAGCCCACTGCCCAGCATCTTATTGGTATCCGACAACCGGACAGAAGATCTGTTCTTTACAATATCAACTGGTACCAAGACAGATTCAAGCCTAGAATCAAGGAATACTACAAAGGACGTGTTGTCTACGAGAAGACTGATGTTGAGAAGCAAGGTCTTCGTGACTCCCGCATGTGGTTCATCATCAGCGATCATATTTACGATCTTACAAATTACTTTTATTCTCAAAAGATTCTCGGTGACCGCTACTTCAACTTCTTCAACGAAACCTTCATCGATATGGTTCAATCCAACCCCGGTGGCGATATCACCTCTCTCTTCCAAGCCTTACCTCCCAATCGCCGCCGTAATTACAAAAACTGTTTGGACAACGCTTTCCACATTGGAACACTCGATGTCAGGGGTAGCGCCAGGTGCAAGGCCCAAGGTTACATTCTGCTGACCTTCGCCATTATTCTTTGCACTGTTATCGGTATCAAGTTTATGGCCGCCCTTCAACTCGGAGGCAAGAAATCACCCGCTATGCAAGACAAATTTGTTATTTGCCAGGTCCCGGCATATACCGAAGGTGAAGATTCTCTCCGCAAAGCTATCGATTCGTTGACTGCCCTAAACTATGAGAATAAGCGTAAGCTCTTGTTCATCATTTGTGACGGAATGGTTATTGGTGGTGGTAACGATCAACCAACTGGGCAAATTGTTCTTGATATTCTCGGAGTTGATCCAGCCGTCAATCCTCCAGCTCTCCCTTTCAAGAGTGTTGGTGAAGGCAGCAAACAACTTAATTACGGTAAAGTCTATTCAGGTTTGTATGAATTCGAAGGTCGCGTCGTTCCATATATCGTTGTTATCAAGGTTGGCAAGGAGTCCGAGACTAGCAAGCCTGGTAATCGTGGTAAGCGTGATTCCCAGGTCCTACTCATGGATTTCTTGAACAAGGTTCATCATCGCACGCCCATGTCTCCACTCCAGCTCGAACTCTTTCATCAAATCAACAATGTCATCGGCGTTGATCCTGAACTTTATGAGTACTTGCTCATGGTTGACGCCGATACCTGTGTTCGTGAGGATTCGCTCAACCGTCTTATTGCCGCCTGTGCCAATAATGCGAAGATTGCCGGTATCTGTGGTGAAACCTCCTTGGAAAACGAAGAGCGAAGTTGGTGGACTATGATTCAGGTTTACGAATATTATATTTCCCATCATCTTGCCAAAGCTTTCGAATCGCTCTTTGGATCCGTCACTTGTCTTCCCGGATGGTAAGTTTGCTTTCCTGATTGACGGTATTTATGTTCTTAAGTCTAACTTGATTTCTAGTTTCTGCATGTACCGTCTAAGAACCGCCGACAGAGGTCGCCCACTCATCATTTCCAGCAAAATCATTGAAGAATACTCTGACGGCAATGTCGACACTTTACACAAGAAGAATCTGTTGTCTCTTGGTGAAGATCGTTACTTGACAACCCTCATGACCAAGCACTTCCCACATATGAGCTACAAATTTATTCCAGATGCCTACGCCTTGACTGCCGCACCGGAAACCTGGGATGTCTTGCTTTCTCAGAGACGTCGTTGGATCAACTCTACCATTCACAATCTCGCTGAGTTGATGTGGTTGAAAGACATGTGTGGTTTCTGTTTGTTCTCTATGAGATTCATCGTGTTTATTGATCTTGCTGGTAAGTTTTCTTGCATATACGACTCACTATTTAATCGCGGGCACTAATAAATTGTTTTAGGTACCATTCTCCTTCCATCTACTTGTGCATACGTCGGATACCTCATCTACCAAGCCATCGATCCACAAGGTGCCCTTCCAGAAATCGCCTTGATCATGATTGCAGCCGTCTATGGTCTCCAAGCTCTCATCTTCTTGATCAAGCGTCAATGGCAACATATTGGTTGGATGATTATTTACATTCTTGCATACCCTGTCTACTCTTTCGTCCTCCCCGTGTACTCATTCTGGCGACAAGACGATTTCTCCTGGGGTTCCACCCGTATCGTCGTTGGTGAGAGTGGTGATAAGAAGATCGTTGCTGTTGAAGACGAGCCATTTGATCCCGCTTCCATCCCTCTGCAGACATGGGACGACTACGCATCTGCCAACAGCCTACCTGGACGAAGAGTCGCCGCCACCCAAGTTGAAAAGTACTTTGATGATAGCGGCGCTACTGGCTTCAACGGTGGCTACGAAATGGACGATATGCAGAGTGTTTACTCCTCAGTTAAGCCTGCCAGCACCTTGCACTTTGGAGGTGGCAATCCATACTTGGCACCACACGGTCACAGCCCTAGCCCGCTTGGACGACAGTCTGTCAGACAAAGCTCTGCCTCAAACTTTGGACGTAGCGCGAGCCCCAGTCGAGCGATGAGCCAGGCTGGTGACTACTGGCAAGAGGGAGCTGCAGGAGGCAATCCATCTGCCAGGAACAGCGAAGGTAATCTCTTGTCTCCACAGCCAAGTCCCGGGTTCCAAAGAGCATTGAGCGGTTACGCTGGTTCCAGACCGGCTAGCAGCGTGCTTGATTTCCAGAGGGGTCTCCAGGGTCCAGACGATGCTACCATCATCGCTGTAACCAAAGACTGTCTGAATGCTGTTGATTTGGACAGCGTGACAAAGAAGCAGGTGAGGGCACTTGTAGAGCAGAGATTGCAGACCGAGCTGTCGGGGGAGAGGAGGAAGTTCTTAGATTCGCAGATTGATATCCAATTGGCGCAGATGTAAAAGCGATGAGATTTGCTCTTTTTTTTTGGTTTCTTGTGTTTTGGATAGGCTGGGAAGGATGTGATATATATACATAGTTATTAGCTCTTTTTATTGTTCCTCGCATAGTGTCGGGAGTTTTTATATTTTCTACACACTTTTGTAACTTTTCCAAATCCTCACGCATATCACTCCTTCACGTCCCCTATCGCAGTTCGGTAATACTGGCGATGTTAATAAGCCTTGTTTCCTCTTTTTCTTTAGCATTACTTATTACCAAAAAAAATTGCGATTGTTTTTTACCTATCAACATATAGTCTTTCATTGTTTTCTAATACATTCTTTACCACCAAATACACGAAATCCTTATTTTTCATCTTGTGAGAAATTGACTGTTTTATTGAATTTGATTGATTGCTTCAGGGAGAATCGCGCCTGCAGCTTTTTTATCCGTATTCAAAATACTTAAGGCTTGTGATGAAATAAATACACTCTTCAAACTTCCCTCCACATGAGCATTCTGTATAATTTATTCCGTACCATTGAAATAATTATATTATTTATATATACCAGTAAATCAGATAAAATTCAAATTCGAGACTCTACTGCTCCTTTTAAACGGCGTTTTTATTATTTATAATTATTCACCTGGGTAAAGACAAATGGCGAGTCTCGTTGGTAGACTATACTAGGTACATTTCGGTCCAATAAGCTATATAATACATATAAACATGCACTCATTTCCGATAGGAATATCGGTGCTTGTACGATTTTTCTATTCTCGTTTGCCGTTATAAGGTCTCCCTTTCGAGATGTCGGTTCATACGGCATATGCTTATAACTGGGTAGATAACTTTGTAACTGCATCCAATGTAGCCTGGCTGACTCTTCCTGCGTTCTTTGTGACTCTATTCAATGGTAAAATTCTCGTTAGCTATGCTTTCTTTCTTTCTTTATTTTTTGATCGTGCGGGACAATCCCCTAGCTTGTATAGGCAGCAAGATGAGGAGAGGTAGGAGAATATAAAGTGGAAGAGAGAGAGAGAGGGATACATACTTTCCTAACAGATGCTCGACGGTCTGACCTGGGTCGGTGATTTTGATGCCCTGGGAGGTCTTAATACGTGCTACCTGGAAGGCGAGGAAGAACTTGGGGGCTTTGATGGCTAGGTTGCCTCCTATGCTGCGGACACCGGCTTCCTGTGCGAGATAGGTGTTGAGCTCGTTGGTGAAGAGGGTTAGGTCGGCTTTAGAGGGTGGATTGGGAGTAGCGAAAGTTTTCAGAGCAACTGTAAATTTTTTTTGGAAAGATTATGTTAGCAATCGGTCTTCTTTACATGTAGGAAACTGGAGAATATGAGATAAGAGGAATGTTGACGAACAATCTAGTGGTTGTAATTTACTGCTTGCGAAATTTATGCTCGAAAACTTGACACCACCGGAGATTGTATCCGGGATACCCTGGAGGGGGCGGACAGAGGTATCGCAGGTGACCTTGGAGGCGATATCGTTGACAATGTCCTGGGTTTCGGCAGGGATAGCGGTATTTCCTATCACGAAACAGGCAGATTGGCGAGGTGATAGAGCGGCAATGGGGAAAGCCGACGTCAACAAGGGAAGGAGGGAGGTAAGGAGGAGTGCTGCTGTTGGGAAATGCATTTTGAAAACTATTTTCGAAGATATGATATCTTATTAATAATATGTATTATCCACGTAGTTTCACAAACTTCGTCACTGTGCAAGCAAGACCTTTGATAGGCACGTCGATACGAATGTATTAAGAATTGAAAATCGGAAAGAGTATAGGGTCTATAGGGGTGTTGAAGAAAAGAACGAATAGTATGACTGCACAGCAGCGAACGAAATGAATGTGCGAGGAAGATATTGGTACCAACGACTAGCGCTACAGAGGGAAAGAGAAATCCATTCGGAAAGCGACAATGAAGATATTTATATTTCAGAGACCATTCGGCATGAGCCCCGCAGGAAACTGGATCGAAACATAGCCGGCAAAACATGTCACATATTTGATGGAATGCCGCCAGTACCAAGGATCACGAAGTCGTGAAACAGAAGGCAAGAGTGAAAGAAAGCTTAAATGTGGAAGGCATCTGAAAACATACAGAGAGTGGACCAGTGATGCAGCGGGATGGTGGGGCACTGTTCCAAGGAGTTCGGCATGTTGAACAGTTTGTGTTGGAGGTGTGTGCCCCTTGTTGCGGAATCGACATGGCTTCGGAGCATAGGCCGCGGTTCAAAACCCTAGTGTGAGAGAGACAGCGGCAATTGCGCCAAGGTTGAGGGATTGAATGTTTCTAGAAGTTAGAATTGCCTGATGAGATTCTACAAGTTGTCTACCAGGGAGACTTTGTTCTAAAGAATGTGTGATATCACGTGGTCATTGGCTTGTATCTATCGGAGCCTGCGCGTTGGTGAGGGTGGCATTTCGCGTTGATGTTTTCGCCCTTTCGCGCGTAAAGTAGCAAGCAACAACGAGGATAATGTCTACTACCATCCAGCAGAAGGAGAGATATCCCAACCGCACAAAGTGTGCAATTGCCAATGAACATCCCCTCCGATTTCTCCATTTCCTCCTTCGACCCAGGATCAGAGCTCCAGCCGCCAGAAGACCTCGGTGATATACCTGAAGAAGACGAGCTTGACGATATCTTACAGCAAACCGGAAAGGAGCAGCAGCAACCCCAGGATATCTGTTTGGACCTCCCAGAAAGTGAGGATATCCGCGAAGCGATCGAAACTACAAAACGGGAGCGCACCGAGCGCTTGAAGAAGGCCGGTGTAGTTATACAGCACACTGTACCTAAGGGAATTAGTTTGGGATTTAGGAGCGATTTCGAATTCCCTGGTAACTTGGCGATTTCATTCGTGTCGAAGTTTCATGTGAACTAAAGCTAACCCATAGCTGTTTTGGTCTGCAGAATCTCCATCCAAACGATACGCTCTAGAATCCAACTTTGATCGCTCGCAGTTTACTGATTTAAGTTTCCTACCAAGCTCGCAGGGAGCCCAGATACCACCATCCTCGCCTCCAACGATGGCAGCTTCGCCCTCTCAGCAGCTACTTGCTGACGAAATGCCCGATAATCCATTCACAATGGAAGATGATTCAGGGGACAGCAACCCATTCGATATACAAGATAATGCCCCTCCAGCTACAAAGGAGAATGGAACTGGTGGTGATAATCCGTTCAGCATGGAAGAGGAAATCCGGGATGCCCAGCAGGAGGAGAGCATATACGATAGAGCATATAGCAATCCCTTCACATTCGAGACCGAAGAAAATCTTGACGACGTGCCAACACCACGGCCACCCAAATCAGGAACCCTTAGCAAACCTTTTGACAAGGAGAATCAGGGACCCGACTCGGATGCTGTGCAAAGCATACCATTTACCCTTGAAGACACTGCTGCCTCGCGCATAACTTCCTCGTTACCACTTACAACAACGGCTTTGTCGCAATCGCTGCTATCACAGCTGCCTCCCCAAGCACCTAAACCAAACCAATTCTCGAGAGTTAAAGTCCGTTTTTCTAATGGAGAAACCTGCCACCTCCTCCAACATCCCCCGAACCGTCTAAAGATATACAGAGATTCCCTGGTAAATCGACAGCATACTGAAGATGCCGAAACAAACTCATTCTTACCGCGCTCGGAACGAAAATATTACGGAATTGATATTTACAACCTCAAAGAAGCTATCAAAGCAGACGCGGAACGTGCTAAATCCGAGGTAGAAGTAGAGACTAGACGTCGTATAGACGAAGAAGCAAGGCGCCAGAGGGCCGCAGCGGAAGCAGAAGCCAATGGTTTACCGGAGAAGGTACAGAAACTCGCTATCAACTCAAAAAAGACCGAAAAGAACGGCAGAAAGCTATTATGGACAGAAAAGTACCGTGCAAAACGGTTCACGGATCTACTAGGTGACGAAAGAACTCATAGACATATTCTACGCTGGCTGAAGGGCTGGGATAGCCTGGTATTTGGCGCTGCTGCCACTGCGGGAAAGAAGAACGAGAAAAGGGCACTATTAAACGAAGAACAGCGCAATCGGAGGATTCTACTTGTGACTGGACCTCCTGGGTTAGGAAAAACAACAATGGCACACGTACTCGCCCGGCAAGCTGGGTACGAGCCATTGGAGATCAATGCATCAGACGACCGTACAGCAAGTGTGGTGAAGAACCGCATTAAGGATGTAGTAGGGACGGAAACGGTACATATGGGAGATGCGAAACGGGGCAAGCCGATTTGTATAATTATCGACGAAATCGATGGTGTCACCGGCGATGGCGCAGGCGAAGGAGGATTTATAAGAGCCTTGGTTGATTTGATAGAGCAGGATAGAAGGAACTCGGGGGACCCGTCTGCACAAGTAACGAAGAAAAAAGGCAGGAAAGGGGATCGATTTAGGTTCTTGAGACCTATTATTGCTGTCTGTAATGATCTTTACGCGCCGAGTTTGAGGAGTCTGAGGCCGTTGAGTGAAGTTGTCTATACCAAACGACCACCACTTGGCGTAGTATTGGGACGGCTGAAGGATATTTTCGAGAAGGAGGGGGTGGAAGGAGATACGGATGCGATTCGGCGACTTGTAGAGTTGGAAGGGGGACACGGGAACATTGCTTCTGCGGATTTCATGGCGGAATGGTCTGGAGATGTGAGGGGTGTCATGGTGGCCGGAGAGTGGATATGTGGACGGGTAAAGACAGCTAAGGCCAAGGCCAAAGCATCTAGCGACATCGCACTACGCAAAACCTTTGAGGGGACACAGGAGCATCGGACAAGGATGACGAAAAAATGGGTAGAAGAAGAGTTTAACAATGGCGGTGGACTAGGTGCCAACGATGGCGCGGGTAGTGGTGGTCGTGGTAACGGGGTTAGGGAAGTTGTTGAAAGAGTCTTCCTTGAAGAAGACTCCACTACTACAACCTACGTTTCCTCTAGTTCGGGCTCTAAGCAACAGAGCATCCTTCCGGGAACTTCGGGCAAATCGCGGAACATACAGCGACTCCGAAACCTCATCGAGTCTTCCGGTGAATTCGACAAAATCATGGCCGACTGCTTCGCCAAATATCCCAACCACCCGTTCCACGATGATCCTCGCCTTACGAAACCCAACAAAGCGTATGAATGGATATTTATGCACGATCTATTGAACAGCAGGGTATATGGTGGCAACCAAGATTACGAACTGACACCGTATTTAAGTACCCCACTCCTTGGATTGCACACTCTATTTGCCACGCCTGCAGCAACAAGTTTAAAGGGAAGGAAGGTGTTTGGGAAGAAAGGCGCTGCAGGTAATGCGGGTGATGACGATGATGTTGCATCTCCGTTCTCAGGCCCCAAAGCAGATTTTGAAATGAGAGAGGCACAAAAAGCAACAATGAGCACACTAAATCAGCTATTGGCTACTTTACCCCATAGTCTTGTCCGGGGTTTCAAACCTCTCGAGACGGTGGCATACGAGCTGGCGCCGTGGTTAGTGCAAATCGTACAGCCGAAAGTGAACCCAGTGCTTGTAGGTGGGAAGGATGGCCCGAGTGTGGCAAGTGTGAGGAGAGATGTGGAGAAGAAGATGGTGGATAGGGCTGTAGAGGTATTGGCTGAGTGTAATGTAGCTTTTGAAAAGCTGAGAGTTGAAGGGGATGCAAATGGAAGGGGCGCCGGGTGGGTGTATAGGATGGAGCCGTAAGTATCTCTCTTCTAATCGACTGATGATACCAACATTTCAGAGGACTAATCTAACTGGGGTACTGCTAGGCCGTTTGATACTTTATCTACCTACAAAACTTTTACACAGGATGCACCGACCCTAACGACACGGTACGCTGTAAGGCAGGTACTTGATCAAGAGCTTCGGAAGTTCGTAATTCTGCAGCAAGAGCAACTACGGCAGGCTAGGTTTGTTGCAGCGAACCCCGGTGTAGACATCGGTCTCTCGGCCGCGACAAGGCAGCAGGAGAAGGAGAAAGAGAGAGAGTTAAAGAGGAGCGCCGCTGCAGGTGTCAAGCGAGACTTTTTCGGTAGAGTTGTGGCTGAAGAAGAGCCCGGTGATGGGGAAGCGGGGAGGAGTAAGAAGAGGAAGATGGAAGGAAGCGAGGGCGCGAAGATCTGGTGCAGTTTTCGAGAAGGATTCAGCAATGCAGTTAAGAAGCCTATTACATGGGATGAGCTAATGGCTGGATTATGAAGGCTTGATCGATGAATCTGATATACTACGATCAGCCCAGGGGAGAAGTAATTTGTGAGAGTAATTAATATCACGATCTCGAAAGGCATTTATTGGCGTTGGGTGGTCTACTTAGAATATGTAAAAAAATTATATTCACGAGAAATGCAAGGTCCCATACTCTCCTGTAAATATTGCATATTGTTTTTGCTACCAAATATCTTATTTCCCGGGATTCCGTATTCCCATTTCCAAAAAGAACGCACTTAAATTTTGTGGGCCTCACACTTCGCTTTGAGCGGAGGTGTAATTGGTTGATTCGTAGATTTTCTGATTTATTCTGAACCGCTTTGAATTTACCCAGATGCCTAGGCTTGCGTTGGGCACAGATATACACAGAGTAATGGCGCCGGCCCTATACAACCTTGGCCGCTTACTGTACTAGACTCCACTTGCTATCGTACCGCATTAACACAAGAGATTCAACACCTGCGGATAACGCTGTCGTGTATACGCAGGAAATAGTAGGTTCCATAAATTCAATCAATTAAAGCTCCGGATTTTCTCGAAACAATACAACTAGCGGGACAACCGATTGGCAAGTTCGAAAAATGCCGCAGATACTTTCGGATCCTGAATAACCACAGCAGGGCACATGTCTCACCTTGAATGCCAAAAATGCAACAAACTGACAGATACAGCGGAACGGCCTTGACCCAAAAATTGATAAATATCAGGCAAAAGGTTGAAATAGGCTTGTTAACTTTTGAAGCACTTGCGCTCTGATACCGTTCGGTCGTTCTTGTAAGAATGCATGTTAGTTGGGTTACAAGCGCTGTTGACTTCGCTAGACTTCCACGTTCAGGGACTACAACTCCATTTGCTACCCATCTACCATGCAATATTATGTCAAGTGATGATAATTTATGATTCCCAAAGCCAAGACCCCGGAGAATACCAGTATTAGAGCCTGGTTTCTTGGTCAAGGGGAAACGTCGCAAGCCTCTGAGTTATGTACTGTAAACCATGGAATTATGGACATATGCTCGCAGGAGGACCTGCAGGATGGGAAGCGGCTGATCCTGACAAGAATAAGATGTGGACGAGGAGAAAAAAATTCTGTCACAGGACTACATAAATACTCGACTAGAGGGTTAGCCCCGATGCCACTGGAGCTCTGCATGAACCGATGCAAGTTACATCAGAAAAATGATGTTCAACCAGCTCACTGCTAAATCACAGGTTGAATTAACCTTGCTAAGACACGTGCAGCTGTTATTCAAAATGGTTTCTGTAGGACTATACGCTCTTATTAAGAATTCATTAAAAATGTGAAAAAGCTTCGATGGTTCTATTTATTGACACACAGACGTGGAAGGATGAAAGAGCCTGATAAATCAAATGCACATAAAACTACAATATCTGAAATCGGGTATGTAATGATAAGGTAAAAGCTGTAATTGATAGTTCATTCATATATATGGATATACAGTGTAAAGTCCCAATCAAGTGCAAGGGTATTTGTCGGCGTGCTCGTATCTCAAATACGTTCTCCTGCTTCTGATTTTGGGAGGTCCAAAATATCCGTAGACTAGGTATACACAGTAGAACAAGACAAAAAAGAATGTGAACCCGTTATCTGCTTAGGGTTTGAAGCGAATATATACTTCAAACCCCCTCATCACGCACCACGCGAGCCCTGATCAGAAGCTTGCTTCCAAAAAACTCAAACGGAGCCGTTTAGCACTTGTACCAGCACCATTGACTGTTAAGAAACCCAGAGGATCAGTTGATAATCTTTGAGCGGTTAGAAACCGAGAAACTTACCCGGGGCCGCAAACACAGCTGTACTGGCCGTTTCGGCAGGAGGAGCATTGGCGCTTGTCGAGATTGGCTGGAGCTGGCTCAGCTTCTGGGGCTGGGGCTGGGGCCGCAATGACGGCAGCGACGAAAGTGAGGACAATGATGTTGAAGACCTTCATTTTGATGTTTTCTAGAGGCGAGATAGGAGTAAGTAACTTGGGATTTCTGGGAGTAGTTTGATGGGGAGGTTATGTGTTACGTTTTGGTTTTGTCTTGTAGACTTTGTGACTTTTAAGCTTTTGATGATTGATAGCTTGTAGGATTGCTTCTTGATGCTTGAGAATGGATGCTGAGGGAAGTTTGATGTCGAGGGGAACTTCTCGGGGTATTTATAACATTTCCTTCTCTCTAAGACCCATTATCATGAAGGATTTCTCGTATTCACTTATCTCTACAGGATGGTTATTCCCGTGCCGTCTATACTCGCCGGAAAGACTGATAGCTGATTAGAAGCTTTCCGAATGCTGGTGATCCACTCTCGATATCTGAGCGTGATGAAACGATGTCTATCGACTATGCGGGAATTCAGTCCGCTGAAAGGAATACGAGGTATGCCATGGAATATGGCTAGTGTAACGTAGTAATAGCTGGGGTTGGGATTGACATCTAGCCACCAATCAGACTATAGTTGTACACCGTGTGCAAGGCTTGATGGGTTGGCACTGTGCTTGGGTCTGCAAAATAATATTGGGCTGGGCCGTTAACGGGATATGCTGTTTCTTGGGCTATCTGAATTATGAATACTCATCTATCAGCAAGCCAATATGCAATACTTTGGAGGCTAGTTTAGAATATTATGCCTTATTGAATTTCTGGATAGATGGTAGATAGGTAACTGTTGATAAATGCTACTATCAATACATTGGTATTCTGGTCTCCTAACTAGGCTGCCATGCAATAAACTGGGAAGTTAGCCGATTCTATTATCGGGTCTCTAGACATCGTGGAATAGTATACATGTATGCTAGATCTGAGAGCTCATCCGATATCCGTGTACATGAAACACTGGAGAAAAAGAAAAAAAGGATTACCCAAAAAAAGTAACTGGATTGCCATGCCGCATAGAGGTGGTTTCAAGCGGTGACGCTGCAATTTCTTATCAACCGTGGGTACGTCCGAAAACAAGATGTATATAACATTGCTTTGCGTAGTGTCATACTACTGTGTTTCTGCCAGCCGCACGCGCGATAACCAGGCGAGTAAATGCGTTGATTGTTGGAAGTCGACCAAGCGGCATCGGGACCTGGCCCGTGCATCATATACTGCAAATGCACCCGAATTTCAAAATTTCAGGCTAAATGCAAGTTTCTTGGATTTGTGAGATTTTGCGGGGATTTTGCGGTGATGGCCGATATTACCTCTCAGCTCGCTAGCCCCTTGGCCATATCGTAGGGCTTATTGAGTTCTTCAAGATGAGAGTACCCCTGAGAGCGGAAGCCTTCCGCAAAGCTCCCGATATTGGGCAACCAATATGCATCTCTTCGTCATTGAAACTTGACCCTAAGTACGGTCCAACCTACCAAAGCCTCGAAGTAGGTGCCGCGTGCAATAAATCTTTTTACAAAATGCCTGCGGTTAACAGAAAATATTTTAGATTTGCACCTGAGAATTATCTGATGAATTTCTGGCTTCTTAGATTGTGAACAAAATGTTTTTATCCATAGTTAGTAAGCTAGCCGCAGGACTCCTATTCTAATCTAGAAACCCCACAATTCCCCCGCATTGCGCAGTATATACTATATACTGCGGGTAGCGGACCGAGTACGGGCTCTAAGGGCTTCGGCGGGATCAACCGTATCGTATCGTCTCAAGCGACAAGGGAATATAGGGGCGATCCTGAGTCTTGATGAGCCTCAAGGCTGATTATTTTTATTTTTATTTTTTTCGTGGGAATGGACACGCAAGTTTTTTGGTATCTGCATATATCCCTCTCTTCCCCTGCCTGTACAGCTGCATATAATTCCTCGTTTCCTAGATTACTGATCGTTTTTGGAAGCGAACTTTCCTTGCAACTTGGGACACAGTCCAGCTTCGGACCTCTATCAGCCAATAGCCTCGTTCATTTTAATGCCAATGTCATCTGCTTAGTGCCAAGTAATCATGGTACCCAGGTATCAAGGGGAAAATTATGTTGTGCAACGTTCGCCCTCTATATTCGCACTTTCCATATCTACTTGAGTTAATGTACTGCTTTACGGGTATGAGGTCCCGTAAATCCTATCAGGCAGGCGTGCATGACATGACTTGGGAAAGCTCCGTAAACAAATATATCATACTGATTCCGCTAGAAATATTAATACGCGCAATTAAGGCTACATTCGAATATTCTAATAATTCCCCACATTTTGGAGTATAGAAAAGTTTGAGCATATGCGCTCGCTTTCATCGGCGAATTGAGAAATATACCATAATAGATAGTCTAGCAGACTTTAACATTGCTATAATATTACTAACTGGAATCCTGACTAATAATCTAAGCGCTCAGCCCTAGATAAAGGAAAATGAAAGAAAAAGTTAACAAAAGAAAATATCCTAGTGGAAGAATTAGGAGGTTGCCCTAGGAGGCTTTTGTTCAGTTTATCTGCCTGTCATCTGAGACATACAAAACTGCTCTTAGTATACATATCAAAGGTTTGTTTTTGCCAACTTCAGTATGGGTATTACCAAATAGCAAGATATTAGCCCAAAGAAATATGTAAATACCGCGATAATAAGTAGATATATGGATTCCAGGTCTCACTCTACCAAGACCACGATAGAAAGAAGGAAAACTACGAGCGCACTCACGAATTCATGAGACATCACGGGAAATTCTCCTAGGAGCTCTTTTGTTCACGATGTCTGACATCAGCTGGAAGAATATTTTGAATATCCAATCATATAGGGCAATCTCTATTGCTTAAGCGACAAAAATGAAAAGCTTATACAGAATGTTAGATCTATTTCCTTCTGACCCCGGGCTGGCCATTGGTCCCGCTTCCCCGCGCCCGTCACCCCCCAAAAAAAGATGGGGCAAATACATTGAGCCTAAAACATTCTCGCAGTGCGAATATTACTTCATTCCAGCCGATTACGGCCCTAGCAGATGATAACCGTTCGTATACAAAAGCGACAAGCTTTCACAAATTTGAATCATGCGATCTGATACTTGCACTTCTGGGGGAAATTTGCTGGAGTTCTTTAATGATTACTACTACGATACGGTCTATGGATTGCAAATTCCCGAAAACAATCCGAAAGGATCAATTTGCGACTCATTTCACCGGATGCTGAACCGATATGCTTTATGGGGTTGTAGTTGGCTTTTCTGACACTCGTTACTATCGACTCATGCTATATCTGCGTCATGGACATGATATCAAAACATATATTTTTTTCGTATTTAGCCTTGCCAGATTACAACAAAAGAAACTCTCAGGAAGGAGTAGTAATTGGGGTGATTTATTCCTGAGACCCTAACGACAGCACTTTAAGCATGCGAATTGCAGCCGCTTTAGCTAGTCATAGGCTACAGGAAGAAAGTATATCGCGTGGCAACGAATACATATATATTCCAAGAGCGTGGAAAGACTTGGTCCAAAAAATGGGCTCTAAAAAAGGGTTATCGTTTAATATTCAGTGCACCGATATCGCGATTTCTCATGGAATAAGAACTCTGATGTTGGTATTTTGATTGACTTACGACCATAGTGCCTCCATCGATTGCAAGTCTACTGAGGTTACAAAGTTGGAACTTGAGATACGGTATAGCTGCGATGGAATTCAAACTAAGTACTTACTGGTAAAGAATAGTTGTAATACAGTCTGGTTACGAGACAGAAGAACAGAAGAAATGCTACACGAGTTTGGTGGAATGACCGTAAAGGCAAACTCAGCATCCCATTGGTGGCCACGGTTATATTCTGCCTGCATGAGGCTGTCAGCATCATCAGTGGCTTCGAATTGTCAAACTTCAAGTTCCTGGGCAGTGGGGCCGAGCCTTTTGAACCGCTCCAACTAGCTTTGAGCCCAGGAGCGTTAAGGGTAAAATGGAAATAGATGTTGTTAGAATTCTCAGGCTCTTGGATAATGTTTAACTTGAGCGCTTGCTCAGTCAGGGGACTTCCCTAGTGGAGCCGGAGATCGTACGGTTGGTTAACCCGTTGTTATCAACTGGTACCATGCCGTTCCTAGGCAGGCTCGCTCCGAAAATATAGACTACATCAACGAGCCTCCACACTCCCAAGGGACCTTATAGAAATGCGCATCTGCGACTTTATCTCTATAGTGATCAAAGATCATAGAATAGGTCCCGAGGGTATTGTCGCGCTTTATCGCAACTCTAGCGTCTCCATCGTGGCCGTTGGAGCATCGACCGCCTGGGTAGAGGGCGAGGAAGTTTGTCCTGTGGCCTCGGCAGTCGATATTTTGCCCAAGACCGACGCCGCGCCCATCAACTGCACCCTAGAAGACGGGAAGCTCAGTACCCGCGAGGAACGTCTGTCCCATCTGATAAATAATTTTGGGGATGGTCGCTGTATCGCTTGTTTCTAGATTGCAATTTAGCGTCCCATTTTTTAAGGTCTTTCTCGAGTTTCTCCGTCTTCAGCAGCTACAACGGTCATTTTGGATGATAAAGTGGTAAGCGAAGATAGGTTTTAAAGATGATAAAAGTTTATGTTTTGAGTGGCTTAAAAGCTGTCTGGGAAGCTCTAGAACTGTTTGATGATGCTGATGCATATGGTGATGTGTTTTAGAACCGATTCAAAGGGCGAAATTTAAAACACCAGCTTTTATGTTCGTATTCTGGTGAATTTCTTGTCTTCACTCCTGCGTGCTACAAGATTTTACAGCATTGATATGACCGAAAGAATCGATATTCGAGATAAAATTTCGAGCAAATTTGGCTGGTATTCCCAAATGTAGCTTCTGACACAGATCTTGATGGCTGGAATTGCGCTATGTAGGTTGTTACTTGGAAGAATTTGGTCCCCGGAGCTGAGAACAATTCGCGGAGCCTATGACGAAGCTTAATTCAAAACTGGTTTCTAAATTTCCAGATAGGAAACATCGCTTCCGGAAGATGCCATGTCGCAATAAAGGCTATCGTGATTATTGTCTGGTACAGCTGGCCGTCTTTGAGGTTGGGGTCACACAGAGCTAGCTTTAAGCGCTGGGATTTTGCGTACCAAGTCGCACAACACCTTTCACCCAGCCTATAATCTGATTGTGCAGTTGTTTTGAATTGATGGTAATTAGAAAGGATCCAGGAAATCCCAGAAAAAAATATGAATGATTGAGCGACAATGGAAAGGAGAAAGGTGTTATGACATGTGGAGATTCCCATATGTGGAAAGGGATGGGAACTCGCTATAGCGTAAGCTATATCCAAGTGCGGAATTTACGTTGAGCTACCAGGACAGAATCGATTATTTTCTTGAGAACCAGTGCATGTAGCCATGTAGCCATGGCCAATCAAGCCCAAGTAACACATCCAAATAATCCGAAAAATCCAAAGTATGCGATAGAATCCTGCGACTGCAGCCGGCTGGCTCAACGATACTAATAACGCGGGCTAAAGCTTGCCTCGTTTCGATCGATTCCCGACGCAGCACAGGCTAGACTGTGGTGTGCGTTGTGGTGAGGTGTGGGAGGCTCTGCGGTCTGGTGTTCGCGTGCCAAGACCTTTTGTCGCAAAATCGAACTTCCAAAATTTTTTCTTTCGAGTTCATCCGTCTGTCCTCGACATCGATACATCACAGTTCTACCTCCAATCGCGATGACAACCTCAGCCTCCAACCCTTACAGCGAGGCACAGGTATGTCTACAATCGCTACTAAATCACATGTTAATGCAATTGCTAATTTTAATTTCCTTTTTGTAGGCTGCCAAGGCTGTCACTGCCCTTAAAGCGCATTTAGCGGCCCAAAAGGCGACCTCCTCAAAAGCGTCGCTATTCGATGCAGCAGATGAATCAGATCTCGAGGATGGCGCCGTCAGTGTCGCCGATCCAGATCTTGCATTTTGGCTAGTTGTTACTACCAAGAAATTCCTCGTCCATGAAAAAAAGCCCAAGCAGGAGCGAATGTACGCTAGCTATTTGTTCCCTCGCAGATAATTAACAGCCATTGACAACTGATGCTTTTTGTAGTGCCATCCCGAACCCTTACCTCACAAACCCCTCCCCCACGTTCACAATATGTCTTATCACTAAAGACCCTTCGACTTACTACCGCGCTCTGCTCCCACACCTCCCATACCACCCCTCCTCTCTTACCGTTATTGCTCCTTCCAAGTTAAAAACGCATTACAAATCCTTCGAATCGCGCCGCCAGCTCGAACGCTCCCACGATATCTTCCTCGCTGATGACCGAGTGATACCTTTACTCCCGAGTCTTCTCGGAAAGTCAATTTACCGTCGTTCCTCGAAAGTCCCAATTCCTATCAGAATTTCTAAGATTGAGCCACCGGTGAAGGACGTCGATGCCCCAAAATCTAAACTACAAGCTGATGCTGAGAAGCTGCAAAAGGAGATCGAGAGGGCGATAAAAGCGACCTATTACATTCCTTCGGTATCACCTAGCCAAACTATCAAGATCGGAATACGTTCCCAATCTCCTGAGGAAATCGCTCAAAATGCTACAGCGGTACTGGACCACTTAACTTCCTCGATCAAGAAAGGATGGGATGGCATGCGTGCGGTACATATCAAAGCAGCAGAGACGGTCGCATTGCCGGTATGGCTCACAACCAGCATATACGATGATGATGATGTCCTAGATGAGGAAGAGATCAAGAGAATTGAGTACCTGAAGACGAAAGAAGGAAGAGCTGAGCGAGACAGAGAGCTGAAGCAGAAAAAGGCAGACAAGAAGAAGGGAAGGGATGCAAGGAACAAGAATAAGAGGAATTGGGATAGTGACGCTGAGAGCGGAGAAGATCAATACTTTGTTAAGAAAATAAAGGCGATTGAGGGGGAGAAGAATAAGAAGAGAAAGGCGGAAGGGTTAGTTGAAGAGCTAGAAAGCGTTAAGAAGAATAAGACCGACGAGAAAGAAGCGAATGTCGAGAAGAACGATGAGGAGAGTGAAGAAGAAGAAGGAGGGGTCAGGCTTCCACAGACGGTAGATCTTTCAGAGCAAGCAAAAAAGTTGAAGATTGGAGACAAACGAATTGCGCCGCCGGCCCTAGCGCTCAAGACAGGGAAAAAGAAAGGTGGGAAAGACAAGAAAGGTGCTAAGGACAAGAGCGGAACTGGCAAAGTTGGGATTAAGGAAAAGTTGAAGCGAAAAGCATCTAAGACGGATTTGCCCACGACTAAGGGCAAGAAAACCAAGGCATATGCATAAGTGTGTGTGCAGAGGCTTACGTTTACCTCATGCACCTCTGTCTTTCTTAGTTGATTGTATAGTTTTGGAAGGGTTTATCTTCTGTAAATGGAGTTTAGAGAAAAGTGCCATGTATAATAGCTTTATGCTGACTGTTCTTCTGGATATGAATCAATTGCCTTCCCACTACGATAATTGCCGATATCCATTCTGAAAATGCGGCACAATGAGGCATCCAACAAACATCACGTACGCCATAACGTTATCTGCCAGGCCCGCCGACAGAAGATATGTTCAGGACTTCCATTGAGGGGTCACGAATCACAAATGCGGTTACCATTTCCCACTCCCGCAGTTCAGCATTTCACTTTTGGTTGTGCAAGGGGATGGCCTGGACTGTTTGGGCAGCGCGTTTTCCCAAACTCGCCAATCGCTATCGCTTGTCACCCACGCATCTCCTGCAGTCGTCGCAAGTGGATTCGTAAGCCTCGACCACCCCGTGCGTATACGATATTCTATAAGACCGTCTTGGATTCGAAGTCGCTCGCTGTATCGCAGTTAACGTTGTGTTTCAGGCGTCAGAGTGCTTGGTAAACTTGGGTTTTTGTTTGGTCCGCGCAATCAGTCGATACCTCCGTCTTACGTTTACGCGACTTCCTCTCTGCACAATGGTCCGCCGAACGACATCTCTGCTGCTGGCCAGCACTCTCGCCTCTATCTCTGCCGCTACGGCGCCCGTTCCGCTGGTCATCTGGCATGGACTCGGTATGCTCACACGTAGTTATTGCTCTACCTACGAAAACGTTGACTAATGCCGCATTCCAGGCGACAACTTTGACAACCCGGGCCTCCAATCCGTCGCCGACCTCTACACTTCGATATACCCCGGCGCCGCGACGCACATAATCTCCCTCGCAGAAGACGCCGGCGGCGACCGTAAAGCCAGCTATTTCGGCTCTTTACCGAACGAACTCGTTTCCGTGTGCGAACAACTCACGGCAAATCCAAACCTTACATCTACAGCCGCACCACACGGTGTTCACGCCCTAGGATTCTCGCAGGGTGGTCTGTTCATGCGTGGTTATGTAGAAGCATGCAATTCTCCCAAGGTTCACACGCTGGTGACGTTCGGCAGCCCGCATAACGGTATCAGCGAGTTTGTAAAATGCAAGCCAACGGATTGGGTCTGCAGAACTGCTTTCGGTTTCTTGAATGCCAACAAGTGGAGCGAATGGGTACAGACTAATATCGTACCTGCGCAGTATTACCGCCATCCTTCGACGGAGGAGATGGAGAAGTACTTGGAATTCTCTGGTTTTCTGGCGGATATCAACAATGAGAGGGCGGATAAGAATGTAGTTTACAAAGATAACTTGGGTAATCTGGAAGGTGGCGCGGTGCTCTATAGATTTGACGATGATGAAGTGATCATTCCGAAAGAGAGCGTGTGGTTTGCCGAAGTTACGGAGGATGGTGAAATTACTTGGTTGACTGATCGAAAGCTGTATGCGGAGGATTGGGTGGGGCTCAAAAAGCTAAATGAAGCTGGTAAATTGAAATTTGTCAAGACAGCAGGCCCACATGTGAGTTTACCCTATCTCTTCCAGGTGCAGCTTCTACAGTGATGTTTTGAGTGCTGACAAATATACTTCTAGATGCACATCACAGATGAACTTCTCACAGAGGTTTACACAAAATATCTATGGCAGCCAGAGGGTGTTGTGGCGAAGAATGTGGATAGCGCTAAGTTCAAGGAAAGCCTAGCAACTCTAGCAGTACCATATAAAATTGCAGAGAGCGACGAGCAAACAGTGATCCAGCCCCTGATGAGGGTTCAGAACCATAGGTTTGGTCCTGTTTGGAGGACTTGATATGTAATATCATGCGTACCTACTATGTTTACGCTGTATTGTTGCAACTTGTTTCATGATACTTTACTAGGTTATTTTTGGGATGATTTGTATGGAGTTAGTCTTGTTCGGTTTTGCTAAGCGCAATAGCTTTGAAGCCTTGCGCAGCTATTTCGGATTGGATTAATATAGGCCTGTATGATTTATATGTTTTCTTGTTGGACATGGTCCGCTTTGGTTGGTCTCAGCACTGCAGTCGGCCGCGAGACTATTGTCGGAATGGAATCAATCAGATTTACTTCAATTTTGCTTATTTGTTCTCAGGCACCTGTTGAATTAGTCCAATTTGGTCAGCCTAAAAACTAAACAGATTAGCGATGGTACTATCTGGATTGGCCACGTGGTCATCTCTTTCGTCTCTCTGTATATACTAAAGAATGATACAAGCAACATAATGTAACATAACCGTCTGATATCTGTTATTGGGTGGCGATAATGATAACTAATGAAAATATTGGTGTTGAAATTATAACCCAATGGTTGGAATCACATCAATTAACATTCATCTTGGCTCTTGCAACATTAGTATTCTAACAATTCGAGTTCCATATGATAGTACACCCCGGATGGGTAAAGGTGTGACTTGAATAGCTTGCCGGTGACGTGCGAGAAATGTAATTTGACAAAGGTACGACACTGCATCGGCATGTTAGTTAACTTTGAGGAAGACGGGAGATCAAGACATAGACCGCTTTGCCCTATTTCTGTGGACCGAGTTTATATAAATAGCTACCAGCTCTGTAGCACGGCTCTGCGAATGCGCATCAGCTTCCCGAGATTCGGAACATAATAAAATAAATACCTACATATGAATACTTTACTATTGCTTCACAAATCAGGTTCCCTACGTTCGGATATGCGCACTAATTAAATATTTATATCCACTAGTATGGGACATGTTCCAAGAACCTAACAGTAACAATAAGAATTGAGACAGTGTTGGCGGGTTGGAGAGGCTGAGGTATTTTCCTTGCCAAGTTCCCGCTGAGGTCTGGCCCAACCGTGGAGCTGGTGTGCAAAAGATGGTGGGTGTTGGTCCCGGATTGTGTTAAGACATTCCGTGAAAAGAAGAACCGTAGCTGAATTATCCAATTGCAATATATTTATATTCTTTTCTGATTTCTTTTTGTTATTTCCTCTTTTTTCTTTCTACTTTTTCAAAAATTGATATATGAGAAGCCGTGAGTGCTGGATACCGAAAATACTTAAGTTCTACGTGGAATCACAGCTCTAATTAACAAAATTCTCGTTTTCTTGGTTGTATCAACTACCTAGTGGAGTTTCTTTGAACCTCTTTCTTGGAACATGATTTTAAATATTAACTGCTTTCTATGTTATGCAACCGCGCTTGCGCTTGGTTGTCTGATATTTAACTTATCTAGCGTCCGCGGAGAAGTGATTGCTCCAGCACCAGTTCCTGAGCCTACTCCAGGATGGCCTTGGAAAAAACCAAAGAAACCGCAAGAGCCTGAGCATATTGGTGGAAATGTCCGGCTATGGTGGTTTGTTCTAGAGAGAACGGAATGGAGAAATCTAGATCTCATCAACAAACTCGAGAAAAAGCTTACAAAGTGCGCTTATAAGACTGAGGATAGCTCAGGGATATATATCCCAAGAAGTTCCTCTTGGCTTGGTACACCATTCATCACCGTAAAAACTAAGCTCAACAAGGGGTGTTATGAGAAAGATTTTGCCAGAATATATAAAAATTTCAAACCTTTGGTATGGATTCGCTACAATTTTCATTTAGACTCGCAGATACGAAGTCCCTCCAAATCGGGAGTTATTACTGACCAATGGTTATCCATTCCTCTCAAATAGCTTGCTGGCTGGGGAGAGGTACCTTATAGTACACAGGTTAGGCGGATCCAAGAACATTCTAGCTTCAGCAAGCCGAAGCCTCTATCACCGAACGAGCAGACCGTCAAATCAGATATTAGTAGCGAAGCGCCTAACAAGAGGGGAAATAAAAACTTGTTACAACGACGTGATTTTACTGATGGTGGCATAGCTAATGGAACCATGCTGCTCCAAAGATATGGTAATGGCCAAACCCGTATTATCCCAAGATCTGGTAAATTTAAAACAGCTAGCGAGGTTCTTCAGGAAGTCACTATATGGAGGGAGTTCTGGAGAGAAAAGAGAGTCATTACGCAGCCCCGAGGTGTTAGCTTGGCTGATTTTCGTAATCGATATTATCGAAGAACGCTCGGATGGGGAATGGGTGTTACAATATACATGATCGATACTGGGGCAAATCTCAACCATGGGGTAAGGATATCCTGACAGGTGATATTGCTATATATATATCTAGCCAAGTCATTTAAACATATTGTGTATATTTGGAAGTTGCTTACACCGTCTTCTGAAGGTTTTTACTGCAGCCAGTGCCCACCTAGGCTCCCTCTTTGCTTCGCCAGTAAGTTATAATACTGTTAACATGGACCCCAAAACCTTGGAGGGTTGTCTGATTTGGCAACGGGATATTCGATGAAATCAATGCAAATTTATCCGTACTAAGGAATATCTCGAATAGGACCCGGCGACGACGCTTTCAGATTCTGCGGAATTTGGCTACCACGGTATGAAGATATTACCATTCCTTAAAGCTTCAAAATCTGATTATAATTTGTTACTTACGAGCAATGGTTGCCTAAAGGAACTAGCGTCTTAAGCGGCATAGTGGGATATCGGACTGGGATCTCCGCTGCCTCATTTTATGTGACGAAATTTGTGAATAAGCATGGGTATTATACTACTGCTCATCTCTTTGATGCGATGCTTCAGACATACAACCATATTCGAGAAAATAGAGTGAAAAATTCGATAGTAGTCTGTGCCTGGCTTTACGACCAAATCCAGGCGACGAATCCGAACTCCTTATTCAAAAATGTATACGATCCGCCAGAATCAAAGCACCGCACTAATGATCTCGTCAATTGGCTTTCAGGAGAAATTACTAAAGCCTTTTTTGACCTCAAAGACTGGGTAGAAGGTCCACCAGTGATCATTACTGCACCTGGAAACGAGAGGATAATTAATGTACGTATATGAGACCTGATTTTGTTCTAGATAAGTAGTTATATATTGCCTAATCATAGTATCAAGGCCTTTGAATAGAGATGTGGCAATGCCTACAAAAGCTAACTTGTGGTATAATCGGTGAATTCGCCAATCTGATAGAACCACACCGAGTATCTGGCACCAGCACGAGATACGTATTTGTTCCCAGATGTTGTCATCATCGCTGGGCCCGCAAACTCAAAAGATGGGAAAATGTTTGACGATAGTAACCGCTATAAAATCAAGGCCTGGGCGCCGGCGGAAAATATCCATGTAGCCGGATATGACAACCAAGGAGAAGAAACTATTATCGTTAAATCTGGTGGCTCATATGGTAAGTTGGAAGTTCAAAACTTCTTATTAGTTTGCCCCTTGCAGAAAGATAAAAAGCGCGCGTCCCAATACATAAATTGACGAGGAATGAATGTGACTAGCTGTAGCGACTGTCGCAGGCATGATTGCCAACTACATATCTGAGCAAATAACGCCTAACGCTAGGGCCGCTCGCCATAAATTATATGCGTTGGCATACCCGAGGATCCTAGGAGGTCCTAATATAATATACAACGGAGTCCGTAAATCGGAATGGCCGCCTTCTAGCAGATAGTACTAGATGCATATATTGCATTGGGCACACATTTGGTTCTGGATTTTACGTGAACAAATAGGCCATATTGAATAGGAATACTTGGAGAAGTAAATAAATGCAGGAAATTTTCGCGAACACACCACGTCTTATCTGTTACATAAATTAATAAATTCCTGACGTACATCATCGGCCTGCGAGCCACACTACCAGTGTTAGCTATTTAAATGGCGTGGATGCCCCGGTAACCAGCATAGTGTTTAACGTTATAAACTGGTCTTCACTTCAATTAATTTAAATTTATAATTATTTAATTGATTATTTGCGGTGTGTTATGACACACCTGTTGAGAGTATACAGACTAAGCTAAAAGAGCAGATTACCAAATTCTAGTCTTGGCCCCAACAGTTTATATACAAGCCATCACATCTCTAGTGATATATATATATATATATATTCACGTCTCGTGACAACTAGTATCTTACAACCTGATATATTTAGGTTGTATAATAGGGCCCTGAAAGCAAATCAAGTATAACAAGATAAAAGTACAACTTTTTTTTAATGAAGTTATCGTTGTTCTCGTAAACCAGACACCACACAAGCATCAGGTCATCGTCGTTGTTGTGAACCTATTTTTAACTAGTATCTATTTTAGTGCGGATTGCCAGCGGATACAGTACAAAAGTTGGTAAAGTTACAATTGTAAGAAAGTTAAGAACAAGGACACGTTCAAGTCTTGTTTTATATATAAGTATGTGGCAGTTGTGCGTCTGAGGTAGGTTTCAGCTCTTGGTTAGATGTTAGCTATAGGGAAAACAGCTTCGGCTACACCTAGATGTTGAGTATTTTTGTATATAAAGCACACCAGTACTGCAGCTATTGGTATTAATAGCTAGATTATAGAAATCATCTTATAATATATGTGGAAGGAAGTTTTGCTAACGAAGAAAGAAATTACTGACTGGACTATTGATACAGAATATTCTAAATCAGGCTATAGCCATTTGTGGTTTCATCCGAATATCCTAATGAAACTAAATTACCAGATTTCGGTAGTTTTGGTCATTATGTGGTTGCCTCTAGGAATCCTTGGAATCCTACCGGAAGCAGGCACAGATGAGAATGGTCAGGTACCATTGGTATGGTATATTTCGATTACTAATACAGATTGGAAATTGCCGTCAGTGGACCATCTTTGGAGCGCTGTACAGACGGTTGCTATGACCTATCCAGGATACGAACGGCATCTTTATAGATGCCACAGCAAATATCTCGGAACACCCTTTATGGTTTTTCCGGCAACAAAGAAGCAGGCGGCCAACGTGTATGCTCGTTACCACACTATTGTACGTCTAGACCTACAGTACACCCCTCTAGAAACCGTTTCTCGGTTCCTACATGTTTTGTCTATGTTGTTATAGGATAGGGTGGAAGTATTAATGTCTAGCCTTGGACCTCAACCGCAACAATGGATAGGATTACATTGCATGCGTGGCGTGGTGAATTAAGGATAAATTATTAAATTTAATTTGACTAACTTTCCACTCCTAGATCGACAGACTCATGGACCTTCTTACCCTTACCTCTGATGCTGAGATAACTAATTTCTACACAAAAAATATGTTTTTTACAGAGGGCCCTGACCTATCTACGGATGATCTGTTTAGCGTGCCTCATGTTACAAGAGAAATTTCCGACTCCAATATATCGGTTTCATGTACGGGGCAGAATGGCCGGAATTGCGCTAACAATATTGGAAAGTCGCTCCAAAAAAAGCAGGGAAAACGGGCGTTGCAATCGCTAGATTCCGGTAATTATGATGCAAAAGCATTATCAACGCCTGAGCGTGATTGGGTCCGTAATAAATTGAAGTGGCGAAAGTTCACTGGCGATGACAGCTTGGGGATGGGTACCACTGTTTACGTAATTGACACTGGATGGAATGATAAGCATGAGGTAGAATAAAAACTTTTTTTTAGCTCCGGGTGACTATTGCGCGTGTACATTTACCTGCGATGCAAAGTTTCAGTAAGTTTGTTAACACGAATTCGCAAGGCTAATATATTGTGCCGTTAAATTAGACGTTCAAGGGATTATCGCCAGAACAAAAGTCATGGCTCGTGTGAGATACCATTCCACCCTTTTACGGGTTAGACTACCATGACTGGCCTGCAAGGGGCATTTATGATTATTGTTTCCATTAAGAATATTTTCTTAGCCGCTTGCTTCCTAGCCACAATGCGAATATAGCTCACGTACCCGCGCTGGGATATTCTGCGGCTTCAATGAATGAAGAGAAAGTACTATTGCTAACTTTTAGGCCATTCTGCACATAGAACGAGACCGTATACGCCCGAGCCGGGCAGCCCCCCAGACGACAATGGTCATGGTACGTTGGTATGGTCAAGAATTGTTGGCCAATATGCCGGACTGGCTAAAAGGGCCAACTTAGTAAATGTGAGATTGACCGGTTTCGGTTGGGGCGGGTATGTTGGATCGCTGCACCATATAGATGCGCTTATCCAGGTCTACGATAACATATTGGAGAAGTCAGCAAAGAGACCCGCTCTCATCAATTATTCAAGCGGTTCAGCACGCAGTGCAGAGGCTACCCAACCCTGGCAAAAACGTAGCATGAAGTTCAACGAAGAATCTTTCCTTCATATATTCAGAGCGATGAAAAAGTTAGGCAACGTTGTCTTAGTCTGCGCGACAGGTAATAAGAAACCGGTACATCACCCTTACACAAAATATTTATAGCTTTAAGTACCAATACCGCGGCCGCGGCGAAGTTTCTTTTTAGCTGATTAAAATTTGGCCTGCTATAGGAATTCCCGATTGATGTTTTCCCAGCAGTTTTTGGTTCATTTCAAGACCTCAAGGACTTTGTAATACCTGTTGGAGGGGTGAATATGAAATCATGGGAGAATGAGTTTCAAACGGCGCCTTGGTTGAGGATTTGGGCGCCAGCAACTGAAATTGTAGGCCCATCTCCACGGTCCAGTTCTCAGTATCAAACTGTCAGCGGGACATCTCTCGGTATTTATGACATTGTATTTGCTTGTATTGGATACCGATGCTGACTTATTATTCTGGAACCGCTGCAGCTGCACCTCAAGTAACTGGGCTTCTGGCATACTTTTGTGGGATGGGAATGTCAATATCCCAGGCGATAAGAATCATGTACAAATATTCATATACTCGATTTGACCCTGTTAAAGGCCATGACCACATAAATGGCCCACCACCGAAAGTCGTATACAATGGGGCATTTGGGATTGGTTGTACTGGTGAAGGCGTCCTCGAACCTCCAAAGGACTGGAATATATTTGTAGGGGGGAACATCCACGCCCGCGGAGATTCAACTGCTGGACCATGCTCTCTGACTTCTAGTCTTAATTCAACTACTTCTACGTCAGCTTCATCCTCGTCAAGTGAAACTTTCTCGTCAACTGACCTGACATCTTCTACCTTGTCTTCCTCGTTAGCCCTTTCATCATCAAAAGTCGTCTCATCGGAGATGCATTCATCATTACAGACCACCGAAGCAAAGTCGACCATGGAGTCACTAGTTACATCTCCTAGTGCTACTACTCTATTCAAAAGCTCTCTAACTTTGAAGACGCAGGCTCGAGGGGAGACAGCAACCAAGGAAGTCCCAACGGGGCGTCCGGGGGACGACGAACAAACCCCAGAAGAAGATTCCCCCGAGCTGGTAGATGTTCCCCCAGAAGCGCCAGGGGAAGTACCAGTGGTGAATTTGACTCCTGCTGGATACGTAGTCGTAGGAGTAGCGGGGGGAGTAGCTGCAGGTGCTCCAATTGGTATTGCACTAGCACTGGCGAACGGGAACAAAACTACTGTGACTATTACCATACCAACGGCTACTGTCGGGCAAACCATAAAACTAGCAGACCTGCTACCAAAAAGCCTCCAGACTCAGGTGACTTACACCGAATCTTTCAGAATGACAACATTGAGTATCTCAAGTGCAGCCACCTCTATAAAAACTACCCTGATGCCAATGATGAGGACAAAAACAAAGATAGCATCCACGACTACTAAAATACTGGAGGAACCAGTGGTACTGCCTACAACGTCAGCTTCAACGATTGGTCAGCCAGCCATTATCCTTCCGATACCGACTCCGCAAAATAAGTGTTATGATCTTCAAGTACCCGGCGAGTCTGAGAGAGATAGCCAAAAGAAGCTAGTCTACCGCTATATCGCCCGAGAAGAAGTTGCCCAAGCTATTCATCAGCTTTGTCTGCAAAACCCTGGTATTGAGAACAAAACTGATCGCAACGGATGGAATTTGGAATGGTACAATGGTAGTCCAGGACATTTTATGATGAATATCCGTTGGGGCCTGAGATACCCAACTGACGCGGAGTGTTATGATGGATTTACCAAGTTATTAGCGGGTTGCACTGACACAAAATATGACATAACAACCGGGGGCACAAGACGCCAAGGCGATTTTATATATCAAATTACACCACTCTATTCGGAAAGACAACCCCCTAATAAAAAATGGGGGGCATGCTACATGATAAGAAGATACTTTGATTTTTACAAATGGGTTGACGGGTATGAGCATGTGGTGTGGGGATACGACTGGATCGATAAATTCGATACGAGGCAAGAAGATAACGGATATGTGGATTTTTGGGTCGATGTGAATAGGAAATGCAAGTTATTACACTTGGAGTGGACATTCATCAATGGTCCAAATGGTTCACAAACCCCATGGGAATGGCGAGCTCAAATTTATACGAGGCCCTATGAGGGTACTTGCGTGCAAGACGTCGTACGTAAGTGGAGTGGTATCAAAGACCTAACGTGCACGAGGAATGACCTTGAAGTCAATGTATCATACCCATCTGGAAGAGAGCGGTACAAGAATGGACCTACTTTTGACAAGCCATCTATCCCTTGGCGGCCTTTATACGGTCCTATAGACTACGTTTAGCTTAGATAGACTGTAATTTATGTAGAAATGTGCCCTAACGCACTTTTCCCCCTTCATTATAATACCTCACAATTAAAGCCGATAGAGCAGCCACGGATCATATTTATTGAAGAAGATTCACTAAGATCTTTCCAGTGCGTAGCTACGTAGAGTTCCTGATCTCGGTTTATCCCCGAGCATCTGATATGGTAGCAAATTTTGAGCAATCTTGAGTCAATTACATAACAGTCTCCGACATAGTTCCACCTTTATTGTTGAGAGTAGGAGGCAAGAGTGTAATTGAGAAAGTATGCCCTTTACTACCACGTTCACGAAAGCAGTTGGTGGAACTGGTGGCGTGTCCCGTGTTGAATTTTAACGCACACCGAGCGTGCTGTTCGTTGCGACGCTCTGAATAAGAAACGTTCGAAATACCATTGCCATATAACACAGGTTTAGGCCCACGACCTTAATGTTATAACCAAATATATCGCAATAGACGTCTGAGCAATCTATAATTTCTCCGAAATGGTGGCTAGACCATTTACCCATCTCAGACGGCCCCCCTTGTTTATGTTCCTACTTCATCTCTTCCAGCTCTTCGAACAAACTTCAGCATACTTCACCATGGCACTTCGAGAAAACCGTGCCAATTGGTTCAACAACAAACAAGGGCTGCGGCGCGTAAACTTCTACTCAAGCAGCCCCGCAGAAGTTCGTGTTCCAGGGCGTTGCTATAGCAGTACAATAGCTCTCTCTGAAAGACGCATGCAATACTTTGCTATCTACAACCGGCCGGGAGACACCCCGATATCGGCACTAGCCCTGACCCTGGGTAGAAATTGCCCGGAAGACAGCTGGCGGTCAAAGCCAATCCCTAAACCATTAATGGTTATAGTGCTGGTCCCTTATGATCTGGAAGGTATTCATGTCCTAAATGTGACGGCGTTAGGCGATGGGGCTCCATGGCTGAGTGCGGCGTATTTATCAATTGATCCAGTAGTGGAAGCTATAAAACCCGGCGGTCTTCTAGTTGATACCGAAGATGATCCTAGACCTGGAATATATCTTTGGCGGCTCGATCGTACCAATTCCAAGGCTAAACGATCTGAAAGAGAGTTCTTACCCGGTTTTATCGATAAAATTCCTGATCCGAACGGCATGCTGGCGACCATACCGCCCGGCACTCGCGAACTCTATATCCTTTTCAGAGATATAATTGAAAGATATGCATTACCTGGATCCGAGGAGATCGAACAAAACGCTTTGAAATATGTAGAGAATGTTTTTGCCGAGCGAGAGCTTCGGCAGGCCCTAAAGGAGCAAGGGATCGAACTATCCAAATATATTAAAGATCCTAAGAAACTCGAAGAGATTGCGCGTAAACACAGCAAGGGAAGAGGGAAGAGGGGCAAAATGGCCGGGCCAATGGTCCAAGAGCTGATAGATTTTATGGCCGAAATTGTAGATTCGAATCCTGAGGCGTTAGCAAGAATTCGAGAGAAACGTGAAGGTGCTAAAGAATTGTTCGTTTATGGAGATGAGTGGGTCCCCGACATATCGATATCTGGTACGCAAGGTGGTCAAGAATTAGATGACCTATTGGTTCTCCCAAATAACGATCAGACCTGCCTAAAAGCTGTTGACAATCCCGGACTCGGTATAACAGGTGAATATGGCTTGAGTGAACAGTACCAGAACTGCATAGGGAAAGTAGGTATGTTGCCAGCGAATCGGATACTACTTGAAACAGAGCAGCATATTGAAAGTATGGAGGAACAAGGTCAGAATGATTACGATGCTGGATTCTTACCGACTACTGTCTACATGGAAGAGGAAGAGGATTTAACTAGAGGTCATGGAATTCGATTATTGGAGGAGGTGGAAGATTTGAATCTGGGCGAACTGGTGCCAGAGGGCCTAAAGATTTTTCGAGAAGATTACGAAGCGCAGGATATACCTTCCTCCTACCCTCCCATTCTTGAAAATGATATTGTGTCGGGTAGGGATATCCAAGCGGAAAACGAAATGTTAGATTTTGGCCAAAGCTTGGTACAAGACTATTCACCCGACTTGTTCAATGACCCGAATATTGTCCAGGTCGATGTAGATTTGGGCGAAGGCCTGTCTTGGGAAGAGAGCCGAAGGATCCAGCGAGAGTTGGATTCAGATGAAGACTCTGAGCCAGAAACTTTTGGGATGACCTCGACGGGGCGGAGACCAAATTCTCGCCTGGCTGCTGCGGAGGAAGCGATTGGAGGATACTCTTGATGTGAATGTACAAAATTGAATGCATTGGATCGCGAATTGGTCAATTGATGTAGATATTCAAAGTTCAAAGAAGCCTAGGCAGCCAATTTACAAGGGTTGCATTTTGGCTTCATGTGGTTCGAGCTGCGAGGCTACTCTAACTAGGTCTTCTGTTGATAATTTTTTAAGGTTATTCACAACTAGCCTCCAATCAAGACGCTGCCACTATTTTACAAACTGGACCTACACCCATATTGTTACTCCAAACTATATACTTCGGTAATAATCATCTAGGTACCCGGTTCGTTTTCGGTCACCGATAGCTACCTGCTGCCTATAATGTGTTGCCCGTTTGGTCCCTGATGTAGCAACTTGGCAGTCTGGCTAGTGATGTCGCGCAGGACCAGGTGCAGCTAACTAGCCCTGGTACAAGACCAAGCTAACCGTGTTCTGCCTGTTGTTGTCCCGGTTTCTATATTTCGACATCTCCATTTTAGAGCAGCGATAATCTCGAGAGAAGGTTAAACTATCCTACAGTCTTCCACGTCATTCCCGATCCCCTGCCAGCAGTTGCTCTGTGCTGAAACATCGCACATCACCTCAAACGCCATCCCTAGGGCCCTACCAACTCACATCCTCGACAAACACCTACGACAACCGAATCACCTAAAACCACGACCAGCCGAGAAGGCGCGGCTGACAATGGCGCCCACCAGTGATGATGAGGCCGGAGAGGCATGGCCCAGAGTTCTTCAGCGATCGCGACCGTACTTAAGCGAACAGATGATCACCGATCTGAAGCCGAACCGGCTGTTGACACAGTCTAGAGACCAGCAGGCTGCGATACACGTCTTTAATATGATATGGAGTGTGGCTGATAGCTTGGGCTTGTATGTTGTCCGGGTTGCTTGAGCACAATGTTGTTAATATTGCTCTAGTGCTGATACAATCGACTTAGTCCGAATCGAACTCGGTGCACGGCAATGGCATTGTACCATAGAGTACGGCTGTATTACCCCGATATCGACTATAATTTGGCGGTGGGTGCTCGTTCATGATATATCCGAAGGGTTTGTCACGCTGAAAATCGATGCATGTAGGATGTCGGCCTTGCCTCTCTATTCACAGCCTCCAAGTTTGAAGACACGTTGAAGAAATCACTCGAAATTCAAGCCGTGGCATATAACCTTCGTTATCCCAACGACGAACCCATAAACTCCGACTCACCGCTCCTCGAAGAACAGCATCGCCGTATCATCGGTATCGAGCGACAAATCCTCGAAGCATGCAGCTTCGATTTCCGAACCCGAAACCATCAATCCTTCCTCATAAAACTTGCAAAGTTCTACAACATTTCGAAACCTATAACTGCATTGGCATGGTTGATTGCCGTAGATGCTCACAAGACGTTCGCATGCTTAAAGGCTACACCGCAAGAGCTGGCATTGGCAGCATTGATCCTTGCTGCACGACTAAAGGGTATTCGACTCGGCGTGACACAGATGAACACTACCACCCCATCTTCGCTTACAAATTCCCCCATCGACCCATCAGTCACCATGTCGCCAGGTAATTTCGCACCATCGTCCGGTCCTTCGATACAAATCACCTATGACAAATGGAGAACGACCCTCTCGGCGGTGCTGGAGACTTGTCACGACATACTGGATCTGTACACCGACCATCTACACCATACCTTTGTCGGGCCAAGACACGGTGCCGACGCGTTCATACGTGTTAGGATTGAGTTGAATCGAGAGGCGAAGAATGAGGGTATTTCGCCGAACAATAATAACGGGGCGCCGCCGGCTAGTCCTGTTACACCTGGGAACTATGGATATGGGACGCCATATAGCGATTCGAATGGGAACACGAATGGCAGGGGAGATCGGGAAAGAGATCGGGATAGAGACCGGGATAGAGATCGAGATCGAGATAGAGATCGGGATAGGGGTAGGGATGGCGATGGGGAAGAGGAGATCATTGTGACGGCTGGAGATAAGATTAGAGGGGGTGCGAAAGGGCAGCAGTTGACGGATAGGAGTTTGCATGGTAGTGTGCGGTTTACGTTGAGCAAACGTAGGGAGGATGAGGAGTGGAGGTCTATCAACAAGGCAGCTGCCGAGAGAGGGGACTTGTGACTGGGCAGCGGATACGGATGGATGGTGTTGTTGTTGAGCTGTATCTTACTCTCGGGATGTATCTACTACTAGGGTTTATAATATGATAGATATTGCACTGGAGTTATTTTTTTGGTTTATGTTAATTATATGTACATAATTATAATGTCATTGGATTTCGGATAAGTATAGACGGGACGGTTTCCTGGTTGGCAATTTGGGACATTGAGTACCTTCTCGGTACGAACATGTATGCACGCATATGTCGGAGCTGGTATGTAGTCTCTTTCTGATGCAATACTATAAGAAAGTCGGACGTTTCCAAGTCTGTTGTCCTGTCGAAGCGTTTACTGTCCAGCCATCCACCCAGGCTCTTCAACATCCACCCATCAAGACGATTCTTTCGCTCTCTGCGCTGCATCATGTGCTCTGACTTCTTTGGTCCACTGAGTTCAAACCAATAGTCAGTATGACACCCGTCACTCAATGGGCTAGATATTGATGACATACCCATCGACTGGGATAGAATCTCCCCTGCTCTGGCATATGCTCCCGATGTTCAATATTCGTACTCAGATTGAATGTTATCGCGGCAAATCCAACTAGTATGGCACTCATTGCAAGGGTATTCTGTCGCCAGTTCTTCGGTTGCCCGTACCAGCCTCCGGAGGGAGACCAGACGTGTTTTGGGTATGGGATTTTGCCGCCACCGCCGCCCTGTCGAATTGATTAGTAAAGGTCCCGGAGGTTCACGGAGAGAGTTTGCGTACCATTGTGAGAGATAGTATGGGTGGTTTGGAGATGATGCGGGGCACAAATGTTATGTCGAGAGCGAGGAGAGGAGTTGGCATGAATTGGAGATAACCCAATCGGAGGTTCTTTGGGCAAGCGCGGCAGGGTGGTCTCATCCGGCGTCTAACAAAAAGTCGGGTTTCTCTAGCAGGCAGGGACTCGAACGAAAAGGGAAAAGTGTGGTGTTGAATTTTGGAGCGAAAAAAATTGCTTGGGCGGGCACCCGACACAAATTCGGTGCTCTTTTTTTGTTCAAACTTCAACCTTCAAATTCTACGATAGCAATATTACACCGTCGGCAGCACCCTTACGACCCTCCTTTCTGTCGCCGGACTTGCTGTATGTTGCCGGTCGCCTGATGATCTGACGAGTGCCGCCTGTACGCAATCATCGCTGTCGACGGATGAACCTGCGATCAAATATATATACTTCAGGTTAGCGTTCTCTAGTATTGTTTACCAATATAACTAGAGGTTTTATATTCGGAAACTGTAATTCTAACTCCAATTGCATGATAGCAAGGTTTAGGTAGCCGTTAGTGAAGGGGATAAGTGGACGCCCTTCTCTCATATTCATCCCGACGAGCTATCTATTCATTGGTTCGAGATATCACATATATCGATGAAAAGAGTCTCCCGGTCAGGATGGGGCTCCCTCCTTGTCCCGCGGCGATGTGTCTGCGGCAATCCCATCGTCCTTAGTGATCTCATCTCCTCAGCTTTTTCTACCTCCTCCCGCTCTTCAGTCTCTGCCACATCTCGTTCGTCGTCGTCGTCAATATCTACCGTCACCTGGCCTTCGCTAAGGCCTACAACTTCCCGTACTTTTCACACATCAGCTTCCTTGGCCGTTATACCCAAGATGCTACCTACTCAATCGGCCAAGCTAGCAGCTCTCCATGGCCGTCTCCTCTTACCGAATAAATACCCTCTCACAACGCTAGGCAGAGCGTTAATAGACCCTACTGCAGAATCACATCACCACTTCAATAATGAGAGCCTTTCTCATCTGGGAAACGTACTCCTGGGATATTATACATCTGAATACCTGCTTGTTCAATACCCTCGCCTGCCTTTCGATATCCTTAAAGCAGCAATGACAGGGTATATCGGCTCAAAAGCTTTATCGACAGTTGGTACGGAATGGGGTGTTGAAGCTGCATTTGCACCGGGCGAAACCGTGGACCCAGGACTGCTTCAATTTAACAGACTAGCACCAGGAGCACCATACTTGACATCGAAAGGTGGTCTGGGTTTTAATATCCCGCGCAAGAAGAGAAATGCTGTTCCAAATTTTGATCATAATCCTATGGCCGAGCGCCTACTCTCCGAAGAACCGGAAGAGCTTCAGAAAATAAGGCAAGACCAGCGAGAATCTGGTATCAACCTGGAAGCGATACCGCTAGAACACGCCATGGCCAACTTTGTTAGAGCCACAGTCGGTGGAATATACCTACATACTGGCGGTCTACCAGCCACCAAGGAGTTTGTATACGCGCACGTCCTCAGCCGAAAGTTAAATATCGATACACTCTTCCAGTTTGAACAACCAACGAGAGAACTGTCAAGATTATGCCTAAGAGAAGGGTTCCAGCAGCCTATTGCCAGACTAGAGAAGGAAACAGGTCGTTATTCCCGGCACGCAGTGTTTATCGTGGGCGTATACTCGGGTGAAGAGAAGCTAGGCGAAGGACAGGGAAGCAGTTTACCAGAGGCGAAGATTAAGGCCGCGATTAGTGCTTTGAAAGGGTGGTATCTGTATAGTCCTATTACGGGGGCGGATTTACCCAGCAAAACGGACGGGAATCCGAGAGCACCGTTTTCGCCTGGTGTGATTGATGTTGGCGATGTCGTGTCGTAGAATTTATCTCTGAGTATATGCCAGATCTACTTTGAGTAGTTTATGACAGGGAGTCGACATCATCTTGTATATTTTAATGTAAATATTTTCGAGGGCTTCCAACCGCCTTTTTTGTACATTCACTTTTTTTTCTTTCTTTTAACTTTACGTTCGAGAAAGCCGCATCTCTGGTATTTAGAACTGGCGTGGAATGCTCTCAAAAGAATACGATTGTACAAATATGACACTCCCTATACGGCACTAGATAAGTTACACGCACCATTCAGCTACCAAAGATACACAACTTCAGCTCTAACTCTATTGGCTGATCATGCCTCGCCTCGGGTGCGCTTTTGGAACCCAGCCCATCAATGTTATATATTTTGCGTTGCTTGCGTACAAAAAGTCCAGTCTCAGAATTCGCATTTGCTACATAAGCACTTTAAAACTCCAACCATTTCCCACCCTTTTTCATGATTGTATGATAATCACCCGCTGCCGTAAACTCTGCTCTTCTTCAAAACTCGCCATGTTCTCAATCCGCTCGTCTCTCTCCCGGTCCCTCGTTGCGGCCTCCAGGCCCTCGCGGCCAATTGTGGTGCGGTCATGGACCTTGCGTGCAACTCGACAGCTCTCCATTCGAGCCGGCGTGTTGGTTCACCAATCCGAACGCAGCAGTTTACGGGCTACGATTCAATCGCCTAATGTTTGGGGTGTTCGCGCGTTCTCTAACACTCCTGCCAGGTTCCAGGAGGCGGAAGATGATTTAACGGTTTATACGTTCGAGCAGGTTCGTAGTTGGCAAATCGACCTGATAGTGCGAGAAGGCCATGGTCATTGCCAGTCTAATATCAATACTCTACCAGGTTAAAGAGCTATCAGATAATCCACAGCCAGGCCGTCAAATTGTTGGTATGTTGCCATATGGCAGTATATATCAGGTATACTATTTTCAAATATAAATACTGATGTATAACGGGGGAAAAAAGATGTTCGGGAACCCGGAGAACTCTCAAAATCAGGAGAAATCCCAAATAGCATCAATATTCCACTTCAGACTAGCCCAGATGCATGGTTTCTGCCGGAAGAGGCATTTAAAGACAGATTCGACGTTGACAAGCCGAGCTTTGATACCGAGTTAGTGTTTAGTTGCAAGGCCGGTATACGGAGTAACGCTGCGGCGAGGATTGCAAAGGAGGCGGGATATACTAAGACTGCTAGTTATCAGGGGAGTTGGGTGGATTGGGCAAAGAATAGTATGTTTTTTGTTCCCTTGCATGGAGTTTGTGTCTTGTCTGGTGATGTGCGCTAACTGGGAACGGGACTGTAGCTGGTTCACCAACTTATTAAATACCGGATAATGGGTTAAGGGAATTGGTAACCGAATATATAACAGATATTTTGCATGGACTACTCTGGCAGTGAAGTATCTGGCTTCATAAGACCATATGGAACTGCATTTGTAGAGCTGTAACAGTTATGCATGTAATTATGTGTATTTAGCTCTGTGGTATTTTTATGACGGACTCGTTCGCATCAAGATGCAATTATGATGTCAAATCTACCCGATGGCTTGTCTCCAACACCCACAAGCTTATCCCACGCTTCTCAAATCCTCAAATTACCCTTTGCAAATTGAGGTTTCCGATACTGTAGGTCGTATGCCTCTATCTCTGTACTCTCCACATTCCAACAACGGGTATCCATCCACCAACCCACTCCACAACCGGCACATCACCCTTCTTAGCAATCTCCCTCCCTTTAACCTTATCTTCTGTCAGAAGTTCCAAGCATCCTTTCTCTCCCCTCTCCACTCCCTCCCAAAACGCCCTATGGCCATTCAACACCCTGTCATAAGCCGCTAGTACCCCTAAATGGTAAAACCCAAGACTAACAAGCAAATGCCACCACGCATGTCCCTGTGGATTGAATGTCGTCTCAACCCACTTGATTCCATCGCCACTTAGGAGACTGGCGATCTCCGGGTATGAAATCGGAATCTTGCTGACATATTCGCAAAGATTGAGATCAGTACCCCATATCAAAATTGCGAGGATGTAAAGAGATAGCCCTCTGGTGTGAAGCTTCGAAATGTCCTTCCTATGTTTATCTGCAAGAAACTTGTATTCCGTCTCCGAATAGCTATCTTTAGCAAAAGCTACGCCTCGGTTGTTATGGGTTCTTGCGGCTTGTATTGTGAGAGCTAGAGTAAAAGCAAAACCTGACAGCTCGACCGATCCGAAGAGGACGTGGAATACCAAAAACTGACTCGGTCCACGGAACAAGGTGACAAGAAGACTGCAGGTTACAGCGTGGAGGAAGAACGCCGCAGAAATTATTGGAGTGTACGGTTCTCCGTTGCTCGTGCGTCGAAGTGACGGGATTAACAATCCCTTGATTCCCCCAATCTTGCTCCCGGAAGGAGACGATGCAAGAGGAAACGGGTCATATCTGCCCACTATACAAGTCTGTAGGTGTATGATTGCGCACCAGACCATCGGCACCTCATCGAACGCTTGTGACCACCATTGAAGGCTTCCATGGAAGGCGACAGAACCCCAGCCGACGATTTGGAGAGCAAACCAAGTAAACCATATTCTGTTGATGCCAAGAAGTGCCGGGTGGGCGATAAGAGGGTCGTAGATGTCTCCTTTGGAGTTCTTCTTAGAGTTGACAGTTTTATAGAGATATGTTAGAGACCATTGACCGAGGAGACCAAAGCTGACCATGCACATGGAACTGCATGAATTGAAGAACTCGGCGATGTAATAGGAGATCGTGTAGTCATCCTCGCACCAGTTGACTGACGACGTCGGGACACCCCAAATCCCCACTGTTTGGTTATTGGAACGCGGCTGAAAGACAGACTCGATCGTCATTGTTTATTGACTCGGTGAGCTTGAGAGCTCAGAACATATGTGTGAACAATGAATGGAGGCTAGCGTACGCGTCGAGGGCTGCGATAGGAAGATTTAGCATGTATTCGATTGATTATATAGAACCCGAGAAGAAAACAGACGGCACTTACAGCTTTGCAGTTATGACACTTCAACGGGTCCTTGTATATCCCGCATAAAGCAACATGCATATGCAGGATCGAAGAAGGAAGGAAACAGCTGAAAATCCGAGATTCTCCCTGTCGCTCTTTTTTGAGGGGCGATATCCCCGGGTTTCACCCATCTTTATAACTCTTGGTTTTCCAGTTATAGCCGCCGTAATCCATCCTCAGGATTAACCAGTATATCACCCGTTTTCTATCGAAATTAATTTTGTAATCATGTCATCTGCCTACCTGCAGCCCATTGGCACAAACGGTGTCCACCCACGCGCATGCACATGCCACAAACTTACTGGTCGCGCAAAGCGAACACAGGCCAGGCCCAAGCTTCTCGCCTCGCGCTGCTGCAAAAAGCAGATCCCTCCTCGGATTATACTATACCCGGACTGGCACCAATCACGAGTCTCGGGTCAACCGGCTGAGTCTGAGGTGGCGGTGCACTCTAGTCTTTTTGAGAGTGACGTCAAAAACTATGCTAGCTAGCTAGCTGTGGCGGTGGCTTTCGTGCATGGGCTGAAGCCTGGTCGAGATCTTGGAAGCCTTGGCCACCTCATTCTGACAGCCTTATATCTATCTTTCTTCTACGGCCTTCCTCTGCGCTTTTGAAGTTCATCCTTTCGGTTTCCTTTCAATTGTCTATTGAACGATAGCAGGCTGTAGTTTTTCTGGGTGCTCTTTTAACCTGCTTGCGTAAGCTTGACGGCTTCCTCTTCTTTGTTTGTGTTGACCAGCATTTCGCTCTCAGTCGCCCCGAACTCGAGTTCATAAACTGACCTTTGTCTACCCATGTTAGCGGCCATCACAGCTTTCGTTTCCTATCTTCTAGCAGGCGTTCTCGAAAGCATGGTGAGTCCGACCCTTCCTTCTTACTTTTAGGCCAAGAACATGAACTAATTTATATGAAATAGGCTCAAATACTCCGCCAAATCGTTGCAGGGCCCCGGGTGAAGCACCCAGAGACCGGCCTGGATCTCGTCTACGTTACCGATAACAGTTCGTACAAGCCTCCCCGAAGCTCGCATTTGCTATCGAAAACTGGGGTACATCATGCTAATGGCAGGGTTTTAATTTAGTAATTGCAATGTCCATGCCCGCGGCCTCGGGAGCAAAACTGTTCTACCGTAACCCTCTGAACAAGGTCGTCGAATTTCTCGACAAAGAGCACAAAGGGGACTGGGCAGTCTGGGAGTTCCGCGCCGAGGGGACCGGATACGATGACGCAGCTTTCCATAATCGAGTGTTCCACTCTCCATGGCCTGATCACCATCCACCACCGTTTGCGTTAATACCCAACATCATGGCCTCCATGCGAAACCACCTTAAACAGGATCCTAAAAAGGTTGCTGTAGTACATTGTAAGGCTGGTAAGGGACGAACAGGCACGGTCACCTGCTCTTATCTTATATCTGAAGAAGGCTGGTCGAAGGCAGATGCTTTGGAGCGTTTTACCAAGAAGCGTATGCGACCCCAGTTTGGTGCCGGTGTCTCAATACCTTCTCAGCTGCGTTACGTCGACTACGTATCACAATGGGTATCTAAATATAACAAAATATATGTCGAGCGGTCTGTTGAAATAACAGAGGTACACGTTTGGGGGCTCAAAGAGAACGTGAAGCTTGCAATCATGGGATTTGTGGACGAAGGAAAGACCATAAAGTGTTTTCACAACTTCACAAAGGAAGAGAAGGTACTTGTCGATGCTGATGAGAATAAAAATAGCCAGATGGTTATCTATAAACCAAAGAATCGGGTAGTATTACCGACGAATGATGTTTGTATCGACATCGAGAAGAGGACCAAAGCTGCTGCTGGGTGGACCTTTGTAAGAATCCCTTCTTGGTTATGCTTGAATTGTACGAGTATACTAACGTATTTTCTGCTCTAGGTCTCTGCTCTAGCTCACTGCTGGTGGAACTGCTACTTTGAAGGTGGTGGCGCTGATACCAACTCAGGTGTATTCACTCAGGAATGGGATAAAATGGATGGCCTGAAAGGAACCTTAAAAAAGGGCATTAGAATCTTTGACAAGATTCAAATTGTTTGGAAAGTCGTTGAAGATCTCGAACCACGCACTATCGTAGAACCAAAGCCAGATGAGCCTGTAGAAGGAACGAATAAGGCTAGCGAAGATAGAGGGGAAAATCCGGAGATGGACCCGTTGAACAACCGAAATCTAGGACTTAGACCTGCTGCCACAGAAGACGATAGAGCTAGTTTCGAGACTTCGACATCAAAGGCGCCAAGTCTGACGAGCAGTGTCAAGGATTTAGTTCTCAAGGACAAAGCAGACGCAGAGAAAGAGTATCGCGGTGATGAATCCGACACTGAGACAGAATCGATACGGCCGAGTGAGTCTGCATCTATCAATGCTGCGAAAAGCGGCTCAACAAGTACCTTTGGGACTAGCAGGTCAACAACCAAGGATAAAGACTCGCTATCATCCCCGTCGACAGGGAACTGGACGACGAGTGACTCTTCGACGGGAACAACAACCGAAGGCAACCACGAGCCTTTGTATATCCGGCAAACAATGTCGCCAGTTGATATTGAACCCGATGCCAGCGAAGAAAACGGTGTCATACCTCCCGTTCAAACCGTTAAGCTTCCAGCTTCCTCAAGTGTCACATCAATCACTACAACTCCTCCCAGAAAAGAGGAATCAGAAGCAGAAACGCCCAAAGCAGGAGCAGCAATCTCAGCAAGGCCACATAGCAAAACAGAGCCTATTCCTGTGGCTTCGGCGGAGGCAGATCCAGAAGGACGTATCATAACCGCATCTACTGGTAACGGTGAAGTATTAGTATCAACGGAGCCAGAAGGCAATGCTCGTCTACACAACCGAGTAGGGAGACTGGTACACGATGATCCGAATGAGTTGGCTAATTAGCTGGCCTCGTATACAGAAGGCAGGTATACAGTAATTTACTTTACTACTTCTATTTCCATTAAGAGTAATAGGGAGAACGGCGTTCAATGAGTTTACAAGTAGCGAATGTGCATCAGCTTACCTTGGAAGCATATAATCAATGGAGTCTAATTGACCATATATCCCGCTGTTAGCTGTCAGGTTAACTATAAATACAACTCGTCTAAACACATATAGGAGAAATCCGGAATAAATGATCTTGAAAAGTTATTGGACTTGACTTCTATCCAGATATTGCAATTTTAGGTAGTTGCACTACAGCCCTGGTTGAAAAATCACAGCCAGCAAGAACCCGGATCACGGGATATACTGATTTGTTTATGTTTCCCGCAGCTGTATTTCTGGTCGTAATATATCTCGCAGATATCTCATAAACTAAAACACCAAGGACACTTGTTTCATTCCACAACTTCTCTTAGCTCTGAAACAAATTGTACTTAGACTCTCAAGCATTTTAAGAATGAGGGGGTTGTCTTCGGTCACCCGTCAGTATAGTACCAATGATCTATTAACTTGGTAGATCAGTCTTTTTCGGATATTGATCTAAGTCACTATACATCTGCCGCCTGTAGAAGCCCGGTTTGTCCCGGAATATTCGTGAGCTGGTTTTTGGTATAGTTTCCGACAATTTTTAAGCAAACTCCCTGTCATTATTGGAATTTGGACGATTCGTATCATCGTCAAAGTACCTATCACGTAAAGTACGCCCGGAAGGGGCGCCTAGGGGTGATGTATCCGCTAAATTTCCAGTCAAAATACCTCTAGCAGTTTGCGAATTATGTTGGTTCCCATCAGATGCCCGATTCGAAAGTTTTAGACCAGATGTCCGAGATCTTATGGAAATTAGCGGAGTAACCCGAGTGGCTCCAAAGTGAGAGTTCGTCCTCACGAATCCCATAGATCCCGGTACTGTTTTGGCGGTTGCCAAAATCGAATCGGAATCGGAATCTTGATATTGCCCATTCCTTTCCCTCCCCTGAGACGCTATCAGTGCCAATTTAACATGAAGTTTCGAAACGTGCGAAGTGGGATCTGGTTTCGGGATCACCTGTTGCCAATAAGTTCCGTTGAATATATATTGGACAGGCGGATCACGATTATAAAACTTGGAATGGTAAGATTCAGCTCTTTCTGAGAGCTGATTGATTTCTTCTGCAAACACACTAGGATCCACATCTTTTTCCAAGTCTGGGAGGAACGGGTTGTTAGATTTTAGTTGAGTGGGGGTCGACTTCAAAAGCTTCGAATTAGATTCGCTTCTGACCTCGAATCGGTTGGATTTAGCAGTGGCGACTGATGTCCAGGCGTTTGAAGGAGTCGAGCCATCTTGTTCTACCAGCTGCCAGGGTTCTAACCAAGTACCCGTGTTTTCTGGATCACTATCAGATATACTTAACAAATCGATGTCCTTTGGTATCATTATTGGTGACGGCGGGCTCCGCAGTGATTCAAACCAGCTATCCAAGTATGCTTGCTCTGCCGTAAGGCGCCCTTCCGGAGCTCTCTCCATAAGACCACTGAAGAAGCTTACGAGCGCAGGTGTATGCTCTCCATAAGTAAAACAATGTAAGGGAAGATGCCTTGCCTCATCACTATACCGTTCCAATGCATTTGAATCTTCAAATACGGGCTTTTTAATGAGCATTCGGAACATCGTCTCGCCTAAGGCCCACATATCCGCGGGTTTCGCATTAATAGGTGTACCGCCGTTACTAGCGATCCTATGCAGTTCTGGGGCGAGGAATCCATCAGTTCCTCGCAAAGAGAGAGCTTCTCCTCCAAGAGCAACATCCAGACGCTTGCTGAATCCGAAATCTCCAATTTTTACCCACCACCGATCTGGAGGCTGTGATTTTATGAGTATGTTCTAGCCAAGGTTATGGATACAACTTGTCAGCCTGTTGGAAAGAATATCGCCAACCGGAATACACCATGTACGAATATTGCATATTCGGGGTTTACTTACCCGGGGCTTCAGGTCCCTGTGCGCAAAGCCCCTACCATGCATATAACGAAGACCACCCGTTAACTGAAACACTATTTCCTTCACTTCATCTTCTGGTAACGGAGGACTGGCAGAAAGATATTGACGTAAGTCGCCATTCTCGAGATACTCCATTGTAATGAATATATTTTCAGGATTTTGGTACCACCCGAACGATTTTACAAAGAAAACTTCGCTCTTAAATAGTAGGACAGTTAATATATATGTTTCCCTAACCCCAGACACGACTCGAGCTTTGTTCTTCGCCATGTTTATATTTGGCTCACAAGACAAGGCTTGAGGGTTGAGGTCGTGAAGGCTAACCATTACCAAATCTTAGTTTAGATAAAACATACAGTTTGATGCGAAAACTCCATAATCGCTTCCAGCTCTCTAGTCCAGGTGGCCCGGCGGTCCTTTTCGACCGGAATCACCTTGACAGCCCGAACATCGACTTCTGGATGTCCCGTCTGGCATTTCTGAAGCCATACGGTCCCATAACCGCCAACACCCAGACGCTTTACCGTCTTCCAGCACTCAGGTTCTGAGTTGTCGCTTCCAGACCCCGAATGTTTCGCCGTGTACTTGTGGACCGTATATTGGCGGTGGAAGGCTGTTCGAATCTGGGAGCTCTCAACGATGGGAGGAAGAGTCGACATCTTACGGTGGCGGAAAAATCATGCTCACCTGTCCCAGGTATCTTTGTATTTTTTGGATTGCTGTGATTGTGATTCAATCATCGACCATCGCATCGTTATCGATTTGAATAGGTCAGCACCCACCCACTTCCATGCGCCCGCTTGGCGCTGCAAGAGGGCACCCTTCTTATAGTCATGCATGTTTTGTTGGTCTTCACGCAAAGTTTCGATTTAATGAAATAAAGCAGCCTTAGACCTTTAGGCTAAAAGTATGTATATTTAAAGCCAAAGAGAATTCAGTGAAGGAACATTTGACATGCACTGTATAAAATATAATCAGCATGGACTGAGGTACCTAGATACCTAGGTAATTAGGCTTCAATAAAGCATCTTCAACAAGACCGAGTGTGAAATCATATTTCTTATAGTATTAAAAAGTGTAGCATATAATCGCTAGCAAAGTTAAACCGTGGACAATAGTCTGACAAAGAAGAACAAAAGGGAAACCGAAATACCACCAGGACCCCTCCATGCATGCGATGTGCCGAAAGCCCTAAACATCTACCCTTTAAAGCATTGTATTAAAGTCGAAAGGACGTAAAAGCATACTTTTGTGATACGCTGCATATACGAGTCAAAACTCCATGTCTCGTCCGAACCGTAGTATCCTATGCCTTAAAAGCTAGTGGTAACAGCGGGTTCGAGCTTCTTCAAAAATATGTTCGCCTTATCAATAATGCTGTTTTGAAACTCCAACCTTTCCAATACGCCTGCCAATTAGTTGATCAAGCATTCCTCGCAAAATAATACGTAAGCAAACTTCTTTGGCTTTCCGACAGTCCAGCGAGACATCCCTTCCACATCTTTTCCTCTCCTTGTTCTCCATCCACAAACCTTCTTTTCATTTCAACGCAAACATTTACAACTGCTCTCCTGACTTCCGGATCTTCATCCTCCATATATCTCTTCGCAATACGTCCAATCACATTCCAATGATTATTTAAGTCTTCCTCATCGCTCTTTCTCACAAATGCTCCCAAAGTTGTCAACGCGAGTACATTCGCTCCAGCTTTCTTTTTCCCACCGCTTTCTGCTGGGGCTGAAACAGGGACAGGCGCATTCGGCTTTAGCAAAAATGTAGTTACTGTGGGAATTGCAACACCAGAGTCTGCTATCTTCTCGACGTACTCATCCATCATCTCCTCAAGATTAACACTAACCGGGGTCTGTGACGGGTACTCCCCTCTGAGCTTGAATGCGACAGGAAATACGCTATGCTCTCTTCCTGAAAAGTATGGTGTAGCCTTACTCATAAGCATTCGCAGTAGTTGTACTCCTTGAGCACGTGCATCTGCCACCTCATCAGGTGTTTTAGTAGAGGGGCCTGTATTAGGGTCTGCCATGAATTCAAGAAGCGAATCCAGCATATCTTCGAAAGTCTGACCCCTAGCCCAGAAATCCACCGTGTCTTTGTTTTCTTGTTGGTTTTTCTTCACGGGATTATCTCTAACAATGGCACCCAGTCTTCGCAAACCATGAGGATCAATGTCTCCATCCTTCAATTTGCGTAGATAGTTTTGTAAAGTCTGTAGTTGTTGTTCAGGGGTCTTTCCTGCCGTTGTCGAAGCACCGAAATCTGATAGCACAAATTAGCCAATTTGAGTCCGGTATACAATAATTGTTTGAGGTACCTACTTTTCTGTCTTGAGCGAATGCTATTTGTAATGTTTGCTAAAGGTTCAGGATCCTTCGGTTTCTTGAAGTCAAGTATCGATGCCACAGGATCTTGATAAACGTGTATTGGCTCCGAGCCTTTAGGGGTAGCAGAATTAACACCGTTTGACTTTTTCGGCCCCAATAAATCCGGAATATCAAGGGTACCACTGGATGACTTAGTGTCTGTACCAGTAATACTATTTTTATTGCTCAGAGCAGCAACTCCAAGGTTAAGACTGGCCAGTGCACTCATTGGATTGATCATCGTTAACTCTTCGTCTTCGTTGAGGAATTCTGTTCTTTGCGTCACATCCGGCACATCGGCTGCACCACGGTTCGGCCGAGGAGGCGGCGGCATATTAGTAAGTGATGGTATTATGCCTAATACTTTTTCGACGTGTGCGACTTCCTCCTCGATCCTTTCGCCATCTTCTTCGTACTTCATACCCCATGCCCTCTTGAGTTCTTTTTGAATACCTGCATCAAATGTTGCCAGAATCCGGTCAAATATGATAGGGTCTCTCCTCTGAATGTTCTTGAGTAGGCTCGTAAGCGGCGTGAAGTTTGGCGGCTTTGTAGTCGAAACCAAGGGTACTAGCCTGTTAATAACTAGCTTATATGTATCCGGCTGGTCAATGAATTCGTTTGCCTTAATTTGTTCTCCACCAAGGAGATCGTTCATCCATTCTAAAGCACCATGCAGGATGCGTCTTCTCTGTGTGGAGGTAAACGATAGCCCACCTTGTAACAGTTTCCGCGTCATTGCTGAACTCGCACCCATGCTAGTTATAACTCTGAATAGCAGGTCTGCAGCCTCAGATTCAGCAAGAAGATCCTTGACAGACGCCAAACTCTTCGTAGGATAAGGTCGTGGGTGTTCCGATTCATCAACTTCATTGAGGAGAAGGACACGGGGGACAATTTGATCATAGCTGACAAATTTGATAAGCTCCGGAAGAACCTCTGGCGCAAGTACACTCTCAATAACCTCTGTATTCGGATCATTCAAGAGTTTTTGAAGGGATGGGGCTAGCTGATCAGCTGGAGGAACAGGTGGCCTCTTGTCGTAACCTGGGGGAGTCCGTCCAGCAAGAACGCAACCAAGAACTACGATGCCTTCTAAACGAACCTTGTGGTCTGCGTGATTGAGTTGTTCTAGAATGGTCATCTTTCGCTGGCTCAGGGGGCTTTGCCTAACCGTCGTTCTAACAGCCCTCATTGATCCAGGAGGAGATGTGGTGGTGGATTTCTTGTAGCTAGAGACGGACGGCGAGAACCCAGACCGGGTCGACGAGGAAGGACTCATTGCTCGGTTGCCGTTCATTCGTTCAAGCGTCCTCTCAATAGCACTTACAGAATCTCCATTACTACTAGAAGATGCAGGTCTTTTCGCTTCATCAACTCGCACGGAGAGTTGCGACTTGGGTCGAATCGGGCGACCGGGCCGAACAGGGGCGGAGGAGATACCAGATTTTTCTGGAATTGAAGCGTGGGAAGTAGAGGATGATCCGCCACCAATGGGACCAGAAAACGAGTGAGCAGGTTCGAGTTTTGGGGCTTGAGCGGCGGCGGCGGCCTCCTTTCGCTTAGCGGCAAGTAATTCTTTTATCGACGGTCTCGCCGCGCCAACAGTAGCAGCGCGAGAGGCTGCTGGCCGAGACGAAGAGCTTGCGACAGGCGCACCATTCGGGTTATCCTTCTCAAGTAATTTTCGAGTGTTTGCATCTTGTGCCTCCATCATGCTATTACGCATTAGCTTTAAGTTCGAGTAATATAGAGCAGATATAAAACTCACACAGTGGCACGATCGGGCCACAGCTCATAATACATCCAAAATGCAGCACGAGCGCCTTCTCGTACACCTGGATTTGAATCTACCAGCACTTTTCTCAGACCGTCCTCAAGCTTCTTGAGTCCTTCGCCATGCTCCAACACCTGTTTTTCGTGCGCATGAGCTTCGAGTAAGGCTCTAAACCACACAGTCGAGTATAATCTCGGCTGGATGTTCTTGTCTGTGCATGCTCCATAAAGGTAGTTTGGTATTCTGAGGTGATGGTATGTTACTTTTGCAAAAATGATTGCACAAGCAACATTCGCAGCCTCGGCTGTAATCTTTTTTGTTCCACCACATAGTTTTATCATCGTCGGAAGAATTATATCGACTGTGGCATCCATACCGTGGCCGAGAACGAGAAATAAGTCCTTGACACACTGGCATCCTTTCGAAGCTAGAGTTGTTCGAAGTGACTTGGCGGTATTGCAGATACCATCACATAGGGTCTTGATGCTGGTCGCAAAGATAGCCGCATGTTCCTCTGGGGCATTTCCTCGGAGGAGCTCTCGTATCCTGGTGACATGTCGTTCTCGTGCAGCCCAATTTTGCTCCGTCTCTTTGCCCGTAAGATCTGCAAGCATTCCATTGAGCTCATTCTCAAGTTCACGGCCTGTATTCACGTAGGATGCCTTTACTTCTTCCAGGGAGACGTTTGCAAGAGAGCTTAAGTATGAGCTTTTCGCAGCTGCTTTGGATGATTTTTCATCTTTCGCCGGTTCTTTCTCAGATCGGACGGAGCTTCGCATGTCGGGACCGCTGATGTTTTCGGTGATGAAGTTCGCTATTGTTTTGCGCACCTGGTGTTCTGTGATGGATTTTTGGAGGTCGGCTTTTGCTGGTCCCGATGCGGATCTAGATTCGCAGTAATCAGCTCAAGCTTTCAAACAGTATCAAAAAGTTTCCTGCTAGCCACAACGTGACTTGATCGAAAATTGACTCACTTGAACAGCTCCACAACGACATTTTTTGCCTTCTCTCTAACGCCATCATTTGCATCTTCTAATAGCCTCACTAGCAAGCTAGTATATGGTTTTATAGAGAGCTGCCCGCCATACATGGCATGCACTCTAGACAACCACTCCAAGCTAGACTCCTTAAGTCTAGAATTCTTGCTTGTGAGTCCATTTTCGCGGATAAACCTTTCCGTTTCTACAGGCGCAACAGTCCAAATGTCAACAACAGGAGCCAGCGCCATTTCCCGAATGCGATCCTTGGCGTCTCCCATCTTATCCAACAGAAGAGGCAGCAGATCTGTAGATACACGTTTCAGAAGATTGGCGTCATTCACTCTGCATCGCTTGATGAGGTAGCCAAGGCAGCTGAGTGAGTGTTGGAACAAGGTCATATTAGAGGCCTGCGAAAGCCCAATGCGAAGAGCGGAAAAAGTCGTTTCAGTAGCATCGGCGTCAATTCCATAGTGCTTGATCTTTTGTTTCGCCTGGACAAGTTGTTCGATTTTGAGAGCGTCGTCTAGAGGTTGGCACCGGGAAATGGAATCAGTAAAAAAAAAAGGGTTTCAATTGAGGTAGTAGATTCGAGGCTCGGCTGGTCGCGTACCTCTATTGGAGCGTATGAGGGTAAGAAGCGATGAAGCTTCCTCCTCGCCGAGGTGTTCGCTCATGGTTGAGACGAGTGGTGAGACTTGTCGCCTCTGCGTGGCCTATGTCGGAAACCTTGGGCGACGGTAAAAATCAAGGAACGGATAGTTGTAGTATGTCGCGTGGAAATATTCGGCTGCAGCACGGCGGGGAACCAGGTAATATAGGAGGTCTTGGTGGTGATGAGGAGCAGAGGAGGTGGAAATTAAGATCGAAATCGATTGGACAGAGAGGCTGTGTGGGATGCAATCTGCGGGCTAAAGCGAGGCAAGGGTCAAATGCAATGCGCGATAAAATATAAACATCACCTGCTCAAGCAAGCCACTCTTATCTAGCGAGGTCAGGACGCAGCGAGATTTTGAATTCACCTTGATACCATGATATCAGGAGAAGGCAGTAAAGATGCAGGCAAGGTCGAATGTTGAGATTGAAAGGTTGTATGATGATGAAGCCATCGCCAGTCCCAATATTTGCGTCTTTGTCGTCGTGCTGGTGCTGCCTTTGTATGTAAACACGGCCACTTCCTGTTGCCATCCTCGTCCAAGACAGCAACCAACACAGTCGACGACACTCACAACACAACTCGTAGACGAAGCAATCTCCCACCCGCGAACCGCGATGCACTGACCGATATCAAAAACTTAACCAGAATGGCAGACTCTTTAGAAACCGTAATCCACTTTGTGACTGTGGGGATGTTTATCATCGACCAGATCCACTTCCCATCTTCCGACCGCAGGGTAGATGATATCATTGGTGGGGCAGGTACCTATGGCATCGTCGGCGCACGTCTCTTCTCTCCACCACCCAGACTGTCAAAAACCCTCGGATGGATAGTTGATGCAGGCAATGACTTTCCGGATAACATAAGGAAAGAGCTAGATAGGTGGGAGACAAATCTGATTATAAGGGAAACACCAGAGAGAAAGACCACGAGAGGCATGCAGACGCCATCTTGCCTTATTTAATGTGGAGCCTCGGTTATTAACATTTATACTCAGGCTTCAACTCATATGGACCCGGCGACTTTCGTTCCTTCAAATACCTAACTCCAAAGATGCAATTAAGGCCGGATGACTTTGCGAATACCCCTCTCATCAATTCTTCTTCCTTCCATCTGATATGCTCATCTGCTCGCTGTAGCTCAATTGTTGACTCTTTATCAAAACTGCGGACTTCGCTTGATATTCCAATACTAATCTGGGAGCCGGTGCCCGATTTATGTACTACATCTGAACTTTCTGCATGCATCGAATCCCTGAAACGCGTAACCGTCGTCTCTCCAAATGCAGCAGAAATAGGCGCCTTTTACGGTTTGTCTGAATCTGAAGCTGGGATCAAGCAGGTTGTGGAAGATAATGCGGAGAAGTGGTACCTTTCTGGCATAGGTCATTCAAAAGATGGATCTGTCATCGTAAGAGCAGGAAAGGACGGCTGTTATGTTAGACATAAGGGTGGAAGGCAATGGCTACCTGCATATTTTAATGAATCGAACTCCGAGAAAGTCGTAGATCCAACGGGTGGAGGTAACTGTTTCGTAAGACTTCTTATCTCTGGTGCAAACAAGATATCGACGACTAATATCTTAGCAGATTGGGGGTTTGGCGGTAGGGCTAGTTAGGACATCTGATGTGATTCTGGCCGCGGCTTACGGGGCTGTCGCGGCTTCGTTTGCAATCGAACAAATCGGAATGCCTGTGCTTTCGCAGAGCGATGGAGAGGAGTTTTGGAACGGTATGGACGTGCAGGAGAGATTAAAAAAGTATTTAGAAAGAATCGGGTTCCAGTTATCTTAGCTCGGTGTCCAGTTAACTAAGTGCGTACTTTCATATGATGCTGTAAAAATGCCAACCGATAATACCATATTGATGAAGTTTTGCATAATCTAGCTCCATGATATTTCCGTTGAACTTCAGAGAATCGTATAGCCTCGTTGTTTGATTTAGCGCCCGCTCTGCACTGCCAACACTCTGGTAAGGCATACCATCGGCCACCAAACCTCGCATAATGTGCATAATCCAAGGATCTAGCTGTGCCACCTGCCCTCAGGGGCAAACAAAAGCTATATATTCGTTGTTACACCCATCAATATCGCGATCAACAAGTAACGCAATTGCAAAACCTAGGCGCAAGTCCCACGATTACCAAATTTTTATATGTGTTATTCTGCTCCTGTCAGCTATATTGTGCATGCACATTCTACCACGCATAAATCAGCCCGTGATAGAACTGTAATCAGCTAGCTTCGACCTAGTTGGACAAAAAAACAAAATTCAATAACCGCACCAAACACAGTCTTCGCTACGCGTACACAATGTCTGATATCCTATCCCAATTACTTGAATTCTTTCGGTACGATACCCAGCATACAGAAAAGCATGCCATACAGAGGCAAAATATGACTGACATAAAATTCTAATCACGCACAAATTTACGAATGCTCTTAGAACCTTCTCTGAATCTCTAAGAACAACCATCAAAGAGAACCCATATCTCCTCCTCGCCGCTGTCCCCATAATCGCATCCGGTGGCGGTATCCCATCAATTCTTACAGCCTTAGGCTTCACCGCTCTTGGCCCTGCTGCAAGTAAGTCATTGCCTCAATGTGAAAGCCAACCAATCCATATGACCGGAATCAATATTTAACAACAAAGTACAAAAATAGATAGCTTCGCCGCCGTCTGGCAATCTTCCATCGGCGATGTCGTAGCCGGAAGCCTCTTCTCTCAAATCCAAAGAATCGGGATGACGCTCAAATGGGTTCCGCTTCTCGACCCCAAGCTTTGCCTTGTGGCGCTGATATTCATCCTAGTGACCTATATATTCAATGAGCTTTTAAAACGTCCAGAGATACTGACGCTACTTGATCATGAGAGAAGAAAGCTCGTAACGATGATCTTACCCGTTCTCGCTCTTATTAATGTAGAAGCTGCTCGACTTGCCCAGTCTGAGAATATAAAGATTGCGGTTGAAGGCGTGAAAAAGGTTGGAGGAGATGTTTTATCTCGTATTGGCACTTGGAGTAGAGGTTCTAAACTTTAAGAGGTCTCACAAGCACTTTATGACGATATAACAACAGGAATACGTGTAACACAAGACAGACTTCATGAAAAACAATGCCTATACAGGAGCAGATTCCACCTGTTGGGATGATTATTGAGTGTATTTAGTTCCTAGCTAGGATTATGCTACTGGTTTGATTGAGAGTTAGTAGACAATAGAGAGTATTTTAAACTTTGGCATCCACCTATTCATCAATATCCTAGAAAAATTGACATTCAATATTGGCATTAAGAACGATATATACTAGGTATTCAACCCAAACCAACTTATCATTAACAAAAGCCCAGTATAGATATCTAAAGGGGGATTCATTCGAGGAGAGAAAGACCAAAAAAAAAAGGAAGAAAGCAGAAAACCGATAAGTCCCATAGATCATATACAAAGGAGATGAGATGAGAATATGTATAAAGCAGTTGCCCGAAAGCCCAGGCCGAGGAAACTAAGAAAAAGAAAAAAGATCCTGCCGCTCGTATCAAAGTTACGAGATATATCTACCCAGAGATCAAAGATAGAAGAAACCGAACGAAAGCAAAGCTAGATTAAGAGTCGCCAAGTGCGAGCGCCAGATCGGAAATCTGGCGCTCGAATCGCTTTTCGATATCAAAAGTGTGAAGACTGCTGTACAAAGATCTCTCGTCTCGAGCTCGGATATAAACCGTTGTAAATCCAATCGTTTCATCGAACAATCAGAGTTAGCAAACCCTGATGGTCTACTCCTGCTTCTTCCGTGCGATATATTTCTGTGCGAATCTGTTTAAATCGGATCAGCAAACCAGCATCAATGTATGCCAATAATCTCATCAAAAGGACTAAATTACTCACCTTGTGGCGTAGAATTCCACCACGCTGAACCCAACCAGCACGCTAGCGCCAATTCCGACTGTCTTCCAGCCAAACTGCCCAACCTTATACTTCCTCCACCCGAAAACACCCAACCCGACCAAAAGCGCTGTGCTAGCAACAGCGCCACCCGAGTGCACGGGATCCTTAAACCACGTCAGCAAGTCTTGACTTGCGGCCTTGGCTTTGGTCTTCTTCTTCTTTGCCGCCGCGGCACGTGCAGCTTCTTCTTCGGCTGCAACCTGTGCTTCAAGTTCCAGGCGCTCGGCTTGAGTATATGTTTTTACTTCTTGTTCTAAAAAGTCGGCAGAAACAACTGAAACGCCGGAGTCGACGTCTATTAGAGATCCGACGGAAGAGTCGGTGGGGATTACGGTGTCCACTGGCGGGGCAGCACTATAATTATAACATAAAAACCCCCCTGTAAGTAAATTTTCTTATAGCGACACCGGTTGGGTGAAAAAATGGACAGAAGACAAAGCTTCCAGCATAATCGATGGAGGTTGATGCATTATAGTATCAAAGGGTGTACGTACGCCTAGATCGGAAACACGTAGTTAGCATTGATAACTCGGCATTGGGACACAATTACGAGAGTAAATGGAAGACCTACATCTTCGGGATTTTGAGGACCACCCTTTGCGACAACTTCAGCGTACGACATGGTGATAGGCTGATTTGGAGATGAGATGGAAAATGAGGGGTATTCGATGCGTGATGAGCAGTTGATTCAGCGAAAACGTCTACACAAGCACAAGCTAAAAACAGCAAAGGGTATAAGTATCGGGTATATCAAGACAGCGGATTATTTGGGAAAAGATCCTACGATGGCTATTTATGTGTCGCGAAAGAAGAGAGGGCGAGAGGAAGCTGGATGCGAAGAATGTGACCGATCACGAGCCAAAAACGGTGGTGGTGGTTTCTATTTTTTGCAGGTTACCTTATTTTTTTGGTGCGGTGATTTTCCCTGCTTTTGCCAGTTTGAAATTTTGGCGGGCGGCTGTTGACGTCACGCTCCTCTCACCGACACCTCCCCGCCAACACCGCCAACACAAAACCGAAGGCGAAAACAATGTGAACATTCCAGAATGCGTGATATAATGCAGGGACAGCGGACGATGCAGGGCGGATGGTACGATTCTATGATGATTTATTTGAAGCTTCAAACTTGATATACCCCTATCTATCGTGCGACTTGCTAGTATACATGAATGACTAATTCCCAGGTTCCATAGGCCTTCCTGTTATTGTACAGAGTTTGTATCCCACATTATGCATACAATTTGGAAAATAACATATCTCATGAACGCCATAAAATAACATGTTGGTAAAACGCAAATAAAAGTAACTTGTAAGTGGATTAGTTAGAAGAAAAAGTAGAGCAGGCTGTGGAACAAAGAAGGTAGAGAAGAGAGGAAATGGCGATAGCAAGTGGATTTAACGCCTCGATTGCTTTCGAGTGTGGGAGCGGAGTTCCCTATCACTAGGGGCTACTTCAATACCACGTTTCAAGGACCATTTTCTCTTTAAGGTTGGAGCTTGAGCCGTTGGTTCTTTCGGGGACTCGGAGGTATCCGCCTTCTTTGTACCATCCGTCATATTCAAATCTTTGCCTGGCGACTTCACCTTCGCGTTCTCAATAATAGCTTTTGGTTTTTCCGCTTCCTTTTCACCAGTACCAGCTTCCTCTTTCTCCTCGAGTGCTCCAGTGACGTTAGACTCATCCCTCTCAGCCTTCTAGGCCGAGACATCGGCAGCAGTCTCTGTCTTGTTTCGCTTTGCATCATCGCCATTGCTGGCCTGCTCACTGTCGTCGCGCGAGCGCTTCAAATTCTTCTTCTCGCCCTCATCGGTAGAGGACTTGACAATTGGAACACCATCCGCGCGGTATTGTTGCCCGGATGGAGCGGCGCTCTTCTTATCGCTGTCGCGTCCGTTTCCTCGATCATCGCGTCCTCCGCGACGACCCTTGAACCCGTTTTTCCGGTCCTCGTCCCTTCGCTCCCTCCAATCCCTGTTGTCGCGTCTGGGAGATCGAGAACGGTTCCTGCCACCGTCTCGACGGCCACCGCGGCCATTCTGTTTGCCACCACGACCACCGTGTCTAGGACCGGAGCCTTCCTTCTTGAAGGCGTCGAACTTGGCGTTCTTGTTATACTCCTTTGGCTTAATTCTGCCGTCCTGGATGGCTTTCATCTTCATATCGACGAAGTCCTGCTTAGACATGTACTGAACTCCGTTCTCAGCCTCCTTGGCAGCTTGCTCGGAGGTGGAGAGCTTGTTCTTGTCAATATCGTCCGCGTCCTGAAACACATGGGTTAATAAAGTGATCAGAGGTCAATTCGGTGTGAGCTAAAGCATACTTCTTCGTCTTTTGGATCGAGCAAAACCATCTTCTTCTCATTCCAATCAGGCTTCTCCTCCAACTCCAGGAACTTTTTCATCTCCTCAACGGACTTGAACTCGACAAAGACAGAGCCCTTGAATACCTTATCATCATCACGGCGTAAACGGACAGCGTTGACATCAAGCCCGGTGCTCTCAAAGAATTTCTCGAGGTCGAATTGGGATGTTTTCGTCTCAGGACCGAAGCCTCTCTGAGACAAAAAGTTAGCACCGCTCAAACCTGCTGTCCTATCAACCAAGAGCAACTTACAGCATAGATGGAGCGGACGATGGCCTTGTCAACGAGCCTGGGGTCCTTCATCATGACCATTGGGTTCTTTCTCCGCATCTTGGTCTTGTCCTCGTTCAACTCCATCAGCTCGGAGTCTTCAAGAGCTTTCTTGATGTCATCCAGGCTCTTAAACCGTCGCATACGGTTAAACCCAGCAACGAGGGCAACGTCGACCCATTTGTTCTCTTCTCCAACAAGGCCGTACAGAAATTTGTCGTATCGGAGATTTGAATCTGCGAAGTAAAATTCGACCTAGAAGATCCCATTCATCGCATGAGAATGAGCTCGAACAATGCATGATAAATCAATTGTCAAAGATAATGATGTACCTGTTTGATGATTTCCTTAGGGTTATCGGATTCTGGAAGGACAGAGGCATCAGAGATGATCCCCGAACGTTCCTTCTTATCATCCGCTGAGGTCTCTTCAACGGTCTCCTTCTCCTCAACCTCAACGGGTTTTTCTTCTGCTTTTGTATCCGTCATTGTAGATATAATGTCTGTTGCTAGCTGTTAAACGACGAGAGAACAAAAGTGCAGGTGATGCGAAGCAGCAACCAGCGTGTTTAGAGCTATGTGTGTTTCAGGGAATTGTATGGCTAGAATGATGAAAGAATCACTAATTCCAGGGTGTATAGTTGCTGTCACGATGACAAGTCGTTTGTGGTGGTGGTGTGGAAAGAGGATGGATGGATGAAGGAGGAGGTGAGATGGAATGAAAGAGGGAGAAAGAAGAGGTAGATGACTCGTTGCTGTTGTGAAGCCGATGAGTCGCAAAAACTTTTTTTTTGGTGCGGCTTCCAGCCATTTAGTTTGTCCCTTTCCCCACACATCCCTGCCGTCCTCGGCTCGCAGCCAATCACAGCGCGTTAGTCGGTCTTATCGATAACCAGCCGAAGAGCCTCCCAACACAACGCAACCCAGCATCTTGGACTTATTGCACGTCCCTCATAGGGCTCTAATGAATCGGACGGCTGTTTGGTATATACTCGAGAGCTTGGGTAGATAGATCGCACCTTCAAAAGACTTATTGGAACCTGGAATTCGGAACTTAAACTTCAGAGCCAATAATAAGCCAAACTAAGCCTTACGAGGTGGCAACCATCTATGCAATACGGCTCATTCTCTTGCCCAATACGAAAGGAATAATAGAAAGCGGCGAGGAAAAGAGGTCATGGCTCATTATCAATATGGAAAACAAAGGAAACACTATATCTAAGATTGTAGAGCCATACAAGTGCTAGTAGAGAGTATTTTCCAAGAAATCAACAGCACCATATTCTATTCTATACTACTAGAGTACTACCTTATCAACCCCTAATCGATCCGGATCGGAAACTAGGCCTTAGATGCAGTAATAGTGGATCTAAACATACACGCTTGATGAGTTCTTGGTCATCCAGACATATACGACACGTTTTACAAAATTGGGCAAGCTCTCGCATTAACTAGCATTTCTATATTACGCCAATCACAGCCCCTTTATTGATGGCTTTAAAATGAACGCGAACGCGAACGCAAGTCGGCAGGAATCATATTCGTATCACATTTAGGTATTGAGCACACACTTCTACAAAAACTAGCCAGCCTCATACTAACCAAACTGCTGCTAATGAGAGGTAGGTATGAGCTTTTAGGGCGAAATCCAGATTTAGTTTTACCCTATATCACAGTTCCAAAGATGCCCGTAAACAAGGGTGGTTTGGCTTTCACTGGATGCCGTGCCTAAATGCTTCACTGTTTGCTGTTATGGAGGTTGTGTTGTTCGCGTATCAATGCTTGGTACCATTCGTATCAGTCTCGAAACCAGACCAAGACAATCGTTGTTTGTGTTTGGCCTCGAGACTGCATTCGTATATTGATTCGGCCGAAGGAAAAACCAATTAACCTGGAGAGTGGAAGCGAACATAACTATTTTCGGCTGATGCCTGGCGATCTTTGATTCTATTACCCTTTAATCTTGAAACCATGGAAATTGATACGGCGTATTTCCATTTTGGTAAAAGTAATCAATCGGAGTTGTACGATTTCGATGTTTGCCCTGGTTTTCTACCCAATATCGGCCGTCAACTATAGCGAGCAAACTATAAAAGTAGCAAAAAGCTAAGCGCAGTGGGGATAGAACTCGGAACCAACTATCCCGCCTGCCGGAGCCAATAGCAAGGCTTGGAGTACCTGGCCTGCTCGAACGGGGGTGCCAGACACGAATTACGAAACTCACAAGCATCTCTCGACGAACAAGCCTGAACAAATATCCAAAAAAGATGAGATTGGTACCGATCGCGATCTCTCGAACGAAAATCTTCCCAACTACCGAAGTTGTGGAAATCCTCATCTGCGGCCAGCGAATCCGGGCACTGGGTTCGCTACCGAACGATGCAACGGCGTTCTGCGGCCTGCTTTCCTTGTCCCACCGAAATCTCACCACACATTCTGTCGTTGGTTCCCAGCAGTTTGGAAACGCAACCGCAAAAGAACAGGAATTCTAGCGTCAGTTCTCAGGGCTAACCTTTTCTTCTATCGGACTCAGCTGGCGGCCCTCGCGGCACGGGTCGCAAACACCCAAGTGGGGAAATCCACACCAAATTAATTTCTTGGTCTCTTCGAGCCCAATTGCGAAAGAGAAGAAAGTCAGCATTCAACATTTGAATAGACCCCGCCTTGCGATATCGCCAGCGCATCCGAGCAAGGATAATATTCGTCTCGCCAGCCGCAGGTATTTCGCTAGTTATTCCTACTTCAAGAGAAGATTAAAGTAACACAGAAGGGAGAAAAAATGGCGCTCTGGCCCGGCTTCGACTCCTGCGTTTCTGCAGCTCTAGAATTGCCTGCATATCCTGCCCTGGTGAGACGAGGTCGATTCCACTCGAACATCGGCGAAAACAGTGTCAAATCGCTGGTTTGGAAGTTAGTCAATTAACGAGCTATTTGCATCGCATCTATTCCGTTTGGAATAATAACGCCTCTCTTATCAGCCAGTTACATCCGCAATTCTACAGGCAAGCCTGCTGTTTGTGACATTTATCAGACCCGCAAAGTAACGCTCCTCCTTGTAATAATTTCTAGCGTCAAATAGCCGGAGGGATAGCCAGACCCACCCACACTAGATACGACAAGATCCCTGTCGGAGAACGCAAGCCACCCAAGAGCTAGGAGCAATTTTCTGATTCCCGCCCAAAGAGAGGACTCCAGGAGTGTTTCTGAAGAAATGCATCGTGATAATAAATGCACCTGCTGTTATGTCTCGATTCTCCACTTTAGGGAACTAGCAAGCAACGGCACTTCCGATCTCCGTACTCCGTACCCACTTCTTGATACATTAATATATTTATCGGAATCTTGATGTGGCTTTTTAATCTTCTGGTCGGGATGAGATAGGTGTGTCGCTTCCGCCTGAGTGGGGCGGGATGGACGGAACAGCTAGCTATCGCAGACGACGCCATCCTTGCTTGTAACAGAGGTAGCTTGTCATCCTGGTGCAGGTCGACAATCAACGGGGGGTTTCATTGCCTCCGCGTATATAAAATCTGTGGTCCCTCCATCAGTTAGTGTGACTGGTTTCCTCTTCTTTGGAGTCTTTGCTATCAATATTGGTCAATTTTCTGAGGTTTTCGCTTAGGTATAGTGTCTTGGCTTGACATTATATTCCTAGAAGGCGAAAAGGTATATACTTGGTTGCCCGGAACTATCCAGGTCTCTTTATCAACAATGTTGAGTGTTCTGGACGTCTCCTACTATGGAGGCGTCGGGTTTGGATGTTTTTGGGTTCTGCGGGCGATTTATCGATTATCGCCGTTTCATCCTTTAGCGAAAATTCCTGGACCTCGACTAGCTGCTATGACGCAGTGGTATGAGTTTTACTGGAATATTATTCAAGATGGGCAATTTGTGTAAGTTGAATAATACCGCTCACTCAACTCTGACAAGCATTTAGCTCACATATATCAATTATGTAGCTTCAGGACGATAGAAATGCATGAGAAATACGGTACGTGATCCACAAATACATCGTAATACATAATCACAATACTCACATCCTCCTCACCAGGTCCCGTTGTTCGCATTGGCCCAGATGAAGTCCACGTCAGCGATCCGGCCTTTTATAATGTCCTCTACAGCAAGGACTATCGCTTCACAAAGGCCCAACCCCACTATCGTTTTGCCCAACAAACTGAAGGCGGCCTCGGAAACGTCAACACCCGCACTCACAAAGTCCGACGCTCAGTCCTAGACCCCCTCTTCTCCACTCAGGCTGTTCTAAAGCTCGAGCCACGAATTCGCAAATATGTCGACATGGCAACCGCTCGTATCGCGCGGTCCGTGGAATCCAGCGAAAAAGAAGGCTTGGAAATCAACAGCATTTTTCGATGTCTGACGGTCGATGTGATCTCGGAGTATGCATACAGCGAATGCATTGGGATGTTGGAGGATGAGAGGTTGAACGACCCGTTTTTCACAGGGATGGATAACTTGATCCGGTTGACATGGATGTATAGCTGGACGTGGAGAATGCAGGATCTAATGAGGGCGATGCCTTATTGGCTCGTGAAGAAGATTATGCCTCCAGATGTGTTGGGTGTGGTAGATTTTCAGAAGGTGAGGAATACATTTATATGGCTTCGAGCGAGAATTCTCGATCGCTATGAGATAAAGTATTGGATTTGGGATCGCTTAGAAATAGTTGCTGATATCATGATTGTGGGAGTTATAGCAAGCTGAAGATCGAGTTATTACCTTCCTTGCAGATCCTGAAAAGGCAAAGGCGAAGTCTACGCATACCACCGTCTTTGAGGTCCTCTTAAATGGTAATGAAGAAAAGGGCTACGAAGTTCCATCTCTGAACGCTTTGAAAGAAGAAGCTTGGGGTATGAATCCGATCCTTCGGGGAGATGTGATAATGCGGCGATTCTAAATATGACTTGTAATTGCATTTAGGCTTCCTGGCTGCCGGTTCCGAGACGACAGCTGCAACACTCACCAATGGTCTTTACGAAGCTTGCAAGAATCCCGAGGTTCAGGAGAGACTATATGCCGAACTTCTCGCTGCATTCCCAGACCCAGACACCGACCCTATCACCTACAAACGTCTCCTACAACTACCATATCTGACCGGATTTATCAAAGAGGCATTACGAGTTCCGGCTGCCCTCCCCGGTAGACTCCCTAGAATTGTACCACAAGGCGGAGTCACCGTTTGCGGTCAATCTATTCCTGCAGGAGTAAGTTATTTAGCTATCGGATAATCTATATGCATATACTGATAGGAATACCAGACAACGATCGGAATGTCCGCTATCATCCAAGAAAATGTCCCGGAAATCTTCAAAGAACCATCAAAATTCGAACCAGAACGCTGGATCCGTGATAAGATCCCAGAATCATACTTTGTGCCTTTCGGCAAGGGATCGCGGGGTTGTCAGGGTATGAATCTTGCGTGGGCTGAAATGTATCTTATGTATGGAACTTTGCTACGGAAATACCGGATGGAGTTCCACAAAAACTCCACGCTGATAGACCACTGGACAGACCAGTTTATTCCGAAGAGGGAGGGCAAGTTGAGGGTCGTGGTAATTCCGAGAGCGAAATAACGACATTGTGAGATGGTTGTGAGTCTTGCAGGTTTGTTTGTTAGTCGCCTGGTTTACGAGACAGGTTTGGAGTAAGATTGGCTGTATCATTTCTTTCGGATAAGCCTTTTGGCAAGTTTGATATACACGGTGTTCGCTTGAGATATTGAGTATAATGCTATTATTCATGTTTGCAGCTTAAGCTTCAATGCCAAATATTTCTAGGGTCGGTAACCTGTTATAACTTCACGATGTACAATACCAAGAGAACTCGACTGTTGAATTAAGTAATGTCGAGATTTCCGTAATAATTGATGCCAGCCTGTTAAATTCCCAGAATCTGGTGAGCTCGAGTGAGTACGAGGTCCCGAGACCAAGCGAGTACGTAGATGGGGCCTATAGCTTTGCAATTGGGTGGCGGTGCGTTGCGTTCGTTCGGCGCCAAAGCGAAGCACGGCGGATGTTAACACCGTTGACATTTCCCATCCATCCATCCCACCTTTATCAACAAAACCCCAACATTGGCCGGCCTTCCTGGAAAATATACCGTTTCAGCTCCACCAGTCCACGGAGACCCGCATATTCACTCCTCTTTATCTCGAGACTAAGGCTGCCGTTTCTTCTAACATTTTGTACTCGCTGTTCCTAAATCTGCAGAGTTTCCCTTCTTGACGAACTGCGCTTCACCCCTGAAGCTCGGATCACCAAATCGTAAATATGGTATGTCGTAGCTTCATAGCAGCTTGGAAAACTAGCGACTAACATGCTGGCGACAATATCAGAATAGTTTATTCAACACAGCGCTGAAGCATAGCCAATCCCTGAAACGCGACATCGATGAGTTTGAAGCGACGCCTGGGACGAATGCTGGAAAGCAAGGTATGCTGCCATTGCTACCACGTTACAAGACATTGCATAGGAGGCTGACTAGTTTTCGTTCGAAATATAGGGCAGATTATAGCTTCCTTGTCATCCTTTCACCGAATAATCGATGACTACGACTCGATGGCCAAGCGGGAGCTTATACCTGCGAAACAAGAAAAGGCGAAAGAACGAGTGAGGAACTTTAGGCAGCAATATTCGGAGCTAAAAAATCACTTTGATCAGTTGAAGAGCCAGAGGGAAGAAGCCGTATGTCAACACCGCTCCTCGCCATCATGGACACTCTAGCTGGAGAAGTTGAAGCTAACAGGATTGTGTGGACAGGACACCGTATCGAATCGTGGTGAACTCACTGGCAGGCGCGCTCATTCTTCCGCTACACCGGATAACCCGTACTCCTATACTGCCAACCACACTGCCGCTGCCAACCGTCCAGCGGGTTCTACAGCTTTCGGCGCCCCGCTAACATCCTCAAACCTCAACCGCGAATCGCACGCCCTTCACGAACAAAACTTCCTCAGCAGAACAAACGATGCGCTTGACGAGTTTCTCGCCAGGGGGCGGGCTGTACAGGAAGAACTGGCGCTCAACAAGTTGACATTAAAAGACACTCAAAAGAGACTGTACACTGTAGCGAACACCCTCGGAATCAGTGGCGATACGATACGGATGATCGAGAGACGGGCGAAAGAAGATAAATGGATATTTTACGGTGGCGTGGTGGTATTCATTCTATTTTGCTATTTCGTCTTGAAGTACCTAAGGTAGCGCAGGCATAGATAGATGGATTTTTGGCAGGCTTTTTTGTTGGAGGGACTTTCGGCTTTCTGGCGAACCGTAGGGCCGGAGGAACGTGCTTCCGAGATGGTTGGTTCCTTGCATGAGGTGGGCTTTGGCGATACGAAAGCGCACTAGGCAAGGGGGCTGCGAGGAAGCTCGCTACCCAACTCCACAGCTCTCCACCACGTATACATCAGCCATGCATTGAGCATAGGAAAATTGCTCGGAGGATTCAACCTTGCCGGACTCCCGATTATAAATTGATACCACCGAGTGTCTAGTTGTCTCTTTTCTTTCTTTTCTCGTTTTCTCCCTTGTATCGTTTTCGTCCTTTTTGGGCCTTGCAGCAGTTTTGTACAGCGCTTCAGCATTCCTTTTTGGTTCGTTTTCAGCTGCGGTGGCATCAACCTTCGTAACTATATATTCAGTGCTTCAGGACCCTCGCGGGTCGCACCGGTAACAGACCGATAGAGCTCTAATATACTTAATGCGATAATTCTTTAAATTATTTCTTCCTATAATCTCGCCTAGCTTAATCTCGCGTATACCCTGCAGCTTCAGTGCGCAATGTCGACACCTCCCGCCGCCGCAGAAGCGTCCGAGCCAGCCATCCTCCGCCAAACAGGTAAGTACCCAACCCCCAAAAATTACAACATGCTTCAACACAGGAATAACATTCTCAACCTAAGCTAGGGCTGATCGAGAAATTCCACGTCGTCCGTTCCTACATACACTTTTATAACAACATTATTGTTTCCGCCAGCTATTCGTCTCCACATCCCCTGACACCCGGCTTGCTCATCAAGGCCCTCCACGCCGTCATAAACGAGCATCCTTCTCTCGCAGTTGGCGTCCAAGTCGCAGAAGAGAAAACCGGGAAACCATCCTTTATCCGCCTCCCGCAGATCGATTTCTCCAAAAACCCGAATTTTGTAATCTGGGATAAATCGAATACCGCCCCTTCTCATGACAGAGAACACATAGAACTCATCTGCCGGCTTCACGATCTAGGTTTCCCGAACGAAACTCTCGCCACAGAGCCACTGTGGCGTATCGCGATTCTCCAACGGTCGTACCATGCGCCTACAGCATTCGACTCGAAGACGAACGCTGATGGAAGGTATGATTACGAAATATCGTTTTGCGTCCACCATGCTATCGCGGACGGTCTATCTGCTGCGGCGTTTCATTATGCACTGGTGAAAGCGTTGAACGAAATCCCCCCGGGCAGCAGCATGAGTGGAGTGTCCGGCATATACACCCCACCCGAAGATATGAAGCTCCTACCGCCCATGGACGAAATGATGGATTTGGGATTAGGTTTCAAAACTGCAGGGAAGGTTGCTGGGTTTCTGGCAAAGAGCGTGGTACCTTCGTTCCTGCATAAGACTGTGTGGACGGGTGGTAAAGTTCAAGACAAGCTAGGGGATACCAAAGTCGAGGTGGTGACTGTGGAGTCGTATAACGTCGACGACCTGCTGAGCAACTTGCGGGAAAAGAAGGTTAGCGTTACGGCCTTTTTGACCTATGCGGTTGCTGCCTCTTTGTTTGAGGCTATGAAAGGTGTGGATAAGAAGGAGTTTGAGAAAATGAAGCGGGTTAGAGTTAGTTTGCCGATGAGTTATCGCAAGCATGCGGGGTGGGACAATGATATTATGACGGACTGCGTTGGGGTTATCAATTGGGATGTTGAGAAGTTCAAAGAGCTTGAGGGGGAAGTTGGACCGATGAAAAAGTTGACACAGGAGTTGAAAGCTGGCGCTGCGGTAACAAGGGATAGTGAAATTGGGTTGCTAGCGCTTGTGCCGGATATAGAAGGGTTCTCCAAGGGACAAGTTGGAAAGGATAGGTCCTTGACTTTTGAAGTGTCAAATTTGGGTGTTTTTGACGAGAAGAAAATCGGGGGCAATAGAAAGGACGAGTTGGTTGCGCCAGAGCACGCTCCGGGGACCCAACCAGAAAGTAGTGAGGAGGCATCGAAGAACAAGGCGGACTGGAGGATCGAAAAGGCTATCTTCTGCCAAAGCTCCTCGCTCGCCGGACCGGCAATTTCCGTGAATGTGGCGACTGTGAGGGGTAAGATGATTATTGCGGTGCAGTGGATGGATGGTGTTCTCAAGGATAATGTGATGCATATGGTGGTTAAGAATCTCGACTTGAATATCTTCAACTTCTCCGTCAACACGAAAAAGAAATAGATCTGGTCCCTTTTTTGGCTTTTATCACTATCTTAGTGAAGAGAAGCAACGACAACTTTACCCGCTACTGCGTATGAGCTTTTTCTACAAGTAAAGCTAGACAAGACGAAAAACTAGCAATAATGTATAATAAACAAAAGAGAATTGCTTCAGGCCTGTTTAATCTAATTCGGGATACAATATACCAATGGCTTTATAGCAGTAATAGCTGGTGTAATTTTTAAAACTAAGCTTCCTACGGTATTGCAGAGGGGAAGTTTGTTAGAAACAGAGTGAGGCTAGATAAATAAAATTAAGATACAGGGTCTAGGAAGTCTATTCTGCAGCGAAACGGATTATAAGGGTGCGATACATGGACCCTACGTTATGAAGAAGTTCGAACGTTCCTAGTAGCATAAGGAGACAAAAACCGAATCAACGTTCAGACCTTGGATTTGGTGCACTTTCGTCGGACAACCTCTAGGAATAGAGTGAAATGGTCTTGTCTTTCCTTTATTGTACTCGCGGCGACTGCAGCAAGCATACTCGCCACAGTGGCTGCACTAGAAGCCACTCCTGCAGATAGAAGGAAAGCCGCACCGGCAGCCCCCCCAGCGCCTGCGCTTTGCAAGAGGGCAAATATTGACCCAGCTTCCACCAGCCCGATCCCGGATTGCACTCCTGCCGCGATTGATCCTGCCGCGATCCCGTTTCCACCAAATCCAAGGATTGGCAGAAGAATTGGAGAAAGTATAACACCTGCAAGTACAACCCCTGCTGCACCTGCGAGCACGATCGCTGCTGTTTTTCCAAACTTTGCAAGCATAATCTTCTTGCGCTCTAAAAACGATCCAATGAATATGGATTTTGATTAGATATATACTTTCGCTTGTAACGAGGTCTTGAGTCCAACTTACCTTTCTTCATTGCGGCGAGGTACTCTGAACTCCATAACGGGAAAATACAACCTGAGAAAGTCAAAAACGGCGTTTCGAGGGGGTATTCACCTCGCTCATAAATTTCTTGCGCTTGAGGTCCTGATGATTCCGCCCACGGCTTTTCTTTTTTGAGGATCTGGTAAACGAGGCATCCCAGAGCGAATAATTGTCGTCGATTCACCTTGTCTTCATGGTCTAGTCCTGAAAGACACGATTCTGGAATCCAAAAATGCGGCTCATACTCTTTAGTCATGTTTCTTGGAGCAACAAATTCAGAAACAGGCTTAAGGGTGACATCTCCGGCGATATCTACAAGGAATATAAATGGCCTTGGGCTGATGTTGTCTCGTCGCTCAAGCTTTTCGTCCTTTCCTTTGAGAAGTGTGATGGTCTCGATGACCTTATATGCTATTTTATCCCGTTTAGCGTCATCAATCTTCATTTCGTCGATATCCTGACCTGGGGCGAGCTCGAACTCGACTCGGCAGGGCAAATACTCAAGAAGCTTCTCAGAGAGGAATTCAGCCGAATCCGCCTCAGAGCTTGCTAGAGAACGAGACTGTGTTTCGGGTGTAAGAGTTCCTGGTTCCATTTCTACCTCTTTATCGGTGTCGTACGCTTCGCTAACTGGATAGCTTCTAGAAGCCATTTTGTTCGCGGAGTGTTATGAAACTTAGAAAGATAGATCGTGATCTTGAGTAGGGGCTGGCTTTTGAGGCCAATTTTAATATGATATCTGATGTGGGTTTCAAAGTATAAAGGAATCAGGAACAAAGTCGACGGGTAAGATTAAAAAACTGAACAAAGTTTGTTCTGAGCGAGAGAAAGTAGCTAATATATGTATAATGAGACTTTAGTATATATAGACGCGTGTACCAGGTGGCAACTGAAGCTCAGGTTGCAACTCAGCCGATCGATCGCACTAGTAGTTCAGATAGTTCAAGCTTGTATGTTCCTCTTCTCTCCGATTTTCGACGGGGAAGCGGGCTTATAAGTAGTGCCTGGTTACTGTACAACCTCAAATCCTGTGGTAAGGGAATTGTGAGAGGTCATTCTCTTCGAGTGGATGACTGTGCCATTTAGATGCATATTGTGCCTGAAGTTCACAATTGCGAACTTCAGGCACAATAAGCGACACAAACACCGCTGTGCCGTTTGCAATTTGGTCGCTCTTGAGGAGGTTTCAAAACCACTTGAGAATCAGATGCATTCTGCAATATGCGCGATCTGAAAAATACAAACCTGCGACACTGAAATTTATATTACGAATCTCTAAACTTTTCATCGATGTATTGCCTATTATAGGCATGAGCTTAGGGACTTTCCCAATCCCTTCAGAATTTAGCTAGCTTTAGTGTTTGAATTAATAGATCGAAGCTCCAGGTATAAAGATGTACAATGTACAAACATACATGTACAATCAAGTCAAACTGGGGGGCGAATACAGATATACACTTACATAAGAATTATTAGGAATTGGAACACTAATTAGTTCCATTTCCTTAGTATAAGTGCCACCCGTGACCTATAGCTATATTATACGTAGTTTGCATGGAATACATATTTGCTATCTTCGATCAATGAAGTAATTACAATGTGCTTAATGTGATAGTATAGAAACTATGACGAAGAATAGGGCCCGCGAAACGATATAATGAGAATATCGGAAAGTACTAGTATGAAGAACTCAAACATTCGAGCCGCTTTCAATGTCAGTCATAATAAGCTTCCGTTTGACGACTTTTGAAAAAATAGCAAAAAGCTCCTCTTTGCATGGTGCCGTAGCCTCAATACTTGCCGCTAGTGCCTTAGCGATTCTGCTAATCTTACCGCTACCAGCCCCCACCACCGTGATAGCAGGAGCACCGGCATTTATCATCACCATTTTTATACTAATAAGTGATAAGATAGTGTCGCATAGGGCGTTGGTAAGTAAGAATGTCACAACTATACTACCCGGGAAGCTGATATCAGAAATCTTGAACTTTGCTAGGGCCAAGATCATCAGGATTAGACCTGATAATACTCCGATCACTAAGAAGTTGAAAACCAAGCACCTCATATTTTCTTTAAAACTCGACATCCTCTGTTCTGTAAATTGAAAGACGAATTCGGTTAGCATGGAGCGATATATATGCAGTCCACTGTGGGTGAATTCGGATCTTTACTTTTTAGGATCTCAACCACGAATTCCCAACTCCAACAAGACATGATCATCCTCGCATATGGTAATCCCGGAGTATCTAGAGGGTACTCGCCCCTCTTGTATTGCTCCTGTACTTCAAGCTCGGTAGACGCCGCCCATGGGATCTCCCCTCTAAGAACACGATAGATAAGGCATCCGACTGCAAAAAATTCTCGTCGAAATACCTTTTCCTCTTCGTTAAGCTCTGAAATACAAAGTTCTGGGATCCAGAAGTGGGGTTCGTATTCCATGACCTTAGGAAGAAGAGATTCCGAGGCAGACTGTAGAGTGACGCTACCGGCCTTGTCGACTTCAAAGATTAATGGTCTCGGTTCGGTGCGCCTTTCCTTCCAGGTTGTAGTGATTTTGGTAATCTCAGAGACTATGCTTTCACGCTGTTCGTCTGGGATTGTGGTTTCATCGTAATCAACTTTGTGCCTGAATGTAAGGTAGCAAGGAAGATACTCGGGAGTAGCCATATTGGTAGCCAAAATCAAAAATAGAGGAATGCACAGGGTATATATACTCTGGTAGACGAAAGAACGAAGACTGGCATATATCAAAGTTGAGTTACGGCAAAATATTAAAGTTGTGGAAAAAATCAAAGTTCAGAGAGTGCGGGGGCGGGTATGCGGGTACAATTTATCAGAAACAAGAGATACGTATCAACAGGAGCCATATCTAGATATCTGCTGCAAACACCAAGATTTAAACCAATCTGGATGTCGGGGTGGGACACGTGGGGCTGTTCAAAATATGCGGACCTGCACTCCCCCAGACCTTGGCCCTTGGCACGAACAGATACTCTACTTCTATTAATCAAAAGTATACGACGAATAAACAGGGCTAGGTAGCCTTGTAATGACTGAAGCTGCGCCTTGCCACGTCCCGCGACGGGTTGGCGAACTGGTTTCCATTCTATAGTCTTAAGTACTTTGCAATATATGTCCTAGCTGGGAATTATAGACGTCTATAGACTATGGCTTGAAAGCTTGGCGATTTTGAAGATTCAATACAAAGAAATTTCGGCCCTTAACGTCGATGCTCTATTCTTCGGTGCTATTCGACTAGAATCATTCAGTCAGATATGTGACGATGTATTCGTTTGTATTCAAGATATATGGCTGCGCACGAGTACAAGTTTATACATCGTCGTCGACGGTCCGCCCTTCTCTATGTACCACTGTACTATCTGCCGCGCTTGGTGTCCTAAACACTGAAGTCGAGGATGGCAAATTATTCAACATTATAGGATTTTCTCTTCTATCGTTATTGCTGGTCCTACTGTCTTCCTGTTCTATCGATCCCCTTGACAGTTCTCTCCTTTTCTTAAGCCACTTCTCTACCCATGGTTTAAGATTAAGCCACCCTCCGCAAGCCATGACGCCAATCCACAAGACTAATTCACTCCCATAGATCACCATTCCTAGCACATTCAGATCCTTCTCAAAGAATATCGAGATTAAACTCGTCAAGTCTCCGAGAGCATCAATGAATACAAATATAAAGCTGATACCCCTGACAGTTCTGTGTGTGTATATATCCCAATAATGTCGCAACACCCCTAACGATAGGAAAATCGCCGAGAGCACTGCCATAAGCGTCAACGGCCACTGCGTTCCCTCGCGTTTGGGTACACGAAGAGCAAATATCACCCCAGCTTCTATGCCCCCGAGAACTACCCCTACGGCAGAAGTTACGACCAAGCATTTCTTCAAGCTCCATTTCGACGAGTAGTAAAGACACTGTGCCCAAGTCACTAGGCTTAGAAACGTAAGGATCTGAGGTTGGATCCGAAGCGCGACATTGAATTCGCTAACGATATTGTAAATACCGAGTGGGACACCTGCAAACGCCCAGAGAAGCATCATGGACGGCTGGAGGCCCGTAGCATGATGGCGCCGGTAGTTTATGATAATCTGGGGTATTAATTGGACCGACCAGCAAACCTGATAGGCCTTGGTTAGTTTCCATCATAGCTTGTTAATGTTTCAGGCTTTCGTGAATGCATGAACACTGCAAGTTGGAGGACGTTGTAGCTGGTTGCGGGGCATTGATGTATGGTGTGACTTACTGCACCAGTAGTACCGAGCACATTCGTCGCGATGGGGTTATCCATGCTATTTTTAGGTCTAAGACAAGAGATGAGCCCAAATGCCGGGTTAGATGGACATGAGCGACCTGATTAGTTCCTGAGCTTAAGGAAGAAAATCTAAAGATTGACCTCTAGTTACACAGTTGTAGACTGAAACAACACAAAATAGGCTACGAAGCTAGTTTGCACTACTGGCTGTAGTACTGTAGTGTATACATGTATTAATCCAGCGCTCACGGATTGGGTGACAACCGAACCTCGTTAGGGTTGAGTTATCTCTTATTATTTAGTAGGATCAATCCTTGATCATAGCTTTAGCATATACAGAAGCCTTCATGTTAGTGTACTAATTTGTGCATAGATCCAGCCTGTAAAATGAAACTAGGACAGTTGTTTGGGTAGCTGGTGGCGCGTATGAGAATCACGTCTACGAATGAGCCTGTTCGTTGTAAGAGATTAAGATCGATGATTGTTCTATGCTACAGTCTGCTATCTCTTTGTTCTCTATGCTAGTCACGTGAAGCGTGCTACTACCCGGCTGGTACTGGTGAGGCTGTTGGTGAGGCTATTGGCTTCATGCCACAACAAGGACTTGTAAATACTACGGTAAGTGTGGCTGTAGAAAGCCTTGTAGGCCTAGAAGCGAGGTTGACAAAGTTTCATTTAGCTAAAAGTTCGAAGATGGAAGCAGCTAGTCGAGTTAATTAAGCATCTCAATGATATATAGACGACCCAAATCTCCGAGGCTTAGCTATTAATATACATTTGATCAATTGATAATAGATTTCATGGAGTTTACTAGTTTGAGGAATCCCTGACTGAGTGAGTAGTATCCGTTCCCATATCTAACATGTGCATCACTTGTCCGAGGCAGAGCAATTACGGCTCTAGGATGGGTCCCTCAATACATCTGTGAACAATGTTATTGCTATAATTATTGCACGTATCGCATTAATTCCGGATCCGATCCAGTCTCACGGTTAACAAAGCGAGAATGATTTCCAAAATTATCTCGTAAATAAGCCCTACAGTCTCGACCCTGAACATGCTAGCAGGCCACTGTCGAGATGTCTATACTCTTGTGCTCTTATTACTAGGCTATAAATTCGGTACAGGCATACAGCCAAAGCTGGATAAGGTTGGCCAATTGCCAAAATTAAGCTCAAATGTCGAACTCTCAATCACGTTGTCCACTGGGGAAATTTTCTCTCAAACCAATTCTAATAGCCGCAGTATATATTATGCTATTCGTTTCCTAACCCTTACACTTAAGTAGTTTTTTGCCAATGAGCTACTATGTTTGAACAAAGTTCATATGGGATTAACTGCTAGAACCTAGCATGGCACTAACATACACTAAGCGACGCTCAAATGTGTACATTCCCCAAATCTCACTAAATAAAAATGCAGCTTTCGGACTTCTGTAGTACAGCCAGCATAATTTTATTTACGCGTATCCTCGTTTACCTCACAATAATTCCCTTACAACAATGCATTTCACAGGAGGTTCGCGTTCTTCCGATTCATCCATACTGGGATGATTTTTTCCGAACAGAAAGGCGCACATTATCGGAGATCGGCGATGCAATCGATGATCTCAAAATACGGAAAACCTACGAATGCCCCGTCGGAGCAGTTGGTCAAGAGGCCCACCTGCAAGAAGCCTGGAAAAAGTCATTAACATTCTATCTACACGTTCTCGTTATGGCGTACAAAGAACTCCAAGAGGCCGTTCTCAGGATGAAATCTGAGGATAAAGCTATTGCGAAAGCGGAATTAAAAGCCTTCGGTTTTGCTAAAGTGGAATCCGCAGAGGCAGTGTGTACCGCGTTTTACAAGATAATTGATAAATTTATAACTAAACGGAGTACATTCCAAATCCTGGATGAGGAAATACAAATAATACCGGGCCACCGTGCGCCTAGTTCGTCGCCGCCAATACAAAACTTGAAACAACTGGGGCTATTAATCGAAGGGGCAACGGTCGTGGAGGACGAACTCGAGCCAACGCTAGAGGTTGATACTCACAGCAGAGAAAATTTTATTCAGATATTTCGGGACGGATATCGCGAAGTTGCTAATGTAGCTGAAGCTGCTACCCATGCCTCGTTTAGCCTGAATAACTTCATGTATGGGAAAGATGCGTTTGACAGATTGATCAAGGAACCAAATCCGGATCATAATGAAGCACAGGGAAAGCCGTGGACGATACCCGGCATATTTGAGAGAATTGCCGATTTTGCCAGGTGTTGGGAGTTGCCGCTATTTGATGTGTATGACTTGACCTTGAATCAGCTAGGTTCGCTACCAGCTCCTGGAAGACCAATGTGGACTATCGTGGAAACAACATAGATAATAGATTTTCAAACAACATTTCTTTGTTTGTTATTCGTAATACTTGAATCCAGGCATAGTGAGTTCAAGAAGATCGGAAAGCTAGGGGCCAGAAAGTCGTCTAGCTAATGCAATCGGCTTCGATATCTTCTAACGTTATAACTGCAACATGTGTTGTGTCTGTCGTTAAACCCGTTTTGTTCACCTTCGCGAATCCAAAGCAGGGCCATTTCAGGCCGCATCCTCGTCACACCAAAGTCGAACCCACCTGACAGGAAAGAAACCCACCCGTCCAGCGCCCATTCAGTCCATTGCCATATCATTTCCGCCATCAAACCTTCAACTCCTCCGACAAACCTCGACATCTCGGTGACCTGGTCACCACCTCATTCACATCACAATGGTACTGCACTCCTCCACTCCTTCCCTCCCCACTATAGCATAGCTCAACAGCGCACCAAGCTATTCTGCTTGGCCAAAAGCTCCAGCTAACAACCGTCTCTTCAACAAATAACAGCTCCCGTTAACCCTCCTCACAACTGTGCAAGGCCACCCGCTACTCGTCGAGCTCAAGAATGGCGAAACCCTAAACGGCCATCTAGTCTCCTGCGACACGTGGATGAACCTCACACTGAAAGAGGTTATTCAGACAAGCCCCGTACGTTATAAACCGTCATTTTTCTCTATTATTCAATATATCGGTTTAGAAATCGCCTTTATATCAACGAGTGGCATGCACATATATATACGAATGGTGGATAGGTAGATATATAGGGTTTTACGTGGCTAATAAGTCTTCTTGATAAAAATAAAGGATGGCGAAACCTTCCACCAACTCCCGGAAGCATACGTTCGTGGCAATAATATCAAATACCTCCGCATCCCAGACGAGATTATAGACATCGTAAAGGAGCAACAGGCGCAACAGGCAGCCAGCGGTGATCATCATCGATCTGGTGGCGGTGGGGATAGAGGCGGTGGGAACAGACGAGCTGGTGGCACCGGCGGACGGGGAGATCACAGAGGCGATAGAGGCAGAGGTAGTGGGCGAGGAGAGTTTAGAGGGAGGGGTGGTGGTGGTGGTAGAGGTGGACGAGGAAGAGGAAATTAGTGCCATTTTCTTTGGTCTGGTGATGATTGGTGTTGGAGGTAATGTATAATATGAGGGTGAGAAGGGCATTTATGCAAACATACATCTTCAAATCAGAGATTTACGTCTTGGAAGATGATGAGATTTGAAAAAGCCATGGGGTAGTTATTGCTGCAAATGAGGCAAGCTGTCCCAGATTTGGAATTACCAAAAAAAAAAAAAACCTCAAAGGATGCCATATGACATTCAGGTTAAGCTGCCCTGCGTATATACAATCGCACATGCAAGAGAATATATATTACAAAAATAACCACCGTCAACTTGCTCCGGAAAAATCGCGTAGGCTCGCGCAGAAGTCGCAATGCCCCTTAAAAACCATACCTCTAGTGCCAGTCTGGAAATGCAACTTACTCAATCTCTGTACACTAAAGTCTGACTTGACCCTTCCCACTGCTTCGCATAATCGCCATAACCTAAGCTAATCATCTCTTCTACCACCATTCCTAACCTCTCATCTCCCTTCTCCTGTAACCGCCTCGCGATCCACTCGTAAACCATGGGTCGAACCTTCCCTCCAACAACTACCTCCTTCATTTCTTCAAGATACATAAAAGCATCCTCATAGTCATCCTCCTGGTACAAACTAACCTTCAGTAATTCCTCGTACGTCACAAAGTCTGGTTGCAAACCCATTTCTTTCATCTCGTTGGCCAAAAACATTGCGAGCTCTTTATTCGGCACAGCGCGTTGGCCAGGATCGTCAGAAACCGGCACGGCGCATTCTACACAACCGTTGAAAAGAACATTAAATGTTTCAGTGTTCGGTGCTACATTCAGAGTTGTGCATTCAGCATACACTCCTAAAGCTCGTTCCAGATCCTTGAGTTTCACGCAAGCGGCGAGAACGGCATTAAAGCCTGTGACTTCAACAATTTCGTTCTCATTGCTGCTGGCGACGAAGTCTTTAAGGGTTGAATAAGCAGAGTCGACGCTGGCAATGTCTCCTTTGGCGATCAGAGCTTCTACTATGGCATTCGCAGTTGTGGGTGTGGCGGGTATTCCTTGGTTGCGCATAAGAGTTAAAGCGCGGAAAGCAGGTGTTAGTTCGCCGTTTCTAGCGTATGCGGCTATCAATGCGGCGAAATGGTGTTCTCCGAAGGGTACACCGCGGAGTGTGAGGATGCGGAAAACCTCCAGTGCTAACTTGGGATTTCCATGGCGTGCAGCGGTGTTTAATACTTTCAGGCAGAGGCCGTCGTCCGGGTTAATCGTATTGCGGGAGCTACCAGGGGTGGCGGAGGGACTTTGAACAACCTTGCGCCATATATAAGAAACACCATCGATCTAGCTATTGTTAGACACTGGCAAAAAAAAAAAGCTGTTCAAGAAATCGTCTTACATGATAATTGCTAGCTGCAATGTTCAGCAATTCGTACCACGCGATCGGCTGTAATCCAGCACTAATTGAACCCCACTCTTTCTGGAATTCAAACATCATCCTCATCGCCTCGTCAACTTCATTGACTTTGCCTAAGGCCTTGATGATCTCCATATATGTGTTGTAGTGAATCTTTTCACCGTTGGCTTTTCGCTCGTCAAACATTTCCATCGCTCGTTCAAGCTGCCCGGTGGCGAGGTAATGCTGCAGTACATGCTGCGAACCCTCAGAGTCAGGTATAATCCAATAATCACCCTTCATTTCCCTCATGACAGCTTCCATGGAGAGATAATCTGGAGAGCGTGCAAATATCTTTAATAAATTGTGGAATATGGTGCTCGTCGGAACAAACTTTTCTTGCTTGAGCTCTGCCAGGAGCGCCAGAGCTGTATCTTGCATGCTGCAGCCTAGTTTCGGATGAGCGCACGCCTGGATAAGACAGCTATACGCTTCTAATGTCGGGGCGTATCCTTTTGAGGCCATGAATTTTGCGAGACTGAATACTTCTTTCGGATCACCATGGTTGGCCAGGTCGAGCATTTTGCGCATGAGCTTTGCGAATGCTGGGTTCTTCATGGAGGTCTCGGGTATGTCGCCATTGGCAGCGTCCTTGTGATCGTCCTCGGGCGGTACCATCTTCTGAAGCATCTGGGCGGATGAAGCAGGCTCGCCTAGTCGCTGGCCCAATTGCTGGATCCCGGGCATCCCCATGCGGGGGAATCCGGTCGAGGAGGGCGTGAGAGATATACGAGGTGGGGCTGATCTGAAGGACGTGCCATCGTTGCGAAGGGAAGAGATTTGAACATTCCGGCGAGGGTCTTCGGTTTCCCGGCGTATTCGAGTGGACCGGGTACCTGTGTTTTGGTTCAAGAAGGAGAGGGTATCGGAGAGGTCGCCAAGATTAGATTTCTGTTCGCGAGTCCAACCGGCCTGTTTCTGTCGCTGTGGGATACCCGTGTGCGCTGAAAAGAATGATAATTAGTAAAGCAACCAAAATATTCACAGAATCGAGAGCAGAAGCTTGAATACCTCTCCTAGCGCCTGCTACAGACTGCGAACAGACTTGAGCCCTGGCCTGAGCGAGCAATGCCAAACGGGGGCACAAGCACTGGGGGATGTCCACATGGACTATGTTGACAGCCGGACGCAGCATCCTGGCGTACCTTTGACGAGGAATGGCGGTGTTATCGAGAAGCCGGGGGCATATTACAAGAGCATTGGCGTATGAGCTGGACGGCCTTCGTCGTCGTAGTCTTCGTTATCGTCGTCCCTGTCGTCAAGATGTATCGAATTCGATGTCTTGCCCTGGTATCGTGGTATCGGCTGGTGGTGGTGAGAGAAGAGTTTGAGGTACCGCCACAGCCCGGCCAACGTCAAGTGTGGCACAGCGCCGCGGTTTGTGGCTGATACGCCAACCACTTCCTTTTTGCCGGCTGTTTCGCGATTCGCTCGCCAAAAAAGGTCCCGAGAAGAAGGACAAAAAAGGGAAAAGAGGAAAAGGCTGGTCGCAGAAATCAAAAGAGGAAGTGAGATTGGAACCTGAAAGTGGTCCCGCCTTTTTCGCTGGCGATGTGCGATTAAATGCGCTGGCTGGGACACGCTTGCAATCAAGACCCGATCCCGCCGGCCTTCCTTACTTCTTTCCTTCTTCCTTTCCTTCATTCTTCTTCTTCTTCTCTCCCCTCTCCTCTCTATCCACCTGCATCGCACTATCCTCTCCATTCTTCTTCTCTTCATCCATTGCAAGGTATCCTCCCCTTCCTCAATAACCCTGGTCGCCCGTTCCCAGCCAAGATATTCGCATCGCGGCATTCCCATCCAGTCGAATCCCCTTCATTCAAACCCCTTCCCTTCGAGAACACGCCGCCTCGGGCGACATCACAGCAGGCGCTCCCGGAACCATGTTCCAACTTACCACCGGCAACTTTGCCGTCGAGGCTCCTATCGAAGAACTCCAGATTGCCAGTCGCGCGACAAATGCCGACGAATGGAAGCTCTATCTCCGCTGGGAACTCGCCTATCTCTTCACCCGCGTCCGCTCCTTTGATGATGATCTTCTCACCGAGATCCTAAAATACTCTACTCCTCACTCCGGTTCCGGCCCTCCAGAAGCCGCCGCCGCCGCTGCCCGTAGTTATGCGCGAGACTGCGTTAGGCAATTGACTACGCTGCTGGCGGAAACCCACCGTGAGTTTGCAAACATAATTGTCGAGAGAACAGAGCTCGGACGGGTCTACAAGGAACGAGCAGCACTTGCCAGGTATGTAGCACGTTTTACCACGTGGCTTCCATTCGCAGATAGCTAACAGCGCATCCTACAGGGCCAACCGTGAGCGACCGCGTCTTGACACCACGGAACTCTCTCGTTCCCTCATATTCTCCCCTGAGGACGTCAAAGCTCTCTGGTATCCACTGCATTTTGCCATCTCCGGTCGTTACTTTGACGAAGACCGAAACTCCGATCGGTACGCCGATGTGCGGACAGTCCTTTCCCAAACCTCCTCCTGGATCACCCGCGAATTCATAAACCTCATCCTTCTCGGGCCCACAGACCGTTCTGCCTCCGATCTCGCTGGCTTCGATATCATCTCCAGGTCTGCAGAGTCTGTGAGTGTCGAATTAACACGGTGGCCCGAAATCTCTTCTTCTCTGCAGAAGCGCCTCGACGGCTGGCAACGGACGTTAATTAGCGGTAACTCCTATCCAACAAAGGACTCACCACAATGCGTCCACATCTGGGAAAACCTCATCTCCAAGGCTACCGTCATGGGACAATCCCAAACCCCCATAGTAACACCAGCCCCATTACGCCCGCGCGGTAGCAACAGCCCGACAAAAGCGGCAACCTACGAGCCGGTAGCAGTAACTGCTGCGGCAGCGGGTTTAACAGCTGCAAACTACGTCCCAGACCGGACATCCTCATACAGTGGACCGAGCTCGTCCAATAATGGCGGTAGCTCAAAAGTCCAAAATCCATATGACAAGCAAGTCGAACGCCTGCAATCCCAAACCGCAAACCTACGAGCCGCCTCCAACCCCGCCCCATCGAACAACTACGCTCCGAACACTAGTCGGCGTGTCGAACCTTCCCTTATGAACTCCAACCCACAAACCCATAACGGTGGGAGCATCGGTGGAAGCATCGGTGGCTTCTCGCCACTCATCGACCCCCAGGCTTCCCAGCACACCATCACAGCTGAGAACCAAAACATTGGACTCGGAGCATTACCGCAGCAACAACCCCAGTCCGGCAACTTTGACGACTATGTCCGCAACCAATTCGATCAGCAGGATCGCACCATTGCGGACGCAGTCTCTTATTTCCAACGGGAACGACAGCGCATGCTCGAAGTCAAGGAAAAGCTCCGCGATCTCGAAAAACAGCAGGAACTCCTGACATTCAACTACAAGCGCCAAATGGAGGAACTAGACCGTAAGAAGCGCGAAGCCTTCGACCGCTATCAAACCGACAAAACTGCACCGCCGGTAAACGTCCCCGCCGAGGTTGTGGGCGCCATGCCGCAGAGTAGTACCGTGCATTTTGACCTTGGAGAAGCGGATAGACACGTGCAGGCGAGTCAGCAGGCGAGCCAGCAGGTCAATGTGGCGCCACAATCACAAGCGATAGGGAGTGCAAATCTTACGGGACCACCCGGACACGACTACTATGATGATGACGAGTGGGAGCAGCAGCATAACCCGCCGCCACAGAGGAGAAACACCACAAAATTGCATAAGATGCATCCGGAGTTTGAAAATGCAGGACCCGGTGCGCAAGGCGGTATGAATCCTGGAAGTCCCGAGCAACCTCAACAGCAGGTACAAGGGAAGAAACCTTCGAGGGTTAGCTGGATACACAGAGCTATCAAGCGCTAGAGTCGCTTGAATAGCGAAGTAGCGGGGCTTGATGCCAAGTTTTGGATAGAGGATAAACCGTTGAGGCGGAGGGTAGCCATTCCGGGAGCAGATGGGCGGAAGTCTGTCTGAGTAGCTTACCCTTCCAGTGTGTCTGTTTGGAGGTATGGATGATTCGTAAGATATATGATTGAGGATTTTACATTTGAATGTTTGAGGCGGAAAAGCAGTTTTTCTTTAGGATTCTTTTTTAGATAAATATCTGTCTACACGCATACAGTGCGCCCTGTCCATGTCATTTGCTTTCAGTTTTTTTTTTTTTTTGGTTCTGTGCTTTCCGGTGCATTTCTAGCATAAACACTGGCAGGCTAGTCTTTCCCGTTGGTGTCATTTTTCTTTTTTGAGTTTCCACTGTTCATACGATGGTGTGTATATGTACGATATAGTTACGATGAGATCGAGAGTCTAGTTGTTAAGTTTACCATCTTCATATTAGTATAATGAATATTCTAATGATCAATATACCTTCTCTGATATCATTGTGCATCTTGAAATATAGTCTGGCGATTGATTGTCTGATAGATAAAAGTACACAGAGAGCTAGAGATGCTATCAAATAAACTCCATGACAACAAAGAGGCTAATATACTCCGAGAAATTCCAGCAAAATACTGCAAAGCAAGATCCTGCTCCTAGCTTGCTAAAATACAAACCCAAGATGTCCAAAACTAACCCCTCCAAAGATACCGTCTACCTTACTCCACATACCTGCCATGCCAGTCATCACGCACAGCTCGCCAGCACGGCTTGCAACCCGGCCACATCGTATTTAACATGCTTATCCTTGACCACTTCACGGTATTTATCCCAGAACCGTCCATACAGCGGACTAATAAACGTAATCTCCTTATACAGCATTGCTTTAACTTCTTTATCCGGGAAGACATAGCTCTTGTGCTGCTGAATCAACGTGTCGAATAGAGTATTGAAGCTCTTGAACTTTTCTTTAATCGCCTCTTTATCTTTTGACGTTAGAGATGGTTTCGAACCGGAGGCAGAAACCGTAATGGCCGCTTTGGAGGTATACGTCATATCAAGAAGATATCCGGCCGCTTCTTTCCATCTATCGTCACAACGAAGATATTAGTATCCAGTTCTGGAAAACCACGATACTGTAGGTAAGCAGTGTGGGGGGTTTTTTTCCAACATACGGAATCATGTAATCCTCCACCGCTCTCTTCCGCCACTTCTCCACTTTTGCTAACCCTCCACCGGGATTCAACACGCTTACCAGTCCACCTCGCTTTATCGATGTCTCGACGTACGCGATATTATTCACCATCAGGACGGCGACCTGCTGTTGCTTCTTGATATACATTTTACCCTTGGAGTCTAAAATCTCCAACATCCGATCAATACTCTCCATGCAATAATTTGCTAGGAACATATTCCCATCCGCCCCGACGTCAAAACTCAGCTGATTGGCGCTCACGGCAGGCGTATACGGCGTCTGCCAATTCTTATCCCCCAGCGAAATCAACAATCCCGCCACAGCGGCTTGGTAATCGGTTAATCGCCGTAATCGGGTCATTACGTTTTGTGTGTATTCGCAAACGGTAAAGTCTAGCGGTAAAGTCGCCAGGGCGTTCCCTTTCCTCTTTAAGTCTTCTAGGAGTTCGTAAAAGCTCGCGGAGGCAGTTTGGCGGATTGGCTTGAGGGCTTCTACGAATTCATTCTTTTCGCCGGTTTTGGTGCCCAGACGAGTTGCTGTGGCTGTCGTGCATTCGATTACATCGTACGCGAGGAAACAGTCACTGATCATGTAGGTGACGATATGCTTGTTTAGCTGACGGATAGTGTTTGAGAAGACGGTGATAGCCGGTTGGGTTGTTGAGGTGTAGACTTTTAGCCAGTTGGCGGAGGTGAAGAGGCGGGTGATGTTTTCGTACTCGGCGGAGAAGATACCCTCGATGGCTTGGGCATAGTGGTTTATACCGTTGTCGCCTTTTTCGTACGGGGAGGTGATGTTTCGGCGGGTAGCAGTGCCCACACAGGCCTGGGAGAGGGACGATAGGGAGGTGGAAATGTAGGAGCCGCGAACATCAGCGTAGACCGTTAGGACATTGGACTGCTGGTTTGAGGAGGTGGCGATCGTGGAGAAGAGGAACTCGCTGAGGACGGCCAGGCTGTTGAGTTTTTCTGTGCTAAAGGTGGGGAAGGGGAGCTCTGGATATCAATCGTCAGCTACTGGGAGCTAGTATGAGAACGGTGGAAGGGAAAGTACTCTTTGTGATGAAGTGGAGGGGTTCTACGGGGTTGGATTCGCCGCTGAGGGTCTTGCGGAATTGATCTTCGAGCTGGACAGCACCAGTTTTGAGCAGCAAAGTCTGTCGGCGTATGTGAGCTTGAATCTATCCTATTCTTGAACGCCACAAATTCATACCATCTCCTTCACAGCCTTTTGAGAAGCTTTCAAGTTTGTAGATTTGAGTGCAACGAGGCCCTCGCTGAGTCGTTTTACACAGTTGAGGTAATCGTTCAACCCGACCATCTGGGGTCTGTCACTTCATTAGCACCTTATCTCCAGCCATTGATAGATTACAAAAGCGTACCCCTTTCGGATTGTATTCTCCTCGTGTTTCACAAGGTCCAATAGCTTCATAGTCTTGTCGATTTCCGCTATACCAGAATCAATGTCTACGCGTCGTTAGTCTATGCCTTATAGCAAACCCCGACACATCAGTACATACTGCCAGCCAGGGCCGTCAGGGAGCCAGTCTGCTTGAGAATAGGCTGGACGGACATCTCAACCTGCTGGGCGGAGCCGGAGAGCTTGCCGAGGGACCGTGAGATTTTATCGGTGATGGCGGTCATCTTCTTTAGGCGGTCGTTCAAGACCTCGACCTCGGCGGCCTCTTCCTCAGGCAGGACGGCCATCGTGGCGATTCTCTCGTACTCAATAAGGATAGGTAAGAGGAGTCGGAGATGGAGGATGCGAGAGGGCGTCAGAAGGGCGGTCTGGTAGAGAGTGTAAAATCGATGGTGGTGAGGTTGGCAAGATGGAGGTCGAAGCCTCTTTCAGTAACTCCAACCTCCGTTGATCTCGACACCGAAGCCACCCCAGACTCCACCACCACACCGCCACGAACGCAACCCCCACGCGGTACCTGCGGCTTCTAGTCCCGATTTGGAAAGGCTCCAATGTTTGGTCGAAGAGGACAAGATCTGGGCATCAACTCCCAGCTTCAATACCTTCATATTAAATCCAGTGCCCGTCGTCGGATGTGGGGCCTGCAGCTTACTGGACAGAACATCAAGGCCAAGGTCCGAGCTACACTCAAGCGCTTTAATCTCAAGCTTCGTGGGAAGAAGCCTGTCGGCTACCTCGCCTCATAGGCACCTGGATAACAACAATTTCATACAGATGCCACATTGATTCGCATTGCATCGACGGCCTCCAAATACCCCGCTAGAGAACGAAATCGATCGGAGAAACACGCAGAATGCTGCGGATCCTCTATTCTCAAGACGGAACATACAAATATCACGAAGTGTGCACTGCACCCTGTTCTGTTTGCGAGAAGCCAATCTAAAATACATTCAATTTATGTCGGGATCCCTTAACGAAAAAACTTATAACCATTTATCAAACCATTCCAAAACTTGGGTTACCGAGTCTTCAAGGCATTTCTTCTCTTCGGGGTCATCTGGGTTACCTCTCACAGCAAACCCGTGTCGTCCAGGTTTATAGACCTGGTGGACTACTTCTGGCACAGCTCTTCCTCCTTCCTTCTCTTTGGCAACAATCTGCTCCACCTGGCCCTTCAGCTCAATCTTTGTATTTGTATCGGCTTCTCCCCATCCGATGCTAATAGGCACGACAAATTTCTCGGCATCCTCCGGTAGGACGAGATTACTCGGATGCAAAGCTACTCCTGCGTCGACGACAGGAACAGATTCTTCTCCAATCTTGATCATATGCTTCTCTTGGGTGGCTTGGAAAACATAACGTCCTCCCCAGCACATTCCAACCATACCGATCTTTTGGTTGCGTGGTGTAGCGCGCCTCAAGGCGCCCAAGAACTCCATGCAAGTCTGGGTTGTAGGCCCCGATTTGTGCCTCATCATCCACATGACAGCGGATGGTGCCGAAGCGAGAAGGCCTGTAAAAAACGAGAAAGAAGACTGTTTGGCTTTATCAACTGGGACCAGGAGATCAGCAACGCTGAGTCCCATGGGATCACCCTTGAAGAAATCTGGCATGTATACGAGCCACTCGCCACTTTTGGCGTACGAGTCGGCGATGATTTTATTGTTGGGCAGCTCTAGGCCAAAGACATCCGTGTACATCACAATGATGCCACGCGGATTGGTACGATTGCCTATAACATAGGTGTTCAAGCCATGGATTTCTTCTACTGTACCCTGGGGTTGTCCTTTGTGGATGGAGCCCTATTGGTGGTAATAAGGTCAGCCAGGTATATTTAGATGAGAAGTTTTAAGATGTAAAGATTACCGATATGCATTGATCACAGATGGTTGCGTCAGCCATGATGAAGCTTAAAATTGTATACGTAGGCTAAAACTAGAATACTTTGAGAGCTATCGAAGCTATGTTGTATTTGAATCTCTGGCGAATATATGTAGCAGCTAAAACAAGCAGTTTTCTGAATTGGAATAATCTTGGTTAAGCAAGAGGAGAAAAGAGGGCGCTAGAGGCTTGGTCGAGCATGAGGGGTTAAGGTTCCATTATATACACATTAACTAGCTTTTTTTAACCTCCGTCGAGGGCGATAGGCATGCAAGGGTGCTACTAGCCAAATCCTCCGAACAGCGCACTAACTACCGGTGACTGCAAGCAGTGAGAGTTGTGGACTTGAGTGGGAATAGGCAAATAAGCTTCCAGGGCCCTTGCGTGGCCTGCCAGCCAGCCAGACTCTCCTTGCGTCGTATCTGGTGGTTGCTTTAGCCTATCGAGCGTACAGAATACGAGCGACTGTACTCGGTTGTCCTGCTCGGTTGTACTGTTCGGTTGTCGCCCAATCCGGCACACGGAACTGCTCGAGTGGCTGGTGGTTGAGATCCCGGCCGACTGTTGAGCCCTGGCCTGCCACTGCCCACTGCGCTGATAACAAGATTGATGTGGCCCGCAACATCGATCGCAGGCTTGGCTGTGACGTGACGCCACTCTTCAATCATGTAAAAATTTCGTCGGCTGCTGATAACGACCAGTCCAACAGCCCGCTTAAATACTTACTCTTCCCGCTAGTCCGCTCAATTCAATGGCGCAGTATTTATGACATCTTAAGTTCCTCTTCAAAATGCTTCCTCGGGCGCAATTGGCCCGGCTCAAGCTACCGCCACGGCTTCGGGTTCCACACGCAGTACATGTTCTCAGCCACAGACATATGCCTGGTTCCTTGAACCGATCCAGATTCACCACTAACGCTTCAAAGACTGCTTCCGATGCGTCGAAGAAATGGCATCGCAATAATAATCCCCTTCTCCTTCTCGTCGCCACACTCGGTGGCGCATCTATCCTGCTTTACAACATCAACACACTTCGTCTGGATGATGGCGCGCCGCTTGAGCCTCGAAAACGTCTACGCGAGAGAGTCGCCGCAGGCGCCCGGAGGCTAAAACCAAAGTCCGCCGAAGAAACTCACGAGATCGAAGAACGTATTCGCCAGCGGGAGGAAGACCTCGCCAGACACGCCCGAACCTTCCAGCGCTCTGTCGAAGCCGAGGAACGTGCTCAACTTGAAAAGATAAAGAAAGAAAACGAGACTCTCTGGGGCTCCTTGTCTGAATATTTACCCATCTCCACAGGAAACATCTTTGTTGATTTCACATCCTCACTCAATTGGCTGCCCGACTGGGCGTCCGACATTCCAGCATGGTGGAACAAGGTCCAACGTGAGCTCAATATGGAGCCTGGTACTCTCACCTCAGAAATCTGGGAGGAAGCAAAAGATCCTAACCTCAACCCTGAGATATTGTGGGATGCCAGCGTCCGTATTTCAGACAAGCTATGTGATGAGGAATACATGTATCGTAGGAATCGCAAAAAGCATCTCAAGAAGGCTCTTGCAAAGTACCTCGGGATCTCGGAATGGTCCATACACGAGGACGATATCCCTACCATCGCTATAACTGGCTCGGGCGGTGGTCTACGAGCTATGGTTGCAGGCGCTGGCTCTCTCGGGGCTTGTAAGGAAGCTGGTCTGTTCGATTGTGTGACTTACTTAGTTGGAGTCTCAGGTTCTTGTTGGCTTCTCACACTATATTACAGTATCGGCAACCGCTCCTTCGATAACATTATCGATCACCTCAAAAACCGAATCCACACACATATGGCATACCCTCCCGCCTTCATCGACCTAGTTTCCTCTGCGCCAACAAACAAGTACCTTCTCAGAGGATTAGTGGAGAAGCACGGTTTTGGTTATGCCTCTTTTGGTCTGGTCGACATTTACGGTACCTTGCTCGCTGCACGGTTATTGGTCCCTAAGAATGAAATGACAGTGCATGATGAAGATATGCGACTTTCCTCCCAGAGACGATACGTCGATAGTGGAGAACAGCCTCTTAGCATATACACCGCAGTGAGACACGAGATTCCTGGTCTTGGTGCCGAGGGCGAGAAGGCAACGGAACTCCCATCCGATCATAGCATTACAGCGGAGCAAGCCAAGGAGAAAGCTAAGGATGAGGCATGGTTCGAATGGGCCGAGATGACATGTTATGAATTCTTCATGGAAGAGTTGGGAGGTATGTACTTCTGATGCTATTAGATATATCAACGTGGTGCTAACTCGGGGCATCCCTTAGCTGGCATACCCACATACGCTCTCGGCCGTAAATTTTATGCAGGCAAAAACTTGTCTCGGAACCCGGAGATGAAGATACCGACTCTGCTGGGGATGTGGGGTAGCGCTTTTTGTGCCACGCTCTCACACTACTACGCTGAAGTTCGACCAATGTTCGCTAGTTTTATCCTGTTTAGAGAACTGGATAGGCTCGTGCAAGAGAGAAACGACGATCTGGTTAAAGTACATCCAATTGAACCAGCTGCGATACCAAACTACGTCCTGGGGTTGAAGGAGAGGCTTCCACACACTGCGCCGGAGAGTATACACAAAACTGAAGAGATTCAACGTACGTCACAGGTTTATAGTGCTTTTGTAAAGTATTAAATATTGCAGGCCAGCTGACTGATACGGAGCACTATAGTAATGGACGCCGGCATGTCCAACAATCTAGCTACATACCCACTTCTCCGCCCCGGCCGCGATGTCGACATTGTCATAGCTTTCGACTCTTCAGCTGATATCAAGGTGTCAAACTGGATCTCTCTCTCAGAAGGTTACGCTAAACAACGCGGCATTCGCGGATGGCCCGTAGGCATCGGTTGGCCAAAAGGAGATGATCAAAATACCGAACAGGAGCTATCAGATGCAATGGAAAGCAAAACCGTCCACGACGCTGAAGAAAAATTACGACACGCACAGGAGGAAGATCCGGGTCCACAAAGCAAGCTTGAGGAACGGAAAATGCGAAAAGAGCACAAAGGCCTAGGGTACCTTACCATCTGGGTCGGGCAAAAGGAGGAACGGGATAGCGATAAGGAACCACCACCCTCCAAAGCTGTGGAAGAAGACTGGGAGGTGTCACAACCAGACGCGGGGATAACAATAGCGTATTTCCCACTAATTCCAAACGAAAAAGTGCCAGGTGTCGATCCAGAAGTAAGCCCATGGATGAGCACGTGGAACTTCGAGTACACGGCCGAGGAGGTGGACAAAACTGTGGAATTGGCAAGAGCGAACTTTGAGGAAGGGAAAGAAAGAATGAAGGGTGTCATTAGGGCGGTATATGAGAGAAAGAAGAGGATGAGAACGGAAAGAGAGAGGGGTCATAGATATCTTTTGTCCAGCGGAGCGGAACACATGTCTTAATTATTTTCCCTAGAAGGTTAGATGGAAATTTGTATATAGATAAAGCATAGATGGCCGCTAATATAGACTATCTGGGCATGATCGTGTTTGCGTTTATGGTTCTAGGTGTTCAAGAGTCTGTACACACTAATAACTATTCTAACCGTCACAATGATGATGTGATGAAATATCAATTTTTCAAAGACAGAATTACTCTCTTCCGAGATATTAAGGCCTAATATTCGTCTGATACAACTAGCCAGTCTTCTTTACACCCCTCCATCCATTTTTGCCTGGTGTTGGTTTCAATACCGGCTTCGTAGCTTGCTTTGGAGGTGGAATCATAGTCGCTTTCTTCCCCTGCTTCTTCTGTTCCTCCAACTTTTTCAACACAATATCTCTCCATTGGTTCTTCGCCATCTCTGCTTGGTCATTCCAAGCCTCACTCCCCTGGCCAGTCCCATCCCTGTAGTACCCAGTATCATTCCTCTCAGCCGCGCTCGTCAAAAATGCACTCGGCAAGCTAAACATCGTTCTAGCATAATTATCCTTCCCAGCAACTGCAAAATCAGGATCACCTCCTAAACTCGTGTCTTGCGCCAGAGTCCAAGCTCGATACGCCATATCGACAAAAAGCTCCAATATGAACGGCACAGCACCCCTGATAAACCCCACTGCTGTCGCATGCGCCGCGTACACCAGCTGCTCCGGCATCTCCGGGACGACATCCAAAACTTTGGGGTTTTTCCAGATATCCCAGTATCCGAAATCTCGCGGGAGGTATTTATACACCGCATCGTATTTCTGATCCCAATAGGCACGATATCCGATTTCCCGGCGTTTCCAGACACCCAACGGTCTGGGCGCCTGGTTTGCGAGCAAGTCCCTCTGAGGGAAGAACTTGACGTTGACATCCCGAATTAAAGGTGTAAAATGCACCTTGAGCCAGTCGACAAGCCAGCTCTGGGATTTACCAATACCGTTCCAGGTGTTGAGGAACATGTCGTCCGAAATGTATATTTCGCCGCTTCCGTCGTCTTCGTACATGAAGAGTTTTTCGATCAAATCTTCTTCCATCTTCATTCTCACCGTGATATTATTGTATTGCTTTGCCGTCGGGGCGCCTAGAATACCGCCAGGATCGCAGAGGCCCGGCGTACGCCATTTGGCCTTTACATCCCCACTGTTTCGGTTCGAGATGTAGTACACTTGCCGCCACCATATATTCCACACATTATCGAGACGTTTAGCAAGCTCGGCGTCCTTTAGTTTAAGGTAGTCGTTTAGCGCAATCATGAGTTCTTCGACGGATTGACGCCAGGCTACGATTGTGCTGCACGCCCACCAGATGTAGGATATTGTATCTCCCTTTTCACCGTAGCCTTCTTCTACGCCTTTGACGAATTCAGACCACGCGTCTGGGGTGATTAGGACGGTTGTGCGCCAGGAATAGTCGCCTATCGGGGGGCCCACGTAGTTCTCTTTAGTCGGTTGGGCGGGTTGTACCCACTCTTGGAACCCGGGGATCTCGTCGCCGGTGGGGATGGTGAGGGTGCTTTGCCTCGTGGCTCTTTCACGTTCCAGAGCTTCGGAAGACCACTGGGCTATATTTCTCATGTTTTCCTCCAAGCCGATATCATCAAATGGGGGACTGTTGTCATCGGTAGCTTCAGCAGCCTCGGTCTGTTCAGGTTCAGGACCGTTGTCATCGGTGGTTTCAGCAACCTCGGTTTGAGGAGGAGCTGTTTCGGCTTGTATTTGGTCTTCACTCGGTGGAGGGCCGGTCGATTGCATTGCAAAGTTGATGGCTGAGAGTTCATCTTGCATACTGGGATCCTGGGATCCTCCTTGCGGGAGAGGGTCAAGGTCTATTTCGGCCGGATTCCCTGGGATTACTAAGGGCTGTTCGACAGCTGAACCTATCGTGTCGGGCATCGGGTAATTATCGCCTTGGTCGCCCTGGTCCGCAGACCCAGAATTACCTTCGAGTACAATTTCCTCTTCCTGCGCGAACACACGGTTCAAGAGAAAGACTCCAACGAGGAGCCGTTTGGGCAGCATAGTTTTTGAGTTTATCCAGCTTCTGTCTATGGTTTATCGATTTGTAAAAAGGTTTCTTTGAGTCCCATTTCCGAAGGCTGGCCTAATTTAAGGAGCGATGGAGAAAAGAAAGAAAGAATAGATTTAGTAGCTACGTAGTAGTGTTTTCAATTTTTGGATCATATTTCTTTGAATTATCCTATATTGAACTATGCCTTATGCATCCCACATGGGTAAGCACGCCAAATGCGCGCACCGTCAGCCTTTCCGGGACCGTAAAAATAAGACTCAATTCGCGTGGAGAGGGGTTTTGAGGTTGTCCGAAATATGATTCCATCACTATACTCGCTGTAAAAAAGAATGCAACAATGAAATGCGTTGCGAACAATTCACGAGACAATTGCGAATGAAGGTTCATAGACAATAATAATGCTCGCCCTCCAGCTAGCCAGCTTGACAGAAGCCCGCGGCAGAACTCTTCTCATTTTCTCTCATATAGCGTAAGCTTGAATCGTGGATATTTCCGTTGCCGGTACATGTACCAATAACTTAGTTCTCATTGGTACATGCTATCCAGGGTGTCTCAGTATTCGTGCTACATATGACACAGAGATCTGTCTGGTAGTTGACAAATCTAGCAATATTATCCACCTATAACCAGCAACATTCAAACATATTATTCAAATACCTCGCAATGAGGTTCACCAAAATTCATTCAAAAGGCCTTTTACGCCTTATCATAGGTGCCTCTTTCATAGCCACCACCGTGGGCACACCAAACCCGCAAGGCGGCACTCTAGAAGAAGAAGCGCAACGAAGCCTTCAAAATCTCCGAAGCCTTCAAAAAGATGGACGCACTGCCCCGCTAGATTCAGAATGGGCAGTACCGCAGAATAGCATCGCCGTACGGAAGTCCGAATGGGACGAGTTTGCAGGCAATCTCACAACAAACATGCTCGAGAACCCGCTGTGGTATATATTCCACGCGGGAACCGTAATGAGAAACCTTGCGCGAGACGCCGAAAGACTATCGCAGGGGCTGTCGCTTCTAATGTCGCCGGATAGAGAGTGGAATGATTTCCGCGAGGAGTTTTTTCAAATCTTTTCGCCGCTCATGGTGGAGTTTATACCGTTCGAGGAACCCAGAGGCACCGGGAGGACAGCCACGGTTTATAAACAGTCCGAGCATACTACTACCGGTGTTTTGCCGCCAGGGTTGATGGATCGAGGAGGATTGTTTGATACTTCGTTCCCGAGGGATGATAAAGCGGCACAAGTCGGGTCTGCGAATCCGTTCCCGAGGGATACGCTTACGATGAAAGTACTGGTCAAAAAGCTATTCCAGGATACCACAGAGGACTTTAATGGTCAGCAAATTGTATTTGCGTCGGATACACGGTTTCTGCTCTTGTGGTCCACCGTAAGGGATGTGTACGAGAGACTCGGCCCCTTCGTGGACAAGGTTGCAAAGTACGTCGATCGGCTAGAGTGGATAAAACCGGACCCGAAGAGCGACAGGCCAAAGATCGTGGTGGACGTGCGGCCAAGGCAGACCCGGCAGTTCAATCGCCAGGATATCGGGTACGAAGGGTATTATGAGAAGTTCGGGGAGGCACTGGCCTCGCACGAGCTTGAGAATTCTGACACGCAATGGTTGGCGGCCGGGTACATGGGCCGCATCTTACAGATTCAAGATACGCCGAACTTGTTTGTGGTGTACGGGGTCATGGTGAACACCATTTACCGGAGCCTGTTGCCGCTGATTATGGATATGCTGGCGGATATTTCGGTACGGATGAACAAGTTGGCGAGAAGTTCAGTGTCGGGTTTGCAGCTTGACTGGGGGGTTCCTACGTCCCCGAGATTCAATCCCGGTCTTAATACTTTGAGGCAATGGCCTGAGTGGACCGAAGGGGAGTATAGGACTGTAGCATGGCCGATCCCGCAGGAGTTTTTGGCCCGTGCTCTTCCTATTCTGGAGGCATTGAGGGAAGGGCGGGAGTCAGAATTACAGAGACTTAAGGGAACTTTTACCCAGAATGATCAGTAGATCTATTATCAGACCATAATGACCTTATTTTGTTCTATCGGCCAATTAAAGTTATCGTATATTATTGTAGAGTATAGTTCAGACATAGCCAGCAAAAGTTTAATTTCTAGGCTTAGTGTCTTGTCAGACGTTATAAATATTGGTCAGCCTGGCTGATAAAGAGTTCACCACAACATCTTTGTTGAACCGATGAATAATCGGTAACTAATTGTGCATTTGCGTTTGTGTGGTATTCGGGGACCGTTGGGCTAAGTTTCAGAAATTATTGGCTAGCCGGCGCCGCCGCGCTCACTAGAGGCGCGAGGCTGGAGCATGTAGTAATATTAGTGGATGCTGTGCATGCACCGGAGGGTTCCTTTGACGGCAGAAGTTCTATATTTTATGCAGCCAGCCGGACAGTAAGACGCCGGATTTCCTGTGAAATCGAGGTTGCGGTTTGCCGCATCGTGCTAACAAGAGGAGCTTTTGGGTGTCATATATGAGGCTGAACATGAGACCAAAACACAGCCACAGCTGGTCTCACACCACAAACAACATTCAGCCAACTTTGCAGTGCATCTTCGAGAACTAGGAAGAACTTTTGTTGAGGGAAAATAGCTGCCTCGTAGGGCTGAACCCATCTACGGTTTGAATTTTTGAATTTTTGTCGATCGAGGCATTCTTAAGTTGCATTGCCAGCCCGTTCTGCATGCCAATCTCATCTCTCCCAGCAGTTTTGCTACTATTTGGGGAGTCAACTCATATTGTTCCCCAAAGAGCAAGGAGTCAGCGTCCCAGAACAGAAAAAGGAGTTTCGAATGCACAACAGTTGCATCTCTCGCCTCCACTTGAAAAGCTACAAGTTACTTCTCATTCGAGTCGGCGATATGCATGATAATTCAAATATCTACTAGTCGTCTTTGAGCAGCTAAATTTCGTCTTTTTCCGAGCTTGTGATCCATCGATTGTCTCCACAAAGCCAAGCTGCCATGCGAGCTAGTTGTAACAGATTTCCCATGTGTTGGACGTTTTTATTTCGTAATGCGGTATTAGCTAAACTATCACATCACATGGTGGAAATGAAAAAGCGGGGGGCAATTGCAGCCAGGTAAGTTTAGACGTGGCTGCCGTAATTGCCGTTTTCCATTGCTGAAAATAACCTACGACAAAGTCTCGATGCGAGAGTGGTAGCCGTCTCAAATTTTCTTCAAGCAGGGAGCCGAATTGGCAGGAGCGGGAGCAAATTCGGTCAGGGACTCCGAGTTTGTCGGTTGAGACCTAAAAAAGTTATTTGTGTCGTTTGCTTGAAAAATGTTCGGGTAGCATTCGCGTTAAACTTCCCTCATGCCAGTTACGGCCCTGTCGTGCACCATGACGTCGGTACCGATGGTTCGAAACTCTGGTGAGGATGAAGAATTTCGCTTCGCATTTTGCCCTCGAGGATATTGTCGCCATGTTGACATATGCCGAGACACCACTTGCACTCTATCCTGCGGCCAAGTCCTGTCTCTATCATTAGCACATGTCGGTCGTTACGTTTGGCACCGATTTCCCATGTGGCCGTTCCAATCACGATCCAAATAAATAGCCAAGCTCCTCAATTGGTGCGCCTCACAGCCTCAGTCGGTCAGGCAGGACCCAACATGGCTTTCTCATGTTCGTGCTAGCTTGCCGACTTGAGGTTTTGAATGGGAGATCACGGGCAGGGTTGACGTGGTATGGCGGCTGGTGGATCCACTATTGCTAGATTTTTTCCTTTGGACTCTTTAGTTTTAGTTTAGTTTAGTTTAGTTTTTTTTTTTTTACTCCCCGAATCCCGTACCCTCGATCGTGTTTAGCTGTGGTAGCGACCGAGAAAATGTGGGCGGTGAGTTCCTTTTGAAATTGCGTCTTGTCCCTATTTACAACATACGAGCCGAGAAGAAGTTTCGGAACACTAAGGGGCCGAGATCTCGAAAGGAACTCATCGGCCCTCCGCCCCTTGCAGGCATGTAATGTAATGTACATGTCCGACAGATGTTAATCACGACATCTTTGGGAGAAGTTTTGCACACGTAGGTACCTTCAGGTAGAAAGGTACCCATTACACATACCAGTGAACGTTTGGACGCCGCCCCTGCTCATGCGGTACAACGATGCAGGATGCCTCACTCCCTGCATGCAAGACGCAAGCAAAATTGACAACAGAGATCCCAATCACAGTCTCCCTTGGGAATGGTTTCACGCACGAAACGACGCGGAGTGCGTTTCTCGCCCACAATGAGTCGAGTCGGTGACAAGGAAGGATTACTATCCGAGAAATTGCTACGAAAAGTTCACTTTTTTTGTGATCTTTTGGATACTTTTGCGCAGTTGTCAACGAGACTGGAGAGATGGCCCCAAGATAAGGATGCGAACGGAATAATAAAGAGTTTCGCAAGGTGGCAGTGGCCGGGGGACAAGGGGAACACCAAACCTAGCGAGCCACCTAGTTAACCTTCTCCTTTCTGAGCTGGACACTCTATTTGGCATATGCCGCTCCTCTCCTGAATGTGATTGATGCTCACGATAAATAATAATAATCACTCAAGAGTAAACATAGCTAAGGCCAACTAGTACTCCGGGCGCTCGCCTCCCAATTTATATTTAACAATCCCACGATCCTCCCACACCCACCAAAAACAAACTCCAAGCCATTTCTTCCTTCCCGAAGAATCTCACTCAAAAATCAGCCCTGACCTTAAATGTGAACCCCAAGGCACTCTTGTTCAAACAGCCGTCTTTTTTTTCACTTCATCCTTTTTTTCTATTTTTTTGTCTAACTAGTTGTAATACTGTTTTGGGCTTATTAATTTTTTAATAAATACTAACATCTACCAGCTCCTAGTTTCGAGCTTCTTTTTCTCTTCTGTACTATCTCTACTTTGTCTTCCATTCTCTGTAGAACTGACCCTGAAAAAAACATACTACCCGATTCCGTCACGCTACTAAACACCTAAATAGGAAAGCCACAAAAACAACGCATATCCACCCTCCCGATCCTCAGCCTCCATATCTACAAGTGGTCCACTGCAAGCCTTTCCGAAAACGTCGAATTCCTTCCATCTAGATCTCACGAAAACAGACCTAGAGGCACCCTTTTTTCCAATCGCACACAGCTTATATAAGGGTTACTTGTCCGAGCTTTTGCTGGTTTGAGATAATTTTTCGACCACTCGAACCATCTCGACTTTTTAGGGGGCCACTAAGTAGAATCGGAGCAAACAGATCGTCCGCTATTCGAGAAGTCTTAGATCGTAGGAACAAAGATTAACAGGCATCTAGCGTTTGTATGCGGATCAAGGGTCTTCTAGAACACGACATTTCCAGGCTCCTGGGACTGATTACTCGCAACTAGCCGTCATTACGATCGGTCGTCTAGATATAATACTGCACACGGTTAAAGCCCACGTTTATCGAAGAGGCCGAATATTAGGACAAAATTACCGACGAACCCTAGGCCTAGACGGTGGTTAGCAACCTTGGGATACATATCTTTTTGGGGTCTTGACTCGTGGCTAGAATCTCGTGGTTGACATTAAAGCCGAGGAGCTGGCGAGCGGAATTCCGATTGCTGTCGTAGCTCTTGTTAGCAGAGAGACTTTTGGCATAGCTTGAGCTGTCAAAGGGGGCTATTTCCGTCGAACTGAACTTACGGAAGCTACCGTTGGTCTCGCTTGCAGAGAGAGAGTAGACCCTGTGCTTTTCTTTTCTTTTCTTTTTCATAATCAGAGTCTAGAACCTTGCGTCTATCATCGACCAACGTAATTCCCTGATTACTTTACCAGTTGAGTGGTCTCGGTAGTTGTAGATTGTTCCCCGAGATCGAGATCAAGGGTATATAACTTTCTGAATCCTCATTGTTCAAGTTTGTGGAACCAGCTCTCACAGCTGCAAAACTTGCCTTTCTATCCATATATGCCTACAGGTTTAAGGATATACGCACTGCCATATCACCAATCCATGAACAGACTGGCACCATCCCCACAGTCTCGCTTGGCAGCTTCTCCGCAGCACAACATCCGGTGATTGATCGATATCACCGTATATATTTTATATATATCCCATCATAATGTCGACTACAATGACAGTAACTTGTCTCCCGAACTCCCCAGAGTCCCTCTCCCCTTCGCCATCCTCCCATCCGGCAAACTGGTCGTCTCTCCTAAAGCCGCTCTCCGCCTTTCCAACGCCACCGGACTCCATCGACACGGACCCCTGGGCGGCCGAGATCGAATGCGGCATCGCAACAAAGAAAGTCATCTCGGCGCCATCAAGCTGGCAGACACCCAGCATAAACGCCTCGACAAACTTTCTGACCTCGCAGCTACCGCCTTCCTGCAAAGCGCCCAAACTGTCGGGCACGATACCGCAGAGTCTCTATCGCGGCCAACACCTCTTCTCGCCGTACACTATCGCCATGGCGGGCTGTATTCTCGACGCTCTATCGTCGAAATTCTGCCATACTCTGCTACAACACCCCATCATCCCACGTATCCAACAATCGTCAAATCTCGCAGCAACGGCCAACAATGGCACCTTTGGAGAACTAATCATCTCAACGGCGCTCCTGATCTCGACGAAATTCTTAAACGACAGACCACCGCACAACATCCATTTCGCCACACAAGTCTTCGACGGCGCCTTCACTGTGGACATGCTGACGGTTGCCGAAAGGGTCGTTCTCGAAGACGTCAACTACAGACTCGGATACCTGTGCGCCGAGGGCGTCGTGGGCGAAAAGATGGGTCAGCTCGAAAAGAGAATCGAAGAAGAGAAGAATAAACTCCTAGTCGGGAATAACGGTCTGGAGGATCTATTGTTCGAATTAGACATCGACACTACACTCGAAATCATCGATGATGACGACATTGTCGATCAAAGCCGAATGCTTGCCGCGTTTCAGATTGATGAAGACTTTGAATTTGACGACGACGACGACTGATTGAAACCATCCATCCATCCATCCATTCACCTATCTATCTACCGTGGGTTCCTGTTTTTGTTTTATCTTTTTTTTTGCAACTTTGAGCATTTGATAGATGGATTGAGGCTTAAGTGCTTGTTCATGTTTGACATTGCAAAGGGGTTCTTTGAGGGTTTCCATATACCACGAAATGGCTTTTTTTTTTTTTTTTTTTTTGGAGGGGGGGGGGGCTTCTTTTTTTTTTTTTTATTTTTTTTTTATTGATTTTTTTTTTTTTTTTTTTTTTTTTTTTTGGAGGGGAGAGGCGCCTCATTTATCTCTTTCTATTATTTGATGCAGAAGAGGAGGTTGCCCTAGTATCTGATGTAGCTGACATTTGTTTTTGCGAGGGCGTTTATTCACCCTTTGCAGTATAATTTTGGTTTTTTCTCCTTGTTTCCTTTTAGCGAGAGCGTTCTGGCGTTTTTGTGTCTATACCTTTTATACTCGATTTTATCATCATCTCATTTACACCATTTATACTTTTTTTACCTCCCAAGATTGATATCACATATTGTGTGTGTGTTTTAGTAGTGCGTTGTAAACCCTAGATTTCGGACTTAATATTGCGAGGCCCGCGATGGGTATCTCGGAACATGTTATCTTTATAGAATTTTATGTAATCCTGCGTTTGCTGGTTTTGAAGATAAAAATAAAAAAAAAGACAAAAACAGAATAAAACAAATATGCGGACGATTCGTTCACTAATGATGTTCGTAAAGAAAAGGCTAGCTAATAAAACAAGGTCTTAAGCCACCGTAAAAATGCAACATGTGTTACCAAAAACTTTAACCAGCAACATTTTGAATTTAATATAAACAAAAAAGAATAACATGCAGCAATGGTATTATCAAAATCATCAATCAGATACGCCCTTTCCATAACTTATTTCCCATCCAAAGAATAATATAACCCGACGCATCCTTAAGCCCATATAATATAATATATAAACTATCTTCTCCCCCAAAAATAATACAACATAATTATTTCATGCAAATATAATAACACAAATTAAAAACTCCAATTTTCCCAAGCAAACTCAAACTTTTTTCAACCTTGCTTAGCCTTAAAAGACTCTACTCGGATCTTAAAGTTTATTCTTAGGGCCACCGGTCAGATCATCCACACCCCGGAGAACGTCAGCATGGTTGTGACGTTGCCCACAGCGGAATTGGGTCCAGTAGTCGTTGCCGTCCGCTTGCCAAGAGGTCATGTTGTGATCGAGATGTACGGGAATACGTCTGTTTGAGGAGGAGGAGGAGGAGGAGTAGTTGGAACCTAATGAAGGAGGGACCTGAGTGTATAAAAAGCATGTTAGGTATATCACATATATGCCATAGAGAATACGGTAATAGAATTTATGTACCTGAGAGCCAGTTCCCCTAGATGGGGTCTGGGTGGTTCTTGGGTTTGCAGGCATGGTGTGTGATTATGTATCCAAAAATTGGGAGGTGGGACGATAAGGCTGGTGGATTGTATATGTGCTGTCTCTGGAGATAGACGTGCTTAACGGGTGCCACAGCCGAGAGTACCGGCAAGTGAAGCGATAGGAGGTAGAGTGAAGTATAGTGAGGTAGGCTGTACTTGAAGACGTAAGGGTAGTATGTGTGGGATAAGTGTGAATAGTACAATGTTCTTTCGATGCTTAACGTTATAACGTTAAGGAGAACGCAAGTCAAACGTAAACGCCTGGCGCGAAGAAAAGATTATTTTTAAGAGAGGCAATAACTGGGGCAAGAGACAGGTGACAATCAACTGGGGAGTATCACACCGTGTATTCGATATCAAAAGAAGGGCTTGAATGTGATAAAGCTGTGATGCGAGGCTTGCTGGAGAACTAAGTGATTAGCAGACAAGCAGGTTTTTTAAAAAGAGGTCAGACAGGTGGTGGGAGCACCCGTAGTATATATACGGCTTGTTCCCCTCGAGCGTAAGTGAACCGGAGCGATTCTGTTAGAAGGAAAAGTCGGTTGAATTACTGGATTGGGAATATCGGGGATCCAAGGCTCGTCAACATGTGTTGATGTCGGCTTCAGGAAACGAAGAAGGTGCCTGACCAACCGTTTCGCTCGGTTTTTTGCTTCTTTGACAGTTCCAGAAATCACAAAAGGCAGCGGACGAAAATTGGAAAGAGTCCAATCAGAGCCGTGTTGGTTTTCTCGAAGCAGCACCAAAAAAACAGGAGCCAAGAGACTGTTGCTTGGCGACATTTGGCTTGAACCAATCACAGCCAGTGTCGATTTACAGCACAGGATCATGCATGTGACGCACCGGCAGGTTGACGACCTGAGGCTCCCTTAAGGTGAACTCGTTTTTGGAATGCGGTTTCTAATGTAGATTAGAAAGTGATTTTTATACGTCCTTCTTCGATGAATAATGACGGCTACCCTATAGGCCTAGCCCCTGCATGTCATCCCTTGAATCAGATAGTGATAAGGCCCCAGAGAAGTCCAAGTCCGCTTGACCTCGTGCGTATGCATCGATCCTTTCAAACTTAGAATATCATTTGTATGGGAACGATATAACCCGCTTAGGATAGATTTCCGCCTGATATTCCATTGCAGCAATGCTAATAGCTAACAGGTACTTCACGCCTACTGAATTGTGTGTGTGAAAATATGGTGTTTGGTACTACTAGGATACTGCTACGATATTTATCGCTAACACTACCACTACCACTACCGCTGCTGTTGCTGCTGCCAAGGGCACTTGATACAGGCTCCTTTGACCGGTGATGTGATAGTGCAGTGTAATACATTCCTCTGTCCTTCTGTTTTCTCGAGAGTGTTCGAACGGGCCGATTGTAATGCGGACAACTGCTTGCGAGGTAAAGCACTTTCTCACCCTAAAATGACGCTTCTCTTATCATTGAATTCTTTGCATGATATCTATTTAGCCCTTTCTCATAGAAATGGTGATCAAGGTTAATAGTAACGGTCTTCTAACAAAACGTCTTTCCTATAGCCCTTCGAGCGAGCCAATTTTCGACTCGCCTCGCTCAAGCATCTGCGGACTGCTCCAGCATATTGGATGTCACGGTTACACCTGCTGTAGTGTAAGTTAGGCCCTGAGTTTTCGTTCTCCAAGATATAAAGTGATGCTCATCTAATGTCTTAACAGAACATTCACCCAATATTCTACGAGTTCGACCAGCGTCACAGTTACGATTCCTACCACCCTCGTGCAGACTTCCACGATACTCTCACGAATACGATTCGCAACACCGCGACTGTTTCAGTTACGGTTACAGTATCACCACCAGTTGCCAGCGCTGCGAAGAGAGATGTAGCGCCAGTAATCCCAGCATACGCATCGCCATGTTCCGGAATCGTTCGCTTCTCGAGCGCCTGCTCCTGCATCGGCGTCACCACTAAAAGGACTATTACCGCCCCGGTCCCTTCGACCACCATAACTCTCCCCGTGTCAGAAACAATCTTCATCAGCACTACCCAAACCGTGGAAACAACATCCGTCACTCTGATAGATGCGACAGTAACCCAAACGACCGTCGATAACACAGTAACACAGACATTCACATCAACCGTCACTCCCACAGCTCCCACAGGTCTATCGAACATACTTCAAGTCTACATAGGCGGCATCCCGCAAGCACTCTACATCACCAGCAGTGGCTCCAGCGTAGTTTCTTTCGCTGTACCGGCACAAATCCATCGTCCGCGATGCACATAACACTTGCTCCGAACGGCCAACTCTTCTTCGGAACCAAAATTGCCAAAGGAAACCCTACTAACGCGGGTGCTGATGGCTTGTTTTTCTTTTTCATTCCACCGGATGCTCCCACTATCAACCGTGAGCCTTATACTTGTATTTTGAATCCGCATAATTTTTTGTCTTGCAAAGTTGGCGACGGAAGTACAAATCTTGTATTCTCGCAAGACTCTGATTACGTGTATACTTCCTCATTAGCTAATGCTGCATCTCAAGGCCATACTCTGATTGATTTGAAGCTGGTTCCTGCCTGAGAAGGAGGGTGTCCAGTTTGTATACGAGACTTCAAGCAATCGATTTTAACACTTTGGCGGACCTGTTTGTTTAAGTTGTTTTCAGGTTGTCTAGCTATAGATATTTTATGTAATGAGAGAGTAATGGACCGGCTTATAAACAGCCATTATTTTAATATCTTCCGAAATATCTAATTGTCGACTTGCGAGAGCTGTATTTCTAATCTCAAGGTACCCGTTTTGAAGCTAGTAGTTATAGCCAGGCATGTGAACCGATTGGCTACTTTTATTTTAAAGCAAGCCTGGATCTTACTCTGAAGGCCGCCTGTGAACCACGAGAATTGAATGATATATAGATGTTAGAACATATCCATATACAAGCCTCGATATCCCTGTAGATAGACGATTGATAGCCAAAGAAAAACATCTTTTGGGTGTTAGCCGGAGTTTTTGTTTTCTTTTTTTTTCTTTTTTCTGCTGAAATGGAGTCATCAAAAATCTCGATTTACCCTGTACAAGAGATATCACGCTAGCAGTTATTGTAAGTAGGAGCTGTATGCTATGTCGGTGTTGTGTACGACTAAAGATTTCGGCTCTCCCAAGATCTGACTCCAAGATCTGCCCAGCCAAGAGAACATGTCGATTAGCCAATCAAAATGCTGCAAAAGCATCCGCTTGGTGTGTCGGTTACGTTTGCTGACATCTTGCATTAGACAGTTTTCTGAGCGAACAGGTTAAATAAACTTTTTTTTTTTTGGGTAAGATCTGGACTTTTACTGGAAGCATGCCAAACGTCTAATACTTACCGCAGCTTTCCAAGAAAAAAAAAAAAGAAAAAAACCGAGCGCACGTCTATAGAGCCTTGATGAGAGCTCGCCGATTGTCCGTAATATACGGCATATCTCTTTTAAATGGGCGCTGCTTCGACTGCTTCTGTCGCTATCTTTCGTGTGCATACACGCTAGAGGCCAATCTCGTCATTATTTTTACTCGCGAGATTCGCTAAACAATGTCGAGACGGCCCGTGTGTTAGAGGCATTACCCATGTTTTTGGAGCTAAAAACCTTGGCATAACCGCAACCGTCGGTTGGCCTGAATGAGTCTTGGATTCTTGAATATCGATATATCAGGTTTCCCATTGGCTAAGCGCATATGCATCTCAGTTTTAAGTTTCTGCATCGACGAGACTTTATCCGAAATAGACTGCAGCGGAACACCCTGCGGGTGCTCACGAGAGGCGGAAAGATAAGCAAGGGAAATGTAAATTGTGAGATCCTCGCTATGGAGGCGGAGGTGGTTTGAAAACAATGGGGGTTTTTTTTCTGAAGGACCGACCCACCTTTATCTAACCCTCTGAAATACTCTGCAGAGTATTCAACTTGAAATCTTCCAAATTGTACCTCGATCGAATATTGTTAAAAATCATGGAGGTCTCTCTCGAATGGGAAAAACCCCCTTCGTTTTTTTCATCGGTTTTCTCGAGTTAGACGTTATTGCAAGGTGAAAATGCTGTTTGTCGCTCTGTAATTATGTATCGAAGCAGCATGGACCGGGTTTGTTGTCTTAATTAACTTGGCGGCATGATATTTCTGTATGCTCAGGCGGAACAAAGAACAGAAGCCCCACAGCATACCATTGAGAACCTTGCACTAACCATTCATCAAAAGAATAGAGTACAGGATTGGCAGGTATGACCATCGCTACAATATGGCATTGGAAGCCCCTCTCTGATAAGTACATACATACTACATGCAGCTTATCAAATGCAGGATTTACCCAGGCTTCATGTGCGAACTAGATGAGCACGTTATGTTAGATGTTTCCCGCGGGTGATTAATCTTGGCCTGGATTGCGAATATGAGGGCCAGGCCTACCTTATAAAGAAGGATGAGGGGCTAGTCGGCGCGCGACAAGCTTTCGCAAACCTTAAAACACTAATTCTAGAGTGATTCAATTCTCATGTCAACATGCCCTCCACGATAGATTTTGGAATCACAAAGCCAATCCTGTATGGCAGCATTGTGGTTCTTCTCACTGCAGTATGGATCGTCCGAAGAAGAATCTCTGCGCGGCGTGGGCTACCTCTTCCTCCAGGTCCAAAAGGTCTACCAATTGTGGGAAACGTTTTACATCTTCCACCTCCCAACGTCCCAGAATGGCAGCACTGGCTCAAACTCAAGCAGAATTATGGACCACTAAGCTCCATCAACGTCTTTGGGCAAACAATTGTTTTGATTCACGATAGGGATGCCGCGTCTGAGCTCTTGGAGAAAAGATCCGCCAAGTTCTCCTCACGACCGTACATGCCTTTTGCTTCTGAAATGTAAAAATACCCCGAACCTTAGTACAATATCTAGCACTAAGGGTTCTAACACTTAATTTGCTTTAGGTGCGGGTACGGCAAGTCGCTGGCTTTTCTAAGCTATAATAATGCGTTCCGCACGCAGCGCAAGTTGGCAGCAGCACAGATGGGGTCCAAAAGCTCCATAGCGAAGTTTCATCCAGCAATTGATTTTCAAGCTCGACAGTTTCTCTTAAACATCATGAATAAACCCGAGAGCCTTAAAGCATTCTTAGAACAGTGAGTTCGGCAGACTTTTTATATGCACCTCTTCTAGAGTCCTTTTTGGATGCGGACTATCTATCTTACTCACATTATCTCTGGATGTAGTGAAGCTAGTTCGATTGTACTCGACATGTTGTACGGCTATAGTACCAACCCAAACGGGAAAGACCGAGATCCTCTTGTCGATATGGTCAACGAAATGATGGAAGAATTTAGCAAAGCAACTGTGACAGGTGCATGGCTGGTAGACTTGGTCCCCTGGCTTCGGCATCTGCCGGACTGGGTACCCGGTACAGGCTTCAAAGCCGTCGCTCGCCAGTACTATAATTCATTTGAGAACACTTCAAACATCGCTTATAACTTTACAGAACAGCAGAAAGCCCACGGGTCCAAAAAGCCATCATACGTTTCGAATTTACTTGATGGGGAGCCAAATGCCGAGGAACTACGGCATATCAAATGGAGCGCCATAGCACTTTACGGCGGGGGCGCAGATACCACTGTGGCATCGCTAAGCTTCTTTTTCTTGGCTATCTCGCTATACCCAGACGCACAAATCAAGGCACGGAAGGAAATTGATCGGGTCGTCGGTACTGATAGGCTGCCTGGATTTCAAGACCGTGCGAATCTACCGTACGTGGAAGCTGTGATCAAAGAAACAATGCGCTGGACACCCATTGTGCCACTGGGGCTTCCCCATACGACGGACGAGGAAGACGAGTTTCGTGGGTACCGTATTCCGAAAGGGTCGATAATCTTGCCCTCCATCGCTTGGTTTTCGCGAGACCCCAGCATTTATAGTGAACCGGAAAAGTTTAAACCGGAGAGGTTTCTCGGGCCGAACGAGGAGCTCAGCCCGTACACGTACGTATTTGGCTTCGGCCGGCGAATCTGTCCTGGACGGAACCTCGCAGATGCAAATATGTATCTCATCATCGCCCAGAGTCTGGCGGCCTTTGAAATCACGAGGTCAATTGATCCGAAGACTGGAAGTGAAATCGATCCAGTGGTAGGTCAGACGCCGGGACTTATATCGCATCCAACCAAGTTCGGGATTAGCGTTACGCCGAGAAGCGAGAAGTATAGAGAGTTAATTTTACAGGCGGAAATTGAGCAGTTGGGTAAGGAGGGTGATGCTAAATTCATTCAGGCGACTACTGCGTAAATAAGTTCTTTGGTATCTAGCCGTGCGGCCCATGTTTCGGTTATCGTCTTGTTTGTGCGTAAAGTTAGAGGTCGTGGGGATAGCAATTTATGTTGTATAGCTGAGGTGATCAGCGAGAGAAGCAGTCCTTGCTCTAAGCGCATCTCACTCAAAATTGTACGACCCTGATCTCATATTCATTCAAAGGATGAGATAGACAAGTCTTATCATTTCTGCTAATTCGTAGATATATATGTACTTACTTAACAAAAATGACAAGACACTCTACAAATAATTAGTTTTCAAAACGCTAGCGCTATCAACTGACAAAGTTGAAATAGTGTGGTTTCCCTCGATATATGATCATTCAAGGATCTGGCAACTGGCTAGCGGAAAAACGTTAAATTTAGGCTAATGAACGAATTGATTGCTCTACAGTCAATCAAAATACGGTAGGTCTATTTGAAGCTGCTCATAATGAATTACGAGAATTTAGCGCGGTGGCATGCACTCTGGTAATATACAGACTTGTGTTATTTCTGTCGTAAAACGTCACTACATTCGTAAAGTACATCCTTGAAATCTAGCATTCTCATAGTCTAGTATAGATCTATAGAGGGTATTTTGTATATTCAATGAGACCCAGTGATTAGGCCTTACGACAACTAGAGCTAGAAACATTATAATCGTATATCAATGAGACCTTCTTGATTTACCATTACTGTCTTAAGAGCTTGAAACTATTGCGTGGTCTAGTATTATTTTGATACCGCTATTCTTAAGGATGATATGTACAAACTCGCTGGGATCCCAATTCCCCTCCTAAATGGGATGCCAGCTTGATTCGGTAAGATATCCAAGAGGAAACATAACTCGATAAATTGTTTTACTGAAAAATACAATATCGACATGCGCCCTGTACACTATACTAAAAGTGACTAATTTTCTTCTCCATCTAAACGACGGATTAATTATCCTCCTCTCTTATTGCTTGGCGGTATACTAGATCACAGATCTTCAGACTTGGCCACCTCAGGTTTTTGTTCCTGTTTATCATATGGTAATTAGCTACAGAAAATACCTGGAATTCGAGATCCACAATGCAGCAGCCTCGCAGGGTCTGGCGTGACAGGAAACAAGATATTTTTTGTTCGTTTAGGCAAGACCTTCCGCGATTGGCTCAAACAAAAGTTGGGACGGAATCTGGATATCTAAGCTCCTCCTCGTCAACGTCTCTGAAACATGGCTTCGGTTGAAATTATTACCATGGTATCGAACCGGTCCGCATTCGAGTTTAGCCAGAATTAAAAGCGACAAACTTTGGAAGCTCTCGTCCGCTCTATGAATACATCAAGCTTTTTTCCAATTCCTCAACCTAGACTCTTCATTTAGCCGAGAACCTGGCATTCTCGCGTCTCCAACGGGGATAAAAGTTCGGATCCCCACAATCAATCCAACAATCATGGCAACACACTGCGGGGCAATGCCAACATGGAACATAATTATGACGGTTATTACTTAGTTTTAATGTTTTGAGGCGCTAAAATGAAAATAAAAGTCCTCCAATCAGGAGGGGTGTTATGCATTACATTCTGGAGAAGTTGGTGTTTGTATCAAAAGATTTCTCTTCGATTTTTTCTTCACGGAGCCTACCGACCTACGGGCTCTGTTCTGTTCTCGACATCCTGGTCCACGGGTGAACGCGATGTTTGAGTTTTAGCCGTTGGTATCCACCTTGGAACTGAGGCCCGCTGTACCATAATCATTTTTACATCCGTCTGGTTGGGTAAAGTGAAACTCTAGTTGAACCTCATCTTTCCATCTATAGGGACCGGGCGGACATTGCGAAAGTTAGATTTATGGTCATGGAAAAATATTTTACCTTGCACACTTGGCATGTAGTCAAGACATGTATAAATTCTTGGAATAATGCTACCATGGTTCAGAACTGAAGGGTCTATTTGACTATTTATGAATCAGATAGTACGACATTGGATTGAATCGTTTGGGACCCCTACAAAGACTCTTTATCATGAAATTGTTACTCAGCTTAGCGCTCTGCGCTATCGCCTCGGCAGCCCCATCGCCTTTAGAAGTCATTCCAGATAAAATTGCTCGTAGAGCAGTATGCACACCTGCATCGGGGGCTAGCTCTCAAAATGATGCCCCAGCTATCACATCGGCCTTTACCACATGCGGAAATGGTGGTACAATTGTTATCCCTGCCGGCGTTACTTATTACTTGAAAGACTCCATCAACTTTACAGGTTGCGCAAACTGCGACTTTCAAATCGAAGGAACTTTGAAAGCCAACGGTGATACAAATCTTTGGAATGGCAAACGCGCTTTCCTCCAAGTTAGCAAAATCACTGGAATCAAAATCCGTTCACTTACAGGTGCTGGAGTCATTGACGGTAACGGTCAAAACTCCTACGACAGATATGTCACAGATACTGGATTTTCCCGCCCAAACATGATTGAGGTTACCGGAAGTAAGAAAGTTGAGATTTACGGCTTCTGGGAAAAGAACCCTCCGAGTGTTTTTAACTCTGTTAAGGATACCTCCAACATCTTCTTTCACAATCTCAAGTTGAGCGCTATATCTAAATCAGCAAACTTGCCTAAGAATACAGATGGCTTTGCTGTAGTCAGGACCAATTATACGACTGTCCAGGACGTCGATGTTACAAATACCGACGACTGCGTCGTCCCGAAAGCTGGTGTGCAATACTTCTACGCCAATAGAGTCAAATGCACTGGCTCTCACGGCCTATCCATCGGCTCTCTAGGTGGTTCCGGGGTGGAAGAAGTCAAGCACGTTCTCTTTAAGAACTGCACCATGATCAACTCCACAAAAGCTGCGGGAATTAAGACGTACCCGGGCGGTTATGGTACTTCTAAAGTCACAAATGCTACATGGGATGGTATTATCGTCACAAACTGTGATTACGGCTTCCAGGTGCAGAGCTGTTACAACGAAGATGCGAGTTACTGTGCCTCACACCCTGGACCTGTAACGCTTAGTCAGATCAAGGTCAAGAATTTCACGGGAAAGACGGATGGGAAATATGTCCCAACCGCGAATATCAACTGCAGTCCGGCAGGTACGTGCGATATTCAGATTAGCTCATGGGGGGTTACGACGCCGAGTGGAGCAAAGACTGTTTATTGCGCCAACACGCCCTCGAATTTGGGTGTAACCTGTAGTTCTGGCGCGTCTGGCTAGGCTATTGTACTGTATTCTGAGAATTGGTGGTTGCATGTAAATTAACTCACTTGTTACTAAAATTTAACAACTATTGGTCTAATTTCGGGCTTCTTCGGATAACCGGTTTCTCAAGAAACGGCGAGGCTACGATTACGCGTATGCATACGTATGCAGAAATTCCACAGAGCTTTCGATTGTTTCCAGGCCATGGCTGGAGAAAACCCCTTAGCCAGGTGTAGATTCTTAGCCATTGCTAGCATGCTACGGCATATGTACTCTACAACGTGCTGTACCAAAATAGAATATTCCATCTAGAGGCCTTCGCTTGCGAACTGGAAACTTCTAACAATAGTCCCGGGGCTCTAGCGACGCCAAATCAATGCTCCTACTCTAGCAATCGGTGCCACGGCTCCAGCAACCCCTCCAACAGCAACAGCATTCCCTGTCATAGCCAAAGCCTGGAGTCCTGCAAATAAAGATCCAGCGGGTACTGCCGCACCGTATGATGCCTGCCAGGCAGCTGCCGCACTTCCTGTAACGGGATGATTCATGCATCAGTAAAAGAAGGAAGGAAAGAAGGAAGGAAGGGTAAGTAGAGGCGGCCCGTGGTTAGGCTACATAGGGTGTCTTACCAGCAATGGGCCCGGTAGCTGCAAACCCGACGGCACCTAACAGTGCCGGGAATGCAAGACTAGTCACTACCGGAACTGCCACGTAAAGAGTAGCCTCCGGGGCCCAACCCGGAAGGTAACCAACGGCGGGGCGAAGGGTTCTGATATATCGAGATCAATTTAGTACATAACCCCCCAGGGACTTCCCAGATCTCGTTCTCTAGAGAAATTCTTAGATCGGGGCTCTACTTACTCGGCTACAGGCTGATAATAACTATTAAAATAATCCATTGCGTTCGGATATAATGTTATATAAGTGAGTTGATGGGGTAGAAGTCAGAAAGCATATATATCTGAGAGTTTCAGTTTATAGCTAGTTGAGCACGAGTTGATAATCAAGATGATGACTCGATATTCCAACTAGAGCTGGCGAGATACTTATAGGGCCCCGGTGCTGCGATCTGTGTGCTGGTGGAGGATTGTTGATGGTAACCTGTGCCACGAAAAGTGGGCTTGGCAACAGGGCCGCTCCATCTCACATCAGGCACAATATGTTCGCGATGCCTGCACCTGTGACACAGATAACTGTCAATGCATCAGCAACTTAGCCAATCCCGGCCCCGGACCCAGTCAATGCAGAGCCTAGCCATCGCCCTGACATGATGCTAGCCCCTTTTGAAGAGTGTATGCCCGGTTTTCAGCTCAGCTTTGACATCACCTTCGCATACACCCAACCTTGCAGTTGTGTTGATTGGCGTTCAAAAGCCTCAAACAGTGAAAAAACTCGACTCTCTTCCCTATCCTTTCAATATCACTTCGCCTCAGTCCGGGGTACCTTAGCAGTCTCAGTAGTGGGGAGTAATATGAGGAGCTAGAGCCTCCATTTATGGATATGATTAGAGTCAGATTACTAGTGCCCGATCAACTAAAAATATTGGTTTTAGGATCTGGAGGGCTAAGGTATATGTTTATAGTCCGAGTTCCTGGTAGACATTTTGCTAGGATTAGCGGTATCTTCAGATGTTAGCTATCTCGAGAAGCCTTTTATAAGATAGAAGGGCAAACGAATCCTAGATATGCTAGTAGATTGGAGAGTTCGTTTAAGGTGTCCTTAGTTGGCCATCCACAGGCGAACACCATTAGTCTCTGGATAGATTTCGTTTGTGCGAATGCCGATGCCACTAATTTAGCTTTCTTGAATACTCCTACTACTCTTGTGCAGCCATTTCCATTTGAGAAATATACATAGCCATGGCCTCGAGACCCTCGACTTCGTAAACTGACTCTCTCTCTTTCTCATTTGCTTCCACACGACATCTACATCACAACTCGTTGTTAGTGTTGCAACTCTTAATTCGGCAACGCAACGCCTCGGTTTTTTCGAGACTCTAATTGAGCCTGGTCTCAATTGGTCTCGTAATTCAGACCTACACAAACACTTTGTGGGAGTCTCAACCAACAAGGCTACCTTCCGAGCTTCCTGCGAGCACACCACACAACTAAGCAAAGAGCAAGCATCGGACCACTTGATCGTTCAAGCCATGCCATCATTAATCGAGATGCCAATCGAAATCTGTTATGTAATCACAGATTACCTTGCAGCACGCGATATTGCGGTATTATATTATCATTCTCTTAGCGCCGTTACACCAGCGCAGCGAGGAGCAAATTTCGAGCTCGATATTCTCGAAGACGCAGGACCACCTGAAATGAAGCCGCCTTCAATTTTGGCCGTGTTCCCAGATCGTACTGAGAGCAGAATCGCAGTTACAGATATCTTGAAATCGGATTACCTTGGGTTATCGTTTACAACTAGTGTACATCAACCAAGCTTAAGGAAAGGGCCATCAAGGAAAGGTCTTGGTAGCCAATAAATATAAATTCCGTACTTTCATATCTCTTCAAAACAAGAAGTCACATGCCGTAGTGACGAGTTGCTGTGACGAGGTAAAGGTTACAAAGGAGTTCACATTCATGTTCGATGATCCTTAGTTTTTAAAGCCAAATTATCTATAACATGTAATGGATTCAACCGCCTTCTAAATTATTGAACATGTACTAAAATTACATTAGAAATAGGAATAAAAGAAGAAAAATTAAAATCAAGCATAGCAGCTGTCCAATCTTTTTAAAATGTCGTCCTCGAATTTTTCCATACAAGCCCGACCCGAGCCCGCTTTGCCATCAACCCCCATCATTAAACAATCTTCCACAACACCACGATAGACGCAACCCATCCGCTGATCAAGCTCTCCCCTCACATACTTATTGAGAATACGTTTCCTTTCTTCTTCAAGATCTCGATTTTCCTCTTCTCGCATCATAGTCTTGAGCGCCCTCCAATGGCCAATCTCTAAAAGCAGTAGCCCAAGGCTGTAATAGTCATACTCGATACGATGTACGCCTGATACAATATAACGCGGGTGGCAGTATCGCTGCTGTTCAAGGTCCTGAGACGGGCCTAATGTGAAATTTGACGGCTCATCGGGCCTACTTCGGCTGAAACCCATGATAAAGGGTTCAGATAATGACATCGACTGAGATTTAGCTGTATTGTCAAAAAGAATAACGTTGGAAGATGTGAGGCCTCGGTGCATCCAGCCCACTTTATGCCACTCGAGTACGGAGGTAGCAAGTGACTGAGCCAGTTTGAATTTCTGCGTAAGGGTCGGAGCATCGAGCCCCGTTCTTCGTTTTAGTTCCCCATCTATGCCACCGCCGCGGAGGAGAATGCTCAGTGGGACCGGGTAGCTATCGGGCGGAGTTTTGTAAACAAAGCTAAAGGCATTTCTTAAGGGCGAGTGGTAGTAGCCAATGCATTGAAGACAGCGAAAAGTCGTTGGTTTGTTTTCATAATTAAGCAGCTCGGCGAGCGCATCTATGCGAACTCTTAATTCTGCTATCTCGACCTCCCCTAGACCATCGTTGTAGTCTAGCCATTCGATAAGAACATCTTGCCATGGCTTAGAGCTATTCAGCCGAAACTTGAATGGCTGGAAGCCTTTCAATTTATATTTTTTGGTTCGCACGACGTCAACTTGTTGGGTGGCGTGTGGCTCGAGGAGGAAGTCCTGCCGATAGCTGTTATCTTTGAGACTATCGACCATCTTTTTGATGATCAGTCGAATGCCGACGTTTTGGTATCCCGAAATTTCCATAGACTTGACGGCCGGAAGATTTAGTACTTCCGAATCTTTTGTAGAGAGAAATTTCCGCTCGACATTTTTGTTTAGCGTTACTCTTGCTTCATGCGATAACGTGCTCCATAGCTTATCTATAAGCTGTTGGATTGGACGGTAAGCAGGGGCAAGAGACGATCCCTCAAATAGTTCGGCCATATCTTCCAAACTCTGGTACAAGTCTAACAAGGTTTCTTGCACCACGTTGGCGCTGTCAACCGCTTGAGATATTTCAGGAACAGGAGGCCACTGTTTGTCAGTAGTGTCTATCTGGATAAAATTTCCATATGCCTGGAACCTCTCAAACTCTACGTTGATATAGAAATGTTCGATCTCGGTGTTTACTCCCTGGAATTTCTCTAATATGACGCGATATAGAGACTTGACCGCTAGAAAGGCCATCCGAGTCGATACGTTTCTTGCTGTTGGGCGGTCGGTAGGTTGAATTTGAAGCATTTCTTTAGCCAAGTCGAGTGTGCCTTGTCCCTCCGAGCTAGTATTATCTCTCAAGTATTGAATCCATTCCAAAACTGCTGGGCTCGCTTCACCTTGGTGGTGAAATTGCCAGGTCGTCCATCCGCTCAACTTGAATTCGCGACGATTCTCGAACTCAAGAACTCCGTCTGCGCCATCTTTCATATAGGTTAAGATAACGATAATGATACATCCCAAAGCCCAGATATCACTCTGCTGGCCGACTTCGGTGGGCTCGTAGTTGTCTTGAATGCAAGGTCCCTCCGGAGGAGCATAATAACCAGGTGTATGTTTGAATTGTGTCTGCGTGCGTTGAGACAGAGTCTTCAAGTTAGACAGACCAAAATCGCTTAGAATGAACCTCCCATCCTGAACAAGAATGTTGTCTGGTTTTAAATCATGGTGGTAGCCTTTCAACTTGAGACCGAACTCGGGATTGAAGAATTCGTGTACCGATGTGAGAGCAGAGCAAACACCATGTAGGGCTTGGTAAAAGCAGAAGTCCTGGGTAAACTTCTCTGGTCGCTCGGGTTGTGCAAGCATTTGTTCCAAGTCACAATCGGCTTTCGGGAATAGGAGATTGTATGTGCCTTTATAGGTGTATGATGCCAACAATTGTGAAATGCATGGATGTTTCAGCATGCGTAATAACGAAAGTATATCCCCTTCGTGAGTAGCGGGGCGATTGTTTGAATCTTTAAGTGACTTGGCCTTTGGAAGCATGACTTCCTTTCTCACAATTACTTGTCCCTGGAAGCTCTTATCAGTATGGTACTAGCTATGAACACAGGGATGGTCTTACCATGTTTGACTGGCGATAGCGAGAGCCCCCGTAGCCTCTCTCGTCTAACGCTATTTGAAAAACACGCCCAAAGGCTCCCTCTCCAATACATTCCGAGGAAGTGAATGGAAATATCGTATTATCGTGAAGAGTTCGGTGGGAAAGGTCGGCCCTAAAAGTGGGCACGGAGACCTCCCATTGGCGCCAGAAAAACTCCCGGGCGGAATAATCCGTTAGAATAACTCGCAGTTCATCTTCTGTGAAAGGTAATTTTGCGTCAAGATGGCGTCCCATCAACTGATCGTGCTCGAGAAAGCCGTTTATGGATGGAACGGAATCGATTAAAATCAGAATAGCAAATACACGTTTCCCCCCTTTGAGTATGCTCGCAATAGCTTCATCTCTTTTGTCGACTCGGATATCACTTTCTGCGATACACTCCTTCACCACTGCCTCACTTAGCACCACATCAAGAGATGCTGATTGGATATATCTCTTTTTGTCTGCGTTTTCTACGAAAAGCCCTGCAAGCTTTTCCTTCACCGTCCGCATTACCGGCGCTTTCGTTGCCATGGTCCGCCACACGCGTCGAAGCGAGCTTTAGCTTGATATTTACTAGCTTGATAGCTTTAGTCGTCCCAGAGTTGTTCAATTTCTGTCTGTTAAAAGTGGGTACTGTTAGTGGTGCATACGGCAGTTAAATCACCTAGAGAAAACAGGAATCTAAAGAAACTAACCTCTGTTAATTTTTTCGGGACGGTCAGGACGTAATCCTGTGATTTTTCCTAGGAATATGCATATTAGCCGTGTTTTGGCTTGCAGGAATTCCGATCTTGCGCCTTACCGCGACTCCAAAACGGTCCTCGCCAAACTTTGTGATCAAAAGCTCAAGTAGTTTCCGTCTATTGATATATCGCTTTTTAATTGTTTGAAGTTCCATTTTATCAACCTGGGTAGCTTGTTCAGCGGGATATAAAGCTTGGTTCCGCACTAAGTGAAGGAATTGAGGGGTTGAGTCGTCACAAGCTGCAGGGCGGCCTTCGGGTCCGCATGGTTTTTAAATAAGGATCATTTTTGGTGCCGCATTTGATTGGGCCAACGTTTGCAACGCTGGAGTTGAGGCGGTGCTGCGGTGCATATAATATATGTGTGTTACGCGACACCTCATGCCGACCAAAACGCTCTGCCTTGCTGCGCCTCGATGCGGCGTCCGCCTGCAGATGCAAGGGTCTGGAACTGCACGATGATGAAGGCATCGTTGGCGATATCATTTTAACGAGGATCAAACGAGGCGTCACGGGTTATATAATTGCACTCATTATCTTCAAGTAAATCCATCTTGTTCCAATCGTGTTCGATCATATTGATTTATCAGTCTAGATCATACAGGCAACCCCGCACTACACTTAAATTTTGTGGATTTCATTCGTTCATTCATTAGCCTTATATTATTATTACGATAATGAGTTCATTCGACGATTCGGGTTTCACAGAGGAGTCGAGACTCACAGATTACACGGAAGAACCGACTCTCACTCATTCAATTTATTCCGGCGATACTTCGGTTCCAGATGTAGATGAAATCCCCAGCATTCATTTTGACTTGATCTCTTTTCTGGGCACCGTTCAATATGCTGGCATTCCTCTCCTTCCCCTCAATTGGAGTGCAGATCTTGAAAGAGTGGGCACTGGCGGTGATGGCATGGTCAGGAAGCTTGACCTTAGCAAAAAGACTGCATTTGTATTCAAAAGAATATACTCCAAACCTGGAGAAGACCCAGAGGTAGCTGAACGTCGCCGATATCGCGCCCTCCAGTCAGAGGTTGTCCTCCTAGCTCATCCACAACTACGAGCTCATCCCAATATCGTAAGCCTTGAAGCTGTCTGTTGGGATGTGACGACCGATAGAGTAGTTCCTGTCCTTATATACGAGAAGGCACCATACGGAGACCTTAAAGAATTTCTGAACACTGACCGCAGTCAAGAGCTTAATTTCCAAGCTAGACTAGATTTTAGCTTTCAAGTAGGACGAGCAATCGCCATGATGCACGCCAAAAGTAAGTTCTTCGAATTTTTATTATCTTTATAATGTAGCTATTCTAAACATCTTCTACAAGGGATTATTCATGGCGATATAAAACCCGGAAATATTTTGGTATTCCCAGACACAAAGACTGGAGAACCCATACCTCGACTCACAGATTTTGGATATTCGTCGTGGGCAATAGGAGATGAGGACAAATTGCACATCGGACACACCCCAAATTGGACTGCCCCAGAATGGTACAGCAATCGGAGACACCTGTTTACCCTCGCCGAGGCAATGAAAATGGATATCTATAGCTACGGATTGGTGTGCTGGCTTCTTATCTTTGGTGAAGGCTTTCCTGTGGAGAATGCACTTCCCGGAAATGAGAATATCCCACAACTTGTCAAATCGGCCGTCAAGTCCAATATAAAAGAGCCCATGACAGAAGAGCAACTTGAGGTCCTTCTGTGGTTCTTCAACTCCACCCTTGCAACGGACCCCGATAAGCGCTCCCAATTAGACACAGTCTTGAAAAGCGTGTCCGAAAAGGGAATTACACAAATGTCGGTCCTGGAACTGCTTCCTGACCTTTGCTATTCTGCAGATTTCCCATCCCAAACTATTCAGGTGAGCAGGCTTTAGAGCATAAATTGCTTGGGCATGAAGTTAATATATAAACGATATACAGAGTTCAAATAGGATGGTTGGGTTTGTCCTGCCGGACAATGATGCGATGCTGGAGCGTCAACTCCGTGGCATTTTCGGGAAATACACAGATTCGAAACAGGAGGCAAACCCAGACTTAGTCGCAATCTTCCACCAGCAGAATTTCTCTGTGAGTTACAATTTTCAAACCCTTCCCAGCTAAACTAGAAATATGCTCTAACGGCAGTCAAGATTGCTCGCGATATGGATGTATTGTATCAATCACACTATCGACTTCGAAACTTTATATTCAAATCCCTCGAAGCTCGGTCCGAGAGTTTGCAATGCAAAAAATGTGCCTGGAATAGTGCCTTGCAGCTAGCAGTATGCTACAAAATTGGGTTTGGCACCGTGCATGACGAGGAAGAGAGCAAGCGATGGGAGCTTAAATGCCACGGATCCTCTAGCGAGGAGGCTAAGAGAAATTGGGGTTCCGAAACTGCATATGACTGGGAGCGAAGCATATCATCTGAACTAAGCAAATCAAAGTACCCCCGAGAGTTCTACCAGACAGCCAATTTCTCTCGCTTGATGAGAGGAGGCTACTTGGATACGATGGACTACGTTCATGAATTCCGACGATTAGGTGGATTGGAGACAGCACGAGATCAGATAATCAAAGATCTAGTAGCCACCCAAGAATCCCTTGAGGGCTACCACCCCGTCATTATATCACTTTCCAGAATTGCGGCTACTCTCCACGCTGCTCTAGGCAATTACCAGCCTGCAATGAACTTGATTTCAAAACTACTAAAGGATATTCAAAAAATGCCTCCTGGTTATAGGAAAAGAAAAGACCTGTTGCCTGAAATAGACCGAGGGGTTATTACAAAATTTATTATTGGCGGCGAGGACAAGTCTGCTATCGAATCTGCCGCTTTAGATGCTTTCTTACGTCTGGAATTCCACGACCACCTGGCCACGCTCCTACGGCAACAAGGTCGCCTCGCTGAAGCCGAGACAATATATGGAGATATTGTAGTTCGGCAGGAGAGTGCCTTTGGCAAGGAACACTTGATGGTAGCAAGAACTACGCAAGGAATAGCAATGCTTCTGGTCGATCGAGGGGAGTACGCGAAAGCTTTCTCGTACCACAATCGCTCCCTTCTTGCAGCAGAAAAGGTTCTTGGGAAAAACAATCCTGAAACACTTCGTATGCGAAATAACCTGGCGGTCACATACGCGAAACTTGGAGCATACAGCCAGTCGGAGAGACTCTTCGAAATTTTAAATGAAGAGATATTCGTAAAAAGTGCTCCAGGGATTGATATCCTTGAGGGTAAGCCTGAGAGCGCTCTCGTTATTCATTGTAATAGAATTTCGATTCTCCAGCTTCTCGGGAAAATTACAGAAGCAGAGAAGGAGGCATCCCAGATAGTAGGCGTAATGTCGAAAACACTCACAAGGTCACACCCAGCCACTCAAACCGCCATCCATAACTTGGGGGTAATTCTCGCCACTCAAGGTCGATATAATGAAGCTAAGGCACATCTCGAAGAGAGTGTCTCGAGTTGGCAAGACGTTTTAGGACCAAGCCACCCAATTACACTAGAAGGAACCGAAAACTTGGCCGCTTTTCAACGATTCGCCACTCGCGGAGCTACGACTGATTTAACCCGCCAGTTTGGTAAATTGACTCTGACAGCAGCGAAGAAAAGTGCCCTGGCGGATGGACGCCCTCAGCTACGTCTCATTTTACGACAGATTGATGAGTCTTTCACGCCAACGAGGGGGACTTGTCTTATGGATCCAGAATGGATCAGCGAGCTCGCATCTCGATTCAAGGAGACGGTCCCCGATGATAAGAACGACAAGGAGAAGGACATGTAAGTAATCCTGGGAACTTTGTGGAAAAATGAAACGCCAACTAACAAAAGCAATGTAGTCTCAACAATCTATCTTCCGATGTGCATGTTATCAGAAAGCACTCTTGCTTAGATCACTTGATCTCACCAGAGAAGCTAGAGGCTGCCAACTACGACGACTCAAGATATAGCGTGCTCGGTCTTATTGATGACGAAAAATTCGTCAAACGAAAGAAACGCGCGGCGGAAGGGTCTGATAGTACTACTACCAAGGATTATCTCGTGTCGAGCATTGACAGCGAACTTCTCATCTGGGTTTCGTTCCGCCAGAAAACTAGAATTCGTAGTGTCTGCTTGACTAGTCTGCCTAATACGCCAAACCGGGCGTCAGTTCGTTCACTAGCTGACCCACCGTTTGTGAAACCTGTTAAAATGAAGTTAATCAAGAATATCGGCAGTATGATGGATTTCGATACTGCGATGGGAGCCCCGGGTATTGAATTCTCTTTAGAGGATGGAGATTGGGATTCTAAGGAACACACGATAGAAATCGAGAGTGGAAAGTACTTCTCGAAACTACAGGGTGTTTCGGATCTCAATATTGTTCTTACAGGTGTGACGGATATGTCCGACGATGAATCGGAAGACGATTTGAGGACTAGATTGGATGGCATTTCTTTCTTCGGAGACACTTGAGACTTGGCTTTATACTGGTTATCCTTTGGTTCAATAAATTGTATGATTAATGCTACTACTCTTAATAATGAGTATTTTCTTTAGCGCAGCATTTGTAGCTGAAATGCTTTTAGTCTTTGAATATAATTGGGTACGTGAATTTCGAAGCAAACGCATGTCTGTTATATAACTAAGAGACTAAAAGGAGGATCATGTCAAGCTATTTTAGACACTAGATTGTGGACATCGCCCTTTGATATCTTTGGAGAATATCCCCAGAGGAACGCGCCTCCTAAGGTTAACGTGGTCAGGAAGCTTGTTACGAGGAGGTATGAGAGAAAATTTCCAACGGCAGCAGGGACAAACGCCGGGATTATATCGGAGCTGAAGATCGACTATATCCGTTACAATTAGTTAGAACGTCACTTAGCGTTAACAAGGACAAGTTACATACTGCTACCAAATTTGCGGGAAGATAGATAAGTGCAATCCAGGTCAGCATTTTTATCGACCGAGAGTCTGCCAGTGTTTTCTCGGCAATAACTTTCGCTGCTTCTGCTTCGCTTCCCGAAGCAATCAAGACCCCCTGTATTGCCTCAGCATTCCTCTTTGCCAGTTCGTCGTTCCGAAAGTCTAGAGTCTTCAGGAGCTATTGGCTGTTAGCAGCTACATCAAAGCTTATCTGCTACTCTACATACCAATGCAGTTGTGCTCTGTAAGGCATCTAAAAGCCTAGCAATCGCTCTTCGATGCGATCGTAACTTAGATTGGGCGCATTCAATCTCAACATCAAAGCCTCTGTTATGCGGTACATGGCATATATCTGCAATATCGGTATAGTGGCTTTGAATACCCCGAGCAACTTCCAGAGTCGAGTCGATCGCGGAGAGAGCTCTTTGCAGTTGTTCTCGAAGTGCGTGAAGTGCCTGGGCGTCATCAAAGGCGACGACAAAGTCGTGCCTAGCGGGTCTTCCGACTATAGAAAACGATGCCTTCTCGTTCTATGGACTATAAGCTTATATCCGGACAAGTAGGCTTGTTTAAAATACTCACAATAGCATTATATTCGCCTTCGAGATGGTTCAAAAACGGACGCCAGTTTTGCTCGGCGACGCGCAGCGCTCTCAAGTCAATTGCGAACAGCATATCGATTGATGAAATAACATCCTTGCCAGTAATAGCTTCGAGACTTTGATTGACATATCTCGCGAGCTTCTCGGGAGGCTGTATAAGAATGATCCTGGAAACAAGCTCTGCGGTATGTTGATGATAGAGAGCTACTTGTCGGAAGGCCCAGGGATACTCTAAATCTCGGTCGATTCTCTCAATATATCGGAGATTGTAGCAGAATTCTGTTGACGATGTTAAAAATTGCTATAATGGCGGATTAATGATCTGATAGTACACAAACCATGAACTATTTTCCCTGATCCATTAACACCAATGCGGCGGTCGTATCCTCCAAAATCCTCGTCGGAGTTGAAGATTTTGAACCCAAAGGCGCGAACGAAGTTATGAAAGCTGATGGTTGGTTCATAAAAGTCCAGTATGGTTTTAAAGCCTTCAAGGGAGATCCGAAGTCGAGACCAGGAATTCTGCTGTTTAATGATGCTAGAATTTATTTCATTAGTCCTGGAACGAATAAAAAGCTTAGCTCGATGTGAAAAAGATAAAATACAATGCTCTTGCTATCTCTCTGCCTCGTGCCGGGTTGCTCTTAAGTTTAGAAATTAGCATAACATTCCATTAGATTCACAAGGACTTTCAAAAATCAATCATACTTGAATAGAATTTTTTAAAATTTTTACGTCTTCAATCTGGTCATTTTCGTAGGCTGTCGTTATCAGCTCTAGCTCTGTGATGCAGGAACCGGAATACTAGTTCTCGCGCTTACCGATTGTACCGCTCTCATCAAGCAACTTTATCGACCGGACATTCCAGGTACCCGCCCCAAGAAAAAGTCTTGTTGCATCCTGCTCGAGTGCGTCATAGTCCATAGCTCATCGCGAAATCGTCCAAGGCAAGAAGATATTGAAAGTACAAGAAGAAGACTCGAAGAAGAAGACTCGAGAAGTAAGAGGAGATTGCTAGTCGTTAAGAATAAAGCAAAGCAAGCCCAAGAAAGGGTGCTGTGGAGGCTTAGTCTGCACTTTATGCAGTCTACCTGCAGGCCAGACTGTACAGCCTTGTGCCAACAGCTAGTACCCAATCATTATGGCCAACTAGCGATGTTAAGTGATTGGAGTTTCTATGACCTCTCACATCTCTCTCTGTACATGAAAACCAAACGAGTGATACTATCTATTTGCGTCATTCCTGTCGGGGATGCAACGGAAGATATCAACTGAACCTGATCCTTGAAGCATGAAGCATGAAGCATGAAGCATCGTCGCACAAGATCGGGTCTCCTTCAACCTCGGCTCGGGGTTTATATTAGCTCCGACGACAAGTCCAACACATCAACACATCGGGCGGCTTCGGCGTGCCAGTTGCCCCATTCGCCATAATCCACCTCATCACATCTCCACCTCCTTCCGAAGGGACCGTCAGCTCTCGCCACTGATCCATCACAGCTTCGACACTCCTTATATAGCTGGCAGGAGCTGAGTACGCCATTCGAGTAGTCTTTACAACTCTTCACCTCTCAATCAATAGAAGCTACAAGCAGCTCAATCGATCTGACAAGATGCCTGGCCTCCTCGACCTCCCCCCGGAGCTCCGCAATCAAATATACACCTACCTCCTCTCTCCATTCTGCAATCGGCGGCATCTAGGCGACTCCTTCTATGCCTATGACTACTCGGCCTCTCTAGTTCTCTACCGCCTCAACCGCCAAATCTATGTCGAATCTCGCAAGATATTCCACTCCCTAAACACTTTCGCCCGCATCAGCACCCCCTGGGAACAGGCGAAGCACCATGTCGCCCTTGACGGGCAAGTCAGCATCCTCATGTCCTCCCCCAGAGCGAACACCTTCACCGCACATACCCTCACCGCAACAATCGAAACCTTCTTCCCATCCCCAGAAACCAACACGGGCGTCTTCTACCACTTCATCATCCTCGTTGAAACCGGCGACCTCGACCGCTTCTGTCGCTCCTGGTACTACAGTTCAATTAACATGCCATACCTAAACGCCCATCTCTCACTCACCTTAACCCTCCACGACCCGTACACCACGGCCTCCCCCTTCCCGATGCCCGGCGACCCGCACCTTCCAAAGCTGAAACAAACCGAACTCCTCTACCCCTTCAAACAAATCAAAGAACTGCGCGGCTTCTCCGTCGACGGCACGCTAACAGTCTACCCATCCATCCTACAAACCCTCAAATCCGAAATGAAAAAGCCCCTAGCAACGCCCGCCCAATGTCTCGAAGAAGCCACCGCGCTCAAGGACCTCGGCAACGCCGCCCTAACAGCAGGTGACCCCAAAACAGCAATAGAATACTACAACAAATCCTTCTTTGCAATCCACATCCTAATAGACGGCAAAAACCGCCGCGTCTACGGTGACCACTATTTCGACCGGTTGATTACCTCCGATGGACCATTTAAAGAACAGCACGCGGGTACCGCGCGAGTAATTCTTCGTGTGCGACTCGTCGCAAACACGATATTGGCCTATTTGAAGCTGCAGGATTTCGAAATGGCGATCCATACCGGTATGCGGACGATTCGGATCATGCGCTCCAGCGTTGGGCTCGATGAGGATGAAGGGGCGACGGATCCGAGCGTAGAGGCTATGGCTGGATTTGTAGCTGGCGGGGAGATGGGGAAGATTTATTATCGGACTGGGGTGGCTTTTAAAGCTGTTGATGAGAAGGCGGAGGCGAGGAAGCTGTTGAAGGTTGCGGCGGCGTATTTGCCGCATGATAAGACGGTGAGGCAGGAGTTGGCGAGTGTGGCTTTGAGGTTGGGATAGTGTCTGTGCATTTTAGATTACTTTTGAGCTGAGGTTTGGTAGGATGGAGGATATATTTTTCAGCGGGTTCGAATTTAGAGTGCAATGTTTTTTTGACACCATCTCCTCGGTAAAATAGGTAAGTATGCTATCTTAATATGGACGACAAGATGGGGGAAAGACGGATTTATATATTTCTGAATTTCACATTACAACAAAGTAATTTAGCGATCGTATAAAAATCATACCACTTACACTGTTCAAAAAACACCTATTGGGACCCAATAAATTAGAGATCCACTCGAATCTGTATTTCTAGCTGCATACTTTAAGCACCACAAAATCCAAAGAATAGTATAGAATGTTGATTTTATTGATTTCTAGTTTCATTAGTTTTGTATATCGAACCAGAGAAAATACCACCAGCACTTTCCGCATATGTACGCCCTCAGCCCAGAAAAATCTGCCGCCATATCATGCAAAACAGCCTCCACCACATATAAACGCATACAACCACGCTGTTATTGCTTCAGCAGAGAAATAAGGCATTTAGCCAAAGTTAACAGTATAGTAGTACTAAGAATAATAATAGTGGTAATACCAATACCAATAAAGAGCTCACATGAATAGCAAGTAAGGGGGGGAAAAAACAGGGAAAGAAACGACACAATAAAAAAACACAATAAAATAATATCGCCTACCTCATCTCGTGCGCGTTTAAGTAATTATAAGACGCATCCGTCAAACAAAATACTAAATGCTAACAAGGAATTGTAATTAACAGAACAAAGAACGAGAAGACAAAAAATTAACTGTGTTAAAACGTAACCACGCGAATATACGATCCACGCATAATTTGAATTTCTCTGTAGCCATTATATATAAGAAGCAGGGGGAAGGGTCAAAGTCAAGGCCGGGTGTGAGAGTTAGGTACCGCGTATGCACAAGTGATAATTAATGTGAAAAAAAAACGTGAAAAAAAGAACGCCATCAGAGCACCTATAAATTTAGGTTTGGAGCCATACCGAGAGAGCCGTGTGGGTATAGGGTAAAATATCGTAAACAGTGAAGAAGTTGACTTGGGGAAATGACAGAAAACGAAAACAATAGGTCGGAAATAAGAGGGAACAGAGGGCAAGCTATAAACGCAGGCCAAGGGTCGTGTACGTAGGTGTATCGTTAAAAGCAAACATGGGAATAAGAAAACACAAGCTGATAAAAGGTATTCAGGCGCAGACAAAAGAAAATGACGCCGGACGTTTGCTAGTACCATATGCTTAAAGGATAAAAGGAACACAAGAGGGGAGGAAAGAATGGAAGAAGAAAAACAATACATTTATTAGCCATCCGAAAGGTTCATCATATGATCGTGTAGCCGTTCAGATAAACGTCAAAGCAAGAAGACAAGGGAAGAAAAAATCAGATAAGAAAAGACGACGTACAGAGTTTGCCGCCATATGACGCCATAAACCACCCCATTCAAACAAAAATGCAAATAAGAAAAAAGGATAAATAAGGAAATGATTATTATGATTCAGACGGGCTCACAGTCAGACCAAAATTGGTTTTTGGTGAACTGGGTAAAGTAAAGTCCACGAAGAACTTACCACCCAACCGGCCCAAAATCACAACAGTAAACCGTATCATCCTGGTCAAACATGACAAACCTCTCTCCGTTCTTGATCTTGAACGGCGTCATCCTTCCACCGATCCACCACTCTCGCCTTTCGTTCAACTTGCCTTCGTCAACCTTTGCAGCAGTCTTCTTCGGTGCACCCTTCTTTCCCTTACGTTTAGGTGTTACCGGTCCTGTATAGTAAACTCCTCCCATACGCCATTCAGCCTGGACTCCCGTTTCTTCGGCCGGTTCCTGGATAGCGTTCGGTTGGATCTTAGCAAGCGGCGGAAGCGTAACCGGACTCTTAGAAATCATAACAAAATCCTGTCGTGGCGTTTCGAGAAAAATTTTCCCGCGCGCCGTGATGGCTGTCTGATCGTTTGCGGCTCCTCCGTTCGCGAAAACTTGCGCGGTCTGCGCAGTGGTCAATCCTAGGATGGTGAAATGCTGCGGTCCGCCAACGTGTATACCGGCGGGAGGTCCGAGTTGTGAGAGTTGTTGGAGAATACTAGTAGGATTTGCCATCATTGGTGAGATTTGTTGAAGAAGCGTAGCGTTGGGTCCCAGCCAGCTCCATTTTTCGTTAGGATTCGGAAGCTTCGACTTCCACTCTGCACCCCAAAGGTCTTTCGGAATACCCTCCATCAACTCATCCATGCTGATAAACTTGATAATCTCCGGTCTCCATTCCCCAGACATGGGTTGGGCGGGATTGCGGGTGGTGAGAACCTGAGTCTGTAGTTTATGGTTGAAGCTCGTGCGACTAACAAAGACGGTCTTGTTGGGAACATGGTAGCTACGAATGAAAACTGGCTTGAACTTTTCGGCGCAGCTGAGCTCGAGGACATTAAAATCGAGCCCGTTGCACTCCTCTGCCAAGTACAACCTGCTTCCATCATCAGAAAACTCAAGATCATACCTGGATCCCACAATGCTATATTGTAGCCAGGGGAGATCGACCTTTTCGATGAATTCGTAGGTTTGGGCGTTGCAGACCCAGAGAGCTCGGTTGATGCTGAGAACGATGTATTTACCGTCCGGACTGATAAGGCTGTGCTCGGGTTGAGGGTAAGGGTGATCGCGGATGCATTCCTCAATCTCGGTCATCTGCTTGTGTTCGATAGTAGCGCCCGTCTTGAGGTTCCTGACGGTGAGGTAGACCTTTAACTCTGAGGGCTGTTGACCGAAAGGGTATCGTCGACCGGGGCTGGTAAAGGCAAAAGCTCTATCTCCGTTGATCAAGTATGAAGATGTTCCATATTGGAAACGAGGGCGGAGGTACAAGCCGTGGGAAGGCGGGAAAGCAAGACGAAAGTCATCAAGGTGGATGTTCCAGTCAGCGTAGCCAGTGATAATGTTGATACAAGCGAGTCTGTACAAGAACATTAGCGTCGCCAGCAACAAGTACATTAGAGTTGTACACCTACTTGTTGCGATTAGGATTTTGCGGAAGAACTCTAGTCCACCGATCAATATGCGGGACGGTCTCATCACATTGATGATAGTCGAGCAGAATATGAGTCGTTCCATAGGGCACCAAAAAGTTAATCTTGATCTTTGTGCGGCGGTTCTTGAGGGTATCTCTCAATGACCACCGGATTATGATTGCCTCCGGAATCTTCTTCTTGAAAACTCGCTTGGGTCGTTCGGCTGATGCCTTTCGCTGTTCATCTGCGATAACACTGTGAAGGAACTTGTTCTTGGAGAAAGCTCTAGGGTTCCCGGCAAGAGCGACGAGAGAGTCCTTTCGTTCGTTGACATCCCAGGCGCTCAGATGCTGGACGTTCAGGTTGGTGCTGTCATCGATCCAGACCAAGCGATCCCCAACGAGTTCCCAGAAGAGAGCGTTAGAAAATTTCTTGACAGAAGTAGGAGCGCCGGCCCCGCGAGCCTCGTCCAAGAAAGCTACAGATTCGTCAGCCCAAAAAACCCCCGTCATATCATTTCTACGAAAGCTATAAAAGACGATCGCATGACCGGATATCCAGGCGAAACAAAGAGAGACATACTATTCTTCCTAAACGCAAACTCCGGCCAACCCAACTTGCCCTCCTTCTTCAACTTGTCCGTAATCTCCCTACCCCCAAAGGACTTTTCGACAACAGCCTGACTGACAACATACTCCACATTACCCTTCCAAAACCTGCTCACCCGCCTGAGGCCGACAATGCTCCTGTTCGGCAAGAGAAAAATGATCATACGGACAACATTATCCGGCAAGACCTCAAACGGATCTCGCAACGAAGAATCCAAAGCTCCCGCCGCCGCCGTCGTGGCAGCAGTCGCAGCCGCATGACGAGTAATCCTGCGTGAAGGGGTAGCGCCATCGATCGATGAGGTGAAAGCGGGGCGTTTGGCCGGTGAAGCGAGAAAGTCGGGAAGGCCGAGGTCCAGCGGTGATGAAATAGAGGGTGAGTGGAACATCTTGGTATCGGTTGCAGGGGTGCTAAAGATGTGTGCAGCCGCTGTCGCTGGTGGGGTGGATGGTGTTGCTGGAGGCTCAAGCTCTTCCGAGGGAGAGCGAGCTCGTTTGAGGCTTTTGGCCGAGGTGGTATCGACATCCATCTCGGCATCCATTGGAGTAATTTTGTTTTTGGTGATTCCTTCGAAGTAGATTCAGGGAAATTCGGGTGCAGGTTCGGGGGAGATTATGATGCGATGGTGATTTATGCGACGGAGGTTACTGAGGGGAGGAGCAGGATGAGGATAGAGTTGGTTGAGTTTGGGAGCGGGATTGAGAGCCGACAGGATCTCTCCTGACCGGAGAAGGAAGAGGTGGCGCCCGTTTTTGAAGCTGATATTTCTGCCAGAGGTAAGCGACAACGACGGACACAAGATTGGGTGAATGGAATCGGGCAGCTAACAAGTTGGAGAAGGTTATGATGGCCTGCGATGGTTTGCGATGGGAAGAGGGATGCAGGATGTTGGATGAGTTTGAAGGGTCAGTAAGCAGCAGTCTGCAACTATGCAGCCAAGACGACTGGCCCAACACACACACGCACAGACGACACCTCTTCTGCCTTGAATGTCGATGAAGCTGCAGTCAACCAAGGAGGAGGAAGCCGAGAGCCATCACCAGACGTCAAAGATGAGTGCGATACCAAGTATGATTCTATGGTAAATAGGCCGAAGGTTCCAACCTGCATGTCAAGATGCAGCATAGCAGCATATGCACTTCACATGCCATCCCGCCTCCTTGCCTGAGCACCTCCATATCCCTCAAACCAGGCACTCTATCATATAGACTTCCCTAACAGACAGCAATAAAGCAATAAAGCCCATGCATCCTCCACTGCAATGATAGAAGCCCGATATTCAGGCACCAAAACCCTCCCACCAAGATCAGACAGCTCGAGTAATGCAAGAAACAAGAATCCCAGGAAAAAGAAACCACCAACCATAAAAAGGGACGACCCACATGCGACCCATCTTGCGTCACATGCTTCCAGCCCAGGGTCGCCTGTCCGCACTAGCCCCGATCCAGAATATCCCTGTGCCAACGCCAAGACCTTTAATTTCCTCCTGACTCCTCATGTGACACCGTGTGAAAAAATTTCGCGTGAACATAAAAAGACACGTCTTCCCAGAAATTCGAGGAGGGGTAACTTTTCCAACGCGTTCCTGTCCTTCCGTCTGGCGATGGAGTCCGCAACCCGTCCACTCAAAAATTCGGACGAAATCAATCCTCAACGAAGTATCGCAGACTGGCGGCATATACGAAAATTATGGACCAAATTTAAGATATTATCGATAACAATTCCTTTTGTTAATATTTTACACCTTAATTCTTATTTCTTTTACTAAAAAACCATATCCGATGAGGGGCAACAGGTATTACAAGCAGTGTACGGAGATATAGAACAGCACATGACTTTAGAGTCGACTGGCAAAAACGTTCGGGCAGACATGAAGAATAGAGAAGAGTAAGAGTCACAATGTCTGTGTTTCGGGTCAGAAAGAGTAAAGGGGGCTAGAGGGCCAACATGATCACAATCATCGTTCCATAATATAGATGATTGTCCCAGGCAAAAAAAAAAGAGCAGGCTAAAGAGGCAGAGAGACCTTGGGGGTACATCAAGGTGATAAAGAGTATTGAGAGAGACATAGAGATGGGAGATGGGAGGTGGGAGGTAGGAGGTAGGAAAATGCAAAATCAAAACGTCTGATAATATCCAGCGGTCGGTCAAGTCAACCATCAAAAGGCATCGAGCCAAAAAAACAATAATATCGAGCCAGTCATCCATCGATTAAACCTTGGGCTTCTTCCAGAAATATTGCTACAACACTATTAGCGACTGATGCTAGGATCAAACATTAAAAAGGAGAAAACGTACCTTATGAGTCTTCCTGCAAGATCTCAGACTCGGTTTGGCTAAGCTATTAACGATCGCCTTTCGGTCCTCATCATCGTCCCTATCCGCAATGTAATAGTACTCGCACTCTAGCGCCTTCCCGCTTGCATCCTTTCCTTCGCGTTTGATCTCTCCGATGCAGGCGACAGTGGTGAGCAGGCCTTGAATGAAGCCCTGTGTAACCTTGTCAGCGACCGCTGGCGGAAGAGATCTAAAAAGGTTCGAGAGAGGAGTCGAAGCGAGACGGGAGAATGCGAGTTGATTGGTGAGATGCTTCATGATGGACTGTTTCGACTTTGGGGTAAGAGGGTCCTGTTTGACAGTGTCGTCTAGTTTGTGCAGCAGCTTGTATGCCTTCTTAGGCGTGGTCGCGTGCGTTGTGGAATCCAAGTTCTCCGAGTCCTCCTCGTCATATCCTTCTTCCTCCTCGTCATTCTCATCTTCCCCGTCCTCGTCATCATCATCATCATCATCGAGTTCGACCTCTGTGTTGAGGGCTTCAGGTTTCTCCGACTCGCGGAGGATGCCACACTCATCCTCGAGAACAATTTCAACGACGGGGTCCGAGACCAAGTTGGCACTGTCATCCTCCTCTTCGTAAAGGGTGAATGTGGCTTGCGAGGTCATGGACGCCAAGGGGTTCATGATGGGTGAGACAGGGTGTTGTCTCTGACGACGCCTCATATGACGGGCACAGGGCGAGTCGGTAAGAGATGGAGACTCCGGCTGACGACTCCAGGGCTCACGAAGGTCCTTGAGAGGTAACGGTATAGGTTCCCGGAGAGCAGCCGTGTCGATTGGTTTGACGGAAAGGGGAACAAAGGCGGTCGAGTCAATAGAGCCGTTCCTGGCTGAAGGCTTCTTCAGCGTCGGAACTGGGTCATTGCTCTTCCTCTTGAAGAAATCGACGCCCTCGGTCGGCCAAAATTCTCTCCTGTCGTCCATGGAAGCAACGTACTCAGGCGGGTAAGGGAAGGTCTTGGGGTCGAGAATAACCGGGCAGGTTGTGGGAGAGAATGGCGAGGTGGGAGACAAAGTATCAGTTGGCCATTGAAGAACGACACGGGCGTCATCAATCTCCAGCATGATGTCGGCACCAGACTCTGACCAAAAGGTATCACCGTAGCCAAGTTCCCACATGTCGCCCTTGCAATGAATCTTGGCACCATTGAAGCCAACACAATGAATTTCGATCTGCTTTCGCAGACCGAAACCAAGGTAAGTAACCTTGAAGTGGATTCGAGACACTAGATGTGACTTAGACAGAAGGTAGGTACACTTGTTTGCCGAACGGCCAAAGGTGATCGTTGTTCCGTCCTTGGGAAGGGTAACGGTCGGCACGGAGGACAAGGGGGCACGGAGTTCAGAGATGGCAGAATTGACTCTTCGGAGGCCTTGTCTCAACGAGGAAGAAGCCTTTATTGGAGGTGAGGTAGGGATTCCGATTTCCGAAGTCGGAACAGGAGTAGGGTAGTGAGTCTGTTTCTTCGGGAGGGGCTCCTCTTGCCTGAGTTGTTCAAGAAGTTCATCCGGATGCACTGGTCGGCACTGGCGAGGAGGCGACGGTTGAAAATCGATAGCAGGTAAGAGAGAAGGCATCCGCTTGAGGATTCGAGGAGGAGTGGCAGGGAATTTCGGGGCGGGAGCGGGTCGGACATTTTCGTCGGCAGGTTCAGGTTGCGAGATGCTGTTGATACTCGAGATGCTATCGGTGCGTTTGAAAGAGCCACGGACGGCTCGTCTTTTGGCAGGTCTGATCGATGGAGATTCAAGCTCCAGGGGGTCTAGCGAGGAAGAGTCCGAAGCGGTTCTCTTGAGGGACTGTCTCCGGGTGAGGAAGGCAGGTGGTGAAGAAGGAGGCATAATGTCGTATTGCTGTCGACGACTCCCACGCGTGGCCATGGCGGGTGAGGTCAATGGGGGGGTTGCCATTTCGATGGTGACGGTTTTGAACCGGACGAAGACGACGAAGAAGAGAAGAATGGAATGATAGGAGGAAGATGAGAGAGAGAGAGAGAGAGAGAGTTCTGTGAGTGGTTAGACATTGTTAAGCAAAAATGCTACTACTATATTTACGGTCGAATATCGTCGACACCAACCACCACGAATGAACGACAATACTTACGAGGGAAGAAGGACTTCACAGAAGCCTGAGGACTCGTCGGACGGCCAATTCGATGGACAAAGAGAGATACTTTAGATGCTGAGGGGTTAGTGGGAAGACAAGGTGGTGGTTGATGGTACAGAAGACAGAGACGTGAATAGCGTGTGTGTATGTGTGGGAGGAGGAGGGAGTGGAGTGTTGAAGTGAAGGCGGGCGTGCAGGTGGTTTTGTTCGACGGACGGGCCTTTTTCTTTTTCCTTTCGTGATCGTGTAGAGAGCGTGCTATTAATCTTCTCTTTCGAGGCACAAAGAGAGATCCCAATCAAACCGGCCAGTCACGCTTCTGCCTCTGGCAAATGTACCCGACCAGCCATTTTTACCGTGCGCGATACTTAGAAAGTACAAGACCCGTACAGGACCCATGTCCGCGAAATTGGCAGCTAGCGGTGAGGGCCTGCTGAGGGCTGTTTTGTGTGGCTACTGTGCTGCGTCCAGCGTAGGGATGCCTGGGAAATTTGATATCCACACGCCAAATCTGGGTGCGTGCAATGGCCCCCAGCACGCGTTGTTGTGTGTCATCACGTGATGGGTTCTTCCTCTTCTTCCTCTTCTTCATCTCTTCCCACATTGGGAGACATAAGTACCTCTGCCAAGCCTGCTGCCCGGCCCACGAACATGCCTCCCGCCAGCAGCTGAGTGCCTTCAATCATCCCTTCGTATGTATGCACTCCTGAGCCCGCACTCAATTAATTAGCTGCATTGGCTGCCAAATTGACATGCTCTCTATCTATCTGTCGTCCTTCGCGATACAGATAGCAGCTTCGAGCCTCGCGAAACAATCGTGAAAGGCCGCTGAGGAATGCGGTACCTTTTTGGCGACACTTGGAACGCCCTAAAATTGGCACATATTACACACAGCCCATGGCATGTCCATAGGTGTAGACAGAGATGTACCTGTACTGTGCCTACTTCCTTCCGCCTCTATCGATTGCCCTCTGCCCTCCTCCTTTTTAAAATGCGCGTCTTAAACCCACCGCTGATAGCGCGAGCCAACGAACAGGGCCCGCCAAGTTGCCCCAGTCCCAGTCTGCAATTGTCTGGTCCATGTCAAGTCGAAATTGTACATGTACGTTGCATGTGCATCTCGAACCACTCAAACATCCCGTTCCGGCTAGCTGAGCTACCTATTATCTGCAGGATGACCTAACCACCAGAGCGCTTCTGCACCGAACCTACCCAGCCAATCCCGTCAGTCCCCCCAACGCTGACCCAGTCTTTCTGCTGCTGCTCTGCCTGTCTGTACCCGCGTAAACTCCACCGTAGGACGTACCTGTACCTCGTCCCCTCTACGTCCGTCTACAATGTCCTACTATACAGCTATCTGCCCCTCATCTGCCGATATGAATTCTTCAATCGGAAACGCCAAACAGAGAAAAAAGGGGAAACAGCAATTCCCGCCCTCAACTAGCGAGGCCTCTGCGAAAGCTTGTCGAATCAGTTGGTTTTAGGCCCAAAAGCCATTTCGTCTAATCGACCAACCGCCAAGTTAATTTCTTTCGCAAACGGGCGAATGGAGCGTTCTGAATGGCTCTCGTCTTTCCTGTCATGTCAGATCTTATCACACCTTGTGTGTGCGATCGATCAGCTTTTCTTTGCATTGGGGCTGGCTTAGCTTGCCCCACGGCTCCACGATGATCATCGCGTGCTTTTTGTCCTCGCGTAGCGAGAAAGCGCGTCTTTTGGCGTGATGTTATGGCGGGGCTGGAGGAGTTCTCTCTCTCCAATTCGTGCCTCAATCAGCCTTTTGCCTATTCCTATCCTCTGCCGGGTTGGCATTTTGTGATTTGGGATAATTGCTCCGTGGAGCCTGGCAAGCCCAAGAGCCTTGTCGTGGAATATATTCTCTTTCTCCTCTCGCTGACTTGACAGGGCTAAGGAACCCGGGTTAGTGCGTCATATCCCGGGACAACGACACTACGAATTCTAGAATTTTATACTTTTCACGCAAAAAAAAACGATGTCGTGAGATTTGTTAAAGATGTCTCAATATCAGTAAATTATATTCTTAGCTTTTCAGGATCGAATATCTTTGACTCAAAATCCCAATTTTCTGTTTAAATTGAGGATCATGTTTTCTCTCAATCTCATGGGCTCAGCGCAGCGGCACGGCCGGACCTTCGAAACAGTTGTCTCCCCACACAAGACACCAACATTTATTTCCACCACAGCATAATCCAAGTTCGTTCCTGTCTCTCGTCTCGAGTTTAGAGCGGCCGAAGAGGGGTATATTCTAGTTTGCTTATATCATTGTCCCCGCCTCTCACATTTACCCTCGCTTTCAAAGGCTAGTGAAAGGAAAGGTTAAAAAAACCAAGGTTCGGTCCTGCTTGTTTTGTTCGGACGAACGCGAACCTCCAACAAGAAAATTACAAAAGCGAGAAAAACTTCACGCGTTTTTTCATGTATCCCAGCATCCCGGGTCCCTAACAACCTGGGCGGCGCACCAAGACCGTCTTGTATGGTACCTAGCCTCTCCTTCGGACTGTGCGCTGTGCGCCACCGAAAAAGCCGCCTGCCTGCCAAATGTATTGTAGGCAGATGAACAAGCAATTGAAAATCCCTTTGGTGGGTCTGAGAAATCTTGCGAATGCGACTGCTTGCGGTTCGAAATACGAAATGTGAGGGTATATTTAGGTATAATCGCCAATAGCCTGATCCAGCTGAAGCTGTTGCGTCACGAACCAAGAATCTGTCCCCAGCCTGAGACATGCGATAGCAGCAGCAGCCTTGCAAATGTATTCAATTCCTAATGTCGTCTTTTCTCCTTCAACCCAAGAGAACCCGATCACGAATATCTATCTATCTGTACTTGAAATTGTAAAACTCGTAGGCTTTCACCGTTTTGACGTTTCAAGTCTACTTGTTTCGAAAAGCAGAGAGTTCAACAAGGAGGAATCCTAGAATGTCTTCCAGGATTGCGAGAACGGAAAGTCAACCATCCTTCATGCATCACGGACACTGATCTTCACTTTTTCATTTTCATGTACATGTATGTTTTCTTTCAGACTTGCAGCAGAGGACCCGGGGACTAGGCCTTTGATAAACCCCACAAGCTCTCCTTCTCTCACCCGTTCCTGCCGTCTTTTAACCTAGCCTAGGCCATCCGTCGGCCATCTTATACGTATGTATATTCCAAGAAACGTAAGAGTTAGTGAAAAAAAAAAAGGCCTGAAGATAACCTAGCCATTATGCAATCAACGAGGAGAAACGAGCTCACCATTTTTTCGTCGTTTCCATTCCCTTACCTTCTAGCCTTCCATTCCCTTACGTTTATACATATCTGGCTACCCGGCCGGCCGAATTTTTTCTCTCACTTTACCCTTACTATCCTTGCCGCGATAGTCCCCGGCAACCCGTCAGCGTGAGCCTTAAACCCCTTCCTTTTACCGTCGTTGCTCACGCAACACCAGCCTTCCCAGCCGTTTTTAGTCGAGCTCGAGCACCAGAATTTTTATAAAACAGATTTGCGTACGCTTGGTTGCATCATCCAAGACCAGAACAAGTTGGATACCGGGGGAAAGGGAATATTCTACATAATCTGGGGAGGCCGGAACGGCTTATTTTCTATTTTATGTTATTATATATTCCTTTTCAGCACCCATCTAATCTGACCCAATCTGATCCCGTTCGCGGCGCCGCTATTTTCAATAACCCTGTGATCGTGAATATATCAAATCAATCTCACCCCCAGAATTAGCCATATAATTTAGTTTACTCAAGTGCCTTGATTACCTTGCCTCCCCAAGCCCAAAGGGTATACGCACATGTATGCATCCGAATATCCGTCCGTCGGCCGCCGTCGAGGGTTGCATAAAACCCGACTCGCCATGCCATACCATGACGCACGTTGATATTTGCAAAAACCTTTCCGTCCATACCCCAAGCTAGCTTCATTCATTCATATGTTCTATATATCCAGTCATCGCCATCGCTATCGTGGCGATAGAAGAAAAAAGGGACCATCTAAATCTAGCAACGTGGAGCGAAGGAAACATAAATAATATATGGCGGTTAAAAAGGACCAAGCATCTACGGTATATGGAACTCGACTCGAAATAGCAGCTACCAGCCAAATAGCTAGCTAGCTACCAAGCCAATCGACAGGATTAGCCAGCTCTCTCTAGAAAACGGCGAGAAAGGCCCGGGGAGGCAAAAAGGAAAGTGACCGTGTTTTTCGTGTCGCTGGGCAAAGCGCGTATTCGATCAACCTACCCCACGTAGATATCAACTAGTCACAAGGTCACCAAAAAAAAAAAGGAAGAAGCAGTGCGTAAACGGGTAATCACTGCACTGCACTCACTACGCGTACTTGATGAGAAAGAAAGAAAGAAAAGTGAGAAAGTGAAGACAGTTCCTCGGCTTACAGGGCGCATGGACCTTGCATGCAGGTTCCTTAAGCTGAGTGGGGAGAAAGAGAGACAGAGAGTAAGAAAAAATGTTCTTTGTAGACGGTTCGGTTCCACACCGCGCGCGCTGCTGGGCCGTTCCTGGTATATCGATGCGGGTTTCGTTCAGCTTATTCCCGTTTTTCCGAGAGCTACGAAATGGCACTGCGAGTGGATATCCCCCTTGCTCAAGTGCAAGTTCGAGAAATGTGAATTGCTTCCGTTTCTTCCAGTAATTGGGTTTTTACCTTCCCTAGCTCTATTCCTTTGAAGGGCAGCAGCTGCACAGGCAGCTTGACAGACGGACAGACGCCTTGTGGAGAATGGAAAAAAGCGTGCAGCTGCAACACATTTCACATGGTGAATGAACTAGCTCGAAAATGTCGCTGGAGCATCGGCGAAACATTGTAAGGCAAGCAAGGAGCTAGTACTAGCTAGTAGTAGACTCCACACCGCATCTAATCCGACTATTCCTCCCTAGACTCACCAAAAATCCAATGGACGGAGTTCTTCATCGAACCAAGGAACCTATTGAAATAATTATAGATAATCAGAACTCCACTTCGTGGTCTCTTTATCCTACCAATCAATAAATGCCGCCGTATCGTTTTCAGTTGCGAGTGCGACGGAGGGTATATTACTGCTTTGTATATCCTCTGCTTTTGGACTATAGGATGTGACTACTATAGCGCGTGCGCTATAAACATATGCCCTGCCGCATGCTCGATATGATTGGCGTTTCATCAAATTGTCGCGCGTTGGGACTAGGTCGTCCCTGATGTCAGCGTTGTCTCTGGCTCTTCCAACGAAGATGGTTCTCGGCTTGGATTCGATTCTTTCGATTTCTTATATAACTACCACCTTAGTACCGATGATCAATTGATGCTTTCATTCACAAATCTGGAGCTGAAAAAAAAATATCCGATCAAGACTGGGCCTAGGGGTTTTTTTTTTGGCGTTTGCACACCCATCGGTTCGAAGCACTAATCTTCTCTAGCGAACTTACAATCAGGGTAACCTGATCCCGAAAAAATACGAGCCTCGAAATGTGGGGAATGGTAGCACTGCATGTACATGCACATCGGAACAGTGGCACTTGCTCGCGTCGTAGCCTCAATACCAGGCGCTGGTACTTAGCTCGCGTCGTTTTGTATTTATCAGAGAAACAAAAATTCCTAGGCTAGCCAAAAAAAAAAAAAAAAAGGCCGGACTCCCAATGTTATACGCATTTATTTCCGTTTCTTCTCTTGTAAGCAACAGAAAGGTCCTCTTACTTTGATTCCTCCAACCATAGCTAGCGTACAAGCGTGACAGAAAGAAGATTCGTCATATAATAAAAGAAACGCCCACAGAAACAAAGAGAAAAGCAACAAAAGATATCAATTCCATTCATATTCACGAGATATCACATATATTCATAATAAAACATGTGTTAGAGACTGCTATAGGCCTGTAATGATATCAAAGAATGAATAAAGTCGTAATTTTCCTTCCTTAAACCTGAACATTGGCCGCGAATTGACCGCCCATATTCCCTGGAGCTTGGTATTCGCACACGAGGTAGAATCCATCGCTGCACTTGCGGTTATAACAACCGATCTGAGTGCTTGCCTTCCAGATGACCTGAGTAAAGTGGGCAGCACCCAACTGTATCATTTGATATGATATGATTAGCATATATTCCTCAAGCAATATATGAGAAATAGAAGATATAAATGGTTGGTATTTACCTGCACAGCGGTGCTGTTCGGATCGTACAATTTCGCCTCCGACATCCAAGCGTCGATGGCTGCGACGACTGTTCCGTAACCCTTGGCGAGATTCTCACCGTACTTGCCACCAGAGTGGCTCAGATCGCAGCTCGCGGATGCTGTTTCAGCAAAGCTGGCTAGTTCATCGCTCCAGGTGACTGCAGGGGCACCATGCTGAGCACGGTATTTGTTATGCGTGTTGAGACATAGTGTCTTATCGTCACCAGCTGGTGTTGTCGAAGGAGAAGCTACTTCGGCCTTAGCGACAGGTTCGCTAGTCTTGGAGGCGGCGGGAGTGCTCCGGGTGGGGGTATCACTTGCAGTGGCGATGGTTGATGTGGGCGCTGGGGTACTTGGCTTAGGAGTGTCCGATGTGGGCAATGGGGTTCCAGGTGTCGGTGTATCGGATGTAAAGGCCTCGGCTACAGATGCGGCGCTTGGGGTCGATGTGGGCAATGGGGTACCCGGAGTAGATTCGAACGATGTAATCTTTGTTGGGGCTGATGCCGCTGGCTCATCGTCGTAGCCGCCGTAGCCGTAGTCATCGCCACCTCCGCTAGTGCTCGTTGGCGCTTCGGTGGTAGTAGACTTGACTACAGGAGCGTTAGAAGGGCTGGTCGTGCTAGTCGTGCTTTTCGTGCTAGAGCTGCTTGACTGGGTAGGAGTGACTTTGACGCTGACAGTGACCGTGGTGGTACCCGTTTGGGTGACCGGGGTTCCAGTAACCCAGAAAGTTTTGTTGATAGTCTTGGTCTTGACCTTGGTTGTTGTTTTGGTTTGAACGGTGACAGAAGTTACTGTCCTAGGATTGCATCTCGAGGATCTGGTCGATTGAACTACTGGAGCCTTGCTTGGGGTTTTCGTAGTTGATGTAGTTTTATCATCATCGCCATAGCCCTGTGGATTGGGAGCAGCCAGAGCTGTGGCTGTAAGAAGTGCCGTAGATAGTAGTGAAAGACGCATTTTAGTGGATAAATAGAAATTTATGCGAAATAACCTGTACTATGTCTAGAGATTGTTGATATTTGGTTTATGAAACCTGGCTCCAATTTAAATTCAAAATAATGGGTATGTTGCAAATTTCGTCGTCAAATAGCTGTTATTTCTACACGCAAATCGTATCACAAGTAAGCAATTTGATATTTACGATCAAGTTGGGAATTTTTTGCAGTCATCTATAAGATCCAGAGGGTGGAGGTTCAGGTGCTAGCGTAAATTGTGTTGTAAATGTTGGAATATCAACCTACGAACCTGGAGTTTGTGGTAGTAATAGAATGAGTGAAAGGAAGGCCGAAGGTAAGAAACTCGTAGAGTAAAAGAGTGAAAGAATATAAATCGTAAAATCGTGAGAAAATGAAAGGCTATCAGTTAGTGCTACTCGAGCTTGAAGCTGTCCTCTATCAAGCGAGCGAAGGCCGTTAACGTGAGTAAGCGAGAAACGAAACAATAGCAGGATGAAGGATGAGAAGAGGGAAGGAAGTGTAATTAAATGATTAGCATACCGATATAAAAAAAATCTCATGTGATAGAATTCAGATTCAATAGCATAGAATAAAGAGCGGATAAACGTTCATCTACCACACCTACAATTTTAACAAAGTTTAGTGGTCATCCTCAATTTGCCTTCTCTAGTCGAGATACAACACTAAAATATGCACTGTTCGGCATCAACCACTTTGGCTGGATCCAACGCTATCCCTCTGCTTGGACATGCCATACTACTGCCGTTCTAAAATCTCATAGTGATTGAGCGGTAGGGTTGGTTATTCACATTGGAATTTCCGACATCTGTATTGTTCCAGAAAAGCTGGGGCCAGTCGAGGCCAAGAAGAATAGCATAGACTTTATAATAGCCATCGGCATCTACATGCTCTTCACAACAGTATCACATACACATTGAGTATACATCAAGCTACTGGACATGCATGCCATAAGACAAACGGGGATTGGGCGATGCATGCAGAACATCGAATAATTATAATCGTGCCTTCCAGACCCCCCAAAGCCACCAGTTGCATATATCTGCATGCGCATTGGAATGGATATTAATGCGCTTACCGCTCCTAAGCTTTTAAGATTTGAAATGGAACCCGTATGTTTTATGCCTGTGTTTCCGAAGGGAATGCAAGTTTTCTCCTTGCCATTTCTATGGATATGTGGATTGAGTATGCCAGATGTTGCCCGCAAAGCAGATATTATATGTGTTGTTGTTACTGCACGCTTCGCTTATACTGACTACAAGAGCCTCAGACTAAGCGACCAGCCCCAAAACGGCGCGAGTATGATAGACTTGCGGAATTCATCGTCTGCCGGGCTGAAATAGATCACCAACGGTATTATAAGTGGCCGGGCTAGGGAGGCCAAGAAACATCGATGAAGCCAGTGACACTTGGTGATGCCCAGCCTAGGTTTCTTAGTTTAAGGCCCAGACAACGAATATCTGATTAGCATGAGATGATCGAAATCGAGATCTTTGCACATGTAGCTCAGCGATCTCATTAGCTTCACCTATTTCTCCTTCAAGCATAAGCCTTTCAGCCAAGATACCCGAGTAACTTAGAAACCGCCAAAGCTTCCTGTCTGTATATAGGCCCTCCCATTCATTATGTCACAAGTTCAAGAATCTGTGTTCAGATACGGTAGTGTGGAGTGTTGCATTGCAGACCTTAAAAGCCAATCCTTATAAACTACGGGGAATTTTACCCGCGCGGGAACTAGTTAGCTCCCCACCCCCACTTTGGGGTTTTATAGCTATCAATAATAACCCCCCCCCAAAAAAAAAAAATAAATAAATAAATAATAATAATCATAATAAAAATTAAAAATAAAAACAATAGTATTATTTTTTTTGTTCTATTGAATCTCGGCCTTTAGTCGAATGGGTGAAACTTGGGAACTACAGCAGTGTTTTCATTCGCTACACTGATTGGGTATACAGCAGTCCCAAGCACACCGTTGAAACACTCGTCGGGTGATATTACCCATGCCGGCGACACTCGACCATCTATATTCTTTATTGCGTCTGTAGTTTCCCGGTCCCTGCTACAAATATCCGCGGCGAGATTCTCACTCTTAGTTTCATTCCCGACAGACGATATATACCATCCTCTATCATCGTTTGGATCGAACCCTCTCGAATAAGGCCAAGGAGTACCTTCAATCTGAGGCTTGAACGGAAACTTCTTGAAATCCCGGTGAAGAAATTCTGCAAAGGCCCACCACGCGTAGTTATCCGCGTTTCCAGATATCAGATAAGGTTCCCACTCCTTTGCGCCATTTGCGAGGAATCTTGCCCAGACCGGGCCAACTGCCTTCCTAGGTTTCCCGTTGATAGGTCTAGGGAACTCAATATCCAGAATTTGAAGTATTTCGTTTTTGGGGAAGGTTTTTAGGACATCTCGATGGGCTGTTGCAATGTCTACGAGATGGAACAGCTGGTGTAAGAATATATAAGCTGCGTCGTAGAAACGTTTTCTATTAGCTTTTCTGTTATCAAATTATATTTTGCTATTTGAGGGTTCGATGTAATTCTAATCTTACCCCCACATCCCTCGAGTTCTGTTAGGTCTACAACAGTTTTACCATATTCTATTATATCATCCAGATGTAGAGAATCCTCGTAGCGAGGGCAGAAATTTATCCACAGATTACTGTTCGAACTAGGATCATAAGTAGGAACATAAGCCGTTGGGCCGTTTTTCCACGGGCATCGATCGGATGGGTCGGAGCATGTTACAAGAACAGTTCCATCAGGGTCATCTATGTTGAAGAAGCGGCTCATATGTCCCAAATTTGCTGTAAATATGCAAGTGTCTGTGATTAGCTAAGAATTTCAATGAGTACTATCCCAGGTATGGATTTTACATATCAATTCGACGATAAACGGGAATTCACAAGCGTTTCAAAAAGCCGCCAGCTTTAGATCTATCGAATTATGCATATGGGATTGGTTCGTCAAAACTCCCCATGTGATGTACACTGATATATTCATCTCCACCTACTCACATTTTATCTGATCGCGATAAAGCATTGTTTTTGAGGGACTACCCCAAAACTCAAGCGCTGCTGGCCTTGTCCAGTCGATTTTGAAATCCTGCCATCTGCTTACCTGTCCCAGCACCCGCCTCGCATCTCTAAACCCTTCTAGAATTGCCTTTTTCATGATGCCGCTGCAACCTTTAAAGCCGACGAGAATATTTTCGAATCCGAAAGCTGCAAGTTCCTCTTCCGTCGGTTCGGTAGCAGTTTTGGTCCTATTGGAGTATTTCTTTTGGATTTTCTCCCATGCTGTATCAGAGAATCCCATCTCGCAGGCGACTTTAGGAAGTTCGAAGGTTTTGTTGTCTGTTGCAGGATTGAAGGGGTCCCAGAAATCTTCCGATATGGCAACTGGCTCGAACGGGTCGACCACAGATTCAGGTGGCGTTGACTGGACTTGAACAGGCAGATTGTCGGGAACTGGTTTGGCTTGGGTGTTTGATGAAAAACACCCGAGAGTAATGAGAAGTAAAATGGTAAAGCAGTTCATACTGAAAACTAGGGCCCGGACTGAATTAGCCATACAGCTTTAATTAGCGATCAAATCAGTTTAGAAAGCCGGGATTCACAGAGATCTATAGGCTAGATATACACTCACAGTCTCCAAAGCGAGCTAACTTCGAATTGATAGATAACTGCAATAGCAAACCAACTCTGTTATATGGCTAAAACCATAAGAATGTATCTAAGCGTTTTAGGTCGCACGGAATGAATTGGATATACATGTTGCGGCACCAATACTTGAACAGATCCATAAAAAACCTTAGAATTCAAGCAGTTGGTGATCTTGTTGTTTATTGAATCCATGCACTTAAAATAAATAAAAGCGTATTCGGATTATAAAAGTCAGGGCGCAGTTAAATCTTTCCCTACACATTTAAAGCTAACAAACTTCAATCAGTACCTGAAGTTCCAACAAAAAATTCAGATTTACAGGCTATTAGCTGTGCCCACCACACAAAAGTTGAGGCGTGTAACAAACGCTTTGAGATGACTGAGTCAACTGACTCTTATATCGAGGCATTTGCTTTATTCACTTCTAACATTTTTGGCGCGATAAATTGAGGTGGAGTGGGTGTACTTAGAACATTCCTAGCCACCGGTGCGACAGAACACTGAGGCACGTAGGTCTGGCTAACTATCTACACAATTCCCTATTCTATTACTATAGACAGTACCAAATTGAAATGGCAGAGCTAGAGTGGCAAAGCAAGTTGAAACTAAGGTTTCAACTAGAGAGGCGCTCGAGGCTTATACAAGTGCTCTACTGCGAATTCATAAAGAGATATAAATATGAGAAACAAGTCGACAATTAGCCCCTTGAACTGTGGATATGATGTATATTAACACGTATTAAGAACTCGAAAATGCAGAAAATTGCTGTTTGTTCGATTTTCACGATTTTAATACACAATCGTTGACTTTCCATCCGACAGCCGAACTGGGCGAGATAACTGGATTTCAACCCCAAAGCGTGACCAAATAATTATAGGCATTGTCAACATTCATTAAGACGCCGAATATGTGGTTCCAGCTAATACATCGTAGCGGAATATGCTATCACATAATATTGCTTCTCTTCGCAAACCTCACAAGAGGTCAGATGAAGGGAGCTATGAATAATGCTACAAGCCCCCCGGACGAGCAACTGTGGTTGAATAATGATACAGCCCGCGCCAATGACAATCGGTGGATGAATAATGATACAGCCTACACCAACGAGCATCTGTGGTTTAGAAACTGCAGTCCGGAACAGGAACAGTTTATCCAGACTGCTATGGAGGAGGCAGGAACCCTTGTAGCGGGGGTCAAGAATCCCGATTGGCAGAGCTATGCAGCACAAGAATACATGGGAGCCCACTTGATGGATACTTGGCGTGGGTATACGGATCAAGTTCCTAGTAAGTATAAAATACCACTAATAGCTAAATCCGTATACAAAGGCCCCAAGGTCTCCTAGCAAACATGAAGTACTGACAGAGTAATGCGAATATCAGAGGTGTTCCAAAAAGCGCACGACTGGACAACGCGAAGCTATTGGTTCACGGGGCCCTGGATACAGTGCGAAACAGAAAAGAACGAATGCTCACTCGGCCGGCTCTCGCATTGCCCGATACTTATTAGTTATGACGTTGGTGACAGTGCCACCATACAGCCATACTTTACGGTCTGCAGGACCTTCTTTGAGCAAAAACCGCTCAAATATGTCATCGACCAAGGAAAATGGTGTCGTGAGAATCACAACACCCATGCATACGACGAGGCTGTCTACGATATGCGATGGTACGAGAATCGCGCGCACTGGTTACTTCACGCCCTCTTCCACCACCGAGAGGTATACGATTCGATGGGCGTACTTCCACCGCCTCCGGCAAAGAAACCGCGTATATTCCGATACCTCATGATGACAACACCTTATCACGATCAAATCATGTCAGACAGGGTTGCAAAGGTTCCGGTTCCGGTGCTCTCGCCCTGGGACGCAAAAAAATTGGCCTCGAATCCAGTTGGTACCGGATGGTCGAATTCGGGTCCATTAGGCTCGCCCACAAACTATGCACTATACGCCCTGGCCGAGTATGTTACGAAGGAGCTTGGGGAGTACCCTGATAGGCCGTATCTCTATGCTCGTTATCAGTCCGGGTGGGCTAGGCAAGGTGACCGTATGTGTCCGGGCTGGGATGATGATGAAGCTGAGTCGACCTCTAATGTTTTTAAACCTAGCGAAACAGAGATGGCGATCGCGCCATGGGTGTTTGCTCCTCAGGGAAATGCTCGGGCGCCTGATAAATCAAAACCTCCATTTAGCGATTTATCAAAGAATCTAAAGTACTAGCTTTGTCTTTTACGTATCTGAATGATAAAATAATTCTAGCTGCGTCTAATGACCCATATAATATATACTGTATAGTTATGGTGTTTGCTTCATCCTCTGTCCTTAATTCTTCGTTTACTTTTGTGGTCAATTATTACACATGCATATGTATCTAGTTCTCAAATTCTTCTTTTAATGTTAAGAGCTGACCCGTAGAAGCTAGATTATTCTTGTGATTTGTCTATTTTAGAGACTCAAAGATTAGTCTAGATTCCGGGGCTCGAGGAGTCCCGTAGTACCCCCTTCGATCAAAATGGCTGCACAAGCCCTCCCTATATGTGTTGCGTAGATAAATCCCACATATGTCACGTTGGTCCATCACGTGACCGACCTCTTCGTTTTCAAGCAGGATTTCGGATTTCAAAGCAAAACCGAGTAAAGTTTTCGACACCCGTGTACATCCACCAAACCCACCAAAAGAGCCGACCGAAACCGCTCCAGTGTCAATTGGACGTCTCTTTTCCGTGTTTGCAAAGAAATCCAAAAAAAATGATACAATCCACGATATCACGTTCGTTACGGCATGCACGGCCGCTCGTGCGATCCACGACGTCACCGCTCCGACCCAGCGCGCTCCCCGCCACCACCATCATCCGAACATACCCCTCCACGCACTCGTCAAGAACGCTTTTTACAACCACAAAGCGGACGGTTGGGTCGAGATTTCGTGGATTTGCTGGAAGAGTCGGATTGGCTGCTGGAATTGTGTATTGGTATAGCACGTCGACAATATTTGCTGAAGGACCGTCGGGTATGTTTGTTTGTTGGATTTGGTCTTCCCCTCGAACGGCTATAGGATTATGATGATGTGTAGAGAGCTAACGATATAAATCTAAATTTTTTTGGGCAGAAAAACAACCTTTTCTTTCCCGAGCGCCTCCCGTTGAACTGATACCCGAAGAACGTTTTGCTACGATAGACGAGGTGGTGGCAGAAAAGAAGGCAAAACTCGAAGCTGGCGTGGACACTGTAGCGTCCAGTGTAGCTGTTGCCGGTGATGTGACAGTAGCAGGAGGACCTAAAAGTCCGGAATCTTTGGAAGAAGAAGCTGGGCAACAAGGCGCCTTCAATGAAGAAACCGGAGAGATCAATTGGGATTGCCCGTGTCTAGGAGGAATGGCACATGGTCCTTGGTAAGGAGTCACGTTAAAGCGCTGATAAACCTCAGGAGTATGCTAATGAGCTTTGATAGTGGCGAAGAGTTCCGGGAGGCATTCAGCTGCTTTGTGTTCTCGAAGGAGGAACCAAAGGGCGTAGATTGCATTGAGAAATTCAAGGGAATGCAGACTTGCTTCCAGAAGTTCCCAGAGATATACGGTGAACCCCCATCAGATGATGAAGATGAAGAAGAAATCGACCGAAAGCTAGCCGAGATGGATAAAGAAAAGCTTGGGGAATCAACAAAACCAGTAGACCCCTCCCCCCAAGCTCCATCGATACCGCATTCCCCGCCACAAGATAAGGGTACTGACGAATTCATCCATCCACCACCGAAGGATAATGCTGAGCCAAAGGCAGGATCTCTTGGTCACCCTGCTCCTGGAGAAAAAGGCATTGGCGGGGGAAGCCATGAGGGTCCCGTAGACTCTGAGGGTAGTACCTTGGGTTTGGTGCATCCTGCGCCTAGTAATGCCGGCCTCGAGGGCATCGGAGGACACGCAGCGCCAGGCGTCAAGGGTGTTAATGACCCGAGCGGGCCAAGAGTATAAAAATCAACGTGCTTGTTGGCTTTCGGGTAGTAAAAAACACGTGATGCACTCGGGCGAGTGCTTGGTATTGCCTAAGAAGCTTAAGCTACCAAGATCTACTGTGATTCAAAAATAAGTATATATTTGCAAAAGCCGACAGAAATGTACTAAGACCTGTTTCGTTTGGCGTTACGGCTTCGCGTCCTTTGCATTTTAAGATTGCATCTTTCTGAAATCACACAATGGCCTTATAAACCCCCAATCGGCCCGGTTTTCAAGATGAACTCTTCTCTAGTTACTCTGTATATTATATAGATTTTTCACTGTATATATTATTAAGAATAAGCGAAAGCGCTTGTAAGATATCCATATGCGTTTATTCTGTTTTTTCAGCTTAGTTTGGTGAATATCTCAGAGTTCTAGTCAAGGAGGCAAGTATTACTGATAGGGAGAAAAAATTGCGCAAAATAATGACTGATTAAAATAATGCCTTCTGTCAGTGAGATCGGATTCGTTTCCCACCAATTGATTTCTCCAATATTGTGATTGTGGTCGATACGAGGCGGGTGCTTATTCGGCCGAACGGTGGGTTAGTAATAAGGAGTGCCCAAATGTTGTGGACATAGTAATAATATTTTCGGCGATTGGGCACAATAATGGAGATAATGTCATCAACAGAAAAAAATAAAATAAACAGTAATATAAAATGAAACAGAAAAAAAAAAGGATGAAAGGTTCCGGCACTGTTTCCTAGTTTGGTATAGTTAAATCCGTTGCTGATACGAACACCGTTCTTGCCAGGCTTTTAGCCCTGCTTGGCTTTGTATATTCGCAGTTTGCGAATGCTTGGAGAGAGTGTTTCTTTGGACGAACATGGTTGTGCCGCATGAGCCCCTGTCCCAGAGTGGATCGTATATACCAACTGCCGATCTTTGTGGATTTCACGATGTTGCCCTGAGAAAACTGCTAGCTTTGGGGAACAAACACAGAAAAGCATTCTGGTCTTGAGATCGCTGGATGCGTGTCCGTGTGAAGTAGGTTAAGCAAGATTGTAGAGCTGGAGTTGATGTTCATCCTAAAAATAGTGGGATTGCGAGATAAAGTTCGCAGACACTTCGTCTCTTCTGGTTGGTCGAATCTGGTCATGCTAGTTGGTAGCGTGCGCGCGTCCAGGTTGGAAGTGTGGTTGGCGGTGGTGGAAGTCGATCGATGTTGTTCTATGTTTGGATCCCGATGCATCGATACTGCCCCAAAAGGCGGCTCGAGACCAGACGAAATCCTCGAGTGAGAGCAGACCGTCTACTAGCGAGGTATATATACATGTTGATATCATGCACGTCTTCCGCCGTCTCTACAAGCGCACGATGCTTCAGCGAGCGTTCCAGAAGAGTGGAAATAACTGCCAGGAGTGCTAACGGAAACACCAAAACAACACAGGGGAGGTGACATCATGGGCCTTCCCTGCTGGGCGACATGGGGCCCGCCATATCGATAGCTTTCTGACTGCCGGCTAATCCAGCAGATGCAGGGCACTTTTGCCTTGTGGGCATGTCCGAGCCTCAACCCTCAACATGCAGCCCTTGAAAATTATTCTGTCAGCCTACGACAGCTCTGTGATAGGAAAGTTTCTCAGAGTCTGATGCATCGGTGTGCGGACTAGGGAAAGTATTTGTATTCCTTTGTGTGAGAACATTTGAAAAAATAAAACCTGTTGGCGGTTTCCGTGACTCGAAACGTCAAAACATCCCGAGTGTTTAAGGTTCCCATGTTTCTCAGAGTGGCTTAAGCTCTCGAGTGCTTCCAAATATGCGAAGGATCAGTAGCCGAAAGGCAACAAGCGGGATCGATGGGTTCAGGTTCCAAAGCCACGAATTCAGTCGAATCACGCCCTAAGGAAGGGCTCCACCTTTCTAAAACTGGACGGATTTGCTGACAAGTCTAGTCGAACTATCGTGAATCATGGAAGAAAGATGGGATTTCCCTTTTTGTTTTTGCCTCCCCTTCCTTACTCCTCGACTTCCGGTGTTTTGAAGCTGTGGTCCGAGTTTCCATTTCCCATGATCAGGCTGTTTTCTTAATTTAATGGAATCAGTATAATCCCAAGGAAGCCCCCCTTCTCCTTCCCTCCAATCTATCCCAGGCTGAGAAAGACTTGTCGAGTATAGTAAAAGCGCAACTCTGGGCGTGAGAACAACGTCGCAATTCGTAAGTAATGTCCAGAGTGATAATGCAAAGCAACAGTTGCAGCCCAAGTTGCACTTTGGCTGACGAATTTCCGGTACCAGCAAACACAGCACAGCAGCAGTAGCAGCAGCGGTCGGAGCCTGGTTCTACTAATTTGCGGCTGATAACGTTATAAACCAGAGCCGCTTCCCGTGCTTCTTTTCCGACAGCCCTCCAGCGCCATTTTTCCTCTCTTCCCCCTTTTAAATATATTTCAGGGTCGTCGGAACCTTTCTCTTTTGATTTCCCTTTCAACTGCTTTATTTGGGAAGGGACGACGACATTCACGATAACTTGGGAGGAGAAGAGATTCGGAAAACTTTTTATTGCTGACAAGTTCAACTTTCGCCATCACGACAACAGACAACAGGCTGCGGAAAGGATTCTTTGTTTTCCCCGGCTTTCCCCAATCGTAACACCTTCGCCCCCCCAAATATCTTCCAAGCCTTTTAGGCCGGTTCTTTGCTGCAGCCCATTTCTCGCTCGCTACCTTTGTCCGCTGTCAAGTTCGTCCGCTCGCTTTTCTTCGACGCATTTACAACGCTAGAGTCTTGCCTTCTTATCAACCTGCATACTCATCCGCATACTAAAACATCCGATATCGTAAGGCGAGCACAGCCCACGGATCGAGAGGAGGATAATCCGAATATTTCGGATTTTTTTGCGTGATTACATATCAGAAAATCAAATCCCGACCGAATCCGAACGGTCGCAAATTCATCTATTTTATATCTTCGCATTGCAACCTCGTTTATTCGCGATCTCGTATCCGATAACGCCCCTATCCCCGTCCAACTGCGGAGAAGCCAGAATCTGGGGAAAGATAAAATTCTTATCAACCTAAAAAGGACGACAGCAAAAATGGCCGGCATACCGCTCACTGTTGCACCCAATTTCCCCCGGCAAGTCGGTCGGATGCCACTCGGTGATGGCTTGGATAAACGACAGGCCCTTACTTTCAGTACTTGCGGGCTGCAATGCGCAACCGACGACTTTTGTCAGGGCTATCGGTCGAACTTTGGTTTCTGTTGCCCAACGTAAGCAAGCTCTCCTCTAGCCCTGCGTTAGACACGATATGCCTCCGACAGGTGTATCCGACCGGTGTATCCGATAATTTAATAGATAAACTAACACGCCATCAACGACAGATCTGTTTTAACGCGAACGGCTTTCAACTACTGCGGGCCGGCGACCGACTGCGTGGAATACGGGGTTAGCAGTGTCTCGGACTTTTTCTACGACAGCACGAGATCCATACAATACTGGTACGAACTTCTCTATCAGGTTTCATTAACGAGCGGACATGATCTAACAATTAATATCGTTCATACAGCGGTTCCGCCCGTCCAAGCTGTGTGACATACATCTACACCAACGACAACTACAGCCAGGTTTTCTGTGCCAACGACCAGTCTGGCATATACCGCTTTGACACCACCTCCACCGCAGGCCAATCCGCCACCTTTCTCGGCCCAACCGGAAGAACAACCAGTCGGACATCAGCCCCCACCGCAACAGTCATCTCGCGGACGACTCCTCCCGCCGAGACCACCACGAACGGTAACCAGAATGCCACAACCTCTCCAGCCGCCACAACAAGCGCAGTTTCTGGCGGTAAGAGTGGCCTGAGCACCGGTGCGGTCGCAGGTATCGCCGTCGGCGCCGCCATCATCGGTATCGCCCTTGCCATCGGTGCATTCTTCCTCTGGCGCAGATCGCACAACAAGAAGAAGGCCGGCGTCCCACCTGTCAACCAGCAATTCCCACCACAACCACCAATGAACCAGCAAGCTGGCGTTGGTCAACAGGGACCGTACGATCCCAATGCCGGTTACTATCAACAGCAACAGCCGTACTCGCCAGTACCACAGGGGCACCCACCCACTAGCCCCGCGCCTCAGGACTACTATAAGGGTAATTATGCGCCGCAAGCGCCTGTGTACGAGCTTGGTGGACCTGGTGGGGCACCGCAGCCCCAAGCACCGCAGTACCATGAGAGTACCACGCCAAATGCCGGAAGACAAGAATTGCAAGGTTAAAATCGGCTTATCGATGTGGGTGGTTTAGATTAGTCGTGGTAGTAGGCGGGCGGTCGGGCGGATGGTTAGGATGTTCTATTGTATAATGTTTTCTTTCCGTTATATCCCAATTTTCTTAACGATATATATTCCAATAATGTACCTTTCTGAGCGGAGAAAACTAATCTCAAGGTGTGGTCACATTTTGAAGAATAGATCTCCCTCTTACTTCTTTTTCACCTTCCTCCAGATCTTGTCCTTTTTTCTTTTTTCTTACCTAGTGTAATATCTAAAAAAGAGAGATCTCCTGGTCATGTTACGTTTGCTGTCGGTTCTTCCGGTGCATGCATATATGGTATTCTGCATTTCCAACCCTTTCTTCCTTGTGATATCAGCTTTCTTCCTTTGAACGAAAACTAAATAAGTAATGTCTATCATTGATCCAACAGCTTGCATATATTCCTTAGCGCAGCTGTGTGTTCAGAGGGCGGGAACCTCTGCCAAATCCCTTCAATAATAACCGGTTCACACGGTGAACAGCGAATGGTTTTGTTTGTATACTCGACCTTCGACCGCCGACCGAAGCAAGCAGACGTCGACGTGCTTCCATTGTCTAACTTTGCTGCTACATATGTGCACCAATGCTATCAAGCTAAGTGCTTAGCTATATTATAGAACCATCAATCAGATCCACAGAATTTCGATCCCATCCATTATGCAAACGTATTGTACCCATCTACTTCAAAATTGACCTTACCAAACTCCCAACCCATTATCCTCTACCCTACAATCACAGAGCCCATCTATAGATCTGGTATACCTTATCTCCGAAAGATCCCTTAGAAGAAAAACGGTAACGAGAGGTCTGCATTCGTAGCCGGTAAACACTTATCATCTACCCGGGGGGGGTGCACAAAACACAGAGTAACAAATCCCACAAACAGCACGCTATCCAGCATGTACCATCCATCAAAACGAGCTCACATAGTCGAATTCCGCCACGTTTTTCTTCCCAAAACCGTAGTCGGAAATCACCTCAGCATGTGTACGTACCATGTTATCAGTTCCGACTCGCGACCTTCTTCCCACGCCATGTCAAGGATGGAAAAAAAACTACCAGGAAAAGTCCATGTCACCTGCCCCATCGAGGTATAGTCGATGGTACCCAAATATCACCACTCCCAAGTTCGAGACAACCGCCGTATCATGAAGCACTTTCCACGCCTAAACTGGAAGCTAACGAGCAAGTACCATCGAATGAATAAGCGAACGAACCGGGGAAAGAGTTTTTGTTCCCCTAAGTAAAGCCGTCTGGTAGGATCCCGGATGACACAAGAGGAATCCATGGACTCGGACTCGGTGTGAGATCTTTCAGTTTCGTTAGACCGACGTTATTTTCACTCTCTGACCTTCTAGATTTAAACGGTTTGAAGCAAAAGCTAAAACCTTAATGGCACTAGTATTACCGTCCAAACCGTAGGAACGTTTCATTGCATTACATTAACACTAGTGATTCACTTTTTTTTTCTCGCTTTTCCGCAATCGTAACAAGGAAAGAATAAACTAGCCATCAACATCATCGAGATTGCCACCACTCGCCGTGTATCCTATGTCGGCATGTCTTGGATAAAAGCCAAAAGCCTATCCATTTTATGCAGGCTCCCGTAGTGTGTACTCGTCATCAACGCTCCCGATCAAAACCACGCATGTATGGAAGAGAGTCAAAGAACTAAACTAAAATGATAAAGGAAAGAAAAGTAGACAGACCACGCACACCACTAGCATCACAGTCGATCGATCGAGTTCTCACCCATGAAACCAAAGATGTAGCATTAGCAATTCAAAGAAAGGTCTTCATCAACAGCTAACCAGTTACCGCCTACCCCTTCATGGCGTGATTATCAGGATTTTCCAGACTATACCCCAACAATCATGAGCTATTACCTCCTCTCAGAGCGCTCTTGAGCTCGACGCCCCCGAATAGTAATGGAAAAACACGAAAGAAATAGGTGGAAGAAGAAAAGCTTCAAGACAATTTCATCCTAATCCAGCGTAACTACGGAACTCCTCTTCTCCCTCCAAGAACCCCCCCTTTATACCCATCTCTGTGATTATCTGTTTCCCCCCCGGTTGTGTCCTGCTAACTCCCTACCGTTTACCCCGCCGGAATTCAAGACTCCGAGAAACCCGCGCCGGGTGACTGGTCGTCCTTCATCATGCTCATTTGCATCTCAGCCCGTTTGTCACGGTAGTCCCAGCTTTTAGTCCTCTTAGAGGTCGGTTTGAATGGTTTGTTAGTCACACTGTTTCTCCTCGCGGCGGCAGCTCCATCCACGGGGCTACCATCTCCTTCTCCTTCTTCGAGTTTCTTTTTGTGCTCTTCGCTAGTTTGCTTGTAGTTGAAGGTGCTTCGTTTTCGAAGACTGGGCGGGGAGTCTAGCGGTGGCTCTTCCTGGATAGGATCATTAGCATCGGCGGGTTGATGCGGCAAGTGGAAGTATGAAGAGATATCCGGTGCACCGCCACTGGTCGTGGGGAGCTCTGGGGGTGCCTTTGCAGGTTCGGAGTTGTCGACCGGGTCCTGGATGAGTGATTGCGACGCCTGGGACGAAGGAGGCTGCCAGGAGTAGTGGGATTTGTCGTATGTCGGGGTCTTTTGGCTTGACATCTTGTCGGTGTTCGTTTTTTTTCCCTTTAAAATAGAACTGTAGGAGATTAAAGCGGCAAAGGATACCTGGTGGGTTTGCTAATTTGGATCGGATGGGAAACGGCGACGTCAAGTTTTGGTATAGCTTCGCTCCGATACAAGAGGCAAGGGGAGGGGGTTTTAGAGATCTGAGTCAAAGTAGATGCCTTGGAGTTGCTCTTTCCCGGCGATGCAGCGGCGATGGCAATTGTACCAATGGTACCTTTGATCGCACAGATGTTTCTACAGATCTCCCGGGAATGGGTAAGAGAGTATTGAATGATATGATGTTGGAGGGTACCGGCGGTACCTGGTGTGACTGGGGCAGATTCGGGATGGAGTAGGTCGATTCGCCTTTGCCAACGACGAGATAGTTAGGAGGGTTTCTGCTTCGTTTCGAAACGAACGGATGCCAGAGACTGAACTGGACAATCCCTTTTATGCCAGGAACGTTGTACGAACGCCAGACGAAGATGGTAAGCGGTCTCAATGTGAAGCGATGGTTCGAGCAGGCTGCCAGGTTTAGGCGGGAATGCAAACGCATGCAAGATCGAGACAGCGGAATCCGTTCGGATAAAGCAGCGAGAAATACGGCGGGTTTTTGCCAGCGGTCGTTACAAGGGCTACAGATCCGGTCAATCGGGCAGTTTCTACTAGTTCAGAGACAGCAGCTAGCACTTACTGGCTTGGTATCGTAGCATCGATGTTTGCAAGCCGGTCGTCGACGGTGGTTGGAGGACGGTTTCGTTGTGTCTCACGCCAGCTTGTTGGAATTTGGATACGTCATCCGCCGTGATTGGCTGGCTGGCTGGCTCGCAGATTGATGCCAATGCCAATGACAGGAATCCGGCCTCTGAAACGCGACGGCCGACAGCTTAATTAAGAGCCCTCGTCAAATATATCCAGGCTAATGAATATCCTACTCGTATCCTATTTCCATTCATGTTATTATCGATGCCTAGCACTTCCACGCGCCGGCTATTGCATTATGGCATTAAACTGGGTCGTCAAAGTGCCCGTGCTTGCGTGATCCGATTCTGCGACCAGTGGACTCCATCCGTGCCGCACAACATCATCTTTCCCAGTCCTCCAATGCTAGCTTTAGAAGTAAACCTCGAAACACTTGCTTTACAATTACTTTCTAGGACATGTAAACTTTGTGCCTGCTCAATCGACCATGGCAATCGGCCAGGCCGACCGATTGGTAATGTCGTCGGTCGGGCGGAAATGTGTTGAAGCCAGAATGAGCCGAGGCCGAATTGCTTCCGCCATAAATCACGAATGACGACCGGGCCTTGTCTCCTCCTCCTCCGGCCTCCTCGCTCTCCAATTTCGATATCTACCCGAACGCTGACCTGTGTCTCTCGTCCTCGCTCGAGTATCAAAACACTTTCGTCTTCGTCTATACATAGACCCCCGTCCTTTTGCCATTCAGCGGGGAATAATTTAAAGCTGTGCCAGGATCTTTGATCTGAAATCCCTAGCCGTCTCACAAATTCTCCGATCCACAGCCCACAAACACCACCTTTTTTTATACTACTAACAGTAGTCCTAACATTAACTTGCTTGCAGTTTGGAAAGAGCTCTTCAAGGTTGATCATATCTCCAGCATGATGAAGGCACTCTTTGTCGAAAAGATCGATGGGAAACCGGGCCAAGTCTACTACCCGTAAGTCTGCGGCATAATTGTGGCTGTTCTACTCCGTTACAAACCTCCTGCACTACGTCAGAAGAAAAAATACAAGTCTGTAGCATGTTTCCAGCGTGGATTGGGCACTCTTTCCGTTCAATTGTTTTCCTATCTATCCCCAAAGAGATCCGGCAGGTGCAGCTCCCGGAGTCGAAAGGAACTCCGCCCACGACGTGACTCGCGAGCAGGAAACAGTGTAGCTCACCTACTAGTCCAGATCTTAAGATCGAAGAGGATGCATGCTATTGACACACCCGTGAACAGGGGTGTGCGAGAAAAACCACTGGCCCTTTCTTCTTTTCCTTCCATGCAGCATGCGCATGCAAGTGCCGCAGAGCGAGCGCACCACTTCTAAACATAGCCACACCCTTCCCATGGAAAAGCTTAGCTTTCCCTTTCCTCACTGGCGCATTGCCGACCAAACATGCATCTCGGCTCGAAGTATCCAAAACCTCGCTAATGACACTCTTTCCCTCACCCTTGCCACATCACATCTGAAACGACGAATAAGAATAAAAATATAAGGGAAAATAACAAAAGTGCCCTGTGTGTGGACGGAGTTATACTAACAGCCACTTTCCCTCCCTAACAAAGCCTCAAACAGGTTGACCTTCCAAAACCATCAATCCGACCCGGCGAGGTGCTTGTTAGAATCCTTGCTGCCGCATTAAACCACCGGGAAGTGTTCATACGGCAGCATCTCTACCCTGGCATCAGCTTTGAAACACCACTTGGCGCCGATGGCGTGGGCTTAGTCGTCGAGACTAGCTCCCCGGAGCTCGAAAGCAAGTGGAAAGGTAAAAGGGTGATTCTCACGCCGGGCAGAGGCTGGCAGGACAGCGAGGAAGGGCCGGAAGGAAAGTATGTGATCGTAGGGGGCACAGTTGGGGTGTCGCATGGTAAGGATCATTTTCGCACCATTATCAACCTAACCACCAATCAACGTGCAAAGATGCCATTTCTGCCACGCGACTGATCCGGAAAGGATGCATCTTACATGAGAATTGGCATTTTAGCAGCATTCATTCCTTTTTCCTTCAATTGCTCCCCCAAAATGCCTTTTTCCCGAGATTGACGAGACGGCTCATAAAATTGTTATTGATCTGTATATATGTTTCCTATTCGCAATGTGTATTGGTGGTTACTTCGGGAAGACATCCCCTTTTGGAATTCCACCGTCGTTAACAATATCGGGCTTTTATTTGGGTCCCCGTTTTAGGCACGCTCCAGGAATATGTCGCCCTCTCCGCGACCGAACTCGAAGAGGCCCCGTCTCATCTGAGTATCCCCGAAGCCGCTGCGATCCCACTCGCGGGTCTCACTGCCTACCGAGCAACATTCACAAAAGCTAAACTCAGGGCGGGACAAAACGTTCTCATTACGGGCATCGGCGGTGGAGTCGCACTGTTCGCCTTGCAATTCGCTGTGGCCACGGGCGCTACTGTCTTCGTTACGTCTGGCTCGGAGGAAAAGATCGCGAAGGCCAAGGGTCTAGGTGCCGCTCATGGGATCAACTACAGGGCGGAAGATTGGTCAAAGCAATTGAAGACCCTGTTGCCAAAGGAGAGACCGTAAGTTGAACCCTAGGCCCTCTCTCTCTCTATCTTTCTCCGATTTGATCCATCTTGCATTGCAGATTGTGATTTCCCTCCCTATCTCTCTGGTCTATTTTGACCTCGGGACCCTTGATGTTGAATTGCTATTCGAAGAATCTTTATACCCAAAAGAGTTTTTCTGAATTTTCTGTCCTTGTGATAGCTTCATGCAAAAGGCTATTCGACGTAGATGCATTCTGCATTCTACAAACCATTTCCTACACATTCCCCGCACTCTCAATTGGCCTCCTAAGCGCACGGCTTGCATAGCTTGCCTAAACAAACCCCCGCTCACATGCATGGTTCCTGGGTTGCCTTTGCGATGCGATGATCATCTCATCGCATAAATACAAGGCTGCTCTATTGGTCAATGGGTGTATCCCGTTTCAGCCGCTTATACATTATTGGCCCCGCCTCGCCTCTTTTTCCCACTATCACGCTAATGCTGCTCTCTTTTTGTGTGAAATTTATAGATACCTAGATGCAGTTATCGATGGTTCAGGCGGTGATATCGTGCTGCAGACGTATGGACTCCTCAAGCTCGGGGGCATAATCTCCTGCTATGGCATGACCTCGAATCCTAAGACGATATTCCCCATGCAGGCTACCTTGAAGAATATTGAGGTAAGTGATGAAACTTTGTATTTTACCCTCCGTTCCGTTTCGTCGAGGTCCATGTGGCTTTTTTTTCTTCCTTCTTCCTCTCTTCCTCCCTTTCGCAAGTGGAGACTGTTATTTGGGTGTCCAGCCCGTTCTATTGGGTCCTCTGATACAGGGATCAGCGGTTGGTCGGAATCTTCGAAATACGTTTCGAATGATTGAAGGAAACATAGCCTACTTTGAGAACCGGTTTTTTTCTTCGATACCCTTCTCTCTGGACAGTTTGCCTACGCGGCCAACTAGTGTCGAAAGACCGATCATATGGCATGAGCACCGACGCCTTTGGGCGCTAAAGTCCCCACTTTTTTTCCCTATTCCTTTTAGTGTTGTTGTTGTTTGTGTGGTGGAGGTGCACTGGGCTTACATGACATCTGACCTCCTCCCGTCATGCCCTCGACTGTATCTCATATACCTGCTTACCGCACAAATCCTTTAGCGGAAAAAAAGAAACAAAAAAACAAGAAGAAAGAAGAAACCTCGGCATATAAACGCTCTTCAATTCGTTCTAACTCTCTTCTATCCTATTACATTTCCTCTGCTATTATAATCTGTTATAATTATATCGTTGGATTTCACCCGGGTGCTTATAACATCAGCGATTTTTTATTGGAAATGTTATGACAAATATAAGCTAACCGGATACTCTCTCTTTCTTCTTCTCCTTTCTTTGTTGGAATATACAGCTCCGCGGCTCAACCATGGGATCACGCAAGGAATTCAGCGAAATGGTCCAATTGATCAATAAGCACGGCATCAAGCCCGTGGTTAGCACCATTGTCCGGGGTCTCGACAGGGCTGACGAGGTCTTCGAAATCATGAAGAACGGCACGCAATTTGGTAAATTGGTGGTGGAGTTCGGGGAGGGTGTCGATTCGTCGAAGCTTTGAAAATGGGAGGTACTTGAGATACATGCATCGCATCGCACCGCACCGTGCTCGAGTCATAAAGTGGAAACGGAATAATGAACGAAGAGAGAGAGAGACGCGGCCCGGGGTGGGAAAAGGAGTGTTTAGGGCGTATACATACATACATACATACAGACGTAGATAGATGCGGTCATCGATGCGAACACGAATGAAAGAAAGTAGAATGTGCGGGTACGCTATTCCGAGAATACTGCTAGACTGTGCGTGCTGTGTGTGTGGATAGGAAGATGCCGAAGAGAGAAATGCGATGCGGTGGGGCCGATAAGGATTTTTTTCTTTTCTTTTCTGTTTCAGAAGGGAAAAAAATATTACCGTTGCGCTCCTCTAGTGCTAGTATCTGCGAAGTACCTTGGCTCCGGATTAGATATAAAAAAAAATAATACATATATGTTACATAAGAGATATAAATGTGATCTATCGAGGCGGATTCTCGGATATGGTAGTATGGATTATCATGTACCTGACAAATCCAAATGCGATGCAGGAAAAAAAAAATTTGAAGAGAATTTTTTGGTTTGAAAAAAAATTAACACTGTTACATCCATGTTACATCCGACTCGGATTTTTCTTCTCTTTCGTTTCGATCATTTCTGTAACAGAATAGAAATCTCATAAACGAACAAAAATAGTAAATACATCCAAAATTACCGTGTTTTCCGCATCCCGGGTTTTATTACCAATAGGTCGTCGTAATCGTTGGGCAACAAAAACCGGCCTGAGACCCAATCGAATAAGGCGTAGAGTTTATTCGATAAACTCGCCTTCTTTTACTTTTTTTTTTGTTTCCCTTCCTCCCCATTAATTGTCTAAGACAGGACACGGGCCGACACGGCATGGCGATGGGGCAAATCGAAAAAAAAAACAGAACTGTAATGCCTAGCAAGAAATTAAGGGTACAAGGCAAACTAACTGGTTGTTTAAGTTAAACTTTCCCTGTCCTTTAAGTGTCATTGTGAGAGGAGCCAATACAGTTAACGTAAACATGGGTTGTGATGTGAGCCTCGTTTAGAATATAATAATCTAAAAACAAAAAAAATATGATATCGGCAAGAAAGGAAAGAGTAGTATTCTCGGCTTGTTCGTTTAGGGTAAGAAAACTAAATGGATGGGCGGTCTAGAACACGAACGGTCAAGGGTGTCTGCCCATTTTAGGATTCAAGGAGTTAAGAGGGTTATTTTAAACGCCTTACCGCCCTGCCTGCTTGTTCTCCTTTTTCTAGGGTTATTTTCTCGATATCACAAATGGTAATTATTAACAGAACCGAACGTCGTTCGAATAGGACCCTTTTTCTACGTGCATATGACATGGTTTTGGGGTTAGAGAGCAAAAAAGCGTTGCATTCGACCAGAACCTACAAGGGTGCTCTTTCGAGACTACTTTTTGTTCTTCGTTTCGTTCGTTTTTCTGCTGCGTTTCTGCAGAAGACCACATGCACCTCTAGAGAGGGTCCCTTTAAAAAGAAATAGTGGGCCCATGACTGAAGGAGCGGCGTTTGCGCCAAGAACCCAATGGACAGGGTTTACAGGGAAGAGAAGTCACGATGATGTCCAAGCTTTTGAGAGGCTGTTTGGAGCACGAACTAAAGAGGATGGCGCTTTCCGTGGACCAGGGAGAAGGGTCATCGTGAAGTTTGGTTGAAATGTGATAGCGCAATTTTTGCGGAAGGGGTGAGAGTTTCAAAGGCACTAGTTAGCTGCTAACGGAGCTGCAGAAGCTACACTAGTCTCTCTGCTAGCATTATGTGATTTCGCAATTGCAAACTAATGTAAGATAGACAGGTAGGTCCTTGCAGCGAGAGTCCTAGTTTCGACGGGGCCTTTCACGAATGATGGCTTGAGCTGTTAATCCTAGAGTATTGCTAGTGCTATCTGTTCAGATAGAGGGTCCGTGTGGTACGATAGCTCGTTCTTCGGAAGATTGATGAAGCTATTGGATGTGCATCATGTAGGGGTGTGACGGGGTGCTAGCAGCTGCACATGCATGATGTGCCAATGGTGTTAATGCAAGATTATGTAGATGGCGCGGCATTGTAACATCGAATCTAAGAGAAACGAAACACAATGAGAGAGAGAGATGCGATTTGAGAGATGAGGTTTCCCACCCCAGCTCAGAGTATAATGACTGGTAATATATGGTCCTTCGAGTAGAGTTAAGCGATTTGGTGGAATATGCCTCATCAGGTGGACAAATCTCCCTGAGAACGACCTAGATCGCGAGATGTCCGACCTATTCAGTCTTTAGCTTCGGTGCCTGTCAATCGCAATTTGCATGGCCTAGCATTCTCTCTTAAGTTTTCTTGTGTCCTGTTTTTCGGGGGGGCTTGTGCTCATCCTCTTCCTTTTTTTTTTTTTTTGGCGAGAGACAAAATCCCGAGGCCTTGGGTTGGCGCGTTGACGTAGGAACCGAATTCGCGGGGTAGAAGGATCCTCGCCCAAAGAGCCATGGGATCCCGTACGCGTACGGTCATAGCCTGATCCTGCCGCATTGATAGGGAAAGCACATCGGAGTTACCTCTACATGACGAGAGATTTCCAGTCCTCTTGAAGTAGGACTTCTTTTTGGCATTTGGTTATCTGAATACGGTTCAAGATGATCTAATACATCTCCAGATGCGACATGCCACGACGGAAAGGTGTTCAGTTTAGCCAGGTCGCCGGGAATTTCTATCGTCCGGCCTGGATTCGGTATAGATTGCAAGATATTTGCTTTTCGAGTCCCCCGGTAGCGCTGTAGCAAGTGTAGACGAAGAAAGAACAATGGGGAGGGCCTAGGAAGGCCAGGAATCTTGGTTGAAAATCAACATTCCTCGATTGACGTTTTTTTGTGTTTGACTGGGGGCGGTTCGCGGAGAGGGTGTGGAGGGAGCGATGCATGATGTGGCGGGTGCTAGAAGGAGGCTAGTGCAAGAGGCCCAGCAAAGCTAATGTGAAGCGGCGTCATGTCTGCGCTAGCCCTGCAGACGACAAAAGTATCAGACAGCTACTTCATTCTGCATGCGCCTTTCGGAGCGCTTGGCTTGATGCGGCGGTGGCTGAGCTCTGTGCGCGCCAAGCCCCTTTGCTTTTTGGTGCAGCTGCTGAGCTGGGCTGCCCCTGCAGCGGTTGTGTTGCAGCGAGGTCGCGATCGATCTAAAAATTCTCTGAAGGGGTCTGCGGTGAGAGGACCTCGCTAGCACTAGCTGGAAACGAAGCATCTCCAGGTCCGAATACCAGTTCGCGGCCGGCCCTCGCAAAAACTTCGTTTTCTCTTGTCCAATTGATGTCCCGGGTGCTGATGCCTAAATCCTGTTGCTGCTCAATGCGATTTGGTCCGACCAGCCAGAACGCCGACGTGGTGCTACTATTTTGCATGCGGTTTGTAACCGAGATATTTTGGACGGGGCTGTAGAAGCACAAGGTCCAGACATGCAATCTGCTTGCTGTTTGTGATAGCTACTCGATTGCACCGGCGCTCGATCAATTGAAGTTCATTGCTCGGGATATCAAACTTTGATTTGACAGTGCGGTCGCGCTGAACATCCCGTCCCTGGCTATACCCCAGTACCCCCTTTCCTGGCTGGGAATATAACACCGAAACCGAGGCTTGCTATCACATGGACTATGGCTCTCTTTGTCGAAAGCTGGGCTTGGTGGCGATCAACTCGGATCGAGACTCTGATACTATCAATCAGGACAGGGCGGGTGTGTGCAACGGCACTCTCCGACAATAACATCTCTTGGCCAATAGGCAGTCTGGCACCTCCTGTTTGGTGATCTGAGATCTGATTAAGCTATCATCAGCTTAGTGGAACGTGATCATCTACAATTTGGATTAAGCTGCAGATAGCCGGCACAAGACCTTGATCATTGGAAAGTAGAGTTCCCAACGAACATCTCATTGGCCGCCGCTGGTTACGCGTAATATAATGCACCTGCGAGGGGGCTTCTTGTAAAGCCCCAATGCCAGTAGAAATTGTTGGGAGCGGCATGTAGACCCATATCACTGATTTTCCTAGCTAGACAGCTCTGCGATCAATCAAAGCTGATGTCAAGATCGATCATGGGTCCACCAGCATCGAACAGCCAATAGGTCTCCGCGATCCTCGATAAAAGACGGCAGACCAAATTGGCCGAGACATGTCTACGGCGACGAAAACTCCGAGTCCTTTCGCTTGCATATTGATGCTCTTGGTCATACTGTCCTTAATTCCAATGCGATTACTAGTGTATACTTTGATCTTGGAGGGTGCCGAGTTGTGATCAATGCGGCACTGAATCAAACACTTTGCACCCTGAGACAGTCTACGCCAAGACTACGAGAAACAAGTCTTTCATGCTAATATTTTGGTAGTAACTATACACGCAATCGTCCAAGAATTAGTATTGCAGCCTTGTAGACGTTTTCGAAGGTCCAAGAAGCCGGAAATAATTTATTAAAATTCTGATTTTTCTTGTGTAAAAGCCACTGTCAAAGCATTACCATTCAGCTTCTAGCTAAGCGCGGTTGTGGAGATGAAGCCAGACCTCGTGCAACGCGAGCCAGAACCATTGGAAGCGCAGAAAAGCATTGTGGCGCCAGGATGCTAGACTAGCGGACATATTCGGGTGAGCCCTACTGGTGCTATGGTATTAACCTCCTGAGACGCTACGGAAGTGGTGTGATACTTTCTGATGGCAGGCTGAACGAACGAGATGGAGTTAACCGCAATTAGCACCCCACCGGAGGGGAGACGTAATCAGACCACAGGGACGTGAAGCGGTCGAAGGCAGAGCCGCGAGACAATCAGGATTTTCTCCATCTAACCGAGAGCAACCGTGGACTTGGGATTGATAACGTCAAAAGCCTGGGTGTTGCCGAAATAGGGTTCGATCGTACGGGATTTTGAATATCTCCGACTACGACAGCCGATGAAATTCGAAGAAAACGGTTTCGTTACCTGCCTAGTCGTGTTGGCATTCTGCAGAAAGTATACATTATAATTTTTATTCTATTTTTTAAATTTTCTTCGCAAAGTCTGCACACCCTCAGCAGAGTTTCTCTCGCACGTGGTAACTAAATCGATCAACCCATTCCGGTAAACGGAGAGCTCTTTGCGTTTTTCTTGTTCATCTGCCCTGTCATATGGAACCCTCGTGGGACCACGAACCATTCATTTCATTCAGAGACCTTGTCATCCATCGTACGAACCGAGAAATGCTCTATCGATGGTTTCTTTCAACTTGGGTTACAGCTTTCCATAGAGGACGATTAGGCAGCACTCGTTCCAGCTCGGTTTGGTTCTGGCTGGGAGCCAGCAACCCGGGTTTGTTGAGCGTATGGATTGTACAAACCCTTTGCGGTTCACCAAGAGCCGAAGAAAAAGCCCCTGGACGGAGCACTGGCATTGCTGTAAAACAAAATATCGGTCGGCTAACAAAAGTCTCGCATGGATCGTAAAGACAAAATATTCGCATGTCGCGATTTGTGGCTTTAACGGGGAACTTTAAAGAGAGTTCATGAGCTCAGAGTACTGTGAGGCAATAAGCAAGCAAAACTAAGGGGCAGACAGCTCTGATTCGCAGTATGGGCGGGAGGCTCAGAGTGGGGCCATCAGGGGCCGCTTGAACCATTTTCTGCGGCACGGCACATGACCATACAGAAAAATAAGAAACATGACTGTGGCAACACCTTTTTGCGTCTTACGTGAAAATGTGTGTTCAGCTGGCCATGGGAATATGGATTCACCGATTCTACGATGAATGACGCAAATACTAATCCAAAGGGACTAGTAAGATCCAGATCCACGTTGTCCTTTGGCTTGTGATTCTCTTACTCTGTCGGAGAATTCTTTTTCGAAGAGGGGCGGGTTTCCCTTTCGAAGCTTTGCCAGTTGGGAGTTGGATATCTTTTTGGTTTTTTTGGTCGCCGGATTTGGTGCATTCGACGTCAAAATTCTTAAAGCTTTCCATAAACGTTAACCAAGATCCTACGAGCAGGGCTCGACACCCTTCCGCGGGAGATGGGACACTCTTTTTTCACAATTGTCAGTCATCCATCCACCTAGTAGAGGGAGAAGAAAAAGAAGAAAAGGCTAGTTCCCCAAGGCTCTCTAGCACCAGTCCGGAAACTACGCAGAAAAAACTCAGTGATATCTCCTTGTGGCATGACCCCTTCGGAATTGAACCCTTGTGGGATTCAAACCTCGGAATTCCTGTGGGACCGAATTTTCCCTCTTTGCCAATCGACGATTGAATCCATGGATCCAAGGAATTCTCGCATTACCGTTCGAGTAAATCCGTCCCACCGTCCAATCTAGCACCAGACCAACCCGGAAGTACGGTTTGACTACAAGAAAGTCTGGATCTATTGGTCGGCGGCGTTCAAAGTGGGCTTCGAATGTCTCGTTCCCTTTTGGGAATTTGCTTTTTCACTGGGCTCTATCCGCCTATTCCTAACCGGTGGATACGACAGTTCCCTCTTAGTTATCGAATGTCAATCCGTGCTACCGTTTAGACTTCGGTGTCCTGATTCTAGCTTTTCCGAAGTGCCTGTTGTCTTGAACTCCTTCGATACAACTTATAAACCCCCCCATGCGCACCCACATCCAGCCGTCCTTCCTTCCCCATCATTATCAAAAAACTAGTCGAACGTCAGTGCTTGACTTCCGACTATCCTAAGTCATTTCACCAGTATCTTGATTCATAGCTTAAAGTAAGTCAACTATCCCCGACTTTTTCTCTCAGAGTTCAAAACACGCACTCGAGTGCACTGGTGGTTCTGCCATGATATACGTATGTGCTTTCCGCACGTTTCCATGGTTTCGAATCCCACGCTTGAATATGGGTTTATCGGAGCACGGACTTAAACCGCGAATACGACACTTATAAGCTTCACGACTCTCCATATTTGCGAGTGATAGTCTTGTCTCCTTCAACCTTGTCTTACTAAATTGTGACGCTGCCCCACTCAGTATTAGGTGATCGTGTACGGCCCCACAATATTCTCGCAAAATACAACACAGTCATCTTGTTATTGTCGTATCCACAGCAATTTTATTACGCACCATTACTAAGTCACATCAGCAGCCAGCAAAGCAGTATAATTCGTTGTACCGTTTAGGCAAAAAGAACAAAAAAATATTATTGTTAAAGTAAGAACAAATAAAGGAAAAAATCAGCTGGTTAAGCAGTATACAGCATACCAGCATATATTTGTCAACGAGCAGCAACCGTCTTTGTCAGTTTACAGTATCCTGCCGGCTACCATCTTTTGCTTCTCGCAACAGTCTGGGTAATTTCGCTCGATTCGGCCGCCCTCGTCCACGACAACACACCCCCAACAGGCACTCGTACTATCAGCACACTACAGCATCACCCGACTCTAGCTCCGTCGCAGAGTTGCACCGCCATCCATCTTTTGTGTTCTGAAGCTTCATCTCAAACGGTCGGGCAGCTAGCACAGTCCAGCTGTTCCTGCATACGTCTGTGGCTTTATCAGCGGACTCCGCGTGTAAAAGGTAAGGACACTACTTTTCTTAATGACCGCTTGTTAAGTTTCACTATCGTTCCATGCTTCATTTTCCCACTTTGGGACTCGCCTCGTCTTCGATTGCTTTCTCTGGCATCGTGGAAAAACCTGAGGGAGAGCTACTTGCAGAATGCCGCCCACAAACGTTGCTTTTTTTGATTGAAGCAGACTAGCGCAGAAGATGAGGCGAGGCTGTGCAAAACTAAGAGCTGCACCGCATCGTCATACTCTGTTGGCGCCAGTGACACTCGCGGGGGGGCCGCACTCGGATGGGGCTCGGGAAGGGCCACCTTCGCACGAGCACCCTGTTCCCGGGAAACGCCTCCCCCGGTACCTTCGAGCCCGGCAGATTGGTACAAAAAGTTACACCGAGGAAAAAGCAATCCAGCCCCTAGGGGCTTCGTGGCCGCCAGCTTTTTGGCGGCCCTGGATGCCTCCGGCTGCAATTCGCCCCAAAGAGAGTGCTGCAACCTCTCTCGGGATTAGCTCTGGTTGATTACACATATTATATATACAAGCGGCGGACCCGTCGTAGAGAGTACTCTTCTGTCTTGCACCAGAACCATCTACTTAAGCATATCAACCCTCGCCTTTCGATCTTGATTCTTTATTTCTTTTCCAGAACAATATTATAAAAGCATTCGATACCCATTTGACGCACAACATTACGAACACCTTCATCTCTCTTACAACCTCTTGAACACATTTTTTTGTCTCTGAGAGAATCCACACGCTTCCTTCCCGCAACAAAGTCTCAGCTTAGACCTTTAAACCCAACACAAACATCATCTTGTCTCTTCGGCTTCATTGAGCCTTTCTTTGACGATTCAGCTTTTAGGGCCTGGATAGACTCCCGTCCGAAGCTTCATCAATGGCCTTTATGGTTGGTTTCCCGCTCCTCCCTTTCCCAAGATTGCGCAATTCCTTTTTTTTTTTTTTTCCCTTTCCCTTTCTTTCCCTTTCTGAAATCTGCATTTTAATTTCTGCAACTGCTCTGCTCTGTCACTATCACCCTTCACCTCGTCTTCATTTTTCGGTTTTTTATGTTTTTTTGCCCTAAAAGTGGATTGTGGTGCTCGCAAAGTGCCAGAAGTTAGTTCCCTTGAACTATTGGGCCCCACATGTCAACGTTACTCGTGCAGAGCGATGGCGTGTTGGAGCCTTTCCCTTTTCCTTTGCTTTCGCAGTTTCCAAGAGAGAGAACGAGCTCGAAAGCCTCAAAGCTGGCTTTGCTCTCACACGCAGGCTAGCTAGGGGCTGAAGCTGACCTTCTTTCCCTTTGGTCCTAATCTCCCACTGGTCTGCGGGCAACTCATGGCGAGGGTCTGCCAGTTTGTGCCCACCCAAATTCGGTGGATTTGGTCCCCTTGTTCAATCACCGGGGCCCAGCCATGACACACCCATGCTCGCACACCCCTTTAGCATGGTCAGGGAAGAAGTCTTTGAGAAAAGAAGAAAAAGCCCAGAAAAAATAAAAAATAGAAAAGGAAGACAGAAAGAAGAAAGAATATGGCAGCCTGGGAAGCGGTGTTGAGGTGTGCGTCGCTCAAGGAAAAATTCCTCGCACACTCTTCCCTGCCTCCCCTTCGTCATTTAGAGGCTGCTGCAGATTTTTTATTTTTTATTTTTTCTATCTTTTTCTTTTATTTTTCTTCCCATTTTTTCTTTTATTTATTTTTTCTTCTTCGTTGGGTACTTCTCTCTCTCCCCAAAAATACGATACGCAAAAGCAACCTCTTCTTTCTTTTTTCTTGCCTGGTTTGCAATTACAATACTCGGCTAGGGAGCCCTTTACTCTACTCTCTTCCGATAATGTTTTCCTTCTTAAATCTCCTTTGATCACCTTACTTCCCAGAGCATATTTCAAGACTCGGGACGGATTTCTGGAGATACGAGAAGGGAATAGCAAACTGTGGAATATCATCATCACCATCATCGCCACCAGCATTGTCACAACGGAAGCATAAAGGTCACCGACACCGAACAAGAAAGAAAAAAAAGAGAAGAGGTACATCGTTTATCGTTTATCATCATCATCATCGTTATTGTTATTTGTTACTATTACTGCGGTCACACTTTCCCCTTCATAGCCGTCCAACACCCGTCTCGCCTCTTCAAGATTGCAACTGGGCAACTATATCGACCGTTCCAGGTTCGCCGCCTGTGAGTGCAAACCGAAACATTCGGTTTCTTTCACAACATGTGAGCTCTCACGGACTGGATCGGATGGTTTCGACAGAAGGGAGCAGCGCAAGCGAAGATCCACGGGAGAAGAAATAAGCATCACTTCGATTCTCGATTCTTCTTCTTCTTGATTTTTTTCTGCTTGCTGCTGCTCTCTACTTGTTCATGACAACCTAGAGAGATCGAGAACGCAGAATGGGCAGCTGCAGAGAACCGCTCCCGCCGTTTATTTCATTCTTTTTATACCCGCAGATCCCGAGCTTTGCTCATTTACCTGGGCTCAAGCCAGGTCGGCCGCGGGGATTAATGGGCTGGCGGTCCTGCTAGCTGTTTCTGCAGGTTTACAGGCATGCCAGAGCTTTGTCACAGCCCTTTTTAGGTCTCCTGCTGCTCATATTTCTCTGGCTGGCTGGCCTGCTGGCCATGGCCCGGTTGTAGCAGCAGAGCAGAGCAGAAAAAGGCGGACCACGTCCCTTTGCATATGACAAGAGACGCTCCTCCTCCTCCGCCGCCGCCGCTGTCATGAGCTATAATAATCAATAGCTCCTATCCCTCGTCTTTGTTTCGCAGTCTGTTAAAATAAAATCTTCTGGTCCGGTCGAGTCCTCTTTCTGTTGGCTGTCTGTTACCATCACCAGTCTCCCGCCCAAACCAACGTCAACGTCCGCCGGTGTTGACCTCGTCTCAACACAAGCTGGCACTTGACGGGCCCCTGCACCTCCCCCCAACATCATCGCCTATAATTATACCCACACCCTCCTCGCCGCTTTTTGTTTTCTTTCCGCTTCTTCTTTCTTTGCCTTATTTTATCGTTTCTGTCCATTCCAGAATTCGGTCGCGGCGTTTTCTTTCTGCTTTCGGAATATTTAAAATATCAACTTCGCTCGTGCTGACATTATAACCCTTCGCAGTTCTCTCGGGCTGGGATTCCCACTCCTCCACCTTTCGACTACCAGCACGCAGAGTCGGGTTTAACATTCGACTTCCCTCAGTTTGAAAAGGGCAATCCTTATTCTCAAGCCATCAACAACATGGCAGCCTCTTACACTAACAGGAGATCGCCTCTGCAATGTAAGCCTCTTTCCACAATCCTGCGAAGGGAGGGGCTCCTACACAGGGTCCCTTTTCTTTTTCCTTCTATTTTTTTTTTTCAGCCTTGTGACAAAGCCCGACTTGCCACAATGTGACATCGCGTCGGATCCTCTGCTAACATGTACCTCTGCCTCGTCTAGACAACACTCAACTCCCGCAGATAACCGGGCCTACTTCGTCCTATCCTTCCTACCAGGCGGATACTCCATCTACATACCAAACTCCACAACAGACAACAACCCCTTCGACCTTCGAGCCAGGTCAATTCCAGCAATCCACACAGGTTTCTCCTTTCCCTCGAGTCACAGCATGCTCTCCGGCTCAGGGTCCTTCGGGCACCGACTTCACCATCGCTGTCACTGCCTCCAACGACCTCACCATGGACAAGACCCGAACCTATAGAGCCATGTTCGGATCTAAGAGATGTCCAGTCAGCATCCAGAAAGCCGCAGCCGTCGATGGCTACATGTCCTTCAACCTTACAACCAAAGTTCCACCGAGCTCCACCACCGGATGGTACGGCGAGAAGGTCCCAGTTTACTTCAACGTGGAGGATGAGCACGGCATGGAACTCAACACCGAGGAAATCACCGAATTCATCTACACAGATCTTTCGCCACCGCAGTCGTATGAGTCATCTCCAGCTCCAGATGGATCTGGCAGAAAGCGACGACTCTCCAGCGGAGCCAAGGACATTGCCAGCGACATCTACAAGATTGTCAAGCGCCAGCCAATCCAGCCAAACATCCGACCAAAGGAGGAAGACTACGCCATCTACTCATACCCATCCGTCAGCGGATCCTCTTTCCCATCATACACTCAGACAACAATGTACGGAGATGCCGGCCGCGCCGGTCCAAACACCTGGAACGTTCCAAACACCTCAGACCACGCTGGAAACCCGACCCTAGTCAGGACTTCAACTCTCCAGCAGTCACACAGCTCTTTCAACCCATACCAGCTCCCACAGAAGGCAAACCTCTCCCTTCAGGGTGATCTTAACTCCATGGCTGAGAACTGGTCTGCCGAGGAGTGGCAAAACAAGAGGCGACTGGTTCAGTTCCGTCGTACTCAGCGAGGAAACACCGTCGAGGCTAGCTTCGCTCCAGTCAGCCCCAGCGAACGCCAGGCAAACAGCATTTGCATCAGTTGCATCTGGTGGCAAGAACGAGGAGAAACATTCGTCACAAGTGTCGACTGCATCTATCTCCTGGAAGCTCTCGTCGGTGTTAGGTTCACCGTCGAAGAGAAGAACAGGATCCGACGAAACCTCGAAGGGTTCCATCCCTTGACTGTTTCCAAGGCAAAGTCAGACAGTGAGAGCTTCTTCAAACTCATCATGTCTTTCCCCAACCCAAAGCCTAGAAACATCGAGAAAGATGTCAAGGTTTTCCCATGGAAGATTCTCACTTTGGCCTTGAAGAAGATTATTGGCAAATACGTAAGCACCGCCCTGCCCCCCGGAGTTACATCTCCCTACCCTTACTCTACCCTATTTATAGTCTAACTAACACGAACTTGGTATAGTCTGCAAGCTATTCGTCGACAGCTTCCGTTATGAGCCCTCCGATGGGTTCTTCCGGCCCAATGAATCCGAATGCATCTCCCCGATCTGACTCGACCTCTCCATCTGTTCCTCAGCGTGCTACTGCCAGTGTCTCGCCTCCAGCGGCGGCCCACGCCTATCCTCAACAGATTGAACGCCCGGCAGTAACTCGTGCTGATGTCCTCTCCGGTCATCTGCAACCGGCTATGACCCTGCCAGCTACCACCTGGGCTCAGCTCCCTCACCTACAGGCCCCAGCCATGTCAACCTCTCAGCATGTTCCAAGGACATCATGGGATGGCATGGGCCGCCAGGGACTTGAGATCCCTCCAGTTTACCCGGAGAACATTCAGACTGTTGGTCAGCCAGCAATGCACAACATAACCTATCAGCAGCGATTACCGAACCCATACCAAGGCAACGTCGACCAGAGCCAGCAGCTTGCTCGTCACAACGCATACTCGATGCCTTGAAATTAAAGCCATATGGGGGAAGTAGTTTTGCATTGTCATCAGCGTTCAGTTTTAGTTTTTTATTTTTCAGACTGGGTTACGAATTGCTACGATACCTATGATGTGTTTCCTCTACTCTGTTTTAATTTCTACCTTTTTTTCTTCTCTATTTTTGGTTTTGCGGGTTTTGATTTCCTGAACTGGCAGCATGTATCTTTGTTTAGTACTCGTTAGTCTTTTCCTGCTTTTCGTTTTGAGGGAATCGTTTTTGCTATGGAGGATAGTCTAACATCATACACTGCATTGGGGAGTTTGTTCTCTTTTTTTTCTTTATCTCTTTTCGTTAGTAGCCTATGGTTCCTAAAATACATAAGCATCGGGCCTGTTTTCTCTGCTATTAATCTTTTTCTATTATTTTGCGTTTTGAATCTTGGGTTTCTTTCTTTTTGTTTTCTCTTTTCCTACATCGGAGATCGGTTTAGTTTCTCTTAGTCTCTTTTTATTCATGCACACATTTTCTTTATACCGTATTGTATATTTTCATCTTTGCATATTACTGCCTTCGCATCACTGTGAATCCAGCGGGCGATTTTTACCAACATTGGCAAATAATTGATACAAGGATTACTATCCTTCGATATATACACATATGGCAGTAGCCCTGTTTCTTTTGTTTATCTCGCTCTTTTCACAATTTGAATCTTGGGAGGATATCTGCTTGCTTGCTTTCTTCGCTTTGCAATACTTGCCGTTCTGTTTTACCTTTGCTGCTCTACACTAGAATAGGGAGAATCATTCCTCATGGATACCGGCGCTCAAAAAAACCAATTTATTATTTTAAATCACAAGAAACTCTTATTGCCCAAATTGTAATTCACCTCTCTCTTTTGTTTATTTTATGATCTTGTGAATCACAGTCAAAAGGAGATCAAAGCTCCCCTTTCTTGTTTTTTTTTTTTTTTTTTGTCTCTCTGCTTCATAATATTTCTTTTGTTCACCACGCTTCTCTATCTATAATAGCGCTATCATTTTTTGAACCATATCCTTTTTTAGTTGGTTGTGCCAACTTGGGTGAACTCGTGAACTCGGACACTCGGTGCACAACCAACTTTTTTTTTTTTGTTTTCTAAGTTCAAAGTTTCTTTGTCAATAATGTATGTCATCCCTTCCAAATGCTGCAAGGGATTACCAATAAGAAAAAATGCCGTACACACTATACAGTCATATATATTCTTCCGTGTGCCGTGATTCAATTCCCCCGGTCCGAATAGTACAAAGATGGTGGAGGAGGGTCTTTTGTTTGAGACCCATCCGAATAAGTATCGAAACTAGCTATAAGCATCCCACGTAGGATGATCTCTGCTGCTAAGTGTTCCGGATCCCCTTACATGCGCGTGTTGTTAATATACAGCAGTAAAACGTAAGTAACCACAGATGTAACACCTGTATGAAAAAATGACGCAAAGTCTAACCTGGTACCTGGGCCCCCGCCCTCCTCATCACTTTGTTCGCAATTTTTGTTTTTTCGTTCGAAAAAATCAATAAAAGATGAGGTTAACAAAACGTAACTTTGGTTTCAAGGTGACCGCTTTTGGTTTAAAAAAAAAAAAAAAAAAAAAAAAAATAAATTTGGTTTCAAGGGGACCCCTTTTGGTTTAAAAAAAAAAAAAAAAAAAAAAAAAGAAGGGCGGGATATGCCTTCTTCTTCTCGTCCGGGCGCTTCTCGTCCGGGCGGTGTGTGCATGTGTGTGAAGGTTACCAGTAGAACTTGCTTGGTCATTGAGGGCTGGAATTAATTTCGTGTGATAATGGGGATTCCCCAGTGTGCTAGGTCGTCGGATCGAGCTCGGTTCCTGTGGTACCCTTTTCGGGGTGTGTGGCTCGTCATGCGACGATTTGGTGGCCCCCCCCGTTATTATATTCATTAATTTATTAATTCTACATTTATACTACACTGCTTCGGTATCTCCGGAAAGGACTTCATATATCTGAGTATCAGATCATGCTGCTTGCTTACCTGCTAACATGTATATTCCTGACCTCATGATGCATGATTCTATGGCTTCCATGGGTGGCGGAAATAAAAAAGAGTAGTAAGACTGGTAAGCTATTAAGCCCATGTATCCCTGGTCAATCGCCTACTGGAAACTATATTCCTGTGGTATCGCGGATTCCCGTGGTATCAGCAGAAGAAAATGTAGGCCACCGAACCATCAGATGGATCCATGGGAGCAATGGTTTCGAAAGTGGTGTGCAAAAGTCAGTGCAGATGTTTGGTCTAACTTTTGGTCTCCCGGTCATGAAAGAAAGAAAGAAGAAAAACCGGATATGTCATCGAGATGAGGTTAACTTTTGGCAGATAATGAATGCGAGATGCAGGGCTAGCGCGCCGTGGATCTGCCTTTCCTGCGATGGAGACCCATCTTTTTCGTCTGATGTGAGGCTCGAGCACCACCACCAACAGAACACAACTTTGCAAGGGTTTCACGTAGAAGGCAAAAAAAAAAAAAAAAAAAAAAAAGTGCAAGAACATCACTGGTATCGTCAATTAAATTAAATTACACCGAAAGGAGGGGGAAAGAGCCGTGAACGGACAATTATCAGTACTTCAGCTACGTCGCTCGATCCTTCACCCCTCTCGATTTTACCGATTTTCAAGCCTCATTGTTTGAAAGCGCTCAGGTGTTGTGTATAACAAAGCTATCTATTGGTCTTTTTCCGGATATCATCGGGTTGAGCGATCGAATCTCGATAGCTGAAGTATGCATGAATCAACAAGTGCGCCGCTGTTTGCTGGTGGTCTTTTCATTCTCTACATGGGTTTTTTGTTTCTCAGAGCCACTAGAACCCTCCTCCAACGGTCGGATGGTGTGCGCCGCCCAATCACGGAACCTGAAAGTACCCAAGTTTGCTTCGGACTTAAATGTTGTTTTACTTTTTTCTTCTCTCTTCTCTCTGCTCTCCTTCAATTCTCTCGCTCTCTTTATTTCGTTCTCCCAGTCGTTCTCTCTATTTCTCCCCTTTTTGAAAAGGTACACACGCAGAACCGAAAGGTCAAAGACATTTTCCATGGCTGCCACGAGGGTGATGGGGCGCCTCTGGATGTGGAGGGGTATCTAGCGTCGGGTACTTTTTACTTTTTAGGAGGGTTTCTGATTCTGCAAGGTCAAGATATGTCTGTATTCTGTAGTTTGACTGGCGGTAGGTTGTGGCTGACCATATTCGAGCAAGGTGCCAGGGGCCAGCTGAAAGGATCGGATTGTAGGGGGTATACTTTGGCCAGGATATCGGCTTTTGCGAGGCTCGAAAGGAACCCGAACCCCAGCGACCGGGGGGAGTTCCTCGAAATGCAGCTGGAGTCGAGCGACAGCTTAAAATTGGCGATATAGCTATAGCTAGTCGACGCTAAGGTAGGTACTAAAGTTTACAAGAGAAAGGGAAGGTAAAACAGCAGACAAAGCAGAAAGACAGAGTAACCCACCCGACCCTTGAAAAGATTCAGCCAAGGTTCGCGGACGAAAGTGGTCTAAAACCAGCAGCCTTTACCTGGCGTAATAGTAGAGTGCATGCTAAGGACAGCTGAAATTTCCTTCTAGATGCCTTCCATACATGAAGCTAGTGATGCAAGTGCAGGTGGCGGTTGTTCAACAGAGTCTAGCTGGATTTGCCGGAAAGATTACTGCCGTATCACTCACACAGCACATCCAACGAGCGTCATTAGAGTTTATTTTTGGCTGGGCTTTGGACTCTTAGCACGCATCGTTTTCGAAAGCCGGTGCCGTAATTAATGAGTGGGTTGGGGAAATTGGGAGGGAAAAACTGGAGCCTCGGAACGATCCGGATATCCGGGATTACTGTATATTGGTATGACGCTGCCGCAGAGAAAGATTAAAATATGGAGCAACTAATGATTTTTATTTTATTTTTACTCTTTCATGTATTGTTCGCATGGCACAGCGTCAGGTTGGGATGTTCCTTGTTTGGAGAGCGAACAGTTGGTTCCGTTAGCTGGCAAAGGTGTTGTCGACCTGGCTGGCCTGGCAGCGTTCGTGTGATGTGTTAACTCTCTACGTGACAAACACTACACACATCACACATATTACAGCGGTCCCAGCTTGTCCGAGTGCTTAAGGGTGTACTGGACGGATGCCTATCACAAAAGGGTCTTTTTGCGTCTCAATTGTATGCAGACTCAAACAATGTAGGTGGCGAAGGGGCTCGTTGCTCCGGTCCGGCTGTAGTATTTGCGAAAAATTTGGAATACATAGCAGTTACTTTCGATAAACTTGATGATGAAACCGTTTCGATATGCATCTATCTACTGAGGATATGGATTCCTACCGGGGGCAACGGACTTCTGGCAGGGCTAGGTGGTCCCCACGTGCGAGTTGAAACAACAAGCACAATTAATTGTACAGGACAGCCAACATACATGGGTTTCTCCTAGATGATTTTGTTCAAATTGTAGCTAAAGGTATTGCCCCGGGCAAGCGGACGATTGTGAGCCTCTGTGAAACGAAGCTTGAGATAGATGATTTATCCATTTTAGCCTGGCGTTTGCCGAACTCGAACCATGTTTTTCGCCTACGCCGTGCTGCAGCTTCAGTTTATCAACAAAGTTGTTATAGGTCCTGTAAATTTAATTTCAGGTGGACCAGTCTAACCAGAAGCGGTAAGCTTATATTTTCGATAATTATTACGTTCAGACCGTCTACGGCTAGACTATAATTGTGCTAGCGGGCTTCGTACTTGACATTTGAGATTCAAGTTTATTTCGTCGATGCTTGCGATATAACGCCAAGGTTATAGGGAACGCAAGATGAACCGAGCTAAGATACTTAGTACAGAATCAGTTTAGCGTACAAACCTTCCAATTGTGACAAAGTCCTGCCGCTGCACGAGCACATCCCCCGGTCTGAATTTCAATGTTCTGTCACACAACTAGAAGCAACCCAAGGGAGCAATTTTGTGGAGGGAGTTTTTATCCCTTTCGGTCATAGTTTCCTTTTCTGCTGCATGGTGGCTGCAGGGAAAGCAACGAGGTTTGGTTTCCTTTCTCCCCCAGGAACACACACACACACACACCCTTTCACGGTGGTGTCTGCGCTGTGAATTGACACACTCTCTGGAGCAGGACAAGGTTGGGTTGCCTGTGAACGAGGCGTGCATGGGGCAGAGAAGTGTACCTGAGACCAAAAGCAGTGATCTCGGGCGGATGCTACGAGCACCGGCTAGCTTTTTCGGATGCAGCGCCCTTGTAAGTTTCGAACTCTGTCATTTCATCTAAATGATACGCTTAACCTCAACGATCACCACATATAATATGCATATGCGCTATGAGCAGCGGTTCTTCCTAGGATCTTAGCAGTTGTGCAATAGCACGCATAGTATTTGGAACTAGAGGAACAGCGGCATTTTCCTACAGGGTTAACAGTAACATCATGAGGTTACACCATTCCACCGTTGCGCGACCTGGGGATACCCCGGGGATTATGAGAGGAGAGGAGAGAACTTATCTCAGCAAACACGGTTACAGACGCCCAACCCAGGAGGCTCATGGTCGGCAAGCGGTATTTTGAATTCCCAGTACCGAGGTCACACTCGCCTTCGAGGCTAGTCCCTTCGGCTTTGGGGGGGTTACAATTGGTACAAGCAGATCGAAAACCACGAAACCGAGAAGGAAAAGTGGATCGTGGGTAATATCGCCTGTATGTCTCATAATTGCGGCCGATACTGCATCCCGCAGATCCAAATTGCTGTTTCAGTGCTGTCAGATGGGAGGCGTGCGTGGGCTTTGAGGTTTGACTGAGGAATTTTGATATCGCGGTTTGCTACGTGCGAGCGAGCTCGCAAGGCCACGAGATACACAAAGGAATGCAGCTAATGGCAATTTCTCCCACCCCTTCCCCGTTGGCTTGGTGGAGCACCCGAAGTTCCATGTGATGTCTACAGGCATCGATAATAGTATCATTCAGGGCAACTAATAAGCTCAAGTGTAAGCCTTTTTTTTTTTTTTTGATGTCTATTGCTTCAGCCGCAACGCATTGGATCTAATTGGACTAGACTGGGATTGTAGAAATTTGAATGGACAGGATTCCGTTTTTTGGTTGCCATGATGCTCATCTGCTCGTGAGCTCATCTGCGCATGCAGTATCGTGATGCATCATCATCGCCAATGCATTGACGTTCTCGCAATTCGGCCTTATTGGGTCATCCATGTATCTCTAGGGCCCTGCTTTTAAGGACATACTAACCGAGCTCGACAAAATATCCTTCGATTGCAACTGGGAATCCTTGCAACGATAGCGTGCAAGGTCCCGCTGGCTTCTCTGATGCACGGCAGATTTTTTTTGGCATGGCCTGCCTGATATCTCTGCATCCTGCAACTTTGGTAGCATTCGAAATAAGCCATAAGCGGACGTATATTATTATGTACATACATACATAGTTTAGCTAGTTTAAACGCAAGCTAGAAGGAGATAACGATTGGTCGGTATGTTATTGTTACAATCTCGTACGAGTCATGATTAGGTGAATATGAGATTGATCGGATACGCGATCTCGATTTGATCAAAGCTTTCCGCCATCCACGCCACAGGAACGTAAAATGTTTTACTTCTTATGTCCGCAGCGAATGGCAGCCATCGCGGGCGCGTTGCATCGTTGCTTGGCGGGCAAATCGGAGTTCGGGCCTGCTCAACGTTATGCAGAGAATCTTCTCTCCGCATTCTCAAAGAAATCATCGAGACATGGTGTGGAGCACGCACGGTATCTGGGAGCGTTCCGGTCTCCGAGTTTCAGATCTCACATTTCTGACCTGGATCAAAGAAAACGAGGCGGCACGCCGCGCATCGCTAAAACAACCTTGGCGGGTAGAGCTGAAGATCTCCGTGAGAACAGCTGCGAGATGACCCTGTTGCAACTGGTATGCTGCTGTTGATGGATGGGGCTGAAATTGAATCTTGCATTTCATCCAAATTTGTTTACGCAATATGCATCCATATCCCATTTCGTTCCGCACCCTATGGCCCATAATCAACAGCCATATCTCGCTACTTGATGCCTGAGCTCGAATCTAATATGAAGGAAAACGAGTAACGGGAGCACTAGGACAAAATGATCGTGAATCCCAATATCCTTCAGTGAGAATGCCCGTGCTCACCCGTAATCAAAAGTTCGAAGGCGACGTTACAAATATCCGCAGCAACTGTGGAGAAATTTCTCACGGGTCCACATATATGGCCGCTAAACCCGAGGAGAACACTAAACTCTGAGGAGTCTGTCAAGTTGTGTCGCATATATTGCAAATCTCCCCCAGAATGCTTAGCTAGCTAGCTAGCACGGTATAGGGTATAATTACAGCCCGCGGTAGCTCCACTAACATTGTGCGACCGTCCCACAATGGTACAAGCACAGTGCTTGGTACCCTTGCCACAGAACAAGGCTTTGCCGCAGACCTGAAATCAGACTAGACGCCTGCTGGTTTGATGCCTCGGACGACGGCGACGGAGGACCTCATGGATTCGGTAATCGTCGCCGTTGTTTGCATTCCGTTCGTGCAGATTCTGGGATTCTGTGGCGTCGGAGTAGACAATGCAGAAGACAGGAGACGGGACACAGTCCGGCTCCGCAACAGCTGCTGTTACAAACAATCTAAGAAACGTGGCGGGCGGGTCGTTTCTTTTGTCCCAACGAAACGAATAGATATGAAATCGCAATTCTTCGAGTGTATTTTCTTTTCCGAGTTCGACTACGCATGGAGCATATATGCATATTTGCAAAGAACTATCTGCGCTGCAAGAAGAAGCTTCAATTTCTCTGGGTGGGTTACTGGAGAAAACGTGGCGAGCCTATCAGGCTGCCGGCTAATTCTGCCAGCTACCCGCACCGCACTGCGCTGCTAGCATTCTGCATCGTTCTGTGAGCTTGTGCAGGTGTTTTTGATCGGTGTGACCTGTCAACATTGAACACGGACCCAGAAGCCAGGACCCAAAGCTGAGGATCCGTGCGGACCTCTGCAACCGAGCTGGACACCTGTAGGCATGTTCCAGATCGTGCAGGACGAGTACCCGCAAGCTGGGTGAGATGGAGAGACAGCAAACAAAATCGGCGACCCTCCACTTTTATTTCACATGCGCATTCGAATACCTTTGGAGATACAACGCAGGAGGTGCGCACGCTAACAGCCCAAATCTGCGTACGAATATGAGGAGATGGCCCACAGGTGATGCGTGGCGCTCTCTATTCGATTTCGGCTGATTTTACTCAGATACTCGAGAATACCTGAACCGTGGAAGAGAACGCATTTTCTAGCACATAATATTCAATGTGTCTGAGATTTGGGTGCTTGATCCTGCTCCTTACACGCCGCAAACGCACGTCCACTCGTAGTTTTTCCTTTCTTGCTGTTTTTCTTTTTTTTTTAGGTGTCAAAAGCGTAGTTTCTCCAAGTTTGTCGTGTTGGAAGCATTACACTCAAGTTGGTACACTGGCTCTCGCATTCTGCAGGCTCATATTGGTGGAAATTCAGATGGTCAAATCTGCGAGCTGAAAGGGTGGGAGAAAGCCTAGACATTGAGATTCGATCGGTTGTTTTCTTTTCTTTTCCGAAATCTGCCGGTTACCCGGTTCATAGGTACCTCGAATCAATTATTCCCGCACACATTTAGCACTGATTCTTGATATTTTTAACTCCGCTCGAGCGTCGAGAGGAATCAAATATGATATAAAACTACTAGAATATCGGTGAAGGCGGTCATTTTTTTTATGATGGGTAATATACAATGTAACGTTTTTGTACCATTTTGTATCTCATCTGTAAATTTCACGCGCATATGGCGGCGTCAGAGGAGAAGAAAATGTCTAAGCTCGGGCATTAGTCTAAGGTGGCGATGACATCGTTGCGACGAAGGGAGAGAACCAGGAGATATCTTCCTTGATCGACCGATGTGCCTTCGTGTTTGCAGCCAAAATAAAGGATTGATGAAGCTGTTTCATACGAAAAGCAGAGCTCTTGCTCTTTTTTTTTTTTTTTTTTTTTTTCGTATTACTTGTTTTTAGAAGTTTAGAATGAAAACATGCAAATTCAAGGTAGACAGGCCGTTTCCCGGGGATCCGTGGTTCCCCGACTAAACCATATTCGACACCAGTCACAATACAACTTGCATGGTGTCTACAAGTATCCCACTGGTGAGCAAGTTTTGAATGTCCTATGATGCCAGTGATACTTGCTTGGAGTAGTCCCTGTTCAAAAGACCAGAGGGTGAAAAAAAACTGCGAAAACGTTGCTGCCTGAAACCCTCGAAACTAGCCGAGCCGCGACTGCACCCCGAATCCTTGGTCGATTTTGTATGAAGTAGCCTCAAAAAGCATCGGATGAGTCCGAATTCGAGTTCGCGAATGGAGGAAATTCGATTGTTACACACGTGCCCACACGCACACCACACCTCAAATCTAACATGAAATCGATGAGATGCTCCACATCAATATTAATATATTCAATATATCTCTCTCCTTTCATATACTATATATCTAGAATCTATTGCACGAGGCGGTAACACAGTACATTGCCACGTTCCAAATATCCGAACTAGCTGTCGGTTCTGCTGACCAACAGTCTGACAAAGCTACTCCAGAGTGTTTCGCGCACGGCTCCTGCGAGGCCTAGAAGCCCTGTAATGGTGATTTGCTTGCGGATTATTACCCACATCTTGATTTCCTTTCCGCTTTTATGTTCTGGCCTGTATTGGCAAAAGCCCGGGCCTTGGTCGCCGCCTTATCTAGAATATTTCTCTAACTGGAGTCTCCTTTGACGCCTCTGGAAAATACAGGAGGCTGTCGACGGCGTGAGATAGAGTGGATCTAGGCAGACTTTGACGCTCTATGTCACCACCCCACGTTGATGACATGATTATGCTGCAAGTCGATGACCTTCCAAAGGATTCGATTGCTAGGGTTGTGAAATCCAATTTAGGGCTTCTCACCCTCCTGATCCGACGTCTTCCTAGCTTGGGAGCCGCGGTAGCGGGGTTTCTCCTGTCTCCCAGGGTACCGGCTAGTACCTGTCCCGTATCTCTAGACGCTTAAAAGCCGCAATGCCCGTGGCAGGTGACAAATAGGCTATTCTGAAATGTCTAGTAAGATTAAATATTGTCAGTAAATATTGTCAGTAAATAGTGTGTTCTTAACGGAACGGAAGGGAAAAAATTGCGAGCTCTCGGGTGATGCACGAAACAGAAATAGTGGGGCATATCGTGGCATTATTATTGTGCCCAACATAGTAACAACTGACTCGAGGGTGCTTACATTGATAGTATAAGCACCAATCTTGGGAGATATGTAGGAGATCCGGCCTTAGAAGATCCGGGCATCTGGTGATCGAAGGAAAACTGGAATACGATATCAGTGGGGCTCATCCTCGGTTGAAGCTTTCGGGCACGTTTTTAGTGGATGGAATCCGGGGAGTTTATCTCGGGATTGTCGAATATGAATCAGGAGGCCTTGGTACAACCAATTAAAATGAAGGTACAACCGTTTGCTTAGGAAATAGGAAACAAGAAGAGGTATCGGTCATCGAGCTCCGGGTACCAGTGATACGTAACATTCCAATCAGACGTCAAATACCAATCTCAGAATGTGGATCATAACAAAAAGTGGGAAGCTGTTGGAAATTAATTGACGCCGTGGCATAGAACCTGTTTCCTTCCTCTTCCTTCCTCCTCATCACTTGGCAATATATCATCTCGACTATAGAGTCTTGCTCAAGGTCTCCCGAACAACCTCCTCCCAGACCGGTACAAGGGGAATCGGGTTCCCGTCATCAGATGCCGTCCTTGTTCCGGCAAGCCTTTTACCCGAGCTTCTCATCAAAAGATAGCTAACAACATCCGCATGGACCCCGCTGCAGCTTGCAATTGAAGGTCATGTCCTAAGATGTCTAGGGGAGAAGGCATGGGTTAATTCCTCACGATCATACATATGCATTTCAACTTCAATCTCCCGCCATGCCATCTTGCCTCCAGGAGGTCCTCGAGCTACCAGCAGCGAAACTTGGTGGAGACCCACTTGAAAAGCCTGTGCTCTCGATCATATTTCCCAATGCTTCAATCAAAACAACGCAAAAGGCGTTCCACCGATGCATGCGAGACACGTTAGCTTTCAGGGCTTTTTTCGATCCCACGATATATACCGCACCGTTACCAGCAACTACGCGTGCGACGATTCGTCAGATCCAGTCGACGACGGGGCTCCACTCGATGAGCACGGCTTGCGTGGAAGGCTTCGAGTCAGGGAGACGCATGTCTCAATTTGGGCATTTCGTCAATATCCGCCCTGTGTCTTGATACCAGGTGGCTTGGCGTCGAGCTTGTTGCTGTTGTTGCATTGTACGCCGATGCAAAACAACTCGCACCCAAGCACAAACTCCGATTTCGCGCTGCTGGCTTGGTTCTGCAGGTCTGAGGGCAGGTTTAGTTTCGGTTGAAGGACGCCCGCCCGCCAGCTAGTTGCCCTATGCTGAAATCTCATACGGTCACGCACCATATTTCAATTTTTGTGCGTGTAGCGTAGAGGAGGTAGCTCTACCAGATCTCATGGCGTCGAATTTTATTCATCGGTATTAAGTTGTATTAATTTGAAAAGAAAAAAGTGGAGCACGGCAGGGGAGAAAAGGGAATATTAGGCGCCAGTTGGTAGATGCCAATGTTTCCGTAGGAAATCTTCGATTCCCGAAGGCTCCAGAAAGTTCGCTGTACGGCGTTTTGTGTGAATTAGGTAAAGCTTTCCGGACCCTTAAAGTTTAATGAGAGAAAAACATCGCTTGAACATCTTGTACCTGAGAGATTTACTTGCTAATTTGTTACTCTGATCTTAACTTCGGGTATCTCTGAAAAGGACGCCCCAAGGTGCTCCTTTGTATCTATCCGTTTGCCACATTCCGATTTCCCGCTTTCCGGTTGCCGTAGAGTGCCGCTACCGAGACCCGTGGCCCAGAGCACGGAGGCAGGTTTCCTGCCGCATTTTCCTGCCGCATTGCCGCTCCGCGGAAAACTTTTGCGCATGCGCCACTCCTGCCAGCACACCTTGCTGGCCGTTGCATTTCTGACAGGTGTGCCCTTGCCAGCTGTCGGCCAATCATTGGACAGATGTAACGAAGGACAGCAGCATGTTACTCAGCGGAATATTCAAGCGTCTCCCACCTGTCAACCGGAGACTTGTCATCCATTACTCGAGCACAACGTCAGCGGACTCCGCCCGGTCCGACCGGTTCTTTCTTCGACTAAAGTCCGCGTCCGTATCAGCAGGACAAGCTACTTCGAGCTTTCCAGCCGTCAGGTGATGGAGACATTGGTGGAAAGCAAAAAAAAAAAAAAAGGGTAGTTGTATATTGTGGCCTTTTCATGGGAAGGATCAGGTGGGCTGGTACTGGGTGGCAGAGCTTCAAGAGACCAAAATTAATAGCCCTCCCCTAACCGAAAGGAGTTCTTGCTCGTGTGTGAGTAAGCTACGTCATATAGCGAGCATCTACTGGTCGTACTCGCTCTCGGGTGGATTACGGGGTCAAGTTTGCGTACCCCATCTGACTTCTCCGAATTATCCAGTGGAGAGCTCTCTGGTGTGAGTAACATCCAGCAGCGAAGACGAGTTCCCCAACTGAGCCTCAGTCCAGCTGTGTGCTGCTTCTAAAAATGACATTCGCTTCCAGGCTGCGTACCTACATGTCAACCATGCGTCGGGAGGACAAAGAAAACCCGGGGATCGACAGGGCGAAACAACGGTTGAGATCTGGGGGGGAAGAGCATGCACTCTCCCCAAGGAGGAGATCCAGTTCTTGCGGAGGGAGGCGGCCCCATCTTGGTGGCTTGATGGGCAGCCCAGAAGGAAAGAAATTTGTCTCTCCCTTGCAGGTGAAGGGGTGCCAGGGTGTTCCGGCATGGAAGAATCAATGGAAGCGGCAAAGAACAAAAAAACGTGTTGCAATCTTGCAGGTTGCGCAAGCGTCGCATGCACGGTGCCATCATCGGTTCCCAATTTCTGGGAATCCATTTTCAGGTGGATGTCCTTTAGGCTCGGCCTTCCCGAACCAGTCACAAATTCGAGAAGGGGGCGCGCTCATTTGGAGTCGCACACCAGGGAGAAGTGCGCTCCGCGAATAGCATGCGCAGAGACCTGAAAGCCACAGTACATGCGCACACCTCCAGCAGGCTTGGAAAGGAGAGGGGCGGCGTTACCTCGGGAGATATTCGCACGCCGGAGATCGGATGGAGTTCCCCTATTCGGCTGCCTTACATAATGCTGGGGGGAAGTCGGTGCTAACGGCTTTTAGCTTGCTGCGGTGTTCGTCGCTTCGACCTATCAGAATGTCGCTACTATCGAAATTTTCTTTCTTTCTTTCTATCGGGGCAGCTTGGAATTACTGTGGAAGGAACGTTGCATGCGCGATACTTTTGTTAAGGGATGCTGCCTGATTACCTTAGCTAGCTAGTGCTTAGATCCTGTGCTGTAACCAGAATTGTAATAAATTAATATCCGTCCGGCTCGCAAGTGCTCGCAGTCGCTCGAACGCTGGAAAGCGTTGCGAGGTCGCCGATTGGCCGGATGATCTCCAGACTGATAGCCGCAGGCAGCTGAGGGAGCAACACAATCGATGTGTTGCCGCCCGAGCAGCCAAAAAGGAGGTTCGACTGGGTGGAGCTAGACGCTGCTAGCTGCTTCGAACGGTCAAAGCCGCCACAGTTGGATTCAGTCCCACAAGCCGTCAAGTTCCACTCTGAAGCACTGGCTTGAGGAAACCTATCCATTCCGGAAACGCCTATAGCCAATCGTGGCCGCGCAATCCAGCTTCCGCGACGTCCGGGACGCACAATTGGTGATACCCATCAGCTAATCCTTGGTTTGCCAAACGGAATCTCCAGTGGGGCGTTTGGGCACGGGAGTTCAAACTCGATATTACCGGCCCTCGCCTTCACGACGACGACTTCGTTGCATGCAGGTAGTTGCGTAAAGACTTACGGTAGCATCCCCGTGGCCGAAGCAGGTATCGCGAAGTAGCTCTGTATAGAGTCCCCCCAGGGTCGGTGGCAATGGACACAATCACAGGGTGGTCCCCAGGTGATTACCTCACTGACCAAGCTGAGACCAGTCGACGAAGCTTTGCCTTGGTCATTCTCAATCAGCCGATTGTGGACGTGGAGGGGTTTACACGGGTATGGAACAATGGTACGTAGGATCGCAGGTCTTCGACTGCCTGGGCTTTCTGTAATTCTTGTGCATTATCAATGTATTATTGATGTTCTTTCCAAACTTATCCGGTTTAGCGCTTGGCGCACGAGTGGTGTCACCTACCCCATATTTCCGAGGAGTTGCTAATCGGCCCGACTTTATTTCGGGGAAAGAACAGCAAGTCTCCGAGTTTGCGCAGACGGCGGAGCGAACCATCTGTATACACTACGAATTGACGGTGATATTCCAGTACGTATACCTTGCCCAAAAATCAACAAGATATCTCCTAGCCTCGGCATCATAGAACGGATCGTTTTCTTGCTTCGGTTCTGCCGGCAACCCATGCAACTTCTTAAATCCGTTCTTTTCCCCCCATACTCTACTATAATATTATCGAAGTAATCTTTTTATCCTAATAATTTTTTTCTTTCCTTGCATCAACTTATAGATCCCGGATTGTATTACCGGTGATCTAGACTCACTCCAATCCAAAGTCGGAAACTACTATCGTTCGCTCGGTGTATCGATCGTTCGAGACTACAGCCAATACGCAACGGACTTTACAAAATCCCTCAACTGGATAACTAAGCAGGAACGGCTTCATCGTTCCGATCTTTTCGATGACTCCGATGGAACGAAGCAAGCTCCGTATAATTGGGCAGCTGGCGAGGAACCCCCCGCGTGGGCAATACACGCACCGCTCGACGTAGTGGCTTACGGAGCAACAGGAGGCAGGGTCGACCAGGTTTTCCATGCAATAGATCAGCTGTTTCGTGCGAGTCACAATACTCATCAAGCCGGGGAGGCTAATGATGATGATGATGGTAATAATGGCAAGGACAGCAACAGTGAGAATACGAGTTTGCCTTCGACGCATGCACTCCGCAGGAAGCTCATTCTTTTGTCTGAGGAGAGTATAACGTTTTTATTGGAGAAAGGGAGGAACGTCATCAAAACACCCCTGAGCGCATTCGGGAAGACCTGTGGATTGATACCGGTTGCGGGCCCGTCTGTGATCACGACCGAGGGGCTTGAGTGGGATTTGAACGAGACGGAGACTCGGTTCGGGGGCATGGTGAGCACGAGCAACCACCTGGTGAAGGACCAGGTGGTGGTGGTGACGACGGAGCTATTGCTGTTCACTATGGAGATCCGAAAGGCGAAGCAGGTTCTCGAAGTAATGTAGCTACATGGGTTTGAACAGAATTGTTTAAGTTAGATCTCTAGATCTTGGACTCTACAGGGGTTTACTTGTATATCTGTATCTTAAATGGATCTCTATAGAGGGGAATCTCGTAGACAACACAAAACGAGTAAATGCAGCTTGATTTTGCAACATTCCATCGCATGAGAGCATCGCCACGGGTTTCCAGTTGAAGTTGGCCTGGATTATCTAAGCTGTGGCTAACGGAGCGGTGGGAGCGGTCCTTTTACCGCGGTTAGCAGCGTGAAGCGTCGGCACCGGCCTTTGGGAATACGGCATGTGCTTGGGCCCTTGCCATTCGTTCCCTTTTCGAGTTGCCTCGGCTCAAACGCGCAGGCTGCTGTTCCCCGGACGGTTGTTGCCCCAGACTTTCAGACTTTCCAACTTTTCAATTTCTAATCCGATAGCCGTAACCATCAGCTCGGATCTCGTATAACCTCGCATCCGTCCTGTTCAATTTCCCTCTTCGCATCCTGTCACAATCTTTATAGCACCTGTCCCTACAATATAACCATTCACCTGCGGTGTGACACAGCCTCCCCTCAGAGATCGTAATCCGTCCACAAATCACCAACTTCTCTTTCATCTCCCATCCATCCAATAAAAGACCAATTTCCACCATGGCCGACAGACTCAAGAACGTTCTGAACCACCTGAACCCTGCCGTCTCTTCGGGACGTGCATCGGTGTAAGTACCCAATCTCCGCTTGTCTCAGCCGTGGTTCTGCGTAAGGTCTAGAATCTTTTCTCATCGGAAGGGTCGTGTCGGCTCTCCCGTTCATTTCGTTGCCTTTCGCACTGACACCATCATTGTGCTAACTCGAAAAATAAAATAAAAAAAACAGTTTATCCAAGAATGCCGATGATATTGTCATCACGTACGCGATTCGCACGGCTTTGGCAAAAGGTGGCAAGGGTTCCTTCAAAGACACACCGATTGAGAACCTTCTATTGCAGCTGTTGCAGGGTGTCATCCAGAACTCTAAGATTGACCCCGTCTTGGTCGAGGACATCGCCTGCGGAAATGTCGGCGATGTGGATATAGCAAACAAGATCCGAACTGCGGCCCTTGCTGCAGGTTTCCCGAACACCACGGCCGCACACTCCATCAACCGGTTCTGTTCTTCAGGGTTGATGGCCATCCAAGACATTGGTACGTGATTGGCTGGATTTATTTTTTCTGAGTCGCAGCAGCAGCTACCCACTGCTCCTTGGGACAGCGCGCTAACTTATATCTGGATGTTTTTAATGCATGAACAGCACATGAAATCGCGGGTGGATCCATCGATATCGGTATTGCTGTTGGAGCCGAGTCTATGACTCAAAATAGCAAGCGAAGGGAACCATTTAGTCTTTCCCCTGAAGTAACTGCCAACCAGGAGGCTGAAGATTGCAAGCAGCCAATGGGCCAGACATCGGAAAATGTCGGCAGAGACTTCAACATCTCTCGCGAAATGCAAGACAGATACGCCGCAGAATCCTACCGTCGCGCTGAAGTTGCCCAGAAGGCCAACTGGTTCCAGGACGAGATCCTGCCAATCACCGCCACAGTGATTGACCCCAAGACCAACGAGAAGAAAATCATCGTGGTCACCAATGATGAAGGTCCACGATACGGAACCACCTTTGAGTCTCTGTCCAAGATTCGTCCGGCGTTCCCTCAGTTCGGCGACAAGTCGACCGGGGGTAACAGCAGCCAGGTTACCGACGGCGCTGCTGCTTTGCTTTTGATGAAACGATCGACGGCGCAGAAACTCGGCCAACCGATTTTGGCCAAGTATGTGATGAGCACGGTCGTCGGTCTCGCCCCAAGAATCATGGGCATCGGCCCAAGCGTCGCCATCCCTGTAAGCACCCCCCCATTCAGCATTACAATTGGATCAGTGTATGAGAAACCAAAAAAAATGTGATCAGAGCATAAAACAAAGGTTTCTTTTTTCTTCTTAAGGCGGAATACTAATCATTCCTCATGCACGATAGAAACTGCTCTCCAAGCTTAATCTTACCATCAAAGACATTGATGTTGTAGAACTCAACGAAGCCTTCGCTTCAATGGCTGTTTACTGTCTCAACAAGGTTGAGATTCCACATGAGATTATGAACCCTCGGGGTGGAGCTATCGCTTTGGGACACCCGCTCGGCGCTACTGGTGCTCGACAGGTCGTTACTGGCTTGTCCGAGTGCAGGAGAACAGGGAAGAAGGTCCTGTTGACCAGCATGTGCATTGGAAGCGGACAGGGTATGGCTGGCTTGTTTGTTAACGAGGCGTAGATGTGGTGATGGGGTTTCATTTGGGCTGGGGAGATTTCTATGTATAATAATAGCCTGTTGATACAAAGACGCATTTATCTGGCGCCGGTCGAGAGACAGAGATAGCTGATCACAACACGGGAGAGGCAAGTCATAGGATGCGGTTGCCTTGAATTAGCTTTATTGATATTGGGAGCGGCATAGTCTTCTTGTGTATTGGATATGAATATACGATTCTTAATTTTTTTTTTTTTTTTTTCAATTCTGAAACGGGGTTAACGGACAGATCCGCAGACCGTACCGGATTTAACATATGCATATTGATGTCTACTTGTGATGGGTATTGAAAATCATGCATAAGAAAATTAAAGCAAAATTTTGTCTCTGATCGTTTGTGGGATAGTCTAGTATAATATCGAGGTAGCAGTGGCTGTTGGCAAACCCCGGTACTCTTTCCAGCCTTTGATTTTAGCAATCATATAAGTACAAACAATATTAATATGCAATATAGTAGGCAAGTCGTATCGAGGAGAGATCCTGCTAACCGTCCGTGCACATACTATTGATTACTAGTTATATGTACGTGCATGTATCTTCTACTTTAAGCGATCTGCAATCAGAGGATACAACGAATCGTCCCAAATCCGATACCCATCCTCGTTCAAATGAGCATGATCAGCTAGGACATCAGACGTCACTAATTCTGTCGGCGGTACCCAAAACAGCCTCGCTTCGCCACCACTCTCTGTAGTTGAACTGCTCATACTCTCGACCAATCTTCTAATACTCTCGTTTGACTCGGCTACAATCGCATCATCGACATCTATTCGTCGGAAGATACCCGTTACCAAGATTGTACTTTGCCGCGAGAGCAATGCCAGCGTTTTTAAAAGTATCCTATAGTTGGATATTTCGACGTCGGGTCTCAACCCTCTCTTTGGGGAAAGATTGTTCGATCCGATGTGGACGACCCATAATTTTGTCGGTCTATCCGTGAGGAGGGATATGTATCCCTCGTTCAGCCTGTAGAGGACGTTTTCAATCTTATCCCCACCGACGCCGAGATTCAAGCTCTTTGCCAGGTTATGGAGTTTAGTGTTCTGTCCTGTCGTCTTGAGGCGTTCGAGCATGGAGTCGCCGATGAAGATGACATTGAACGGCGGTGTTGAGGATGCGTTGGATACCGGAGGCGTTTCTTCGAGCAGCGGCTTGTGAACTTCATGTAGAGTTGTATGAGACCGCTGTTTGAATTTCATGTTTTGGACAACGAGTGAGTGGAGAATGTCTGGCAGAGGGCTCAGTGGGGCTGATGTAACGGCTTGTGGATCCATTTTGTGTCTCGGGCGTCCGAATCTCGGGCGAGCCTTTGGTGTTTGTAATTTGCGAAGAGCAATCTGTGTATGCCAATCGGCGAGTCCGTGAGTTTTGAAGAATACGGTCGGAGTGCTCCGTGGTCTTGCAATTGCTATCGAAGACCGTGACAGCAACATATTTATACATCAAAGCACGGGAGTGAAATTAGATGCTGGAATGTAATTCTGGTCTTGTCTGGCTGAATGACTCTATATGATTCATCATACAAATGTTGAGTTGTTGGATTTTTTCACCAAACACAGAGTTAATATAACACAACAGCGGAGGGTCTTCTCCGAGACTAAGTTAATATACGGAGAGGATTAAATGCGTTGCAACTTGTTGGAACGATGAGAATGGGACGATTTGTACGTCGGCTGAGCTGCTGCGACAAGGGGTACCTACCAAGCATCGCGGGCATCCACAAGTGCAATTCAGTTGATGCCTGCGTAGCTGTATTCAGCTTCTAGTATTTGTCATTCTCAATGGAGTGTATCGCGGAGAGGTTATAAACAAGCTTTTTGCACGTTGTTATGATCGCGAATCATACCATTCACATATCCAACTGTGTTCATTGCATTACATGCATCGCCGCCTGCCGACTGCTTATCGATTGCGAGCATCACGCATTACTTCGCACTTCATAATCCCACTGTAACACGGCGATATTAAACAGAAATCGAGCTCTATTAGCAGTTTTAAAATGTGGTTGAGACGCTTTTGGCAAAAACCGACCGAAGAGCGAAAGCCAGAGCCTGCATCGGAGCCAGAACCAGAACCATTACGGCTACCGACAGAGATATGGCTGTTAATCGTCTCATTCATGCCCCGCGATGCGGTTAAACCGTATTCCTTGTGTTCAAAAACCTGTCGGGAGATAGCCCGTCCTTGGGTCTTCCAGAGGATATTTTTGTCGGAAAATTCGTTCAAGGCGTTCGGAGAGGGTCATAGTCTACATGGTCTCCGATCCTCAGTCAGGTATTCGTTATATTCCCACTAGTCTTTTGTACTCCCCGTAGAGTACATCAACGATCCGTATTTTGCAATATGATTTATTTGCTAATATATTCTTTTATATTAGACATATCACTTTTCACGGTCTCAGAGCCCTCAAAGCACCTAAAGCAGATGGTCTTTTGAACACCTACATAGACTACCTACCAGAATTCCCCAGACTGGAGAGTCTCCACGTCCCCTTCCACTCTACGCCCGATCCCCGATTTACACAGCATCTCCTCTCCGCCTTCCTGATGAAAATATCCACACAGCCAATCTATTCCAACCTCAAAAGCCTCAATTTCGACTCTCTCGTCCTGATCCTCTACCACACTCCAAACTACCCCAAATACATGGGCAAACTGAGACTCCAAGACAACAAATTTGATGAAACAACATTCAGATGGCCTCCTAATCTCGAAGAAATCATCCTGAGAGACTGGTATTTCTCCTTCTCGAAGGAAACATGGACGATGCCGAATCGAGTCCTGCAACTTATGGTTGGCTGCGGCTCGCACCTCAAAAGACTCGATCTGACGATGAGCTCCTGGCTTCAAGAAGCCGGGGTACAAAATAGAGATGCATACTTTCTTTCACTCCCCGTGTTCCCACACGTCACGCATCTGAGTATGCTTTTTCTAAACTGGCTCCGACAGGAGGACCTGCTGCGGGATATTACGCTTATATTCCCGAATCTGGAGCATTTGACTATTGATGGGCTTTACGCCTGGGAGCCGCTTGCACCGGAAGCTGCGGTGTACGGGGATATCTTACCGCTTAAGAAGTTGAAGACGGTGTCGCTGCCTTGGCCATGGTTTGGCGAGACTGATGACGTGCAGATGTCCCGGGTAGATGATTCTGTCAAGATGTGGGTTAGCGAAGGGCTGCGGGATCTGAAGCGGGTGGAGTTTGTTTGGCGGTGTGACGAGGCGAGATCCTTTTGGGGTATGAATTGGCGGTTTAGGACGAATGGGGATTTCTTGATTTGGAAGGTAGATAAAGACGATGGAGGGGGTTGTGTTTTACGTCATGAGAGAGTTATTGCGCCGTTTTGGAGGACTGATCCCCACTGATATATATATTTTAGTTATTACAAATGCAATGCTCAGGGTATTAAAGACTTGGAAAAAAAGGAGATGTGAAATAAAGGAAATGGGGATCAGACGCATAAGACAGTAAACCAGAAAAACATCAAAAGTAAAGGGAACGGAAAACGTTCAGACAAGGGAAAGACGATGAGGCTAGAGGGCATGCATATGCGTAAAAGTCCAACGAAAGAAAAACTGCCTTGAATTCAGGCTGGAAAAGACATTATAACAACCACAAGGATCCAGCAAGCGGGGGAGACAATATCCAACTAAAAGTGCACGATGAAAACGCGTTAACGATGCTCAAAAGTCAGAAAGAAATTGTGGTGGTAACTGTCGAATTAATGGAGTTGCTTCAACAGTCCCTTTAGAACAGAACTCTTTGCAAGGCGCTTCGGGTAGAACATAGAGTGGCTGTGTGTATATTTTCTGAGCTCCTTAAGCGTCTTGAATCTCTGGATATCCTTGCAGGGTTTAATCTTGTTGATATCTTTGGTCTCTGCGGCACGGCGGTAGGCGTGGAGTACATGGTAAATGTTTATATTTTCCTTTTTAATCATCTATGGGTATCCTCATGTTAGCCCGGTTGTCAACTTGATCGATGAGTTTTGTATAAAGAGCTGTTTATAGTACCTTTTTGCACTGTGTAATGCTTGTTGGGATAGGTTCGATGCCTATAACCTTTGCGAGTCTCTGCCAGTCAGAGAGAGCGAATCCCTTGCCCACACGATCGGTAAACTCGGCGTCGACTGCTGCGTGAAACTTCTTTTTTTCCTCCTCTCTCTTCTTGTCATCCCACTTTTGGCTGATTGCGAGGCGTTTGAATGCTTTGAGGACCGAAATATCGGGTGACGCTTCATACACATAACCTTGGTGGCCGCGTAGGTAGTTATCGATGGCACCCGCCTGGAAAAGAGGAACACCGCCGGAAGGCATGATTACAGCGCTCTTTTTGATCGAGGAGAGTGAGAGATTGCTTGGAGATTTTGCGTCCGAAACCACGAGATCCCGATGCTCGCTTCGGGTAGAAGATAGGCGATCTTGGTAAGACTCTTTGGAGGATTAATCCGAGTATTTCTTAGGCTATCAGAGAATATAAAGACGAAAGTCTGAACTGTAGCTATGTGACGGTACGGTGCTTTATAAGAGTGTAATATCGAACCGGGTGGTAATCAGGTTAAATGCTTATGATTCCGAATGGGGAGCGTTTATACTAAGCAGCGCAGCTTGATGAAGATTTATATACAAGCGTCTCGATAGCTTACATGCACACAAGTTGACAGCTATCGTCCCAACTATGACAGCTCAGAACAAAGGAATTCATGCGACTCCCTGCCGGAAGAATGAATAGCCTCGCGGCTTAGTACACTGTATTGCAGCCTGAGAGAATACACAGGGTTTCGTTACACGACCTTACCGATTCATGCCTGTTGGGAAGAAGCTTTGGGTCGGTCGGGGCACTGGGTAGGGTGCCGACAGTCGACCCATCCTTTTTTATCTGCGTGATGAAATCCTTCGTGCTTGAGGATTCGGAGAATACTATGAATGGCAAGGTCTAATTGGATGAGCGCTGCCGGCGTTTATTCCAACAGTGTTTGCATAAACTAAGGCGACCTCCGGAGGCAGAAGTCTGTTTGGGGGGTGGCTGTGGGTGTTTGTTTGGGGTTGTAGGCGCGGCACAGCAAGGAACAATGGCAAGGGCCGGCTCGAACATCCATTCTCGCGAGGCTAAATCCTTCACGATGATACTATTCATGTAGAATCTGGTAGAAAAAAAAGTCGGTTTGAATGGAAATATTGAATAGAAATTTGATCATTATGACGAGTTTGGTTGGGATCCGGGAGCGTTCCCTTCCAGCCTCGTCTCATTCGTATGCGCGAATGGTGTTTGCTGCGTCTGAGCTCGTCTGCACGAGCTGAGCAGAATTATTCATCATCCTCTTCCTCGGACTCTTCTTCATTTTCAGCCTCTTCATCTTTGTCTTCTGTATCTTCCTCCTCCTCCTCTTCGTCGTCGGTTAGTTCCCGCCTCAGCCTTTGGGGTCTACCACTAACGTGTCTTCCAATATCACAGCCCTCTTCATCCCCCTTTTTACCGCAGCAGCTCATCGTGTAGCCCTCAGGGTACTGCTCAAACATGCCTTCGTCATCGATTTTCCCGAAGATATCCTCATCATGATCCTCGAAAAAGTCATCATCGGCTTCAAACTCGCCAGGGTGGTAAGCGCAAACATCGTCGCCGTTTTCCTCGTCGATGTAACAATCCCTGCATTTCGCGCAGAATAGAACATCAGTGTCTCTCTTCCGCTTTTTAGCTTCATGAGACGAGTCGCCAGCTTGCAACGATAATATTGTTTTGTGAAAATCCAGCGCTTTTGATTTCGTCGTAAAATCATGATCGCAGAGAAGACGAAGGATTGAGCGGACGTGTTGGTCTGACGCGGTTTGTATTATTTCGTAAATGTCCGTCATGTTGCGGCTGGGTTAACGCTCGCGACTAACTAGGTACTAAGAAGCAAGCTCGAGAGAAAGAGAAGGGGAATAGAAGATTTGAGAAAGATAGGATGTCTTGATAGTCTTTCTTGTTTGATGGAGCACTTAGTAGTTTTAAGCTCCTGACTAGCTTCGCCCTGGCTGTTTATCACGACGCGTGGGATTTAGCGGCCGCAATTTGACGAGATCGTTACTATGTAACACAAGCCTTGGCAAGATTCGAGTCTGTAGCTGCCCTCACGGCCTCAAAATTAGTGATTCGATATTTTTAACTATGAGCACTATTTGTCGTTCTTAGTATGATTAAACATAGATTTCCTCTGAATGTCTTGCCATAGATCCAAAGATAATTAACGGCCGACTCCTCTAGCTGAGCATAATCAAGTAATCTTCCTGTTTACATTCAATACAACATTGCTCTGCAGTCATTTCAGATACCCCATGAGAAGTGGGCCGGTCGTCCGGGTCTTCTTGCAGCATTTCGAGAACCCAGTCCAGCGCCTCATCATACGAAGGCTTGGTTTTAATCTTTCGTAATTCCTCCACCCAAGTTTTCACGCCATCTAGTTGTGTCCAGTAACATGCTTCCCTAAGGTTATCCAACTCTCTCGGGCTCCGCCCTTTCAACACTGTAACCATTTCAAGAAAAACACACCCAAGCGACCATATATCCGACGCATGATTGATTTTTGTCGGCTGAAACCCTGACCGCGCAACTTCAGGGGAAGCGTACTCCCTTGTCCGGGCGGGTACTCCGACCACAGTGCTATGCATTGTATGCGACCAATCGTACGAACAATCAAAATCGGTAAATAACACCTTATTGTCAGACACGAGGATATTTTCAGGCTTGATATCGAGGTGATGCAGCTGCAGGCGATGTATATACCAAAGACCCCTGGAAAGACAGGCGAAAAATCCTGGAAGAAAACTCCTTTCGTCGGTTGACAGAAACGCGCTTTCGAGATATGTAGCCAAATTGCATTCTGCAACGGGTAACATTAATAGCGCGAGACATGCGCGGTCTGTATAACTCGATATCTTTTTTTCCCCCGGAATTGCTCGTGTTAGCCTCTAACCTGGCTGAATTCTTCATGATCGATGATACGATCGACTCTTACCAATTTAACACAATGATGGTGATTAACTCGCTTCATCGTTTCAACTTCTTTCATAAAACCCCTTACAAGCTCTGTATCACCCGCGGACATATTCTGCCGGAATATCCTCTTTCTTGCTAAAAACTTAAAATCCCCGGAGAGTACGTATTGTACTTTATCAACCTCACCCCTACCTCCCCTTCCGATAAAACTTACTCGTTTGAAGCAGTCTGGAGGTTCTGTAAAATTCATATGCTTGCGTAGCAGCATAGATTGCGAGGTGTCGGATTCGTCAAACACGATTCTCTGTGCATCCAAGAATCTTCGCTTCCAGGTCTCTGAAAAGTCTGAAGGTAGCTGCCTTAAAGACAGTGGGAGCGAGCTATCGGATACACCCTTCTTAAGGAATCGGTCTAGATCTTCTAGGCATCCTATATGGCGTAGAAGAGTGTATAGACGGGGGATTGATTCGAATCTTGACCACTCTGTGTGGTGGAGAAGTTGCCCAATACTCTCGAAATCACTGTCGGTGTACGTTTTTCTGGGGGGATCAAAATAGCTTTCCAAGTGTAACTCTACAGCACTCGACGTGGGAGCTGCTGTCCCTTGTTCCACACTATGAGACGCAGCTGGAGGGGAGTATGGAGCCGAGACGCTATGAGCTGGGACTGATGAAGCAGAGCTAGAGGGATAACGTGGAGGCGGAGGGGCTGGAGAAAAGCGCGAGCTGCTCGGACGGAGAGCTGGCGGGGAAAGGCTCGAGGCTACGTATAGATATTTCCATCTTATAGTGGCAGCCTGGTTGGCCTGGCCTATAAAACTGACCTCCTGGGTTCCAGGATAAACTTGAATTTCCTTTATATATCGCGCTCCATAGAGTTCAATGGTTTTAACAAACTTTCTGGCTTGATTCGTTATCACTATGGCGAACGAGACTCGATTGTCTTCGTACGAAAGGGGCCAGTAAGTATATTCACCCCATCGTACCACAGGATAATATTGAACTGGTGGAGCACTTGGGCTGAAGATGTCCGTGGCGACTTTGGTTTCCGGAGGAGCAGGAAAGCGGCTGGCGTCGGCGGCGCTAACGATTGGAATTGTGCCAAGAGCTGCAATTTCCTCGTCGGATGGAACTGCAGAGTATGAAATTGGAGACGGAATTTCATCTCCATCAAAAACAAGAACGCCGTCTGTTTCGATTTCAAGGGGTTCTGTTTCTTTGGTCTTGTGTTCTTCGGGCAATTCGGCGACCGTTTTCATAGGAGCGTCCTGAGAGGCGTTCCCACGGCTCCACCACCACCACGACGCCATTCTATGTCTAGAATTAGTGTTACCTCAAAGCTTCAAAATTTCTTAATATCACGGCTGAAAGGAATTTTCGTTCTTTAGTCGAAAGTTATTGTTGCCAATTTTCATGAAATAATTAAAAAGGAGGGGTTCATGTTCCCTCTGACGAGCTAGAGCGAACCCCGAGATTAAGCTAGAACATGCAGCATGGTCGTTGCCATCAAAAGTAAGTCTACGCTATCAGATCCTTTGTCAAACATTGCATTATGCACATGCACGCCAGAAGCTATCGAAAATTGGTGCTCGTGCAAACGAACAGGCAAAACGAGGCTGCTTGGCGGAGTGATCTAGTCCAAATCGTTCCGTAACGTATTCAAATTTATTGGAAGTTAGCTCGGTGGTAGAGGTAATCAATAATGGATATCTCCCATATTTTAATTTGGAAAAATAACTCTGCACTAGTGGTATATATGGTATTAAACATAAGAGTGCTATATAAAGGGAAAAAGGATAATATGCCCCAAATGTCTCCAGAACCTGCGCAAAGGGAAGACAGGTAGAATTAAATTGCTACTGTTGTGGAAGACACAGACTGTTCGATATTACTAATTACTTTCCGTGAACCCCCCAGCAATCATGCCCTTTTTATACACAGTGTAGGATGCAATCATAACTGACAGCTGGGGCCAGGTCAGCGTATCTTTTGTAGTTCCTATCGCTGCGCATACTTCATCCATGTAATCGTTCTGGTTGAAAGTTTTCTTAGATGAGCTAGAGGGTGACATTGAGGCCGATGATTGGCTGGTGCTATCGGTCGGAAAGAACGAAGAGATGGAAGTTGCTGAAGTCGAAATGGTTGAAGCTGAAGGGGTAGTGCTAAATGAAGAGGTTGTTTCTGTAGTTGAGGATGTTGGCTTAGGACTTGAATTATGCCTATCTGCGGTATAGAACATCTCGGAGCGTTCCTCTGTTGATGCAACATTAAAGCTGCTTTCGGGTTTATTCTCGCGAGTCTTGTTGCGATTAATGCTACCAGAGACTTCGATAGTCTCAACGGCTTTTGACACCTGCAGCCCGACTATTTGATGGTCTTTTAGGGTACATTTCGTGCAACAAAAGTCCAGTGGGCTCGGCACATTGCAAGTTAGTTCAACCAACTCATGCGCTGTAGGCCGTTTGTCTAAATCTTCCTGCAGCATTTCTCTGATCCAATCCAAGACTAGGTTTGCCGATCCTCTAGGTTCTAGAGCTCGAAGCTCCTCAATCCAGGTCTTTATCTCTTCCTGGCCGGCATAGTAGTGGTTTCCGTTGAGGTGAGCCTCCAAATCACGGACGGATAGTCCTTTCAAAACAGTAATAATTTCGAGAAAAACGCAGCCCAGTGACCAGATGTCTGAAGCACTGTTAATGCGGTTGGTTTCTTGAAGCCCAGATCTTGCGACCTCTGGGGATGCATATTTCCATGTTCGGGGAGGTGCCTTTGCTGTCGTACTACGGTTTGTGTGTGCCCAATCGTAGGAGCAATCGAAATCGGTGACTACGACTTGATTATTGTGAACTAGAATATTCTCAGGCTTGATATCACGGTGGCGTAGTTTGCTGCGGTGGATGAACCAGAAAGTCCTCGAGAGACAGCCAATGAATGATAGTAGGAAACCAGTCTCATCCATGGAGTTAGAGTTGTACGTATCCTCAAGGTAGTTTGCGAGATTAGAATTGGCTACTGGTAGCATGATGAATGCGAAAACGCTAGGGTCAGTGTAGCTCGCCACCTTTTTAGGATATGTGGTTAGCTACTAGAACATTTCCTATCGAATTCGCTGATGAATAGATTACTGTCTTACTAGTTTTACGCAGTGGTGGTGTTCGACTCTCTTCATAATCTCCATCTCATTTGAAAAAGATCGCATGGCGTGTGTATCGTCCCCAGTCATGATGTGGCGATAAAATTGCTTTCTCGCATAATATTCAACCCCGAGAACACAGAGGACTTTGTCAACGCAACTCCTCTCTCCCTTAGCAATAACCTTTTTGGTAACAAAATAGGCTGGGGTTGAAGAAAATGACATGTGCTTCCCCTTAGCCATCATCTGGACGACATCTGATCCATCACAAACGAGACCTTGAGCCTTTAAAAATCTGGTCTTCCAACCTTCGCTAAATCTCGATGGTAACTGTGTTTGCGAGAATGGAAGTGACTGGTCTGATAAACCTTTGTTGAGAAAATGATCGAGGTCCTTTAGTCGTCCAAGATGGCGGAGGAGTGTATATAACCTAGGTATCTTACTGTAAATGGACTCGCCTGTGCTGAGAAGTCTAGAGATGGCGCCGAAATCGTCATCGGTATACTCGACCCTTGAGGGCAAGAAAAAACGATCAAGTTCCTTCTCTATGATATTAGACGATCCGGATTGTCTCGACGAATCAGGTTTCTCTGAGCTAAAAAGCTTTTTATGCGCGCTGAAGAGGTTTTGTTTATTCGATTCCTGTATAATATGGCGTTGTTGTACTTCCGGTGGAACTGGAATACGTTGATATACAGGAGCTGATCGAGGGCCGGCACCACTTAGTATTTATGTGACTATTCAGTGTTAACTTTAAAACTTACTAGGTGGAGGATAAGATGTAGCTTGTAGTGCTGTTGGAGTTTCCACGATTCGATCCTGCGAAGTGATAGTAACCAGCCATTTTGCGTAAGCGGCGGCGACGGCAGCAGCATATTCTTGCCATTGCTTGTTCTTATGTGTATCCGAGTAGTCACAGATTCCTCGGATAACGAGGCAAGGGAAATTATCCATCAATCCAGCGGCCTCCATTTCAAAACAAAGTATATCAAGCTCTTCTGCCAATAGATCTCGGGTCCTCCCATCTTTTACAACATGCGTACTCGATGCAATCACGCCATAGTGAACTATTGGATTGTCGCTACGTCGCCCAGGCCGAGGGACTAATCTGTCATGACCACAGCCAATGCAAGTTGGCTTGGATCCAACGTGGTCGAACTCTGCTTCATAGAGTAAATCCTCTTGCTTGCCGCGATAGGTGAATTTTGCCGCCATTTGAGGGTACTTTGCTATCATTTCGGCAAGGTAACCTGGGACTTTGTTCATTCCTATGAGGCCGTCCGCCTCCAGTGAAGAAAGTGCCGTCAAGAGAACCTGCGGTGGCTTGTTGAGATCCCCCGTTCGTTCGAAGACACCACCACCGTGTATCTTTCCGTAGTCATACTGCACCACGCCGCCTAGTGTGCCGGTAGGTCTGCTAACCACGATATCTCCTAGCCGAATATCGTTTTTTTCGCTGGGAACACCTCCCCCAATGCCAACCATTAATCCAAATCGCACCGATGTATACGTGAATAGCAGTTGACTCGCAACCACCGCTGCCGAATTGGTACCATATCTACCTAAGGGTAAGCATGCGATTACTATGTTTCGGCCAGCAATTTCACCCAAAGTATAGGTATTATGGTCGCTAGGGTGCTGCTGTAGTGGGATATGCGTGGCATCCAACATCGCTTTTGCGACGGCCATTTCGGCCGGCAGGGCGCAGATCCATGCTATCGTATAGCTCTCATAGGAGAGCTTTTTAACAGGGCCACCCAGCATTGCAGATACTGTCTAATTAGTGTCCTTTTAATAGCAGTCTCGGTTGGCCAGTGTACTATCGACTGCAGATGTTAGAACCTACGGCTAAGCAAATTAAGGTTGGAACTCACACCACAGCCCCGAAGCGGAAACCTAGTTCGTATATTTAAGGTAGCACACCACGGACAAGTCAAGGTTGTTTTAACCTTCTCGTTTCGGGTACGGATCCTACTAGGGCTTTCCAACTGTGCTGTCGATAGAGAATTTGGAAGCCGATTCTGAAAACCAGCGACTGTGTTATCGGTGGATTAGTTGCGGATAGCGCGACTTTAAGCTTCTAGCTGCCATAGCCTTACCCAGATTATGACACACAGAGGCGGGCTAGGCGGGCAAACACACCCAGTTCGACGAGGCTATAACCAAGTTGCATCTGGCGAATGGAATCAGGTCTTTTACAACACGGTAGCATTCAACGCATTAATGGCACTACTCTTGGTACCAAACTTGCTGGCAGGTCACTTTAAGGAAGACGAGATGTTATCAAAGTTGAAATCAACCTGGGCTTTATATATCTATCGATTTCAGAAAGCCAATAAAAACACTATGCTATCTGCCCTAGTTACTTTTAGCTGATCACGTCCAAAATTAAGATACTTACCTATCATGATATATCAACCACCTTATATTTTAGATACATCATCCATCTACATGCTACACTATAATCAATTAGTTTATTAGGATGTCCAAGTTATCATGCTTTGCTCTCTGGCCTACTGTATCGGTTTAGTCTCAAAATGCGACGTCGAAATTACGGACGGACACGAAAATATGCATAGTGACAAGTCAGAATAAATATGCAGTAGCTACAATTAGATTCAAAATTCAAGAAAATCTTGCAATGGGATGTAAGCCTGATTGAAAACCCAGCTTGCTATTTTAGGCAATTTATCCAGTGATTTAGCGTATTGATACCAACATCTTCTCCATTATTTGGTTGTCATTCATACCCATTTCCCCCCATATTTCTCACCCCTTCAATGGGTTTTGCTGACGCCTGGTGGTCACACTCTAACTGCATAATCGAAATATGCGCCATGATACCACCTAGCTGGTAACCCGCTCATTTCCTCGATGATGATATTCGCCTCGGCCGAAGCTTGTGCCACATACTCACCATGTGTTCACTCACATGCTTTGTTAAGTTTACTTTACGGTACAGCTCCTTTACGTCCCTCTTCGCGTCTTCAGGGCTTTGTGTACCAAAGTTTCTTTCCATTATGTCGCGGACCTTGGTTGCCGTCATTCCTGCCTCAAGGGAAAGCTCTTCGATATGTGCTAGCAGGTAGACAGCTAGAGTCTTTGTTTCGCCCTCCATAATGTCCACGCAGCTGTCAGGGGATTCTTGATCGTATAGCTCTTCCATAACGTCGTCGATAGCGGCGAAAATATATCCGCCGCGATCAAAACCCTCGTAAAATGGTTCGTTTGGGATTGAATCATAACAAGCAGCGAGGCGTGCCAAATCTGCGAAGTGGCGGATATATCGAAGCCCTCTTAGATAAGTAGAATATGCGAATGCCTCCTCCGAAAATAATTCTAATGGTACTAGGGTCTTGCCTCCATTATGCAGTGTCCCTGGCCCTTATTTACGACGCAGGTCCTCTCTATAGCCTTGGGTGCGAGCTTCGTTTGGCTGTGAACGGTCTATATATCTCTCCTGGAAAATGTTTCGGACCACCAAGCTTGGAGGGTTTACCTGCGGTCTCCAGAGGCCTATGGAAGCCAACTTGAAACCGTTTATATTTACACCTTACGCAATCTTAGCTATACTTAAAGTTATCACTTTTCTCTTATTTCTAATAATACCTAAGTGATATGAAATTGACTTGAAGACTAATACACCCTACCACAATATACGAACTAAAGGAGGCGAATAGTTAAAAACAAGTCACCATGGTAAAAAACCTCCAACAAACAGTCCTCGAGACCATTGATACCGCTTCAGAGCACCATCTCCGCCTAGTACTCCGAACACTTTGTACAGACTCAAGCATCACGGAACAAGCGCTCGACCATTTCGCTAGATTGAGAGCTCTAGAACATCCCAAGGAATGCAAAGAGAGCTCAGATACAGCGCATGTCTTGGCCGTATGCGTACAGTGCAGCAAGTCATTCGAAGGCACAGACGGGACTGCAAAAAGGTGTATCTGGCATCCTGGGAATCGGGAGGTTGACTTTGAAGCAGAAGTGTGGGACGATTTGTGGAGCGGTGGTTGTGGGATCCCCCCTTGGTTCACTTATGAATACTGTCAAGACGTTGCCGAGTATGCCGAAGGATTCATATGGGATTGTTGTGACGAGTACGGCGACCACGAAGGGTGCATGGTGGGACAACATAAAGCCGCTGAGGCGAGTGCAAGCTATCCATTAGGATCTCATTAGACGATCTAGGGCCAGGGAAGAGAGGAGCCTGAAGCTCACAGAAAGATAGATAAGGTAGCCTTGCTACAAGGAGGATCATTATCTTCTGGGCGACGTGAGAGAGAGTAGATAAGCTCGCTGTCTACCGTTTGGCATGTATGGTATTGATATACCCTTAGCGGGCTTAGGAATGTATCGTACGTAAAAAAAAAAAAAAGGTTATCAGATTCGCCGTGCATACTCCCAAACCAACTCCGAGATGTTATTTACAAGAAGAATACAAAATATCCTTCCAGAATTACCTATAGGCATATGTGCGTATAAATATACCAGGAAACCCCAAAAATAAAATGAAACCCAACCCAACTAGAATCACCCCTCTAGCGCCGCCTTGTGCCGTCCCGACCCCAGTTCACATCCTCTACTCGCGCCATCTCCGTTACAACAGCTCCAGAAGAACCCTTGAGGATAATCATCCAAGTACGCATAGTAATCCATTGAATTCGGCCGGTTAACCCAATTCCCCAACCACTGGTCCCAAAAAGGACCGACTTGGAGCGTACCCGGATGATGCCTGTCGCCCGTACATTTTCCCGCAATATTTGAATCTTCATGGAACAGTATTCTGCAGTGCGAACAAGGCATCCGATCGGATGGTTTCCGCCTTATCCTCTCGGTCGACTGTTTGCTTGATAGCCCTCGATCTCGACTCGTTCGCAGTTTCCGGTTCTGCACGCTTAATCCCGCCAACGGTGTTCTCGAGCGCATCTCTGTCGACCGTGATTTCCGTATCGATTTATATTTTTCTTCCGCGGGGTAGGGTTTCAAGTCCGATTTCGGTTCCATCTCGCTCGTTATTCGTCCATCCTGGCTTGCAATGTAGAGCGGTATGTTTGCCTCGGTTACTGTGATGGTATTCTCCATGTGGTCCCGTATTATTGTTTTAGCGGTTTTATCTTGGTTGTAGACGTGCTGGAGGATATCGGCAAGTTGCTCTCGCGAGAGCATATCCATTATGCCGGATAGAGGCATCGACATTTTGACGTTTTGTCGCTCCATTTTTCTATGTTGCTGGGGTGTTAAACGAATCTGACTTAGTCGCTGAAATTACAGCTATCGAGATGTGCGCATGTGCGAGTTTATAGGTTTAACGGTCCGGTATTTTAGGTGTGTTGATTGAAGTATATGTATAGATGTCGATGCTTAGGAAAGAATGGAGGATATTTCCGTCTAATCGATAGAGCACCCCCGTTTGCGATGTATTCAGGAGAAGTGAGTTGAAGACATTTTTTTCCAGTTTCGTTGCTATAATTGGGTTTGGGAGAGTGGATGAGACATCATTAATTGGATGTTGAGGCTCGAAATAAGACTAGTGCGGGCCCTGATCAGGTGCTGAGGCCCCCTGAATTTGCGAACAGCCCAAATTGCAACCCAATCTTATGATGACTACCCCGCCAATGTTTAGTCTCTGGGAAAGAGGCAGGACTTGTCACCAGTAATCAATTCTGTGCTATGGAAACAGTATTTTAGAACGGGTATGACTAAGTAGTTAGACAAGACTGGTATTCGCGTACAACTTTTGCGGCAGGACCCTGCGCCTGCAAGCCGCCTCCAACAAAGAAACCAACTCCAAACTCCTCACCGTACCCAAAAACGAATTCCAACGCCAACCAAGACAAAAGCACATCAAAAAGAATGGGTGCCCAAGCAACCCTCTCAAGTGGCACCAATTTGTGACATCATCTTCTGAGTAGCCTTGCGTTCAAGGGTTCTAGCTCGGCCAATCTAAAGCTCCGCCTGTTTCTCCACGGTCTTATTTCTCCCAATCAATTTTGCGAAGAAACCCTTTTTCGCAGCAGCTCCCTCAGAAGGGCTCGCAGAACCATCATAAACTGGGGTTGTGAGATTCTGTTTAGCCTCGGGACGAGGAACAATGCCGAGGCGTTTATTACCGACATCGAAGATCTACATATAACCATTATAGAATTAGTTTGAAAACCCTCATCAAGATAGCTAATGATCCAGGTTGAGAAGTGTCTTACGGCGTAAACACCCTTCAAGAACGTATCCCCTAAGATGTCAAGTGGCAAGTCCCCACGACTTTGTATCCCGCCGTAGATATAGCCGTTTCCAGCGTCGGCAAATCCAAGATCCTCTTTTTGAATCGTGAAGCTCCTGCCACCAACATCAATTTGTACTACCGGAAGCTGTTTTTCTGTAATAGTCGACGGGAAGATGAAGCCTGCAATATCAGCCGAATACTTGGCACCAGGGATCTGGTGATAGATGGCGCTGCATGCAGCATCATCCAGAAGTGCAAGGGTAGTCCCGGTATCCGCAATTGATATATTGCTCTTAGGTCTCTTGGTAACTTTACCGTTGATAGTAACAGAAGTAGATTTGAACTGCCAAAAACCGTTGGTGGGGTCGATCTTCGTCCAGTAAATGCTAGAAAGTGTAGCCCCACAATAGTCGAGTGTAGGCTGGTGGATGAACCCAAAGGTGTAGAAGCTGTCACCTTGATCCGGTTCGTCCTGTTTATCGCGCCAACTGCCTAGCTTGCACGTGAAAAGTTCGGCTTCCTTAGGGATATTGGCTTGCTGGATGAGCATATCGACAGGGGTTAAAACTGACTCTGGAGAGCAAGTATTGATGGTACTGAAGGCGAGACCAAGCAGACCGTCGCCATCACCTTCTTGAAAGCCTTGAGAGAGGTGATTGGCAAGCTCTATGGCTTGTGATTCGATCGTTAGGCCACCAAGGGTCAGAACATCAGTACCAACGGTGCCACCGGCTGTCGAGCCATCTCCGTAGCTGATGTTCCAGGTATACCCGTTCTTATTTACATAACTGGTAGAAGAGTCTGGGTCATAGATATTCGTCCCCTGAGCACTTTGAAGAGTACTATTGGGCAGATGAGTTGACCAAACCTAGAAGAGTTCGAAAGTAGCAATCAGCCATTTATTTTTATCACTAGAAACCATTCCTTGCAAGATTAAACTTACCCAGCAATCGGCACTGCTAGTGTCGAAATCCAATAGAAACTTCTTGGGAGGCGTCCCGATGAGAACTTCGGATAGGTACAGAGCATCATTTTGGATATCGGTTGTCTCCACAAGGCTGACATCGTCATTAGCGGCCCCAGTTTTCTTCTTAAGACGCTGGACTATCCTAGCTTTTCCGCCAACACCCGCCGCGAACTTGCCCTGTTGGGCGAGATGTCCTCCGTGGAAGTATTTGCTTTCAAGAGTGGGGTTGAATTTCCATTTTCTCATTAGATTAAGGTAGGATTTGGGGCCGTTGCGAACATAGTTTTGGTTTCGGACCACCCGGACTGGGGTATGGGTGATATGGGGATGACCTTGGTTAGACATGGTTGACTGTGTATATAGTACCGGAGGTAACGAGATACTAGCTTCCGGCTATCCTAGTATTAGCACAAAGGATACATATTTAGACACCTTGATAGAGCTATGGCGAATATACCTGTGATATCTGATTCAAGCGAAGGTAGTTGATGCCGTCGGATAACTTGCTGTTGAATCCTGCTATCCGAAAACTCTAGCGAATGAAATATGGCTTGCCGGGCTGATGAACTCGTTTAAGGGGAGAGAAGGGAATATAACAGTTGCGTGGATGCGCTTATAAGAGTAGCACTCTAAGACCCGCTAAAGATATACACAATATTTTGAGGGTTTAGAATATTCAATCTGCGAGCGGCGACGGAAGGCTGAGACAAGACCATTAAGATCGCCAGAGTGATGGTTGGGATGACGTATGGGATCTAAGGCCTGAAGTCTCGTCGCCTTATCTGTGTTTTTTAGAGTTTCCGAGTTTACACATGATGATCAGGAGGATGGCAGTCGGCGGAACGTTCACAACTTCAAGCTTTTGCTATAGACTTCCATATCGGGAATCTGTCTTGGCATTATTGACTTGATTGGCTGGATTCAGAGGACCGATTAAATTTCCGGCCCCGCTCGTTATTGAAAATTATTTTCTTATATTTTTCGTACGGCAAGTGAAATATAGAGTATGTTTCTCTGAAATACGCGAATACAGTGCAAGCTGATCCGATTTAAGATTATTATAATTCAGGGCAGTCAATTGCTGATGACGGGCGATTTTTCGAGTTGTTCCCTCATTCAAAGACTTCGATATCCAGCCTCGGTGCTAATATATCCCTCAACTCAAATTCAAATACGACCTTTATGTTAAAGGACAGGTCTGACTAAGCTATCTTCAAACCTCAACCTGATTCTGCCAACTAGAATCGTGATTGTTGGACCGGCTGGTTGTACCACACTTTCGGGTATCAGACTGCAAGCTGCAATCCAAATTAAAACTAAATAGATCTCTCAAGTAAAGACCTGGCTTTCCTGCATTTAATATTCTAGCTGGATGCACAAACTGGACCCTGACCAGTCCCAATCCCAGGTTCGGTTCTCGGATCGAATTTATCCTCTTCCCACCATATTACCCAATATTTTCCGAAAGCACGGAGAACATGGCTTGTGAGCTTAACCCAACAACTCCGTTTAGTAGGGTAATGTAATCTGATTCGACGGTTCGAGCCAAGCAGCTATGCCAAGAGTATCCAGAAGCAGAACCGAAAAACCTAAAGAAAAAAAAAAATTCTTTCACGCACAAGTAGCCGATGTTTCAAGGCTTCAAACGAGAAGAGCTTCCGTATCCGACCATTATTCTTCTCCACGGGGTATTGGGGTATTTCCCTGGAGGATCCTGGAGGATATGAGCATTCTCCCCAGATTGCAGAGTGTGGAGGATATCAGTTGCGATAACCTCCATGAAAAAAGGTTATTGTGACATCTAGGATAGCTAGCAGGTGCAAAATTGTCAGGCTGCGACCGTGAACCGAATAGAATGGCAAAGCACGAAGGCCCATCTGTTTCAAATAATGATCTCGGTCATCATGATTGCACCCAGGTGCCACGTCTTCGCATTAGCTTCTGCAGACCCCTTTTCCCCACTGAAGCGACATAGCTCGAGCTCGACAGACAGCTGTGAGCTCTAACGCAGGATGGTGCTTGCTTGCGTTTTTGCTGCAGCTTACTGCAAGCACAGCATAACGGAGGCCGCCATGTCCTTTCCGTTTTCAGAACGGTGCATCCGAAATGGAGGCTTGGGAAAACGCACGATACATTGAGGCGTGTTTTAATGTATTAATTAAGGTGAGCCCTGAAAAGGGAGGAATGTCCCCAGAGTCTTTATCTTTTCTAGGTGAGATCGAGAGAGAAAGGATACGAGCTCTAGTACGAGACTGGGGGGAAGAGGGCGTTGGGACAAGCTGCAAGTGTCGGAAGGGACATGCCTTGTTGTCTTGAAATTTGATTTGTCGAACAGCTTATAGGTTCCCAGAACATGTGTTGCCCAGCGGGTAGACGAAGAGTTTTCTCGTTAGCTGTTGGTGGGTAGGGCGCTATCGATCAAAACTCGTCCAGAGAATTAAGTTTCCGAAGACATGTGAAAGACTAACGTTCCGTCTATCCTAGCCTTCGAACCGTCGAACCTTCGAATGACAAGCAGCGTGGGATGCTCGCAGTAGGCTGAAATAAGCTATCGAATTCTAGCAGTGGTGTGGCAGCCATCCCACAAAGCGCTCCCCAGGATCTTCCGAAGCAGCTGAAGTGGGCCGCCAGTTTCAAGTTGCTAACACAAGATATCGCATAAATTCCTTGATAAAGAAGGAAGCTAAATGGAACGTTAGCAACCCAGGATGATAGAGGAAGTTATGGAAACTGTTGCATCCTCAAAGATCTATGCCGAACCCATGGTATCCTATTATCTTATGTGATATGCAAATTTTCGGCGGCAAATCCACATTCCCCCCTCCCAGCTAGCTAGAAAACAAAATTAAGCTTAACTACTTCTTCCAAGAGCCCCTCAGGGATAATGCTGAAAGCGGATCTATGACACTAAATTCCGGAAAGATGAACCGTAGAAAAATTTTCTCGCTGACTAGGAGCAGAGCGGGTATATAACTTTTCTCTTGATAGACGGGTTTCCACGCCGACGTTTTGTTGGTTTTCCTGATCATCAGGGTTTGATACTTGCAGCGGAAGAATAAGATTTTCCTTATCCGAAGAGATCACAGGTCAACAGCAATGTGGCAACTATTTTGAACATCATGCTAACAAAAAGCCTCAAACCACTGATCTACTTACCGGCGGGTGTTTGCGAGAGTGTCATACTACGGCCTCTCCGCCACGGACATACATACATCGAGAGAAGGCCACGGAAGCTCACTACAAACTGCGAAATATCCAGTGTCTCTCAACCAAAAAAAAAGTCTGAAATTTTTCTGCGCGAAGTGCAGGGATGAGATAACAGCTCCCCTGTCTGCGACCAATTTGGTTTGTTACTATTTCTTGCTTTTCTGCGTCGAACCCATGCGAGTTCTCGTCCGATGCATGAAGCTTGCAAGCCTTATTAGTTCCCCAAGCAGAATCATAGGCGCTGTCATTGGGCGGCGGACCTAAAAAAAATCCCCTTTCATAGGCATTATTCAGGTGTCGCAAGGGGGTGTTCACTTACAGGTGTCCAAATAAGCAAAAACCCCGAGTGGGATGGCGGTCTCGACAAAAAAAAAGTTTCGAGGCGAGCTAGCTATCAATTTTTTTGCCCACCGAAAAAAAAAAAGTCCGCTGGTGTAGGATAAATTTTTTTGCCCTTTGTAGCTGTAGATCGAATTGAGTGCGTGGAGGGGCGAGCTAGTAAAAAAAATAATCATCCTATCTGGAAGGGCAGAGAGATCTAGGAAGTGGGTGATCTGGTATATATTTCCTGCTCACCCTCCTCCACCGCTTCTGGCTCTCTTTTTTCCTCTTTCCTCTCCTCGACCACCATTCTCTGTTTTCTTCTCTTCAAAATCAATATACCCCCCTTTTAGATTTCTTGTTCGTCGTCGTTCTCGTCGCCGTTCTTATAGATTCTTCGGTTTTTATAGGATAACTTGACAGGTTCTTTGTATACACGAAGGATACGTATTGAGCACCCTCTCTTAGCTCAATAGCCAGTATCAGTATATTTCTAACCTCGTATTTTATTTCTGTCACTTCTGAAAGTTTTCTCTCTCTTTCTTTCGGAAGATTTCTCTTTGTTGGAAAATTTCACAAGCTATCTGCATAGTTGTGAATTTGGTGTAGGCTTCATAGACAGGTTTCTTCTTATCGGATAGAATTTTTTTGCTTCTGTCCACCCACACAAACACTACTTCTAATAGCACAGCCGTTGTGCGATTTTTAAACGTCACCACCATCACCTCTACATAACACAATGGCACCAGCCGTCGACACCACGTCTGCCTCCGCCTCCGAGAACGCCAAGTCGGTCAAAGTCCTCGAGGACCTCCTCCAGAAACTCTCCGTTTCCAAGGGAGACGAGACCGAATACGCTGCCAAGAACCTCGCTACTTTCGTTAACGGCCCTATCGAGGAGCACGAAGTTCCATCGAAAGTCGTCGATGATCTCAAGAAGAAGCTTAACAACAAGAAGGATGCCACCGTCCGTGAACGTGCCTTGGCTGCCATCAAGGCCATTGCCGGTCACACTTTGGCTCCTGCCATCGAACCGTATCTGATCGAGCTTCTCGGACCAGTTCTTGTTGCCGTCGGTGACAAGATGACCTCCGTCAAGAACCTCGCCCAGGAAACTGCTCTTGAGATCGTTGAGAACGTCAACCCCAATGCCATCAAGGCCCTCCTCCCTGTCCTCTTCAACTCCATCCAAAATGCCGGCAAGTGGCCTGAGAAGATCACTGCCCTTGAGGCCATGAACACTCTCACCCGTATCGCTCCTTCCCAACTCGCTTTGAGAACCCCAGAGAGCATTCCTGTCATCTCTGAGGCTATGTGGGAAACTAAGCCAGAGGTCAAGAAAGCTGCTCGCAAGACAATGGAGAACATCTGCTCTCTCATCTGCAACAAGGATATCGACCGATTCATTCCAGAGCTTATCAACTGTATCGCCGCTCCCGAGAACGTCCCAGAGACTGTCCACTTGCTCGGTGCTACCACTTTCGTCCAGGATGTCCAGGCTCCGACCCTTGCCATCATGGTTCCACTCCTTGAGCGTGGTCTTGCTGAGCGTGAGACTGCCATCAAGCGTAAAGCCGCTGTCATTGTTGACAATATGTGCAAGCTCGTCGAAGACCCACAGATCGTCGCTCCATTCTTGCCAAAGCTCATGCCACAACTCCAGAAGAACTTCGACAACATGGCTGATCCAGAAGCTCGTGCCGTTACTCAGCGTGGTCTTGATACCTTGCAGCGTGTCGGTGCCGTCGGTCCAGATGGCAAGATCCCAGAAATCTCCACCGCTTCCGAGCCAAAGGTCTTGCTTGAGACCCTCCAGACCATTGTCGATAGCTCCAGCCACAAGGCCGCTCTCGCTAGCTATCAGCCAATCTTGAACTATCTTGCTTGCATTGCTGGCACTCTCTACGATGAGAAGTCCAACGAGCAATTGATCTGGTTCGAGCACTTGACTCCTGCTCTCGCTGCTATCATTGGTGAGACTGACGCCAAGTCTATCATTGATACTTTCCGCAAGCGGTCCGCTCCTGGTATCGCCGAAGAGGAAGAAGGTGAAGCCGATGATGAGGAGGGTGAGGATCTTTGCAACTGCACCTTCAACCTTGCCTATGGTGCCAAGATTCTTCTCAATCAAACCCATCTCCGCCTCAAGCGTGGTCAGCGATACGGTCTTTGCGGTCCCAACGGTTCCGGAAAGTCCACTCTCATGCGTGCCATCAACCGTGAGCAAGTCGAGGGTTTCCCACCTAAGTCCGAGGTCAAGACTGTCTTCGTTGAGCACGATCTTGACGCTGCCGACACCGAAGAGACTGTCATTGGATGGACTGTCAAGAAGTTGGCTGAGGCAGGTGTTGAAATCAGCCGTGAGGATGTTGAGAAGAAGATGGTTGAGTTCGGTTTCCAACAGTCATGGTTCGATAATGCAATCACCTCTCTCTCTGGTGGCTGGAAAATGAAGTTGGCTCTTTGCCGTGCTGTCTTCGAGAACCCAGACATTCTCCTCCTTGACGAGCCTACCAACCATTTGGATCGTGTCAACGTCAAATGGCTCGAAGATTACCTCGCCAACTCTCACTGCACCTCCATCATTGTCTCCCACGACTCCGGTTTCCTTGACAATGTCTGCCAACACATCATCCACTACGAACGATTCAAGCTTAAGCGTTACAGAGGTAACCTCAAGGCATTCGTCGCCCGTGTCCCATCCGCCAAGTCCTACTATGAACTCGGTGCCTCTGAGATCGAATTCAAGTTCCCAGAACCCGGTTTCCTTGAGGGTGTCAAGACCAAGGCCAAGGCTATCGTCAAGGTCGACAAGATGGAGTTCCAGTACCCAGGTACCCCCAAGCCACAGTTGACTGGCATCTCCTTCCAGGTCTCTCTTGGATCTCGTATTGCCGTCATCGGTCCCAACGGTGCCGGTAAATCCACCCTTATCAACGTTTTGACTGGTGAATTGATCCCTACCAAGGGTAACATTTACGTTCACGAGAACATTCGTATCGCCTATATCAAACAGCACGCATTCGCCCACATTGATAACCACTTGGACAAGACTCCATCCGAGTATATCCAATGGCGTTTCCAGACTGGTGAGGATCGTGAGACCATGGATCGTGCTAACAAGCAGATCACGGAGGACGACGAAAGTGCTATGAACAAGATCTTCAAGATTGATGGCAGCCAACGTCGTGTCGTCTCTATCTCTGGTCGTCGCAAGTTCAAGAACTCTTATGAATACGAGTGCTCTTTCACTCTTGGTGAGAACGTCGGCCAAAAGGGTGAGAAGTGGATTCCAATGTCCTCCTCTGAGAACCAATGGATCCAACGTTCCGAGCTCGTCGCCTCCCACACCAAGATGGTCGCCGACGTTGATCAAAAGATTGCTCTCGAGTCCGGTGACTTCCGTCCATTGGTCCGAAAGGAGATTGAAGCCCATTGCGGCTACTTCGGTCTCGACGCCGAGTTGGTTTCCCACTCTCGCATGAAGGGTCTTTCTGGTGGTCAGCGTGTCAAAGTTTGCTTAGCTGCTGCTACTTGGCAACGTCCTCACTTGATCGTTCTTGACGAACCTACCAACTATCTCGACCGTGACTCCCTTGGCGCTTTGTCCAAGGCTCTCAAGGCCTTCGAGGGTGGTGTCGTTATCATTACCCACGCCGAAGAATTCACTCGTGGTCTCACTGAGGAAGTCTGGGCCGTCGTTGACGGTAAGATGACCCCATCCGGCCACAACTGGGTCCAAGGTCAAGGTGCTGGTCCTCGTTTGGAGGAGAAGGAGCAGGGTGATACCTTCGATGCCCTTGGTAACAAGATCGAGGTCACCAAGAAGAAGAAGCTCACCTCTAGCGAGTTGCGAAAGAAGAAGAAGGACAGGATGGCCAGACGCAAGCGGTAAGTTTTATTCTATCTAATTGTATTGAATACAAAATACTAATATATTTCTCTCTAGTGGTGAGGAGGTTTTCTCTGACGAGGACGACTAAACTCACAACGCATAAGTTACAACAGAGTCCGACATTCTTTTAGATATATTACCTCCATCACTTGCTCCAAACCTATAGACCGGACTTTCATATATGGCGCATACCTTTCTCCTACCGGATTATTTTTCCTTTTACTTTTGTCTTGACGTAATTTCTTTCGTTTTCATAACCTTACCACGAGCTCCCTGGTGTACTTCTGCCTGATGTTCTGAACGCGAGCTGCGCAGTTCTGTCGGGGTTTGCATGCCGCCAACCTCTCTGCCTTTTATATTTTTACATCTTCATTCACTTTCGACAATCTTCTCGATGGAGGTGTAGATGATATAATGGGCTAGTTTGGACGGATGCGGAGTCTTTGTCGCGATTCATCTCTTTGAGAGGGGGAGGGATCGAAGACACTGAGTGGTATTTCTTTTCTGCGGGGCATTTTCTTTTTACAAAAAATTTATGTTTTACTGGTTTACTAAAAGAATTGATAGACTTTATGTTTTTTATGGGGTTTCTTATGCCACGAGACGGGTTTTCTTTTTATAGATTTTCGTTCGTTGGGTGGGGGATCGTGTGGTTCACATATAGACTTTAGACACAGATAGAATGAATGGAAATATTATTTCTTCCTTCCCAAAAACTTGCTTCAAACCTACTCGTGATTCATACAGAGATTAAACAAAAATCAATCCGAAGATGATACCGTAACCTGCACTGGCTCTGGTTCTGGTTCTGGTTCTTCATATCCTTTCCAAAGAAATGGAACTTCTGGGTCCGTTCCGAAGTTGGTTGTTACCTCGAAGCCCAAACCTCCGATCATGGGGTACAGTCTCTCTCTCACATCTAAGAATTCGGCTTCAGAGAATTTCCCGTTGTACGTCCAGAAAATAGTGTGCTTCTCTTGATCGTATCCGCAGCCAACGACATCATTGACGCCATAGGTCGAAGTGGGGAATACTGATGGCTTCGTGCTTCCGCCGTGGGGTACCACGTTATCAGATGAGTATACCAGGTTGCAGTCGTCGCTATGAAGACCATATGTCCTTCTACTACATTCCGGCCAGCCGGGCATTTTCCGCAAATGAGGTCCTTCTGATGAGAAACCGATACCGACAAATGTGTTTCTATTGGAGCTGTGTTAGTCGTTTTAGAGGTATGTATATAAATCACGAGGATGTGGCGCTGGCTCTTACCCGTCCAATTTAATAATCTTGACTTCAAAGTAGAATAGTGGCATATAGGCTGGAACAGGATATTTTGTGACAAGACTGGGGCGCTGGAATTCGTCTAGTTTCATTCAGATATGTTAGCTTTCTTTTCTTCCTTTTCTTTCTTTTTTTCTGGATAGTTTGCGAAGATGCTGGAGGGCTAGATATGAGACAAGAGTTAACTTACATGGTGTGTCAATATCTATGTCAACGGAAGCGGTGAGCTTGTCATCAGAGAGCTTGATAACGTCACTTTCTCCATCCCAGCAAGTGCTGGTTTGAAATTTATCTTTCCAGGCTGTTTTGCGAGCTTCATAATCCACTTTTGCAGCAATATCTGGAAATACCTTCTGTAGGGATTCTTCTTTGCCACAAGCGTATGCCCAGTCGAACGCGTCCCAACCTTCGTCGTCAAGACGCAAAATATCAACGTTTGCTGCCTTGATTTCCTCTAGTACTTCTGACTGATCAGTTGCTATTGCCATCTGAAGGAGCCACTGGTTGCAAGGATAATTTTCAACAAAGCCCTTGTATATTTCCTTTCCAGGACCATCTCGTAATGCCTTGACAATTTCAGGCTTCCCAAAGGTGCGAATCATATGATTCTTGGTCGGCGTTGGGCCTCCAAGAATATGGTAGTCTTCTTTTCCTTCTTGGGGATACGAAAAGTAGTTTTCAATCAGCCAAGCTGCAAGACCATCATGTTCATAGAAGAGAGCATATTCGAAGACTGTTCGGCCTCTGGACATCTTAGCTTCGAGCAGCTGCGGGATCATATGAGAAGGCGTGTTTTCAGTGAAAAAGGTGGCCATGGCGACACCGCTCTGGTCGTACTCGGCTGCAAGATGCAACATGTTCTTCTGTTGGATGTCCGTCTGTGCGAGATACGAAAAATCGTCTTTCTCTTTGGCGTGTAGCTCGAGCAGCACTTTGGCTATTTCATGATTTTTGTACAAGATGGACTCCATTAAAGCGGTCTGGCCTGCCTTATTTCTAATGTTGAGGTCGGATCCTGCTTCTTTCAAGATCCTGATGATGTCAATTGCATTTTGCACTGGATGTTCATATCTAGAATCATTCTTGTTGGCGCAGGCCGCGGCTTCTGAAAGCGCGGTGTAGCCATTCACGTCGTCGTCGTTTGGATTAGCCTTATAATCCAACAGCAGTTGAACACCTTTCACATTCAGATATATAGTTGCAAAAGCAAGCGGCCCTGTGCTGTTTATATCTTGAGCATTCGGGTCGGCTCCGGCTTCAAGCAGTTTCTTGGCAGCTTGATATTGTAATTCCTGAGACACTGTTTCGGGTTCATACCATGCTGAATGTAAAGGAGTTTTCTCCTTCGAATCCCTGAAGGTAAGACTGAAATGCTCAGGGTCGTCTTTGTACCGTTCTAGAATGTAATCGAACAGACTCATATCACCACCAGTAAACCAGATAGTATATGCCAATGGGATGTCGCCAAATCTTGGCATACTCTTGTTGAGATTTGGCTTTGGTTCAATATCGATGAGGAGTTTGAGGGTCTCAACCAGTAACTTTCGCTTTTCAAGTTCTAGCCCCCATGAACTGCTGAGTCTTCGAAGACATTGATGGAAAGGCGCCCATCCATCTGTATCCTCATTCGCCAATGGCTCTGTAAGCTTCGGCATCAGCTTCTTGAGAAGTTCTGGCTTATAGTATAACTCTGGAATATGAAGGATAGACCTGTTGTCTGTTGGTCCGAAAGTAACACTGTTAAAGTCATAGTTGAGTTCCTCGTCTTCAATTAGGAATTCCACATATAGGTCCCACCCGAGTCTCAGGCCCATGAGGCCCGGGCTCAGTGTCATGTCAGGGGGGTATTTCGGAAATGCGTCTTTGTCGAGGTAGGTCTCGGAAAATTGAGGGGCCAATCGTTCCCATATAGCACCAGAACTCATTCTTCGCAGAACGTCCTTTAATTTGTTCCATTTCCGGCCGTGTCTTTCCTTCGGTTCCCAGAGCTTGGCGACTTCCTGCATATAGTAATCTATCTGAGATATCTCACCTCGAACTCGCCAGTTCCTCTTTGGCGGTAGTGGCGTAGAGATGGGACTTGTTGGGGCTGGCGCTTCCACATCTTCTACGTTCTTTTCCTCTGTGGTGTCACCGTTTGTTTTAGGAATTTCGGGATCAGAGCCATCGGCTGGAACATTCTCCTTAGTTTCCTCTGGCGCCACAGTATCGTCAACTCCATTCTCTTTTGTCTTCACCACAGTATCACCATTTGGTTGGGGAGTTTCAGAACTTTCAGTTGGCGTATCCTCCTTTGCTTCGTCTTTCACTTCGACTTTCTCTCCCTCCTTCTCTCCCTCCTTCTCTAATTCTTTGGCTTCACCAATAGCTTCTTCTTTGGTTTCTTCTTTGGTTTCTTCTTCGGTTTCTTCTTTGGTTTCTTCTTTGGTTTCTTCTTTGGTTTCTTCTTTGGTTTCTTCTGTGGTCTCTTTAACTTCGTCTTTAACTTCTTCTTTCGTTTCTTCTTTCACTCCCTCTTTCACTTCTTCGTTTGCTTCCTCTTTCGCTTCCTCTTTGATATCACTTAGCGGTGTAGTTGCTGAGTCTTCAGACTTTCCAAGCTTTTGAGGCTCTTCATCTAATGGGAAATACCGGTCACGGAATTTCTTGCTGACCAGAACTTCCACTATACATTTCTGGAGTTTCAGTATCCAAATCCTTTTGCTCTCTCAATTCAAAAACATGGAGAACGATAATGAAAAACAGGGAGGTTCAGACTCACAAGTGTAAATGAGGGTATCAAGAAGTGTTTCTTTCTGGCTTCGGAAACCACTCGAGCCAGAGTGACCCTCCACAAAAAGCCCTACAAGAGTGAGTTCTTAGTGATTGTCTTGACGATTCGATACACATTCTCCACAACTTACTTGGGATTGTTACTTTGATTTCACCAGAGTCCCCCCACTCGAGTATATTCGTAGATGGGAGTAGATTACGTTCCTCAGCTTTGCGAGATTCCTTCTCCACCCAATCACGAACAGACTTGTGGATAACGTTGATATTTCGTTTTCCATCGGAAAATTTAAAGAACTCTCGGCCGGCCGCTTCTAAATGGCGAATGGTGTAAATGACCTCAGGGTTTCGCAACGCTTTATCCATCGGATCTTCTTCAATCCCTTTTACGAACGAGTCCCTTCTTCCAAGGCTAGGACTCTCCACCTCATTTGTGGCTTCGTCATCGGAACTTTCAGGTTCTGTTGTATCGCGTCCAGCTATACCGCCTAGGAAAGCCAGCTTGAACTGTTCGACAATCTCGAGCGTATGCATGTCCTGAGGTGCCCAGACGATCCTGTTAAGTGCAAGAATGACGAGTTTCCTTTGAGCCATCGTCAAAGAGTCCAAATGTTTCGCATAAAGACTGTCCATTTGATCCGGTAGCTCTCGAACTCGCCGTTTGATGGAAAGTGGGGATGGTTGTCTCAGGCTTGCAATAACCATCGCGCTGTAGGTAAACATACCATCTGCCTTTTTCTGAATACCTGATACCATGCCTTCAATTTGCTTTGATTGCTTTCGGCTGAGGTGGACCTCGTGTTGCTTTTCTGGGACGAACTCGAACATGTCACCCGATTTGTAGTCGAGAAGATCCGTGAGCGAGTCTTCAAGGTAAGCCTTCATATCTTCTCTGTTGGTAGATTTATTCACTGTCATTATCGTCGTGTCGGAGTTTATCTCGCACTGCACTGCATCACTGTTATCTGCCGCGACATCGTCCGCCGCAGCTTTCTCTGCAGTTTCGCCATTCTCAGTCGTGCCATTTTCAGCTGTGGTCTGTTCAGCTGTGGTCTGTTCAGCTGTACTCTTTTCAGCAGCGTCAGTTGAGGCGGTGCCATTTGCGGTTGCATTATTAGCAGTCTCGGTGCCAGCATTCTCCCCATCTGGTTTCGAAACCTTCTCTTCGACAGCAAAAAGGGATTCCAGGCCCAAGTTTTCACGACTTGATATCAAGACTTTGAAGCTCGCTTTGGTTGATCTTCCGAGTTCTATCAAGTCTGCAACAAGCCCAGAGCTTTCGTAGTCCGTGCACTCATCGATACCATCCATGATAATATAGACAGTCTTACCGATGACTGCTGCAATATCTTCGATTTTGTCAAGATCAGTACGCGGAGTTATCTTCGCTTCCGCTATCTCTCGGTCGGCCCCTAGCTTTTTCATATTTGCTGGATGACTACTTATCTTCTCTTCATCGTTAGGCTCTGCAGAAGATCCGTGGATATTCAGTTCAAAAGAAGCGACCAGCGCCATGGTAGCCTTTTCCACCTGCTCTCTCGTTGTAAAGTGCCTACTCTGGAATAATTGAGCGAGCAGGGATGAAATTGCATTCTTGCTGAGCTGAGTTTCATCGTCTCCTCTTTTGAAGAAGAAGTAAAGAACCGGACAGCCAAATAGTGGTGAAATCGGCTCAGGCTCGTTTATAATCGGCCCCGCCACGTGTAGCATAATATTAAACCCATTTACCTTGTTGAATGGGTTATCGGAAACTTTTTCTATCAGTCTCTCAATGGCAACTGCCATGGCCACGGATTTGCCAAAACCAGGCTGGCCTTTGATGTATAAAATCTTTTGAGTCCCCGTCTCCCACGATTCGTAATGGCGATGAGTAAAGAGCCATCTTGCCAAGTGGCGAGTTCCAAGTCTGCGCTTGAGAGGGGCGAGGGTTAAAGTGAGCTGTCTAAAATGAACTTCGGATTTGCTCAAGTCTTTTCGATATCTCTCAAACCTCTCGCGGGCTCGTTGCTCAAGTGCACGCACGGTTGTCTCGTCTCTAAACATAACCACTTCTTGCGCTAGCTCTTTAACATCGGTTTTCACTTCTTTGACGTCTAGCTGGATTAAATTAAGGGAAGTCTTGATTTCTAATCTCGGTGAAGTCGGTGAGTTTCTGCCATAAGAGCTAGTGCTTTTACTTGAAGATTCAGAACCAAGAACGTACCGTTAAGATCTGGGAGTATCAGCTTCTTCAAAATATTCTCACTATCAGACTGGAGTCGTTCAGCCAGTTTAGCATTCTCTTGTTTCACCTCTATCAAAAAAATTCCCTTGTCAGCGCTCACGTTCATTCTTCCTTTCTAAATGTATTAGGACGAAAATAAATTGGTGACTCACCGTGTAACCACCCAAGGACGTTATCCTCGAACTCTACTCGGGCGTTCATCCTCAAGTCTTTATACTGATTAATGATCAGTTCATACTTTTCATTTGCTGTCGACCTTACGCTGAAAATATCAACAAACTTCTCTGTATCAGGAAAATATCAATGTTAGCGAAATGTATAGCAATAGGGTAATCGGTATTACATACTCAGCTTGTTGTCTTCTCTAAATTTTCTGTTCGCATGCCAGAAAAATTCAAGGATTTCGGTGATAAGTTCTCTGATGCCCTCCATAACTCTTTCCGCGAGGTCATTCACCTCCAACTTGCCCTTATTCTTGTTATGACGGTTCTCGTAGAGACGACAAGTTAGGATAATGGTCACGATATTCGTGGAGGCCTCGGAGATACGGCCACAATTATCCATGTCATTTGTGCCAACCTGTCACCGATATATTAGCATTGTTCTAACCAGATATCGATACTTGAGTTTCTAGAGTTAGGAAGCTCTGTGACCACGCATGTATCAACACAATAATCCATCCCCAAGCATCAGACTCAAGTATTAATTTGGAGGCTTTGATCATGGAATAGCCACGTTTACAGATAGCGAAAGGACATGAGATCATTATTTCACTTACGCCAATCAGTAAACTAATAATACCCCAAGCGATACTAACGGTCTCGGGAGCGCAAGTTAAAACCGCATCCCCAACATCCTTCAACACACTGAGAACACCAAGAAGTTTCCCGATGGACCCCTCATAGCGGCGATCAGCTTTCGCCTTGAGCTTCTCAGCTTGCGAAATAGCTTTGCTAACATTCACATTATTTCGCAAAAAATTGTCTATATTCTCCTGGGTGGGAGGATGTTTGCCGCTTCTAATCCTCTCCTTGAATCGGAGTTTCGCCGCGAGCCAGCATTGAGAATCCTGCTCGCTGCTCGTGACTTGGAGAGTGGGGAAGGCCGAGTTGAGAGGTGTTACATTCGCACTTGCGTTTGAACTCCGCCTGTCGCGGACCTGGGTATCAATCTTAAGGCCCGACATTTAGGAGATAGTTTGGGTAGATGAAAGATGGGGGAACAATAGACGTTAGATAATGGAGGAAGATACTGAAGTGCTCAAGAGGCCAAGGCTGCTCTTGAAGCATGGATTTTATAGCTCTTGGATTGGAACTTTGTCCTCCTGTCAGATATTAGTTCGATAATACATCTCGGGAAGATTCACCTTCGTTGTCGTTCGCACTTGAATCCTTCCACCTGCGTGTTTGCAGTCTGTGCGGCTGGAAGGGGCTTAAAAGTGGGGAAAGTTCGCAAAACTGGGCTTTAGAGGAGGACCCCGCCTCAGTCGCAGCAATGGCAAAAAAAGCGGGATCCCTGCAAAGGTTCTGGATCATGGCGTAAACTTATTCCTGTGATCGAGGCATAGCATGTATATCATGTAGGGTAGGCCTGGTTGGAGAAATATGATATCGACAATAGCTTGCGCAATGAATGGGATTTCAAAGCGTCATGCAGAGGCAAAGGCTAAATACATTGAGCAAAGACAAAGTGCTCTTATATGCAGGGGGTACTATATACTCGTAAAGCCGTAATAGCTTGCAGTGGGAATACACCGCAAACCGATCCAGAAACTCCAGCAGCCAAAAAAGAAATATATTTACAAAAAGGTATATACTGGATTTTCCAAAGCGAAAATAAAATAAAAATAAAAATAAGAACCCCTTCGCGTCATTAATCATACCTGCCAATGTGCCTCTTTACTGAAATGCATCTCCTTCTTCAGTTGGTGTATTTCCTTTAGCTCCATCTGGAGCGCTTGTTCAAGATCGATATCTGCGCTCCCGGTTCCTGCGGGATAATCTACGTGCTCCAGCTCCATAATGCTATCCATAGGTGCATTTTTCAGCATTGGTGTTTTGCTGTTTTTCGAAAATCTTATCGATGCCGGCGACAAGCTTCCGCTGGCGTCCAGACTGCCAACTTGCATCTGTGAGCTCCGGTTTGCCTTTTTACGGAACCAGCGCCCGATTAGCGTTCTGAAATTTGGAACGCAGGCAATAACAATAGCGACGGTCCATTCCAAGTGTTGAAGGACCCAAACTGAGCCGCCCCATGTCCAATCCGGGGCAGCCTTGATGAACACTCGCTCTTCATATACGAGATATACTCGGATGGCGCCGATGACAGTAACACTGTAGGATGTCATTAGTAAACAATTTCATCGGTCGGATGCACTGCCAACGAGCGTGGGTGTTGCGCGTGCGACAGCACCAGAAATGTTTCAACTTACAGCAACCCCAGCGAAAACAAAAACACCACCATCAATCGGTCCTTCAAGCTTGCCATGCGCATTTTATACGCAATATATACTGGAATCGGGAAGACGAAAAGATCGGTCGACATGTTGAAAATCGCCTGATAAATATTGATCCTGCCCAACATTTTTCTGTCGATGCATCTCAACCCTCCGAACGTCCGGTCGGCGGCTGTGTCGTCCGGCTTTTGTGGACATTGGAACAGTAGTAGCATTTGAACGATGACACAGTTGATAATGCTGAGTACGATAAAGACCCAAATGGCTTTTCGTAGGTTGTCAAAGACGCCACCGATCTTGAGGAGGAGGAGAAGAATGGAGATCTTGACGAGTGGCATGATTAGGCCAGAAAGGAAGCTGAAGACTAGTGTAAGCTAGATGGAAGCATGGTAAGGTTAGAAACGGTCAAGCTCATATATAAGGCGATATTAAGTTATTTAAAATATACTCGAGACACTTACGTGGTGGTATTCGTTATAGTCGATTCTGACTAAAGCTAAAGGTTCTACCTCCCAGAGGTGTACTCCATAGTGCAACATTTTTATTACTGGACATTGTTAGCTCATAAGTAAGTTGGTCGGAAGGGTAATGCAAGGAAGGAAGGTTCTTACTCTGCCATGATGGATATATTATAGCAATCAACAATATCTAAATCACGCTAGGGTTAGAGGCTTTCAAGAAACGATAGAAGCTCAAAGCTTAACGCTTACACTCGCAAAACCGATTAAATAGTCGTCTAAAGATATCAATAAATTTTAGTACTTGACAACGAAAAACACCATACAAATATTCGCGCAATCCGAATGTGTATGCTTACCCCATCCGAGTCCTGCCTTCCATCGATCAACACCCCTCATAAAAGTAAATACGAGTGCAATCAGCGGACCACCAGTAATCGCTGCCAGGCACAAGTCCTGCCTTGTGGAACCATCCGCCCAAGGCATCTTGTAGACTGGCTCGGACGCCCCAAAATCGCTCGCCTTCCAAAAAGCACTACCGTAGTTCGGATCGCATATATGAATACCCAACCTCTTGGCAAAGGATGTCGCAAGAGTGCATGAGGACTAAAAGTAAAGGAGGAAGGGTAGAGGAGGAGAGGGGAGGAGGAGAGAAAAGGGAAGAGAGAGAGCGAGAGGGAGAGCGAGAGGGAGAAAATTAAAAGTCCACGAGATATTTAGATTGGTGAATTCATGGATTCTCCCCAAGCGAATGTAGCGAGAGGGATATAATTTTTTGTGTTCTTTCTAGAAAGAAATAAAGAAAGATGTCGACAGCGACGGGAATGGGATGTGGCGGTTTTAAGACAGCTGCAAGGTGGTATGGTCTGCAAGCTGTTTAACCTGCTGACCGACGATATTAACCACGGAATTTCGGAGTGCCTTGCTTTGTGGGGAACCCTACGCAAGTGAGAAGAATAGTAGTATATAGTGGAGGCCATATATCATGAGGAGAAGGGAGCTGTGAGTATATTAAGGACGGACCGGAAGCTCTTCGCAATGTCTAAGTTTTACCACGAGGTCAACCGGTCTGCGAGTATGCGATTGCGTATCATTCTTACCACACCAGGTCGCGAGCGGGAGCTTGGGCAATTGCATTAATTGAACGAGCACCCACTCTGTCAAAGTATCCTCTGATATCAAACACACTAGTCTCGTTTTCCACCAGCGCCGCGGCCGGTTACTTCCGCAGAGACCTTCGAAACCTAGCTTGGACCCCGGCCCACCAGCCAGGGCCACGGCGTCCAAGCCAACCAGATGCTGGTTCCTGGACATGGATATGTGACAGATCTCGCAACACAGGCTGGTTCGGCAAAAGAGCTTTCTGTGGAGCCCTTCTCTCCCATATTATATTATCGGCTGTAATAAGACGCTCCTCGTATTTCGCTGGAGGCGGTTTCGTAGTTCGTAGTTTTGAGCGAGTCTGTGGTCTGCGCATGCGGAGAGGGATGCCGACAGGCCCTTCTGAATAGCCGGTCGATCCTTTTAGAGACGACGACCGCTGTCTCTTCTCCCGCTAGTTTTCCCTGATTGCAAATGCAGTCAATGCCGTGCAGTGCAGTGCAGTGCAAGCCTTGCTTTGCTTTGCTTTGCTCCCTTTAAGCCCTTTTCTCTCTCTTCAGGCTAGACAGACTCGAAGGATAGAAGAAGAAGGAAGAATCCCGTTCTGGCGCAATTGCTTGGAATTAGCTTGACCGTTGTAAACTCACTTCGCTTCGCTTCCAATCTTTATCTTTTCTTAAAACCAAGAATCTACCGAGTCTCTCCAATTTCTCTGTTTCGCGACATTTTTGTTTTATCTCGCTATCGAGATTTCTGAAGGACCACTCACCGAGCCGTGTTAAATGTCTCGCAACCGTTACGGTTATCATTAATCCGGACGCCGTGTTTCGGAAATACCATTCTTGCATTATCATCGGATCTGTCCAAGCTAGTACCACCGCTTATAATTAACTAGCTATCCAGTTATTTACCTTCCACGCCCCCAGATTTCCCCCCTCTCCCCATTCGAAGCACGCAAAAATCGCTTACTCCGACCACGCGATTCTGTTTGTTGAAACGATTTTCGCTTCAAATATCAATACAATATCTATATCATAACGGCGGCAACTCAGCACGTGTGACTGTTCAAGGGGGATCAAGGAACCAGAACTGTTTAATTTGAATCGCGGTTCGGTCGAAACACTTTCGCCCTGGAGGGCCAAGGGCGTTCGATTGATATAGAGGGTTATATAATCGGAATAGTTTTTCCGACTCCAGCGTCAGCTTGATTGGGCGGCTAGCATAAGAGTATAGTAAACAAGCAACTGCTAGGACGTCAGATCAAAGTAAGATATATTACTAGGTCGGCAGAGCTCGAGTCAGCCTCCCTATCCTCGACATATTGTGCCCCTTGGCGAGGGCATTCGAGGTATTCCTTTCTGGAAACGAAACTATTTGTGCACATCCCACATCTTCAACATCCAATACCATATCGCGACAATCACACCAGAAACACAGGAATAAAAATAAAATAAAAAATAAGATAGAACAATGGCGGTAAAATTAATTTCCTCGCTCATTCTGAGCGCTTTTATTCTCACTGCCCCGACATCCGCTGCCATTCTCTCTGGCGAGTCCTTTACGTCAATGTACTACGACTGCTGCAAGCCCGCTTGCGCCTGGCCAACACAGGGTGATTTCCTGACCGGATTGAAAACCTGCGACGTGAACGATCAATACGTCCTAGACGACACAGCCGGGAACTACTGCGGCGGCGGGCCGGCGAGTTCGTGTATCGAACAGACTCCATGGGCGGTCAACGATAGCTTCTCTTACGGTTATGCCAGCATATTCATCAGAGGCGCGGATAGCACCGAGTGGTGCTGTAGCTGCTACGAGCTGGAGTTTATAGATAGCCCTATCAAGGGGCAGAAGATGATTGTGCAAGGCATCAATGTGAACTATAACGAAAACCAGATCAACTGGTTCAGTCTAACCGTAAGTTAACAGAGTAGAATGCAACCTGTGTTGAATTTTCACAACAACAATACCACCGCAACAGTTACTAATTCGACGTCTACAGGTGCCCGGACAAGCCGATTGGCGGGGCATGTGCCAAGAACGATTCGGAGGAACATTTGGCGAGTTCTTTGGTGTGAACGCGACCGGATTGACCAATGTTACTGAATGTGATAATGTTCCCGAAGCGCTTCAGCCTTCGTGTCGGTGGAGGTACACATGGTACCAGAATGCTAACGGCCCAAAGTGAGTAATCAGTCTGGTCACATAACTTATGGGAACACCCCCTCTAATCTCCTTGATAGTGCGACCTTTTCCCGTGTCGAATGCCCTGCCGAAATCACCAACAGGTCAGGCTGTGTACGCGCCGATGACAAGATATTCAAATCTACAGTCTCGGCCGCGGTTCCAGTCTTGCATCAATACACAACCTCAACATCGCCGGTCTTGGTCTTCGCCGCAGCTGTTTTTATGTTCCTTGCATTCCCTCAAGTTTTGGATTTATTGTAATCTACGGTCATTCTATTGCGGAGGATTTTTTCTACAAAAAACACTCACACATCACATACACACACATGACGTCGGCTGGCTGATTTTTGCCGCAGGACATTTTGGTCATTGAGCATTTTAGTTTGGATATGGAAACAAAAGCCGGCATTTTGGATACCTCTTGTGCTTTTGTGCAGTAACGCCACGATCTAGTTGCTTCATTTTGCATTTTTCTCCTTTTTTTGTTTCTGTCGGCAGAGTCTCTGCACGATATTTTTTGATAGCATAATGCATGCTAGCATTCCGCTTGGAGTTTTCTCTTTCTCTGGTACATATTGGAAAAATCTTCTCTTTTTTTCTTTACGTTTTCCACTGTTTACTTTGTTTTAAACTTTTTTCCCTGATGGAGTTCGATAACTGTATTTACACGATTATATGAATATTAATGATACTGTAAGGGTTGTATCCGGCTTTTGTGGATTACCCTGCGCTTTTCTTCAAACAAGGAAAATAAGGCATAAATTGCGGGATTTCAATATCAGATCACGAGTCGGCTTTACAGCAAGCGAATTACTTCCGGCAGAGACCGGAGAATTTGAACTAAGCGGCTGTAGGCACCTGCAGCCGTCTTGAACAATTTTTAAGGGCTGTTGGGGGGCAATTAAGGCGAAGGTAGATTCGGATTTTTCGAACCGAAATGTTAAGGAAAACGTGTTCAACAGGCTCAAGTGTTGAAATTTTTCGGATCCGAATTCCTTTAAACGACGATTGGTTTTTGAAGATCCCCAATAAATGATGCAAGGTGAAGAGAGAATACGGCAGGGAGTCTGCCTTTCGTCGGCCCAGGTCGACAAATGTTTCCCACATGCATGACCATGGAGGCTTATCGGGATATTTACCATATCGCTGGCCCCGGTCGCTGCATGCAGTAGCTAGGATGGCCAGTATTAGATGAGTGCATATGCGCATGTTGGAGAATTTAATACATAATATTAATCATTGCAAGCTGAGGAGGGGTTTGGTTCGGACGGTCATCTCGTCAATTGATCGGTGGCTTTGACCTTATTTTCTGGTTATTATTGCTTTACGATTTATCTGGTTCCTGAAGTTTTCGATAATACGCTCGCAACTGGTGATGGGAGGCGAAACGAAGTTACCTAAGAACATTGACTCTTCAAGTACGCTCTCGCTAGGTAGCTATTGTGCTAAACCAGGCAGGAGCAGTACAGTGAAAATAGCTTTGAGTCTCTAGTCATCTAAGATGAAGAAGTCTAGAAATGAAATCGAATGTCTTCAAACGCCAGACAAACCGACGAATGTTCAAAAAGGGCATGTCTTTGCCAAAGATAGTGTTGAAGTCTCCCTTACGGTTTCGTTCAATTTTGTCAGAGCGAACTCAACTGACCAAGCAAGCCCACGGTTTCAGGTTATAAGTATTATTTTGGTCCTGGCGTTTGATTGGTCGAAACAGGCATCTGTAACAACACTGTGGACAGCTACAAAAAAAGAACGCTTGGAAATCCCATAAGAGCAATTGTGATTATGAAGGGGACTAATGATGTAAAACATCATAGTTCTGATTCATGGCCGAAGAAAGACAAAAAAATCTGTTGATATATTCGCAAATATAATTATCACAGAGAGATAAACCGATAAGAAGCCGGGCTCTGCCTCGCAGCTTTGAACTGGTAAAGTTGACAACCATAAAGCTGGTTCTCGTGCTCCCTTCCTTTCTCATCGTGTCCATTTTCATGCACCTCGAAGGCTGCAGCTTCGATAACTGATTAAAGTCAATTTGAAAAAGTGTCCATGCAGCACTTTTAATTATTTATTTCTCTAATACACCTTTTTCTCTCTCTTCTCATTCTTTGCGATATATTCAATCCGGTGGCAGGCTGCCAAATCCATTTTACAACTCCACCCGACAGCTGCCAAGGACAAATCGAAGCGAGTCTGATAAACAAAAAGTCCCCACAGTGTTGAAACGGATTACCAAGTGTAGGCCGAAAACCAAAGATAGAAATAGAAACCGCAATCCTTAAGAGCGGCACATGCTACAGGCCAGTCTCGCATAACAGACGTGAGGAACCAGTTCGATTGCCATCCGCCGGCTACAGTATTTTACAATTGATACAGAGGACCCGAAGTGTCGACGTCTGCTCGGGTTGACCTCCCCTAGCTTTGACACCTTGACCAACTCCCCCAGGCTAAGACAAGTTGCACAAACCCTCGCGCTGAGCGTTTGGTTTACGAGACAAACGTCGCTGCGGCGTTGCGGGGGCACAACACACGACAGCTCATCCAACGCGGATTTGATAAGCTCAAGCTGCACGGCTTACCCTCCTCTCCTTTTTGACTGTGCCTCGAAGTCGTTAAATATAAAGATTAGAGAGAAAATAATATTTGAATTTCACGGCGTTTAAATCCTGAATATAGTTCTCTCCCCTCTCTCTTTCTCTCTCTCTTTTTGAGTCCTTTTTTTCTTTCTTTCTTTCTTCGCACCCCGCTTTCGAAATCCAAGCTTGCTTGCTTGCCTGCTTGTGCTTGGTGAGTTTGACACACCAACAGCAAAGCTGCCGCATAAACCATACCGTTTCCTTCAAATTTCCTATTTGGGAATCGCAACCGCATAAACCAGCCCGTTATCAGCAAGCCCGCTATTCCGCTTTGGCCGAAGCATATATGCACAGCATCACTCAATCACACAGTCTGGCGACCTACAGGTAAATCTCAGAAAACTTGTTTGAGTATTTGAATTTTTTTTGTCAAAATCACTGTCCACAAGTGCCGAACAGCACGAATAGCTCAAGGACCTACTTGTTCCGTCTACGGATCCTAGTGAACAATAGTCTGAGCTGTCCTCAATCTCAAGGGGATATATCGATTGCTCTGGAACAAAATAGCGTATAACCTATCCTACTTGGCCCTTCGCATCCAGAGCGGGTGGCCCGGTAGAGTAACAAGGGTCTACGGAGCCCGTATCGATATTTGCAAGCTAGCCAGCCAAGGTTCTGACTACCTCGGAACAGTGACCTATCGGCGCCCTTGGCGATAGAAGGAAAGGTGGTTGGGTTCAAGGGTGTGCGTCTGTCTCTGAGTAGACAAGGTAGCATAAAGGCCATTGGGGTTATATATACTGAAGCTTGACCCGGAACAATTGGACCTTTGGTTTCCTTCCCCTTCCCCTCCCAGCGTTCCTTCGCTCGAACGGCCCAGCACACTCCTTCCCATACTCCTTCATTCCTTTATCTGGAGATAGCTATCGATCCCGACAGTTCTATGCTTTATTAGAACTTGGGTTTTGATATTCACACTGGTACACTCTCCACATCTTGAGTAGTCACCATCACTTTCCTTTTCCAAATCATTAGGATTATCGAACTTCAAATTGTAAATCGATAACCCCGTCCCAATCCTTATCCTCTTCACTGATTCCTTTTTTTTTCTCTGTATTACCTCACTCCCTTTTGCAAAGCCCCTCATTTCCTTTCCAAAAATTGGTAAACACCCTCCTTCTCATACTTCCAAAATGATAGAAGCACTCCCCCCACCATACCTCTCTTCCAAAGAGTCCCCGGACTCTCCCTACGACCCCCACGACACAGCCATGCTCCCCTTCTCCGACCTTCCAGCCTTCGAAAACCCTTACAAATACAACTCCCGCCTCCGCCGCCTCCTCCAACAACGGTCCTCCTCCCGCGGCGTCTACCTAACCCTCCACATCCCACACTCTCTTAACAACTGCAAACTAATCTCCATCGAATCAGCCTCCACATGTTCCTCCAGTTCGTCAATAAGCAGCAGCGGAAGCAGTGATGACGGCTCCAGTATCAACACACCGTACACGGATAGTGACGGTATCTCCGAAAACCTGATCCACTACACAACCCTGAATGAGAAACAGCCCCTCCTCTCAGACCAGGATGGGATCCCCTTCATTGAAGATCTCGAGGCCGGAACCCTGACTCTCAGACCGAAGCAATCCGCGCTGAAATCCTCAATCACAAAATCCGGGAAGGATAAAAAGAGAAAGAGAGTAAAGTTCAAGAAGGATCCCAGGTACAGGCACAGAGACAGACATGCCTACGGCTACATCGGCCCCCTCGAAGAGGAAAGAGAGACCAGCTGGTTGACATTCTTCCTGTTGCTGCTCCTGGTTTTCACCATGGTCTGTGCCGCTGGCGTGTTTATCGCCTGGGCTTTGGGTTTCGCGGGAGGTAAGGCAGCGGCGACGAGTACCGCGGGTGTTACTGCAGCAGCAGCAGGAGGTTTGGGTGCCGGCGCCGGGGCGGCAGGTAAAGCTGTTACTCCGCCGCCTGTCCATATTATACCTGTTGTGCACGCTCATCCAGCGACGGATCCTGGCGTTGCAGTACAGAATGCTGATGCGATCCCTTCTACGGAGGGAGGAGAGACGAAGAGGGTTGTGAAGAAGATTTTGGCGAAGCGCGATATCGATATTGTGAGTGACGGTGACGTGCACGTTACTGGCCGGGTCAGTGGCAGTGAAAAAGTCAGGGTGAATGGCAAACCTGTGGCATTGAGCGGGAGGGATGACAGTTCGGTCACAGTGGAGGCAGAAAAGATCAGCCCTCGTAGCAGTCGAGTCTGGAGACATTCAATCAAGAAAGATACAATCCCAATGACAGAGCGTAGGAGCTCTGAAGTGGACGAGTATGTCCAAAATACGGATGTGGTGTTTTAAAGACGGGTTCCAAGGACAAGGATATCAAAAGTCATAAATTTTCTTATCTCGATTATCCTTTTTACGATCAGATGACGAATCTCATATGTTGTTGTTATTAGTTTCATTCACAGCGAATGTTGTTTTGAGTTTGGATATTTGGTGTAGATGGAGTTATTAGGATGTGTTTTTTCCCCCATATTTCTCCCAAGTCAGCAGAAAAACCTGATGGATTCGAATATTTCGATCCGAAAATAAAGCCTCAATGATAGTTTTGGAATCTCCTCGCGATCTTTTGTTGTGCTCTGTTAGGTTCACTATTTTTGTAGTCTGTGTAATGAAACGCCGTGGCGCCAATATAAAGCATATACCTCGCTTCCGACAAGTACCGGTTTGCTCAATGTCGGGAATATATGGGCATCTCACGGCATTAGTATGCATGCCGAGACTAAAAGGCAATATCCCGAGTCGAGTGCGATATACCGGCTGAAATGCAGTGTTGATAATTCATGTGGTATGATAAGAGACGCTCAGGCCTCACCTCACGTCCCTGTCATTAATGCATCATCTGAGACGTTCCCTTTGCCGTTTCTAATTTCATCATCATTATTATCCTTCGACAACGCGTTTTGCCCCGTTGTCTCCACTGGAGATGGATCCCTGTTTATGTCCTTCTTCATATTGCCCCGCTCGTGCACTGGAAACCGCTTACAGGCCTTGCAAAAATCACATTCGATCACGAGAACATCTGCAGACTTTTTTCTCCCGTTTTTTGATTTATTCTCAACGCGAGTTGTGCAACTGACGCCGGGGGTGAGTATTGCAGAGCAGCGTTTGCAGATTGTATGCTTGAGGGTGGGAGAAAGGCGCTGGACGGACTTTCTGGAGACGGAGAGCAGTTGAGAGTTGTAATAGCGAGAGAGACCGATGGGAGGTGCAGCAGATGAAGGGTCTGCTGGCTGCTGAGGGAGTGACAGCAGAGATGAAGCTTGATATAGAAACGAGAGACGTGAGAAAATTGCTCGTTGAGGCGGCGGAGGGTTCGGCTGTCGGTCTGGCTGCTTACCCTTGGCCATGGCGATTGCAGAGATGAGGTTGAAGCTGGCAATGTCGATGATGATGTTGGTGACGATGGAAAGATGACTAAGCTGGTGTTGTGGAGTGGCAGGCTTGGCAACACACAACGCAGAAACCGGTCGACTGTTCTAGCAGTTTCCAGCTTCAACGACCGGATGGAAGAGCATAGCTCATAGCCTTGATCCTCCCTTCCTCCTCTCCCTCCTCGTCCTCCCTCCTCTCTTAACTATATCTTACTCTCTATCTGCTTGCTCTCTCCTGTACCTCTAACTGGTTTATAAAAGTGCCCCTGCGTATAGCCAGCCAGCATTTGCAGCCAAAGCTATCCGGTCTTGCCTTAATTCTGGCCACTGTTTGAACAAAAGAAAAAGTGTTTGACAGCAGAGATTTCAACATTCAGGAACGAAAGGAAAAAAATTAAAAAATAAATTGTTCTTTTCTTCGATATACCCCACCACACACGTCCATCATCCCACCTCAGCTTTTTAATTCCCAATTATCTACAGACTCCAGCTTGGATCGGACCATTCACCCCGTTAAGCAATCATGTCTGTAGTCGGCGTAGACTTCGGCTGTTTGAACACGGTCATTGCCGTCGCTCGAAACAGAGGTGTCGATGTGGTAAGTAGTGATTCAATGTCTGTATAGTGGGGGTGCAGCGAACAGCTAACAAGTTTTGGTATATATAGATCACGAACGAAGTATCCAACCGCGCCACACCGTAAGCTACATAGCCCATGTCCGTTCATAAACTATTACGGAATTATCTGTACTAACTCCTTTTTTACAGCTCTCTCGTCGGCTTCGGTCCCAAGTCCCGTTACCTCGGTGAGGCCGCTAAAACCCAGGAGATCAGCAACCTTAAGAACACCGTTGGCTCGTTAAAACGTCTTGCCGGCCGCGTCTCATCCGATCCAGAAATCGATATCGAAAGGAATTATGTCACTGCACCTCTCGTCGATGTCAACGGTGAGGTCGGCGCCAAGGTTAACTACCTCGGCGAGTCTCAGACCTTCTCGGCTACTGCCCTTATCGCCATGTTCTTGACGAAGATCAAGGCCACTGCATCAGCTGAACTCAAGCTACCGGTCTCCGATATCGTCATCAGCGTACCTTCATGGTTCACCGATGCTCAACGAAGAGCTATCCTCGATGCATCCGAAGTTGCCGGGTTAAAAACCCTTAGATTGATGAACGACACCACTGCTGCGGCATTGGGATACGGTATCACGAAGGTCGACCTGCCAACTGCCGAAGAGAAGCCCAGGCGGGTTGCCTTTGTCGATATTGGATATAGTAACTACACCGTTTCCATCGTCTCCTTCCGCAAGGGCGAGCTCACTGTTCTTTCCACCGCCTACGACAGGCACTTCGGTGGCCGAGACTTTGACCGTGCCATCGCCGACCACTTTGTCACAGAGTTTGACGAGAAATTCAAGATTCGCATCAAGGAGAACCCGAAGGCTTACACCCGTCTTATGGCCGGTGTAGAGAAGCTAAAGAAGGTCCTCTCCGCGAATGCCCAGGCACCTCTCAACATCGAGTCCATAATGAATGATGTTGACGTCCGCGGCATGCTCAAGCGCACAGAGCTTGAGGAGCTCGTCCAACCCCTCTTAGAGCGTGTTACCGCTCCTCTCCAACAGGCTCTTGATGATGCTGGTCTCAAGGCTAGCGAGATCGATTTTATCGAACTCATCGGCGGCTGCACTAGAGTCCCATCCTTGAAGGAGAGGATCTCTCAATTCTTCAACAAACCCCTCTCCTTCACACTCAATCAAGATGAAGCTGTCGCTCGTGGTTGTGCGTTCGCCTGTGCTATATTATCGCCAGTCTTCCGCGTCCGTGACTTTGCGGTTCATGATATTGTTAGCTACCCGATAGAATTCACGTGGGAGAAGTACCCCGAGATTCCAGACGAGGATACGACATTGACTGTTTTTAACAAAAACAACACGGTTCCCTCGACGAAAATCTTGACATTCTACAGGAAGGAGCCGTTTGATTTGGAAGCTCGGTATGCGGAACCCGACAAGCTACCTGGAAAATTCAGCCCATGGATTGGCAGGTTCTCTGTCAAGGGTGTCAAGCCGGATCCAAAGAACGACTTTATGATTTGCAAGCTCAAGGCCAGGCTTAATCTGCATGGTGTTTTGAACATTGAGAGCGGATACTATGTGGAGGAACAAGAAGTCGAGGAACCGATTCCTGAAGATAAGGATGTAAGCGATGATTCCTCATCTTCCCGTTCTTCGTATGAGAAAAGACCCTCGAAGAGGCCTCGGGTCGAATTTACATCAGAGTCAACAGTGCTAACGCAGAAGAAACCGCAGTCCAAGGACGACGATAAGGCACCACCCAAGACCCGTAAGGTCAAGAAGCAAGTCAAGAAAGGCGATCTGCAGGTCGTTAGCGGCACTCACGCCGCGGATCAAACTGTCAAGGATGCTCTGACGGAGCGTGAGACCCAGATGGCCGTTGAGGATAAGCTTGTGTCTGATACCGAAGACCGCAAGAATGCGCTCGAGGAGTACATTTACGAGATGCGTAGCAAGATCGATGATCTGTACTCTGAGTTTGCTAGCGAAGACGAAAAGGACAAGTTGAGAGAGTTGTTAACCAACACTGAGGTAAGCATTCACTTTGAACGATTTCTAATAATTTGTTAGACACGATGACTAATATGATTGATTTTTAGGACTGGCTCTACGATGAGGGCGAGGATGCTACTAAGGCTGTCTACGTCGCCAAATACGAAGAAATCAGATTCGTTGCTGGTCCTATTGTCCAGCGATACCTCGATAAGCAAGAAGACGCCCGCCAAGCCGAACGAGCTGTTAAGGAGGCTGTCGATGCTGAGCGAAGAGCAAAGGAAGATGCGGAGAAGAAGACCAAGGAGCCTGAGAAGAAAGATACCGAGATGAAGGATGCCGACAATGTCTTGCAACCAGAGATCGAGGAACTTGACAGCGATATGAAGGAATAACTGAGGCAGAGAAAAGAACAAATAAACTTATAAACCCTCCCCGAAAAAAAAAAGGAGAACCACGATTTGGTTATGATATGACGACAGGGCCGGTGGACTGCCATATGTAGAGCTCGATTGAAATGATTGCACATCCTGTATTTGCTTCTCTTCTTCTTCTCATGTAGGGAGGCCGGGTGCTTTTCGCTGTCACAAACAGGCTTTTTGTTTCCCAATTGTTTTGCACATAAGTATTATAGAAGAGCTCGCTATAGGTTTAATACAATATTACAACCTTCTTTCCTTTGTTGAAGACCTTGGCGCAATTGTGTGCTGGTTTCACCGTGCTATCTGGCAATGTTAAATTAGAGAATAAGCTCGTTTCTCAACGGGCACAGATCATATCAGAGTGAGACCATATCCGTGACATGACGTCAACCTCGTAGCCTTCAGCTTCAGCCCCTCCCCTCTCTCTTCTATGAACTTGTATTTCTCATTAGAGCATTTCGGGGGAAAGGACGCTCCGCATATGCATCACATTAGCCTCCGTCTATCCTGGCGGCTAGCCACTTCGGTTCCCCCCCAAACGCCCCAAACGCTTAAGTAATATTATAATAAGAAGTATACCCCACGTTGACAGACGTGATTAGGCACATGCCGGCGACCAGGGAAAAGGGAAACCGAGTCCTCAATGCGGCTTTTTTCGTGGGCGTGTGTTGGAAGCCCAGCTGCATGAAAAATTTTAAAGGCGTTGTTGCCGACAGGCACCGAAAGTTTTTCTTTTTAAAATAGAACAAAATCCCGTCTTCGGCACATAAATCTGTAAACTCCCTCGCCCTACTCTACGGACCTGAGATACTTCTTCTTGCCATCCTCCTCTCCTCTCTTTACACGGTTTCCTTTTATACGGTACGTAATGACCTTGCTCTGTTTCAATTGTTAGCTGTTGGTGGTATATGGCGTGCGAGCTATAGCGAGGGGCGATAGACCTTCCTCCACCCCACTAGATGCTATATATACACTCTATACTATACCGACGTCGGACTTCCATGTTGTCTCAGCCTTAGAATGAAGTTGCTAACGCGAAAACTACCAATTTTATTGATTTGCAGATAATAAAAGACACTCGTCTACCACCATGTTCTCCGTTCGTCGCGCCGCCCTCAACTTCACGCAGAAGCGTGCCTTCTCGGCGTCAGCTGCCAATGTGCGTCTATAGGACATTCCTCGAAACCCTCGCTCCCTTCCGTCCACCCGGGTATTCAATTGGAGGGTCTATATATTTTCGAGCTTTGGGAACTAATGTTGGATTTGTTGGATCGAATAGCCGTACAAGGTTGCCGTTCTCGGAGCCGCTGGTGGTATCGGACAGCCGCTGTCGCTGCTGCTCAAGCTGTCGCCAAAGGTGACCGAGTTGGCGTTGTATGATGTTCGTGGCGCACCTGGTACGTTAATACTACCCTCTGCCAGCTGAAAACATTTGAAGGGAACAAGAGGAGGGTTTTTGGAGATACACGACAGATGCAATTGGTTGTCAGAGTTTTGATGGGTGCTAATATATCCATGGATCAATAGGTGTCGCCGCTGATATCTCGCACGTAAACACCAACAGCGTCGTAAGTCGCATATGTTCCCTCTTGATTAGTATAGTAATTAGTAGGGGAACGTCTTCTAATAACTCAATCTGGTGGATATCAATAGGTCAAAGGCTATACCCCTAGTCCCGACAACCTTGCCGAGGCCCTCAAGGGTGCAGAGGTTGTCTTGATCCCCGCTGGTGTTCCACGAAAACCCGGCATGTCGAGAGACGGTATGAGAAGATCACACTTACCTACACTCAATGCAGCTGCTTTGGCTAATACAAAAAAAATGCAAATATAGATCTCTTCAACACTAATGCTTCTATCGTCCGTGATCTCGCCAATGCCACCGCACAGGCCAACCCCAAGGCCAAGCTCCTCATCATTGCTAACCCCGTACGTCCTAGACCATCTTAAAAGCAGAAAGGCAAAAGTTAATTGACGCATGTATGGTTTGCTGATGAATTTGAGACTACCTAGGTCAACTCCACTGTCCCCATCTGCGCTGAAGTCTACAAGCTCCACAATGTCTACAACCCCAAGACCCTCTTCGGTGTCACCACCCTCGACGTCGTCCGCGCTTCTCGTTTCATCTCCGAACTTAAGAGCACCGATCCACATGACGAGAAGGTCACCGTCGTCGGCGGCCACAGCGGTGTCACCATCGTCCCACTTCTCAGCCAGACCAACCACTCCGACATCTCGGGTGACGTCCGAGCTGCTCTCGTAAAGAGAATCCAATTCGGTGGTGACGAGGTTGTCCAGGCCAAGGATGGTGCTGGTTCCGCTACCCTGTCGATGGCATTGGCTGGATTCAGAATGGCAGAGAGCATATTGAAAGCCACATCTGGCGAGTCTGGTATTGTCGAGCCCACATTTGTTGAGAGCCCTCTCTTCAAGGACCAAGGTGTGGACTTCTTCGCCAGCAATGTCGAGTTGGGACCCGAGGGTGTCAAGAAGATTCATGGCATCGGTGAGATCAACTCGTACGAGAAGGAGTTGATTGATGCCTGCCTCGTCGATTTGAAGAAGAACATTGAAAAGGGGGTCAACTTTGTCAAGGAGAACCCACCAAAATAAATATCTGAAAGTTTACGAGGGGCGGGTAGGGTGTAGTTTGTGAGAGCTGGGAGGCGGATGTATATTGGAGGATGTGAATAAAAAGAACTCCGGGTTTTATTATTTTCCTGTTTATCTTCAAGATACCTTCTCCACCCTCTTCCTTTGTGACTGAGGCTGTATGTATTTAATGACCTTGTATGGTGTTTCACGAACATTCGGAAAGTTTAGTGAAGGGCGAGGAAAAGAATAAAATAAAAAGACATTCTCCACCTCCATTGAGTATTTCAGTAACCCCGGACCCGCCTTTGTTATATTTTCCGACATCAGTTGGCTTCCACACCCCTGGAATATATGCCAAATACAGAAATATCGATATCCATAAGAACCTAGAATCCTTGGAATATCAAAGTATCCAATTATACATTTCTCTACATTGTGAGACTATATGTAACTATCCGACTGCAGCTGCAATAGATCAACCTTTCATCTCTTCCTCTCGCAAGATCCTATCCGCTTCCATCATACTCTCCGTCATCGAAATCTCCCCAGGAACCCCACCAGGCCGTCCCCTAAACAGCCCCCAAATCTCATCCCCTTGTTCCATAGTTACACTCCCTTCCAAGACCTCCATCGCCATCTCCACCGTCTCCGGCCGAATACCCTTCTCACTCAAATAACCCCCTTCTTTGATAAACGCCACCCTCGCAAATACAACCAAATGCTTATGCCCATTCCCGTTATGCGATGAATTGGACAACAACTGTTCAATATCGTCGTTTGATTTCTGTAACTTCAACACCCGATGGATCAGTGCCACGCCGTTGTTTACAAACGTCACAGAGTTTTCAAAGTTATATCTATCCTCGTAGATTTCTTCAAGTTCATGGTGGAGACGGACGATGATTCGGGATAACGCCTGCCAGTTGGCATTGGTGACGAGACTGGCGATACCATGGTCTGTAGAGGCGATGCAGCCGTAGAATGTAAGTATTGCGAAACGGATCGAGAGAATTTCGGCGCGGCGAATACCGGGGTGGGCGTTGGGGTCTGGTTTGGGCTCGGTGGTGAGTAGGAAGGATGCATGGATTAGTGTAACCCTTTCAAAGTCCTTCTGTTGGAGGGGGTCCGGGGCTATAGGACCGTATGAGCAGGTGAAAACAGAGGAAGGAAGGCTGTTGAGGATTAACCGGATTTGGGGCAGCGGTTGATTCCAGGTCATGAATGGGGCGATAAAGTCGGGTGCTATGAGAGTCCAGAAGCTAAACAAGGTTAGTGAATGCTTGAACTTAAAGGATAGCTGGCGTGAACATACTGTCTAGCAAGTTCCTCGTCGACGAGGACGCCTAAGGCTACGGTTTCAAAGAGCATCAAACACTTTTCAACATCGACCAACGGGTTGATCCTATCGTTATGCCCTTTGAATCGTTCGAGCGAGTTCAACATCACCGTCTTTTGCAGAACTTCAACAAATGGCTCCACTATACTTGGGAATAGGTCGGCGCTAAATTCTAATGTTACAGTGTGATATAGGAAATCTAGTATCAAAGAAAGAGGCTCAAACTAATGGAGGGTTAGTGCCAGAATAGTATTGGAAAAGGTATATTGTACTCACAAACTTTTCGACATAGCACTGGTCCCACAACGCGATAAGAATGCTACAGATTTTCGCGGGGAATTGGCCGTTCTCAGAGTCAATGTCCGCCTGGGGCACGTTCTCCATAAACAAGGCAGATAGAGAATTTTCTTGATCCGATGGGAAGGAAAACTGCTCCAAAGTTTCCAGGATTGTGTCTTCACCGTTGCTAGGTTTGTAGGCTAAGATGGTCTCTAAAAACCCCTGGCGCCCATCGTTGCCAAGTCCCAATTCATTAAGGTCCAATTTGTCAATCATTGCATCGAATTCTTCTTCCTCGGTCTCCGGCCCATTATCCATCATCATAGACCGTTGGGAATTGTTACCCGACTGAAGCATTGGCAGCATAAGGGTTTGAGAATTCTTCATAGGGGACTCATTCAGCTTTCTCTTCCGCTTGGCGCTCTTTGAAGGAGTTCCTTTACGACTACCAGGCAGACCAACGGGAGGGCTACTCCTCATTGTCATGCCGGCTTCATCATCATCAAAGCCATCTCTAAAAGCAGCCAGCCTACTCTTTCGGGGAGTAAATGGGGCAGTATCTTTCGACACCTTTGGAACCTGCCGATCTTTCACTTGGTATTGCTTGAGCTCCCGGCGCATCTCGTCCTGGTCATTTCGATCAAAGTCGAGACTAGCTTGCATTTTGACAACTTCGGCTCGAAGCGTAGCCATGTCTTTCTCCGACTGGTCCTGTTTCTGCTGGGCAAACGAACGTAGGGCCTCAACCTCGGATTTGTGCTCGGATTCTGACTTCTCCATTTTTTTTCTCAGAATGAGATTTTCGCCGGTTTTGGTCTGGACATCGACTACGACCTGTTTGAGTTTCTTCTGCAACTCATCTTTTTCGGCGAGCAGCTGTCGGAATGTTAGCCTTGGCCTTATTACAATATATCGCTATATAAATCGTTATACCTGTTGAGCGGCTCTACGAAGACTCTCCATTTCCTCTCGTTGCGCGGCCGTCATTCCCCCGGGAGGCTCGTCCACATCCGTTACAACCACATTCTCGACTTTCTGCCTGTCCGCTTCAGCATCATAATCCACCATATCATCCGCAGTGACATGGTTAGATATTGCTGTTTTCCCAATCGTTTGGTCATTACTACTGATCCAAGCCGATGTTCCAAATGCAGATGTGCCTAAGAGAGAAGGGTCGATTACGGCTGTCCCACCGGCCTCCTGTAGTACTACCTCCGTTGGAGCCGCGGTATCCCATAGTTCCTTGGATTCGTCGTAGGTAGCATATTCTTCTGGTCGTGCTATACCAACTGTTTGAGCCTGAGGGTTTGATTTAGCGGTTTGATATTGGCCGGCGGTGGCACCGTTCGATGTAGTGTTCAAATTGCTGTTTCCAGGCCTAGACCGCCGGATGGTACTCCCCTGATCATTACTTGTTCCTCCATTTGGTAGCCTTGAACGATCCACAGGACTACTGGGTAACGTGGGTTGCGTGATGTAAGAAGGCGTAGGTTGTCTGTAAGATCCTCTAGGTTGCAATTGCCGTTGACGGTGGGAGTAGTTGGCGGATTGTGATAACTGAACTTGCCGCTGCTCAGTCAAGTAATTTTGCTGCTGCTTCTGGGAAGCTTGCTGCTGTTGCTTCTGCTGGGCGAGGTAAGTTTCCTGTTGTTGTTGCCGTATACGCTGGCGTTCCTGATTCCGCGACAAGAAAGCGGCTCGGACAGCCTGTTCCTCTGCTGAAAGGTTGGAAGTCTGAACCTGGACAGGCTGTGCCACGGGTTTTGGAGGTTGGTATCCAGGATTAGTATACGCACGGCTAGGACCAGCGTGCGTCTGGGAAGGATTCTGTGCTCGACTTGAACTAGCATAGGCGGCAGCTTTCGAGGAGATTTGATAGGGATTTTTTGGAGCCTGTGGGGCCGGTTCCTGCTGCTGCTGCTGGTGTTTCTGGGTGAGCGACGCGAGAACGACCGCGTTCTCCAGCTCCTGCAGCTCCTCAAGGCTGTCTAAGAAGTCATAGTCATCGTCGAAGTAGTCGTCTTCAACCGCCATTGCCGGAGCAGAGCATTGTAGCAATTGAGAGAACCGCGGTTAAGTCGTGTGGGAAGGAAGGACACACCAATCGCAGACTTGTTGCTGAAGTTGGTTTTGCTATTCTGGAGGGGCCTCAGCTCCAACACGTCCCCCTCGCCTGACGAACCAGACCTATCCTCAATCCCACCGCAAGACAATCCATCTGTGCCTCTTCATTCCCCAAGGCATAAGCGAAATTCTCTCTGTTGGTGGCGGAAATTTCAAACTAGTTTGGTGTCTTTTATTACGGTCATTCCGATCGTTATAAACCGAAATCGAATCCTCCATGCGCAGTAAACTTTCGGTGTCCAATATGTCCCTGCACGCTGGCTCGTGTTCAAGCACGGATCTAAATTAGGCCGAAGTTGAATTGCCGGTTGTTGAAAATCAACTTTTTTAGAGGCTTTCGAGGAGGAGCGCGCATGTGGCATTCCCCGTGCAGATACGCTAGACCCACTACTGCCACATACTTTCGGCGCCGTCCTGTTGTTTTTTCTTGCGGAACCTTGGAAGCTTAATTCTATCTGTTAATGTGCGTTTACCAGGACTGGCTGCGTTTCCTGTGCCCTTCAAGCAATCCGCGGAATATCTGTGCAGGATTTTTGGGCTCTTGAGAATATAAGATTGGGTTAAATGTCGATTGGGTAGTTTTGTAAAGCTTGAGGCTTACAGAAACATAGTAATAACTATTGTATGATTTCTCACAATCCCTTTGCTTTGCCCTTGTTCATTTTAAACCTTTCAGTTATCAAAACATCTCCACGGCAAGCACATATATTCATTTGCTTACATGTCAAAGGTATCTTTCAAGCCCGTATATGATGGCGCTCGGGTTCAAAAACGCGGATACCGGAGAGTAGAGGCATGGGATGATCATAAAGAGTTCATTCTGGACCTGTGGAAAGATAAAGTTAAACAGGAAACAATAATAGAAGCTTTGGAGAATGTAAGGGGATTCTCTACCAAGTAAGTAATACCAGCCATTTCCTTATTTTTTGTCAAAGGTTTGGGTTAACGTTGGGTATTAGCTTAAACCAATTGAAACGGCAAATGGCGATATGGGGGTTTTCGAGGAAGAACATTAGCAAACGGCAGCGAAAATGGATGATTGAAGTCAAGGAAAAAAGAAATCTGGAAGGAAAGGAGACACGATTTTACTTCAGTGATAGTGGTCTTGATCTCCCTGATTCACAGCTTAGTGGAATCTTAAGAGCAGGCCTCAGCAACATCCCAGGTGAGGATAGTGCGAAAGTTCAATTAATGCGCAATATATATATTAATAAGTGCAACTAAGGGCGTATAGCTAACAAGCCTGTTGATACTACAGATAGTTTGGGAGGAAGTCCTGGAGATCTAATTGCAGGAACCCCGCCCCCAGAGATAGAAAACGAGGACTTGCATATGGGATCAGAGGCCGAGATCAATACGTATACGAAAGAATCCGAGATCCTTAGAGATACAACTCATAGTCTAGAAACCGAGAGAGATGCCGGTATGATAGCCAGTGCGAAAACCGGGTGTAAAAGCTCCTTGGGAGGAATCTTGCGGAGTATAACGTCAAAATATTTACCAAAGCTAACATGCCGTCGAACAGCATACATCCATCCCCGTTTCGACTAGTCTGCATATTTAGTCAAGCTAGACTGTATGATGGCGATCCTCGATTAGAAAGCAGTTTTTAGAACACTGTAGTTCCGTTATCCAATGCCCAAGCATGTAGATATCTATCTGTAAATAAGAAACGGTTACATTTTGAAGCTGCAGCACATAGTGGTGATTGTTCGAACACAAGGCGGAGGGACCTCCGCGGCCGAGACTAATTGCTCGGAGTACCAATATATTGTCTATACTTTTTAATACGTTTATCTTAGCGTTGATCAGCCCTGAATCACTCAAAAATAGCTACTTGGTTGGATAGTCAACTCTAAATAGATACCTGGAATGAATACCCCTCTTGCAGAGAGACCGTAATCTCAAAACGTGATTTTCCAGTTTCTGAAAATGAACTTTTCTTTAGAACTAATTGGGTCAACACAATTGGCCAATTGGGCACGACATCCATGTGGGTAATGCGATGCAATGCTGGTTCTACTGTGCCACAGTCCTGCAGCAGCACTTGATTATGCAATTAGAAGCTTAGAGCACTCGTGATTGGTTTGCTAGATTTGGCACAAAATGTTCCAATTTGAAAACTGAACCGTCGTTTAAAGGTGCGGCCAATTTAAGCGCCGGTACTCAAGTCCGGAACAATGCTTCGAAGGCATAATGAACAAGGCGGCTGGCGGCGCTTTGCTCCTTTTCCACTTCCTGATAATATATAGAGCTTCAGTACATATTTGGACCTCCTGTCCGATTCCAGTCTTCATAACACGGCGTAAAATTCTCGAGGCAGACGAAATTCGAAAATATGGCGAAATTACTATTCAAACCGGGGTATGATGGGTCTAGGGTACAAAAAAGAGGGTATCGAAGGAACGAGGAATGGGACGACCACAAAGAATTTATTCTCCAGCTTGTGAAGCAAAAGGCGACACACAAGAAAATAGTAGACGCATTGAGAACTGAACGAAGTTTTGTTACAAAGTAAGCACCAGCTCGTCGTTCCTGCAGACCAATAATCTGGTATTATAATTAAGAACACGAAAACACCAGACTAAACCAACTCAAGAGCAAACTCCAGATATGGGGAGTTTCGGCCAGGAATCTAAAACAAAGACAACGGAAATGGATATTTTTGATGAACCAACAAAGACACAAGGAAGGAAAGAAAACGATTTTCTTATTTGGTGATACTGGTGCGGAAGTGGGAGAGTCGCAACTCAATACAATTCTCAAAAGCACTGAGTCGGATTTTTCGAGTAAGGGCCGCTGAACTATCTTGTTCAACCAAAAAAATGCATTGTGGTACTAATATTCCTGTCCGTGATGAAATTAGATGATATTGTGGCCAGTCCTGGGGATTTGAATGCTGAAACTCCTTACCCCATGTCATCACCAGCTACTCCGCAAACTCATGCCGGCACAACCGTCGGGCTGGATCTAGACTCAGACGTGGTCGTGGATCTGGAACCCGAGCTAGAACAAGAGCTGGAACCCGAGCTGGAAGTAATACAACTGGAACTTCATTCCTCTGAAGATACTGAAAATGCAGAAGTTCCCGTGGAAAAAATCGAACTTGATTCCACTGGAGACCAATCTGTTAATGCTATAGATATACATTCTGACACCCGGGGTGCGATGGCCGAAGAAGTTGTTCCATCTCTTGGTATCCCAGCGCAGGAAACTTCAAGCACGCCAAGTCTCGCAAGCTTTGAAAATATCTATAAGACTGTTCTTCAAACACTGAACTCTTTCGATCTCGCTGCTAGCTCGCCAACTACGGATACGACTCCGACACGACCGGAAGATGAGCGCGAGGTTAATTCACCCGGCCCAAATAATGCAGAGTATGCAAAAGAACTTAATGGATGGATGGAAGACGTATTCGAAGATGCACAAGCCCACGTGGAGATCATTCAAAATGCAATGTTAGAGAGTGGGCTCTCATTCTCTGTTTGTAGAGACGCAATAGTGGAAGACTGGATAAGGGAATGGGATGAGGATCCGATACCGTATCACATCTGTTGGACCATCGTACACGGTTTTGCAGTCCAACCGATGACAAGTGGATGGGAAGATGTTCCCCAAAAAGTTATCGCTGGCCCGACGGATTATAAAACCGTTGTTCAAAGAAACGTATGGGACCCCGTCGAGGCGGATTGCATACTCACTGAAGAGGAGTGGAAACGAGTTGACGCAATCCACAACGAAAATTATGCGTCCCTCCGGAAGTTTTGCAACAGAATCGCGAGATTCGATTCTGAAGACAATTTAGTTGAAGTTTTCCGCTCCAAGGCTGCACACGTTCAGTACCTGCGGCATTTATTTGGGGAGTTTAACTATTTCACGGTTATGGCCTTGGGGGGATTTGCGCATGCCTGCGACCATATGGGAATCAACAAAGATGATGCACGTTTCTTATTAGAATGCACGATTAAAGCTTACAATTTGATTGGACTGTCGTACCACGAGTCAGCGCTAACGACATATATCAACCTTGGCCAGTCACGAAAATCCGGCTCGGACCATGCTGGTGCCCTGTCGTGCTATCAAACCGCATATTTGATTGCCGAATTTCGCTGGGGCAGAGGCTCGACTGACTGTCTAGAGATGATTCCGAACATCGCAGAGCTCAATTTCAAATTAGGGTGGAAGGAGTCCGGTGATCTTATTTTAAGAAATGGATTAACACAGATACAATCCGCCATCGGAGAGCTCCCATCAGACGATTTTGAAACCCGACACGAACTTGGATTAACTCTAACACGTATTTCTGAGGTCTACAAGGGTACGAATCGTAAACCTATATCAAAGCTGATCGGAAAGTTCGCCTTACAGCAGTTCATGGTGTATAAATCTAGATATGTTGGTGGCAATCTCGCGAAAAATGGCTGGACTCCCACCTACATGGGCGAGGCTTTTTCTTTGCTCGAAGACCATGAGAGTGCCATCGGTATGTTCCAATGGGCTTTCTCTTCTTTTACAGCATTCTACGGAGAGCGGGATCAGCGATCGGTACAAGCCATCCGCAATATTTGCAAATCTATGAGAAAGCGTGGTCTCGTTTTGTATACAGTCCCTATTCTTGAAAAAACGATGGAAATGTACGGAGCCGGTAAGGACGAAGAAACTCGTGATGAACATGGTTTCCAGATCTGGATAGATTATACGAAAGCCGTCGTAAAAGCCAGTGGATATGGAGAAGAGCTAAAGGTCTTAAGAAAACAATTGACTGACTAGAGTCTTGGTGTCGGATAGGGTTTTGCTGACCAGATAATCCTAGAAATAGTTCTTATACTTAGCAGACGTAATAACGATATCAACAATACTAATAGTACGTGTTTGAAAAATCCGAAAGGGAGAATGAGTGTAATACCTATGATTCTATGTGACGCGTCTGAAATCTGTTTGACAGTTGCTAAAGCACCTAAGTAGGTACCTAGGTATGTATATGTCAACTTGCTCATAACGGACTTCTATTGAACTATATTATATGCCTAAAATATAGAAAATCGGTTTTAGGGCACGCTTAACATTTCAATGTGACAGCTACGTATCAAGTGTTATCGGAATAACCTATGAATGTCTGACTTTTAAGGACAATGCAAATTAATAGAACTAGCTTTACACTGCTTTTATTGCTTATGGTAATGGAAAAAGTGAAAATACTCTTAGGTGGTGATGGCTACAATATAGGTGCAACATTATGAAAATAAGCAGAAAGTGTGGTAAAAATTGCAACATACTCTGGAGGGCAACGTTACTCATGATTGCTTGATTGCCCTACATCGCTTCATATATTTCTTTAACAGTAAACGCCCATCCAAAACTTACGCATACAACCCCTCCTCTACATGAATCAGGATCGCAACCAGTTAGCTTCTCTAACAGCCAAGTCAAGATAATATCCGTCAAGCCGCATACATCGACCGCTATGGAGATACCAAGCAATGAAACGATATCACCAGGTCTGAAGCTCTCAAGCAACGGATCCTCTAGCCTCCCTCCAATCAAGTTTGAACCTGGTGATGTACGAAACCCATATCTCGGTAAACTGGAATACCACCAATTGGTCGTTTTGACGAGAAACTGACGTAAACATATTGTGCCGTCACCTAGATTGCTTTTATGGCTCTAGGTATTCCCATATACGCTGCAATTTTGGTAGAATGGTTGGCATGGTTGGTAAGATAGAATCCACAGCAGGAACGATCTAGTAGATATGCTAATATAGTCGTAGGTTGCCTTCTTATACTGTTTCTACCACTGTTGGATCAAGGCTTTGCGTAGTAAAGATTATGCCAAGGTCTTTTTGACCATTTTTATGGCAGCTCTATTCACGACTCTCAGGTAGAGACTATTTATTGTTATCTATTCCTTCTGATATGCTCGCAGCATCCTGAACAATTTGGCTTGCCGAATTAATATTCTAGGTGCACAAACTGTGTGCTGGACGTAGAGAATATCTGGCTAACCTGTGCAATCCTCTAGATTATTCTTCATCCCGGTACTCGTCGTCAGTATCCCGATGCCAGCAACTTTGCGAATTCGTGTGCCGGATTCTTGGGCTACAATACTGGAGCTTATAGCGTTCTATGCATTTGTAGTCTTACTCCTCTTCCCTGCGGGTATCATAATATACAACATGTTCAACAAGACTATAGGTAGGAAGGCTAGATACGCTACAATTCTCCACGACGAATCCCCTAAGGTTATCATTATCATGCCTTGCTATAACGAAACAGCGGATAACGTTACGAAGTGCATCAACTCGATCGCCGGTCAAGATTATCCGATGACTTGCATTCATGTTTGTTTGTCATTCGATTCAGAGAATATCAGCAAAGAATACCTTGAGGTTCTCTCAAAGCTCGGTGTCCCTACCGTTCGCAAGAACAAGTATCCTGTGTCTATCGATGTTCGGTATCAGGGTATGCGTGTTACAGTGAGCCGGTACAAGCACGGAGGAAAGCGTCATACTCAGAAGAAGACGTTCCAGATGATCGACAAGCTATATGAGAAATACCTGGAACGCAGAGATGACGTTTATCTACTATTTATCGATTCGGATTGCATTTTGGACAGATATTGTGTTCAGAACTTTATGTGCGAAATGGTGAGTACAAAATATCCGGTATGAGAAAAACTACACTTCAGCTAACCTATTTCACAACATTAGGATTTTTTACCTGCCGAACATAAGAAGCGACAGCCCATGGCTATGACTGGTGTCATCACGTCCCGAGTTGACAAGGGCCACGGAAGTTTCATTACTCTCCTTCAGGATATGGAATACCTTCATGGACAACTATTCGAAAGAGCTGTTGAATCAAGTTGTGGTGCAATAACGTGTCTTCCCGGTGCATTGACCTGCCTAAAGTTCTCCGCCTTCAGAAACATGTCTGTATTCTATTTTGCAGATATAGCTGACAAGCACGACAACCCGTTCGACTATGGTCAATATCACCTTGGCGAAGACCGCTGGCTCACTCATCTGTTCATGATTGGGGCTAAACACTCCTACCAGATCGGATTTAGCACCAGTGCATTTTGCAAGACGGAAGCTTGTGCGACCTGGGAGGCATTGGTCAACCAGCGAACGAGATGGTTCAAGGGGTTCATCACAAATGAGGCAGCGCTGTTAACCGATTGGCAATTATGGAGAATGTACCCTCTGCTTTGTATATTTCGCCTAATGCAAGATACTATTAGGACAACTGCTCTGCTTCTGGTCCTGTGTAAGCTCCGCTCATTATTAAATAACTTAGATATTAGTTGCTTGCTAACTCTGAACAGTGGTCTTATCCCTTATGACGAAAGTTCAAACCATACAGAAACTTCCTTTGCCTCTCATTGCCCTTTCACTGGGTGCCAATTGGTTCTTCATGTTCTTGTACGGATGGAAACTAAAGCGGAAGAAGGCGTATCTGTACCCAATTCTATTCCTAGCCAACCCGATAGTTAATTGGTGGTACCTTGTGGCTTCAGTATGGTCCTACCAGCGCCGCAGCTGGGGTGGTCCACGTGTTCAACAAAGGGATGGTGCATTTTTACAAGCAGGGGGCGAAGAAGAAGAGTCATCGGATGGTCTCCCAGAGCTCTCAGAACGTGAGAGAGATGCTATACGTGAAGCTGCTATTCCCTGGCGAACACTTTCGGGACGTTTTGTTCCGGCTCAAGTCGACGAGCATGGCTTATATCACCGCTCTGATTTGAACCTACCTCTATCTGGCCGCTCCAGTGTTGCGCTCCCTCAAATTTTGACCAGCGATGCTACCAGTGTGACGACAAGAAATAGCGATGCTGTTTACGGAGACCTTCTCGCTCCACCTATGCCCGGACATGCCAATCGCTATAGTGGCCAGTCTAATTTCTCATATGACTCCGAGGTCGGGAGACTATACGCACCGGCTCAGACGTTTCTCTACACCGGAGCCAACGATATTCCAGATCTTGAATCTCGCTACAATAGTCCAGCAGCATTAGATTACTATACCGTCGCAGAAGATTTCAACAAACTGAGCCAAAAACCTCAAGGGCACCAAGATTTACATCATCATGGCGACCTTGGAGAAATGTCACTCCCACAAGTTCATAAGGCTCAATTCGACGAAGAACTTCCTCATGCAGTATCCGATAATACTTCACCCTTTCACCACCATAGTCTATCCGTACAAAATAGTATCGACTTGCTTTATCCACCATCTTTGGCTCAGTCTGGTAATGCTAGTCGCCCGGGGTCTCCAGATTCGTGGACCCGAGATGATGATGTTGCTTTCTCTGCCGCTGCCGAGCCGGCCAGAGCCCTAGTTGAAGATCTGTTCGGAACGCCACCCTCAGTACCAGCACAATATCTGGATACCGGGAGCTCGAAGAAGAGCAAAGGTAAGTTGTTGAAAAAGAAGCCTGTGCAAATGGAAATTGAAGATGAAGGAAAGAAAAAGAAGAATAAGCTGCTCAGTTTTCTTAACAAGAGGCATTAATTGGCTTCTGATGTATTCTGTGGTCTGTGATCTTTTTTGCAAACTGTTATGATCACTGCAAAAACTATTATCTGTTATAGGAGCATATGGGGTTTGATTATTTGGGTGTGGGGGATAGACGTGACTAGCACGAAATTTTGAATATATATTCGCATTAAAACCCCAATCAATACTATAAATCAGAAGCATGGATCAGGTAATTTCTCTCTGAAATTTAAAGATTACGTGACAGGGTTGGTCGATGCCGAGACCAGTTGATCACAAATATCATGGTGCCTGTTTTTAAAAAAAGGCTGCAGCGCTGGAGGAATGCGCGGAAATGTGCTCCCAACACATGTATGTTGCAAGGATACGAATTTTGGTCATTCCAGTATATAATGTAGAATAATTGATAGTTAGTGGTAACGATTTAGTCACGGGGGGCACGGGAACACAAACACGATGCTCAAGCACGCGGGGCGGTCGAATATATATGCATATATTAGCTAACTACGAGTCGACACTTGTAAACCTGGAAACACCCAGCTCAGGAATTCTCTTACTTAACTCACAGCGAGATTTACATATTGGAAGAATTACAGTTCTCGTTCAAAGGTAGAAAACTTCGCGAATTGGAAAGAGTGAAGGTACGTATGAAAGAATTTTGTCATTGAAAAGATGGTCACTATATCTATGCAGAAACAGAAAGATGTGTATGCCACGAAATGCTCTGGATTGGAACGAATAGATAATTTGAATACCCGCACACTCGGGTGACAGATACTAACCATAAATCAAAAAAACTCCAAACTGCAACAAAAAAACAAATTGACAAAAGAAAACTTCATAAGAGTCGTGCAACATGATGAGCTAACGATAAAAGCAAATGACGAATTAATCTGAGTCTGAGCTAGAAGAAGAACCGCTACCGCCGCCTCGCTTCTTATAACCGTCCTTCTTGTGCTTCTTTTCCTTCTTATGCTTCTTCTTTTTGTCGCTGAGGACATTGGCACCGATGCTACCGGCAAGAGCACCGCCGATGGTTCCGAGGGCGCCACCACCGAGTTTGTGGCCGAGGAAGGCACCAGCGCCACCACCCAAGAGGGTCGAGCCTAGACCACGCTCACCGGGTGCGGCATTTGGGTCAACTGCGCCTTGCGGGGCATGGGGGTCGTAATGCTGTTGTGGCGGATATTGACCTGGCTGTTGATATCCGCCATAACCTTGCGAGGGGTCTCCGCGAGTGTGATCATAGCCAGTTGGTGCTGGAGATGGGTATCCTTGCTGAGGATACGGAGAACCGCCGTATTGTTGTGGTGGTGGAGAGCCATATGGGGCTTGTTGAGGGGGGTATGGAGATCCACCATAGGCCTGGTTTGGATCGTATTGAGGTTGAGGAGACCCGTAACCCTGTGGTGGTTGTTGCTGATAACCACCCTGGTTGTGGCCACCCTGATTGTAACCACCCTGGCCGTAAAAGTCTTGATTCGACATGTTGGATATGTAAGAGCTTTAAACTAAGCTTGTGATAGGTAAAATAGCTTGTATTTAGGTGTGAAAATGCTTGATCGATGTGATGATGATGTTGAAATAAAAAATTCAAGCCAGAAAAGCGGGGGTTCTAGGCGCTATTTGTACCCCTCTTCTGAGATTCGCAATCAGAGACCATGAGATACTATCTGCAGGACCCTTCTGGAATGTCAGCATGGTGCAAGAGCGCTATAGCCGGGGGCACCGACAGAATCGACCTCTAACCTGAGGCTGAGCCTGGCTATGCGGGATTTACAAACATGGGTAACGCAAGCCAAAAGGGCAATGACCTCCCCGTGTGCAAGCGCTAAGTGCGTCGGTCTGCTGCTGTGCAAACTCACCCCTCATGTCCTTGAGCATCAGGTCACGGATGGTTCGGTGATTCCTCCAATCCCCGGCCGAGCTGCGACCGGGGTTAGTGGCCTTTGGGGAGCGATGAGGTGTGACTATGAATAGTCGGACAATAGCGTAGGCCAAGGTACTTTTGCTTGCCAAGGCACCCAAAAACTCCGTGAGACCCGAGCCCGAACGCTGATTCGTCATGCTCTGCGGCAAAGACGCTAACTATGCAGCCCTAAGGCGAGCATACCGCTGGGCTCTGGAGTGTGCCTTGGGTGCGAGAACCGCCTTCCTGGAGATGATTGACATTGAGGAGCCACCCGAACCAGCGTCAAGCGCGCGCGTTCTTGGCCGCTGCTCGTGGCTCAAATTCAAGGCTACCAGACTTTCAATATTAATAGACGTCCCGAAAAAATCGAATGCTCCAGGGTCCTGAACTGCTGTGCCGGGTTTCGTAATCTCGCGACCTGACTTGAGCTGAAGGTGCGGTCAACACCTGAGTTGTAACAGTCATAAGAACATTGCCACCATCCTAAGAAACTAAGTATTTTCAAACATGCCTCGATTAGATTCCTTGCCAGCAGATTTTGTCTTACTGTTAGAACTTTATCCACCGCATTTGACCAAACTATCCGTCTTCCGTTGATATGGAACGATAACAAGAACGGGTGTGCCTCGCCAAGCAACACCTAAACATGGGAGCTAGCTCCGCCTAGTGATGTCAGTCCACAGTATCAACGTTTAGAGTTAAGAGTGTTGAATTCGAGAAACATACTTTCGTACCTGGCGAGTGGGTCTCGTCCCTGCCATCCGTCAAGTCGCAAGTCATGTTTGGAGCTGATGCTCTTTGCCACGAAGGTATCGCAGGTGGCCAATTATGGCAGCCGAGGCAACCACGTTGGTGAGCACATGCAACACAGAAAACGCAACAGTCTCACCACCAAGTCCTCGTCTGATACCGTTCCGGATGTTAAACAAGCTGGTTAAGGTCCGAGTTCCGGTGCTGGGAATCTCCAGAAGATATTTGCTTGCCATGTTTATATGTACCTTTTGTAGTTGCAACTGCTAAATGGCCTGATAAGCTACCGAGTGAGCAAGCTCTAATCTAAGATGATCATGTGGAGAGGCAGCTTGGATGGGGTGAGAATGATATCGCAGCTCCCTCCAGACTATTACAGGATGGAACTGTTGACCACTGAGAACTAGAAAAGCATCCCAAATTCAAAATTATATCGTATATCTTTCCCTTTTGGTTGGCTTGAGTATGTTGCTACATTTTTGCTGCAACGTTGATATTTCCCTCTACTCTGAAGATGCTCAACTATATAAAGCCCACGTCCCCCCGCCCCACCTCGAACGCAATTCTCTCCTCTCCACCTTCTATATAGATCTATCATTGTATACTATTCCCTAATACTTATCTATAAATTCTTCCTGATGACAAAAAATATCTACCAAAGTAATGATGACCAATTCTTCTTTTAGACCAATTCAACAATATTTCAAGCTTATTATTGCAGACCAGCGAAGATAACTCGGTCTCTTTAAGATGATTGATTATATAATAATGCATGCTGACAATTCCAGCAGAAAGGAATTTTTAATTAAGGGTTTAAGTGCCCACGACGATGAGTCTCCAGCTCAAAATAATAGACTTTTAGGCCACAGCCGAATCACAGCTCAAATTATGCTTCTGCAATGCTGTACAGCAAGTAAATTATACTACATATATTACGAGGCTTTGATAAAAACAATACAAAAAGGAACTACTACAAGAATTACATATGCTCACGAAATGATAATATTGACTCTAAACTGCCGCTCTCACAGGACCATCCTATGAGTTCGACAATATAAATGTATTCCACAAATTAGTACCTAATATTTCCAAGTGTGAAAAACCAAATGAATGAATGACGTAAAGACAAGTTAAGAAACCGGTAAAAGGCAACCAGGAAGCTATGCGGGCAATGCAGCTCTAGATCTGGGGACTATAATGAAAAACGCTCAGATTGAAAACCCCGTATGCACTTGAACTTCATAACTACATGATACTACTTCTTAAACCTTGATATGAAAGCACTAAGAACTAGTGATTCATCAACTTTATCATGACCAATTTCAGGACCTGCAGATTTTTCTTAACATGTCTATCAATTAACTACCGCATGGTATGTGATTTAGTACATTCGGCCGCTTCTCACGTCAAGAGTGATGAATAACAGTATTCTATCAACCCAACTATAGTTGGATTGACTATCTCTGTCTATTGTGACCAATCCAAACGATATCAAATAATAAAGTATTCAATAAGGAAGAAATCATCCTTCTTATACATAACATCGACCTGCATAAAAATTCGCATGAATCGAAAGACAAAGAACATTACTGAAGATGTTGATAGCACAATATTACACTGCCATATTTACGGTTTCTATTAATAAGCGATACCAATGATTCGGCAAATACTGGTATATGGACATTAGCTATCTTGAAATGATATCATATATTTTAATCTTATCAACAACTTTTGAATTTTCTCGGCTATGTTTGAACTCCGTGGCGTTCAAAGACTCAGTTCATAATGCGAGACTAATGTTTTATGAAAGCAGAGGCCATCCTGTCATCTACCATATCACTTGATATACAAACTACAAATACTATAACATATACCTACGAAAGAGAATTAGATTTGACTTCTCCGCTTAATTGCAACCAGTCACAATTCTCTCGTGCCATGTGCAATCCGACAAACTAAATCCGTCCGAGCAATATGTATTTCTATCTCTAGATACAAACTGAGGAAGATGTGCATACAAAAAATAATATTGCGCCTTGAAATACAACGTTTAGAGCAAGATCCGACTGATTCGAATACATCAATGCTAACGATTCTACCCTCATGAGTTATGTTCAGTCTTGAACTCAAAGGATAATTTACTATCGCAAAAATCAACACTCTATCGCCCCCAAACCACTATTCCGTACGCGTTCCGAGACATAAGCTCTAAACTCTATGGCCTAGATAATAAAATGAACCGAAATATAAGCAGTGGCAACCGATTATGTTCTTCAAGCGACTACTCATGGTCTTATAGAACGTACTTACTGTCTTACTAATGATAATATTGGCCCTATGGAATATAAAAGTGGCACACATGTACAACGGGAAAATTATGTTTATACAAAGGGGATAATCAGCAGTCTTCTTTATGAGGGAAGGGTAGAAAAAATATCTTACCTATCAATTTTAGCGTATACTGCCGGATAACAAAACTTTGAGATGCGTCCTCGAGTGTTCGTAGGCTAAATATAGCCTCTATTGCATATTATGCTTATTATCTATGAGGACTCAGAATTGAGATATACCAAACGAGACAGGGGGAGAGAAAGAGGGGGGTAATATTCCTAGAGAGTGGAGAAATTAAGCGCCCAGATATAGCTAGGGAGTCTTAAAGAGATTATAGACTGCAATATATATAGTAGTTCAATCCCATCAAATAGCGCATTGTATTCGGTATCATCAGTTACGGCTATAGCTAAAGCAGATAATATAATAATATAAGAAAGATAAAGAAGCGAAAGGGAAAAGGAAAAAGTAAGAAAATATGAAGAAAAGAATGTATTCACAATACACGTTTTATGTATCCCCCATCCCATCCAATCCAATCAGGCCGCCCGTTCATTGTAAACTTTTTATCACCCATCCAATCTAATCGTCAGCTGTGTAGCTAGACAGTTCAAAGACCAAAAGAAAGTTAAAAAGGTATCAGTAGTTTAATGTGGTTTCGTAGAAATTTGATCGTCGTTAGTTCGTAACAAGCCCATGCAAGAAGGGAACGTGAGACAGAGAAAGAGAGACAGCGAAAATAAAGATGAGAGTGTGAATCTCACGACTAATACTCCCTATTTGATCTAATCTAATAACCGGCGTGGGTTTTTTCGTTTACTCCTTCTTTATAGCGTCAGTCCAACAGTTTACAATCTACGGGAGGGTTGATAGTTAGCAATTGTATTCGAAAGTTCAAATATATCTCTTGAGTAAAGAACACTCACTTCGGGGGCAACTAATCCCTGACCGGCCAAATATTTTTGCAATCCTAGAACAACCTCGACTTGCTCCCTCGCACTCAGATTTCCGATCACACTTTGCAATACACCACCGACTGTAACTGCCTGGTTCGTAGCGATAAAGCTCTGGTAATAAAGATTGCTGAAGAATCCCATGATGAATTGACAATCCATGCGGTCTGTAATACCACCGTGGCCGGGAATCGTGTCACCGAAATCCTTAATCTTGAATGTTCGCTTGAGGCCACTGGCAAAGAAACCGCCAAAGGGGGCGATCAAGGAGGCGAAAGTGGCCATGAGGAGAACATGGAAGTAAATTGGTGCTCCGGTGAAGGTGTCACCGAGGAGAGGTTGCAGCGGCAGAGGGAGGGTATAGGTGTGTTGGACAAAGACAGGATTGGGGGTACATTCGAGGCCAGTCCAGATGTTGGCTCCAAGATCCTATAGCAAGAGAATTAATATTATGCAAAATTTAAAGATTTCAATGTTTCAACGTGACATACTCTCACGGGGCAGATAAAGTAAGTATGCTGTGCCAATACCCTGGTCGCAATAAGGCCATAAATCATCGTGCAGATCCATGCACCGACAAAACCCTCGACAGTCTTTTTCGGAGATAGTTTGATCAGCTGTGTTCGTCCGAAGGAGATACCGCAGATGTACGCCCAGATGTCGTTGGTAATAACCATGGAAGCTGGAAGGAAGAACCAGATGAGCCCTTCAAAGATGTTGTTGATGGTAAAGTGAGCTTGGACGACCACGAGGTAGAGGGCCATGTGTGTCCAGGCGAACTGGGTGAACTGGAAGCGATAATGACCGCGACGGAGAGAGCCGACGAAAAATACGAAGCCTGTCAAAGGTGGCCGTTAGCATGGCAATCATCAGAGGTCACCTATACAATCACATGCATACCTGTAATGTATAGGACAAAACTTATGAATCGATGGTGGCTTGCCATAGGTAGCAAGAAGGCATCCACGACGACAATATGTTTAAAGTAGTAGATTATACTCTCGCCGTAGAGGTAGTATATCGTTGTGACCAGAAAGTACCAATTCAGGGCTTTTGTGAAGTGCATGTTCCTCTCTCTGGCGGGCACACCCGATAGTGCGATGACTTCTTTGAACGTTATGATCTGGACAGCAGTGACAACGGCGACAACGTATAAATGCCCCATAAAGAGGAAGAAAAAGAAAGCAAAGATCATGACGAGGGTCCATATTGTCCGTACTACAAAGTTTTGTTTCTTCTTTTCGTAGTCCGACGGGATGGGTGTCTAAGCGAAATCGAGATTGAATATTAGAAACCTGGGGTACACAAAGGAAGAAAGAAGAAAGAAAAAAAAACCTGGAGTTGGTGGGCAGGGATAGCTTTTGGGGTAGGTATATCTGAACATACTCCATCAGAGGCGGTAACAGGGTCCTTTTCATCTTTGTCGCCATCTACCCAGTCCTTGTATGCGGGATCGTTCGCATCGATCTCTATTAGTGGTGAGTTCGGGTCTGACGGATCTGATGGGGTGCTTTCTCTGCGGATGCTACCAGTGCCGGCGCCGTTAGTGACCGGTTTTAAGGAGGAGAATTTGACGGCTCTGCGGTTTTTCATGGACATGGACATTGTAAGAGGAGTGCGAAGGCCGCACGGGAAGAAAATTCGGAGGTGGGATCTGTAGAATGTGCGATCGGAGGTGAAGGATGAGGCAGTGGAAGGAGCGGTAGAGGGGTGGTTGTTCGTCGGAGAGGATGCGAATGAGAGAAGTGTATACCAGGCAAAAGTGTTGAGGAGGACGTAATCGCAGGACGGTTGGTTGGAGTTTCCGGCGACACCAAAATGCAGCCAACTGGAGACAGCAGCAGGAACAAATAGAATGGATTCGACTACGGTTCTAAGGATAACAAGATATAATAATGATAATAATGCCAATAGAAAGGATAAATGACGAGACGCTTTGAAACACAGGAGATTAAGAAGAAGGCCCGCTGCATTTTCTGGCCTGTTCTCAGCTTGGTGCGAAAAGTGTGACGTTTGTCTGCAGGATATGCAAGCAAGCTTAAAAAGATGGCACCTGATGGCTGTCGGGTCTCACCTCTTGCCGGTAATTTATAATGCTACAAACTCGCAGCCGGATGTTAAAAGGCGCTTCATTCTCCGTGCGGTTGAGACCAGGCCAGGTATGAAATTCTGGTATCGGGGCTGACCTGCTACCGAAGCCACGGGCGCAGGGACATGTACTTACATACACATGGCTGCAGCGGTAGAAGCGGAATAACTATTCCCACAGGCTGTCTCTCCCTGGTATTCTCTCGCTTGTATCAAGCGGAAAGACGTCAGCCTTCATCAAGAGTTCCATCGAACTAGCGTCTTCAAATAATTGGACGGAAAGATTGCCTCTCTCTCGTTTCGTGCGTGCCGTAATCGCGGGATGGTTTTGGTGGGGTCCTCGCTTGCTATGCCCTCCCACTTTGCTTCCATCGGAACCTCCTTTATCTCTCCCACCAACACCACCTCCAATTCAACCATCACCGTTACCCACCACAGCATCCGATTCCATGACCGGGTTCCATCGCCTTTCAATCCTGTCTCATAGCTTCATCCGTCCCACGAAGCCTGAGGCCTTTTCGTTTTCGACCGCCGAATAACACCCAGTCGCCAATCATCACCATCATTAGCGCAACCGTCGGCTATCCAAAGTCATATCTGGCTTTACTAAAGCTAAGTGCAGATCCCAGGCGCTTAGCTTCAACGTTCAAGATTTATCCAAATCTAAAGAATGTCAACATCTGAAGGCGATATCCGGTACGGTTCAGTCTATCTCTCCCGTCGCTCAGTCGACTGCATGACACATAGTCATGGCATTGTTTGCTAAATTAGAGACATCTTAGCTACATCATACACGATCTTCCGACCTAGTGCCGAACGATCGTGGCATCACATACCGACACAAAATCTAATAGATTGGGAAAACAAGAATAGAGGAGAAAGAGAGGGAGACTTATCATGTCATCAACGAATGATACGCGTTCTAGGAAACGTATGTCAATTATTGTCGCCTCGTTCCGACAAAACAACTAACTCGGCGTATAGGCGAATTGAAGAAACTCAACCAGCTGATATGGGAAGGGAGAACTGGTACCTATCCCCGTTCACTTGGCGTCCCTCTGGAAATTTGCTAACCACATCGTCGGTCAGATGTATTCGTTGTCAAACCTCCATTGGATACGTCATTCAAAAAGAACACCGCGGTCATCAAGAAATTTCGTACATCTCTCACCCCAGAAAATACAGCTTCGCTGCTCAAAGATATTGCCACGGTTTCACTCGAAAAGTACCTGCCAGAGGTGGTATCAGCGGTTTCAGAGGGCCTACTGAAGACCAAAGCTGCCGGGGATATCAACACAGCCGTCGAGGTAGTCAGTGCCCTGCACCAACGTTTCGGCAAGACCTTTACTCCATTTATTGTATGGAACATCGCAAGAGGACTGAGCACGCCAGGTAAGGATCAATTACGAAATCTACCAGCCGATCAAAGAGAAAAGGAAGAAGCTGCCAGATTGTCACGACAAAGGATTCTATTACGAGTTGCAACAGAACTATGGCTTGTCGGAGTTATTCGAACCTTAGAAGACGCCATCAATCCGGACGATAGTACCACCGTGGCAACAGGAAACAAATCCAACGATAGTGTCAAGAAGCAGACCCCTGCTACTATTGTGAGGTCGGGAGACGAGCCGCTGCCATTAGAGGCGCTGAAAGATATTCTCTCGAGGGATCGCGAAGGCGCCAGCCTATCTCTGGTCGTACTTTTCATCAAGAATTTTGCATGGGACGTTCTAGGGGTTAGGGCAAGAACCACAAGCCGAAAAGCAGGCGGCGAGGACAAGAATGGCGAAGAAGGAGCTCAACCTGCTGAAGGAGATAATCACGTTAACGGAAATGGAACAGTCGACCCCGCCGACCAACCACTTACCGACCCTTCGGTCCAAGGCAGATATCGCAATATATTGACAACTTATTTCACTGGAGTCAGCAAATACATCCAGAATGAACATCGCCGTCTTCAACAACAAGCGAAACGCAACTCCGAGGCCTATGTTCGATCCGGGGAGGTATTTGAGGACCGACAACAAGCATTCGAAAAGGCAACCAAGGCGCACGAGAAACTCATCGCAAATGCTCAGATTGTTGCCGAAGCATTGGGTCTAGAAATGCCAGATCTCTCCGACGAAGATGAAGCTAAGGAAGCTGGGGAAGGGATGATCCGTGAGTCGGGTAGCATGTTCAAAAAAGGAGATGAGATTACAAGCAATGGAATGTGGGAAGATGAAGACCAGCGTCGATTTTACGAGGACTTGATTGATTTACGAGCTCGTGTCCCATCAATCTTGCTCGACGAAGGCAGGAAACCAACATCCGGGTCATCTGAGAAGAAGGAAGAGGATTCGGCAAAAACTGAGACCCCTGACACCGCCGATGAGGAATTGGTAGGAAAAATCGGGGATATCGATTTGAACTCCGAGTCTGTTGATCGGGATACCACAATTGCAAACAAAACCGTCGGCGCTCAAGTAGATGCTCTTTTGATTCGACTTCCAGAGTTGACCAATCGCGACCTGATTGACTCATTCACTTACGATTTTTGCTTCTTGAACTCGAAGGCGTCTCGTAACAGGCTCATCAAAGTCCTTGAAGATATCCCTAAGGGAAGATCGGATTTACTTCCTTATTACGCCCGGCTAATTGGGACACTTTCGAAAGCTGGGCTGGCGGACATCAGTTCTGCTATGGTTTCGTATCTGGACAAGGAGTTCAGGAGCTTACAGAAACGAAAGGAGAAAGAGCAACTCACCTCAGTTCGGACCCAGGTAAGTTTTAGTTGATTCAAAACCTAATGGGAGAGTGTCTAACAAAAGTACAGAACGCCAAATATATATCGGAACTAACCAAATTCGGTCTCGTCCCCGAGCATATCATCTTTCACTGTTTCAAAGTCGCCCTTGACGACTTTTCAAAAGTGAATATTGATATCATTTGTATTCTTCTCGAAGGTTGCGGTCGATATTTGCTTCGTACAGCAGCCACGCAGCCGCGTATGATCGCATTTGTACGTATCTCACCATGTCTAAGTGACCACATCGTCTAACCTTGAAATAGCTTGAAACTCTCCAACGAAAGAAAGATGCTCATCATCTAAGCCCTCAAGATCGTATCTCAATCGAGAATGCCTTTTACTACGTCAATCCACCAGAGCGCCCATCCATCATTGCGAAGGAACGATCACCATCCGAGCTCTACGTCCGCAAACTAATCTATCTTGATCTGAATAAGAAGAATTATAACAAGACGATCAAGTCTCTCCGAAAGCTCCACTGGGAAGACCCCAATATCGTTAATATGCTTGTAAAGGTCTCAACAAAGATCTGGAAGGTTCGATATAGCAACGTTTTCCTTATCGCGATTCTCGTGTTTGGGCTGTTCCGTTACCACCAAGACTTTGGCATCCGTGTTGTAGATGGCGTACTCGAAAACATCAGAGTTGGTTTGGAAGAGAATGATTACAGAATGAATCAGAGAAGAATTGCGACCATCAAGTATCTCGGAGAATTATACAACTACAAAATGATCGATAGCCCCGTCATTTTTGATACCTTGTACTTGATCCTTAGTTTTGGATATGGTGAGTTGTCAGTGTTATCCTAGTTCAAGTTGCCGCATCTAATATATTTTCCGTAGAGGGATCTCCAAAACCCGGGATGTATAATCCTCTCGATCCTCCTGACAACCATTTCCGCATTCGTCTTGTCTGTACTCTCTTGGATACTTGCGGAGAATGCTTTGATCGCGGCTCATCGAAAAAGAAACTCGACTTTTTTCTCGCATTCTTCCAGTACTACATTCACCTCAAGGAACGAGTACCGATGGACATTGAGTTCATGATCCAAGACACTTTTCAACTTGTCCGTCCGAACTGGGTTCTTCATACCTCCCTTGAAGAAGCTGGCAAAGCTTTTGAGGAGGCCACAACTAAGATTTATGGGCCGGCAGAGGCAGCCGACGATGAATCCAGTTCAACGGACGAGGCAGCAAATAGTGACGCAGACGATGATGAGAATAAGCTCTCGGACGACGAAATGGATATTGAAGCTGAACCATCGAAGGATGCAAATAACGGAATTGACGGCAACGAGGAAGATGATTCTCATAGCGATGAGGACTCATCTGACTCTGGAGACATGGATGATGAGGGTATCGTCTATTCACGACCTCAAGAATACAGAGATCCGGAAGTGGAAGCAGAGTTTGACCGAGAATTTGCAAAGCTCATGGCCGAGAGTTTGGAGAGTCGAAAGTTTGAGCGGAAGACTGTCTTTGATGTGCCATTGCCAATCAAGAAGAGCATTGCGAATCCGACGGTAGCACCGCCAACTGGCATAATCACAATGAGTATGCTGGAAGATGAAGAGGAGGAGTCGCCACCACCACCATCAAAACCTGGTATTATGACATTTTCATTACTTACAAAGAAGGGTAATAAGCAGCAGGTAAGTATAATATTAAGTTCTTGTATTTCAATCGAATGTCTGCTTACTGGGGTTGAAGACTCGCGAGATCGAACTGCCCTCCGACTCCACGTTTGCAGTAGCCTTGAAAACCAAACAAGAAGCAGAACGAGAAGAGCGACAGCGCATCAAAGATCGAGTTTTGCATTACGAACGTATGGAAGAAGAGCCGGCACCCCTCGGTATGATGGAACTCCCCTTTCCTGATGATCCAGCTTACATTTGCTAACCCACTTATCAAAGAGCCTCAACGTCCAAACACCAACGGCGCCAATCTCAAGTATGGTGATAAGAACAAGACCGCTCGTGGGAAGAAACTCCAGCTTGGAGACTTCAATTGGTATGACCGCAGTCCACCTCACAATAATTCCTCGCGCAATCAAGGCCAGCAGTCCAAGATGAACCAAAAGCCATTGAATACTTCTGGCGAGGCTTGCAGTAGCCCCTCGCCATCTTTACCTATAATGAAACAAGATAAGATAGATGCTTGCCTGACGACCGCAATTGTTCTTTCCGTTCAACATACGAAGGAGCAACGTGGAGGCCAAGTAAACGCATCAATTTCCCCAATCCAAGAAAGCACAGTTCCACCACAAATTACTAGCAACATCGATTCTGCGATTGAGGGGAACGAAGCTTTACCAGCCGTCAACCGGTGTCAAGCTCCTCTGCCAGCTCATCGTGGGCAATCGAACGCAGCTACACAAAAGAATTCCAATGTAGCCGAGAAACCTGCCAACCAGAAGCAAAAATATCAAAGCACGCAACGAAACAATCACAGTTGGCGAGGACATCAGGGGAACAGAGGTGGATATCGCAGTAATAACAGGCTAACCACAAACTATGGCCATGGTGCCGGTGGGCGATTTAATACAGGACATAACGGTGTTGCTCGAGGGAACGGTAACGGATATTTCCAACCGCACGGACAACAAAAACGACAGCAACAGCAATCTCGCAATGTTCCCAACAGCAACGGCGGCAACGGTAAATTGAACGGCAAAGCCAACCAAGATACCGAGAATCATCGTCCTCCGGGTCGCTCCAGATACCGTGGTTTTCCAACAACCATGGAAACGGGGAACCGAGGTGCAATGGTCTCTAATCCAACGATCCTGGTGCCTCCACCTCCTCCGCCAGCGATTAATGATGGGCACTGGCCGGAGCTTGGGAAGTGGTGAATATTAGTATTCTTATGCTAATCCAGATATATTTCCACTCTTCTACAGCATGGGTTTCTGCCGACTTTCACCGACTGGTGAGCCGATCTCCCTTACTCTGGATCTTTATCCTTCCACCAAAGCGCTGTCTTGGTAGATCTCGTCCGTTGGGCGACTTTAATGACTAGAAAATTCTCGTCTATAGTCGCGATAACGAAGGGTAGTGCGTTCAGATTCTGAACCCTACTTTCCACGTTATCGTCACGGACGGTCGTGATATAGCCAATAAAATCTCTTTGGTATCCCGGAAAAGGAGAGGAGAAGCGGTCTTACTCGAGGGTTCTCCTTTTTCAAATTGCAAAATTATGCTTTTTCGTTTATTGTCTTTCTTTCTCCTTATCAAAGAGTGTTGGTGGATACAGAACTATTAGTATGCTACAGGGATATAAAAAATAATGAAAATGAAGCCCTTTAGTTTTATGCTGTTTGATTATTGTTTTAGTGAAACGGTGAATAGGACTACAGAGTGTGTAGCTTTTAGGACTACAGGTGTGTTTTCAATGATTAGATCTGCAAACCTCGGGATTAAGATATCTCGACTCCAACCAAGAAGAATACTTGTTCGTTAGACGCTATATAAACTACATAGAACGCTGCTAATCCGTGGCCAAAACGCAGGTATCTTATCCTTACATATTAATTATCACGTATAAACATCTTCTAGAATCTTTTCGTCATGAATAGTATTAACCTTAATACCGTCTTGCTCGTCCTGGTTCTTCTCCAAGCTGAAAGCAGGAAGTACCGAGACCATGGACCTCGTGCGTCTGCGGCTCCAGCGATAAACGAGAAACAAGACGAATAAAAGCAGGAGAATGTGAACTTTTAGATCAAATAACACGCCAGTGCAGGGGCCGCTGTTTCCACTATCTATGGGTAGTTCCTTATTATCGTTATTTCCTGGGGTTTTGGAGCTAATCGGTGCAGTTCCTGTTGGTGTACTCGAGTGCTTTGATATTTGAATTTCGCTAGATGGTTGTTGGGCCCCACCGTTCACACTCGAAGCCGGATCGAGGCTTCCGCAGGGAGATGAGACGCACGCCCGCTGGGCTTGGAGGTTGTTTGCATTACCTGAGTTACCAATTAGATGCAATTCCCGTTCATTTAATCAATAGCTATACGTCGTCATCTAGATATCTAGCTAGCTAGATGTCAAAACATCTCTAGCACACGTTAAGGCTACAGATGCTATCATGCAGACTTAAAATGTCATAAAGAGTCTTCAAGCGAAACAAAGCTTAAGAGAAACAAACAAAAATTCAAGTTTGGGAAAATGACGGAAATAACAGATCCGCTTACTGTTTACGCACCGCGTCCGGCTCTCCAGACAGACGAAATACGGAATGGTATGCATATACTGCGATAGATCGAGAGCGGAGCCGCCGGCACAAGTGCAGGAGTAATTTAACGTGTTGCGGTCACACTTGTTTGTGCTTGTTCCGTCGCTGTTGTTGGTTGAGCATATCGCAGCGCACGATTGGATCTGCTTGTTGCACCAGAGTGCTCGGTTTGCCAGTGGGACGGTCGCTGGGTCGATTGAAGCTTTGTTGGCCATGGTTGTTTGTAGCCTTCAGGAATATTAACCAGGCGAGCGATGAGGCTGAAATTTGTGAGGTGATGACTTGATATGTTAGCTAAGCTATGAATCCTCTGTTGTTGCCCTTGCTCAAGGACTCTTTGACTTGCAGGAGAGGATCCTGTGGTATACTATTAGCGGTGTGAGACGCACAGGCCTTGACTAACGTTAACTCGGTGTTCGGCAGTTGGTCGTATTCATGCATGTTGGAACTCAAACCGGGAACAGATGGCCCCGTCCCGCCTAAAAGGCTTGAATGGCCAATTTCTTTAGACTTTTACTAGCGATCCCAGTTTTGGATACGAGCCAATTATTCGCACGTTCTGGTCCACAATGTCTAGAAAAATAAAAACCCCAAACTAACATTTATTTCATGAACGTTATCATAAAAGAAAACCGTAGACAGGGCAGAATCTCTAGAACTGCGCCCCAAGACTCTTTTTTAAATGGCTTGCTCATACTATAAACAAAACTACGCTAGATTCATGATACTCCACCAATCAATAGCGCATAGAAGGCGAAAATACAACTGAAACATATATGGTATAGAATCGCTACCACCTTGTAGAACCTCCTCCTACTCCTCCTCCTCCCCCTCCACCTTGGATCCCACCAACTTCGTTCCCATGTCCAATCCCGGGATCCGCTCCGCCACCAAAAATCTGGTTACCGCCTTGCCATTGCGGATGGTTGGCTAATATCGCAGGAGGCATCGGCGGCGGATCCTTTGAGCGCCTACCACCCCATCGGTAGGCAAGATATAAGAGAAGCAGAAGAACGGGGACTCCTACACCAACTGCTATACCTGCTATCGCGCCGGTACTGAGACCTTTTTTATTACTGCCAGTCGGCTGGCTTCCCTGGCCATTGCCACCTTGGCCAGTGCCTCCAGAGGTAGTAGAGCTGGCAGGTCCTGATTCTGTTGTTGTGCTTGAGTCTCTCGAGGTTGGAGTACTTGAGTCATTAGTAGTAGGCCCTGGTTGAGAAGTAGACGAGTTTTCAGAAGGACTAGTGGAAGAACCACGGCTAGAAGTGGAGGAGGATGGCAGAGAAGTTGAAGAAGTGGTCTCCGGGATTAAATTTGACGGCGATGGCGGACTTGTCGTGGAAGTGCTACTTGTTCCTTGAGCAGGGCCAGAACCTGAAGTGGTAGGATTCAAGGTGCCGCAAGCTGGCGACACGCAGGCCGCCTGGCCGCCCAAGTTATTGGCATTGTCTATGTACAAATCATTAGCATAGAACGCTTATTTAAATTTAAAAAAAATTCGATGATACACGGCGTTTAGGAACGAGGATTGTCGACTCTGTATCCCCAAACTGGCAAAACAGACGGTCGATGAATGCTTGCGCTTGACGGATATCGATATCGAACATCACAGTTCGGATAACCACTTACTCGCGATACACTGGGCTTGCAATTCTTCGCAAATAAAATATGGCAAACTCTCCGGACTACTTTCGAGAGCCGGGATTGACCCGTCGGTGCAGGTGCAAGAATAGGTCAGTAGTTCGATATCGCAGGTATTCGTACCCGCCCCACTGTTATTCGTGCACGAGAGAATGCATTCTTGGGTTTGGCTGCGACACCAGGCCGTTCGGGTCGTCAGGGATACAGAATTCGGGTCGAGAGTCTGGGAACCCTGTGACTGTTGGCCGACAGCCGTGGTCGCAAGAAAGAGGAGCAACCAAGCCGGATACATCGCGAGAAACGGTTGATGATAGTTCGTCCCCCAAATGTCCCCATCCTGCTTCGATTCATATTTATTTCGAGCCCCCAACGAGTGCGGCCTGCCAGCCCATGGGTCAATGTGAGGCTCAAGGCCCGCTTGGCTTGGTTCTGCACCAAGGCCAAGGGGGACCGGATAGGTCCGAGCGCCGAATTTCGCGCAACACGGAGCCTCATATTCAGCCGATGAAATTCAACTGCTCTTGTTCCCAGCCTCGATTGCAATTGCAATCCCATCCATCAGTATTCGATTGAAGTCATGTATCGTGAGAGCTAAAAGAGGCATTGTATTCTATTAAGTAATAAACTAAGTCTTCGTATCGGTATAGATAGCTCGATAGTGGTACGAGGATTTATCACATTGGGCAACCGCGGATTGTCTCGTAAAACAGATGCTGTCCGTTCTTTGGCCTGCGATGAATCCGAGTAAACTACTTGATTTTGAGAAGTAGGTGGAGTTTGCCAAAGGGAAACTAGATCTATCATCTTGGGCTTGAATGGACACCTTCAAGGATTCGAAACGTATGGGTAGATTCTTCGCATGCATGAATATCAGCTTGTTCTGCAACTGTTTTGCCCTTAGTGTACGCTCGGGACACGGCTATGCCATTTTACGAGAATAAGATCTCTCTTACGGACCATGGTCTCAACTATGTCTCTGAGTAGATATGTCTGCATGTTCGGAGGAGCATTGCGCCCTTTTTGGGAACGTTACGAAGGTCTGGCCGTTTATAATAGGTATCATCGTCATATTCTGGCCCCTTTTACTCTCGTAGAGCGTAATGGTAGATCTGGTTGCGGACTTCTCCTGGCAGATGATTGAACAATGGACTGTGGATTTGTGGATTTATTTAACCAGGAGCAAATGTTTTTCTCTTGAATGGACCTGGAGTGTCTAGTTCCATTATTGTTTAATACTTATGTACTTGGGCCTGTTCCATTATTGTTTAACACTTATGTACTTGGGCCTTAGAACGAATCTGTTCACCTCGTATTCAGCATTTAGTTTCACGTGACAATAGAATCCGAGATATAAGTTGTCTTGAATATGTATACGTGTCGGATTCGAGATGAATGTAGAATTTTTCTGGAATACTCAGACTTGGGAAGAATGAATCCAGTGGATACTAAAACTTGACATCCTGTAGCTAAATGCCGCAGCTATATGCATATATGCGGCACAGCACACGTATATACGTACGTCCTGGCCATCTTGGCATTATTTACCAGCGCATGGCTACTATTAGTCTTTGGATATGGTTGGGCAACCAGCTAAACTCATTAAAGTATGTGACTATAATATTATCATATGGCTATATACGAGGCTCTAGTTTGTGGGATGGCTAGCCCACGAGACGATTTTGATTCTGGAGCCTAGCGAAAATTTAGAATCACATCGGAGTTCTTGCGATTTCGGTTATCGCATCCCAATACAGTACTGGCTTCAGCAATATCATAATATAATTATCCGTATGGGACACGATTGCAGTAAAGAAGAGACGTGTGCTATGTTCCGAGGTTCTCGTATTACTTATGACCACGTCCTCGGTTTAAGCTTATTCGTTTCGAGGTAATGGCGACAGGGTTTGCGAGCAAAGACTGTGTATTCACTTGCCAACATTGGCTTTCCAAGGATTTAGCCGGCTACTTGCTGTTTTAAATTGCCCCTGCAGCATATTATACGGAGAGTACATGCAAATAAGGTTCTAGAAGAAGGCTCAGATATTGACTCCGAGCTCACGCTGTACGAACTAGTGGATGGAAGCACGCTTTATACTTGCAGGATATCTGGCAGGAACTAGCTTTTCAGAGGATTACAGCAATCACAAATGCTTACCATTGCATTGAATACTGACGGGTAAACTCCAATACCTCCAACCCGCCAATTCGGAACCTTATCACCATGTCTCAACTGTCATTACTAGTTGCAGATATATATGCACAGGTATAATACTGTTTGGAAATTTGATAGTGTTAGTGCTAGCGAATGACTTGAGCTGACTCACGCGGCACAGCTTGGTATCAGCCGGGAGATAACTTGGCAGGCGGCTACGACTGGGAAGGTCAGGAAGGGATTCGGGCTATATTTCCACAAGCGGTTGATTTCAATATTCTTGGGTTGCAATTCGGATTCGCTTGACGAACGGGCTGAGAACCTTCAAGCCACCCCCCTGGTAATTGTAGTTTGGTCGTGCCACTTGCGTGCGTATTCTGTGTTATCAAAGACGCGTATTGGCTGGGGTTATGCCTTTTTGGACCTGTATTCTAGATTAATCCGAGTCTGGGCCCTGGATATTTTAAAATTTGGGCTTCCAGTAAATTACTTCTTCCCAGGAGGAACCTCGCCTGACTCTTAATAGAGCCTAGGTTTGCCACGCCGGCCTCGTCGAACACCGGATGAATGAAGCCGAGAGAAAGGGGCTCTGCTAGAGCGATGTCTGTAAATATATATTGGCAACATGACTTGCGCCCAGGTTTTCCTAAATTATCGATATTTCGACGATCGACAATCCGTTGTGTTCACATTTCGCAACACAGCAACACACTCTTTTAGTCCTGCCCCTTTTCCATTTTATTCAAAATGACACGCTCCTTTATCGTAAACAACGCAGTTTTCCTGTCTTCTCTTGTTGCCTTCTTCGCACCGGCCTCGGCCAGCCCACACTCGTTTAATAAATACCATCACCACCACCAACATCATGCTCGTCGCCTGAACGAGCCAGTCAAACGTAGCGTACCCAGCTACAGCGGCTTTTCGTTGGCATGGTCCGATGACTTCACCGGTACTGCCAATACGCTGCCGTCCACTTCTAACTGGCTCTTTGATCTTGGTACCTCGTACCCCGGAGGCCCCTCCAACTGGGGCACGGGAGAAATCCAGACATACGTCCAATCAACCAGTAACTCATACCTTGATGGGAGCGGAAACTTGAACATCGTGCCAATCAAAAGCTCAAGCGGGGCATGGACTTCAGCCCGTCTTGAGTCCGTGCAAACCTTCCAATGTGCTGCCGGCCAAAAGATGCTCATCGAAGCTAATATCAAGCTGCCAAGTACTTCCGCGTCCTCTCAATCCGGGATTTGGCCTGCATTTTGGTCTATGGGCCAAGCTTTTAGATCGAAAGGGTACGATGGGTGGCCGTACACTGGAGAGCTTGATATCGTTGAAGCGGTCAATGGCGCGGCTACCGAGTATAATACTATCCATTGCGGTGTGTATCCAGGCGGAGTATGCAATGAACCGAATGGCATAGGACATACCTCGGCTTTCACTCTGGGAGCGTTTCATCGATTCGGCTTGTTGTTCGATCAGAGCGCCACCACTTGGCAAAATGAATATCTGAGCTGGCAGCTGGACGGCGTGGAGAAGTTTAGGGTTACTGGTGCCCAAGTTGGAGACAAATATGTTAGTTTTCTGTGTCTGAATGTTTTCGGTGCTATTATATTGATGTTCGAGCCGGGTTAACATTAAATATCTGCTTAGACATGGGGAAACTTGACTCACCTACCAGTATTCATTCTCCTCAACGTTGCAGTTGGAGGCGCTCTTCCAAATGCCATTGCTGGGACTTATACGCCCAATGAAAATACAGTTGGTGGTCTCGGTAGCGCTATGATTGTCGACTATGTTGCCGTTTATAAGTCGCCCGTCACCACAACGACAACTAAGACGACAACTAAGGCGACCACGACAACCACAAAGACAACCACAAAGGCGACAACTACCAAGACAACTACCAAAGTGACCACAACCGCGTCTGCCATACCTACCCCGACCCCTATACTGGCTGGTACTACTCCTGGCTGCATCAACTGGGCTTTCACCCGCAGCACCGACACCTGCGCGACCATTGTCACACGCTACGGACCTTCTTCCGGTATTACTCAAGCCAATCTTATTAAATGGAATCCCGCCTTGAAGAGTGATTGCTCTGGTTTCGTCGGAGGTTATTATTTGTGCATTGCCGTCGACCCAACAAAAACGACTACGACCACGACAAAGACCACCACCAAATCAACCACTACAACTTCGAAAACGACCACGAAAGCGACCACGACCACAACCGCCGCTTCTGTAGCTACTCCATCACCCATTCTATCCGGCACAACACCAGGTTGCATCAACTGGGCTTTCACCCGCTCAACTGATACCTGCTCTACCCTCGTGACACGCTACGCACCATCCTCCGGAATCACGCAAGCCAATTTGATCAAGTGGAACCCGGGATTGAAGAGTGATTGCTCTGGTTTCCTTGGAGGTTACTATCTGTGCATTGCTGTCGATCCTACGAAGACTACCACCACAGCCACAAAGACTACCACCAAGTCCACCACTACCTCTCCGACCGTAGCTACACCGACACCGGTCACTTCAGGCGTAACTACGAAATGTAATAACTGGGCATTCTCTCGAGCCACCGATACGTGCGCCACCCTTGTGACGCGCTATGCACCTTCTTCCGGTATTACTCAAGCCAATCTTATCAAGTGGAACCCTGCATTGAAGAGCGACTGCTCGGGTTTCGTAGGTGGAGTTTACTTTTGTATCGGGGTCAGCTCCTAAGTAACCCTGTCTGGTAGGCGAGGTTAAAAAGCGAGTGGGGAGCGTTCTGTTGTGGATTTTAAAATTTGAATATCTTTCTTGGTTCTTTGTAGTTTATTTGTCATGTTGGTCAAATAAACTCGTTGCCGTATATAATTTCATAATCGGAAGTAATAATTACAGTGGACGCAGGCTTATAGACATTAGAATTTAACGATGTTGGGATAGAAATTATTTGTAAATTATAGATACATACACATCTAGATCTATGAATGCGTAGTTATAAAGCTACAACACGAGCAAACAACCTCTTAGGCAGAACTCTTATTGAGTCGAATAAATGAACGGTCTTTCACTATATTTCTTGGCGCACGGCAACGAGCTTACAAATACGGTAATGGTGAAGCGGAGGGACACTCCAGATTGTGTTGCCGCGATGGATGACATCACCCTGGCCCGAGAGAGAGCTCTGTTCGCGAAACCCGGCTGATGTCCAGTGTCCCCCTCCACTGGTTGTGGTTTGTCTGTCGAACAAGCCGCTTGGTGTCTCAAAAGCTTAGCCTTCGTTTTGCTACGGCGGACCGACGCCGGCTGGGCACCGCGTGGACGGCCACCTGATCGTACCGCATTGTGATGCAGCGGAGGAACTCGACCTCGCGCTGGTGCATATATCACATACCACTTCCTGCAGTCGCTAGAAAGAAAATCCTTCCTGTTTTCTAATTTTTAAATTTACGGAAGCTGGATAAATTGCAGGAGGAGTATTACAAGGCCATGTCTCCCGCCATCTCAGTTTTATGACCTCTCCCCAAGTTTGATCCCCCGCGTGGATAGCTTTTATCAACATCGACCACCTTCCGAAGGTATCCCTACAATACCTCATACGGTCTTGACATTGTTACCGACGACGCCATGGCGAGTAGGTCTGGCTCAAAGTCTCGCTCAAGCTCGGTCCCGGCCAGTCCTCAGAACCGGCCGTCTTTCCCTCGGGAACCAGACCTTTACACCTCCCTCCTCTCCCGTCTCACGGACCCCAACCAGCCTGAACAATCCGTCCGTGACAATGGCACCTTTGGATCTGTTGGCTCCGCCTCACCCCCCCTTACCGGCGTACCGGCTCTCTCCCGTGGCATATCTTCATTCGGGGCCATACCTACTGCCCGATTGGAAGACGATGGCTCTTCCATCATGAGTGACGGTGGCGCATCTAACAGCGGGCGCAAGCGAAACAAGATCTCAACGTCCGAATTGGCTCGACAGAGTGGTGTAAAACACCCACGGCTCATGTACCTGAGCTACTATATTCCCGCCTTAAAATGGATCCCTCACTACGATCTCAAGTACCTAGCTGGAGACGTCATAGCCGGGAGTATGCTCAAACCCAGCCTTAAATGTTAAATGTACCAATGCTGAATACCTCTCTCTAGTAACGCTGTCTTCGATATATATTCCCATGGCCCTCTCCCTCGCCTCAAATCTCGCACACGCGCCTCCTGTACAGGGCCTATATTCCTTCGCCATAGTTCCTATAATATACGCCCTCCTCGGATCTTGTCCGCAGATGGTCACTGGTCCCGAAGCAGCAGGTTCCCTTCTCGTCGGTGAAGCGGTTAGGCAGGCTATAAACTCTGGCAAACAGCATGATGACGACGATACCAAAAACGCCATCATAGTCGGTATTGTCACATCGTTGACCGGTGTAATAGCTCTAACGGCAGGGATAGTACGTCTCGGCTTTCTTGACAGCGTTCTCAGTAGAGCGCTCCTCCGTGGTTTTATCTCAGCTGTTGGGTTCGTCATCACTGTCGATCAGAGTATTCCCGAACTTGGACTTCTCGAACTAGCCAAAGCGGAAGGCGTCACACATGCTTCGTCTCTCACAAAACTCAACTTTTTACTCAATCACATATCTGATATCCATGCTCCCACGGCTATATTAAGTCTAGTAGCGCTATCGATCATCCTAGGCTTTAAGAAGTTTAGGATAAAGATCCAGGAGCGCCATAATTGGGTGGTCTTCATCCCAGATAGGTTCCTGGTGGTCACGATTGCTACGATACTGGCCGCGAAACTTAATTGGAAGGCCAAGGGCATTGAAATTTTGGGCGATGTTGCATCAGGCAGTTTCCAGCTCCGATTTCCGTACAAGCAAGAGAATATTTCGAAAATTAGGGAAGCACTACCTACAGCCTTCTTGATTAGTGTTCTTGGTTTCTTCGAGAGTGTGGTTGCTGCAAAGAGTCTTGGAAGCCCTGTAGACGCTAATATTAGCTCTAATCGAGAGCTGGTGGCACTGGGCGTGGGCAACATTATCGCAGGTGTCGGATGCGGACTTCCGTCCTTTGGAGGCTACGGCAGGAGTAAACTGAATAAATCGACAGGCGGTAAGACAGGCATGAGTAGCGTAGTCCTCTCTTGCATCACCTTGCTTTCGATATGGTTTGTAATGCCATACTTCAAATACATCCCGGTATGCATGCATCCACCAATTTACTTGGCTTATGATGAATCACGATGCTAACTTCCCATTCTTACAGCGCTGCGTTCTATCTTCAATGATTACCTCTGTCGCCTTTTCCCTTCTCGAAGAGGCACCAGCAGACATTCGATTCTTCGCCAAGATCCGCTCGACACCCGATCTTCTCATGATGTTAATAGTCTTCACGCTCACGATTGTTTACTCTCTCGAACTGGGTATCGCGGTCGGCGTCGGCCTTTCTGTAGTCCAGATCCTCAAACATGCGACAAGAGCTCGAATAATGATTCTTGGACGGGTACCATACACCTCCCCCGCAGTCTTCAAAAGCGCAGAAGACTTCCCCGAGGAAATCGTCCAAATCGAAGGATGTCTTATTGTAAAGATCCCCGAGCCACTGACATTCGCCAATGCTGGGGATTTGAAGAACCGGTTGAAGCGGCTGGAGGTATACGGTAGCACGATCGCACATCCGAGTTTGCCCCGCCTACGAAGCGATGAACATAATCGAAATGTCATATTTGATGTGCACGGTATGACCAGCGTCGATGGGAGTGGTGCGCAGGTGTTGAAAGAGATTGTAGAAGGTTATTTGGTGAGGGATGTTAATGTGTTTTTTGCTAGAGGGCCGAGGAGGGGTGGAGAGGTGTGGAATACGATGGAGAGAGGAGGGATTGTGGATTTGGTTGGCGGTGAGTCGAGGTTCTTTGAGCACGTGTCTGATGCGTTAAGGGCTATGGAGGGGGTGGATGCGGATGAGGTGAGGCCGGCTAGTGTATAATACATAAATATAAAATTACGATATCGGTGGGAAGAGCAAAAGTGGTCAGAAGGGGGACTTTGTCTCCTTCGCAAACCTAGACGCGGTAACATTGGATTGTTTAACGGGCGAGTGTATATTGTAGGAATTTGGTTTGGATGGTTGATACATGTAGAGTAGATTGCATCGATTGGTATCTTTATGATTACCGATGGCGTTTCATTATTATTGGGACTGGTTTTGTAGTAATTGGATGGAATTTATTATATGGGACTTTTCTGTCCTTTACGAATTTGGCCCCTCGAGGACCACGAATCTGTGCGCTGCTGAACAGACTTATTGATGCTCACTATTTTACTGGAGACTAGGCTGCCGGCTGTCAATTACTTGGCCGCCCAGTATTTTAAGCCCACAGAGGTCGGAGCTCTTAATAAATCTGAGGATTGGGCGTCTAAGTGTATTTTTAGCATATGCCTTAGTTAGGCGTTCAAAGTTGAATTTTTGCGGCAAAGACATCAATCACAATATAATACTATTGTTTGCAATGCTAGAATTCCTATATCGCGTTACTCTCTGTCTACCTAGGTAACCTCCAACACTATTGCCCACATTCACGCGCATCTTGCATTATTGCATGACTTTAATCTCGATATCCTCAAACCGCACAGCAGAGAGATGCCAACCTTCGGTCTTTTAACGGTCTGAACGGCTCCACGTTGCATACGAACATAGCTAAATTTTGAGACTTGCTGACTTAGCAGGACATTAACCCAACCATACTCTAGAACATGGAGATTTTGAAACGCATCATGATGGGGATATTGGAGATCGAAACACAAACATGTTGTGTTATCGGTTACTATTGCCTCTTGGTTTTCCTTAGTAGCATGCCTAGTATATGGCACAGCGGGTGTGACGTGTGGGCATTGCCACATTTTAGTTTTCTACCTTGATAGATTTAACCTTTTTTTTTTGTTTTCGAAACGTAGATTTTAGAATACGGGTAACTTCCTTGTACACGTTGTCCTGGTACCGGCGCAGCAGAACCTTGGATGTTTATGCATGAACTACTAGTATACTTGAAGTATTGTGTTCGTTTTCCTGAATCGTTTTCAATCTTCGTTCATGTTCTTTTTTATCCATTTTACGCCTTTTTCGTCTCCTCCAGTATGGTATGCCAACATATCGAATAGAATTGCTACCTTTTCTTATAGATTTTACGCTCCCTCTTTTTTTCTGCAGCAGTTTGTGAAATCAACCATTGGTACTAGCTGCATGTGTCTACGAATATCTATTAGCTGATCGTTTCTTTCCCTGGTTTTTTCTAAAGCGGCCTACGATATAATAATGTTTTTGGATCTTCAAATCCGAGGGCTGGATCCCAAGAAAGTTTGTATTTTAATATGCATCTTCTTAGCATCTTTCAGCGTTGTCAGGGTATCAAATGCTCGAGGTGTTTTTGTTCCAAGATTGGTATACGGTAATGCTCATTCGAGAAGAAACGAATGGCGAGACCTGAACAGGAGACAAGCGGGCTCTGTCATTCCGTCAGATAGTAATATATGTGGAATATCCGGAGCGCAGAGTAAGTATACCGCTAAACCCCAGTTTTCCGAAGAAGATATTAATATAGCATATAGGCGCCATTTTAGACGGAGTTTTGTATATTTCTGGAGGTGAAATTGGACAAGAATTAAGAAACGGCAGCGAAAGGATCACAAGCGGTGCTGGTGAGTACACTTGATTATAAAAATCAGAACCGGTAATATCAAAATAGCTGACAATGACGAGCAGATAGGAAAACCTTCTGGGTCGATTTATCAAAGTCGTTTACCCGTGATTCCTATAAACTGGACTCCATAGATATCGCGGACGATATTCCGAGTTTGAGCAATGCGGCTTTCTTTCCGGGAAAAGATAAATTTTACGAATACCATGGTTCTCCCTCTCAGATCACCTTGAACGGTTCTACGGAAGCGCTTAATTCGAACCTTTCTGATTCTTCTGATCTGCTGGTGTTTGATACATTAACAAGGTCGTGGTCTAAAACTCCCCAGAAAAATGCATGGATCTCTCACGCTGAATTGGGATCCGTTGTATCTATTCCTGATCAAAATCTAGGGGTTTGGCTAGGAGGTATTACATACTCGCGGTCTAATACATCGGATTTGGTGCCGCTGAAGCAGTTGATGCGGTTTGACACCAATTTGGGGGTGTGGGGTACAGAGACAATGCTGTTCGACCCTAGAGTTCGAGCGAACACTGTCTACGTACCGGGTGGTGAGAAGGGCATGCTGGTTACCTTTGCTGGAATGGAGTACGTTGGATCGAATTCGGAGAAGGCTAGAGTTGTAAGTACTATTAATTCCCGAATAAATATATCTTTTGGTGTAAATGGAATTGACTAACAATACGCTGTATAGGCTGACCTGGAGAAAGTACAAGTTTACGATTTAGCCAGCAGCACATGGCATATACAAAAAACGAGTCCAGATACCACTGCTCGGAGTTCTGGAACGATGAATGGATTTCCCGTTGGACGACAAAGCCCATGCTCTGTGGTTGTTCAAGTCGGGAATTCTGCCGAGTATCATATTTATATGTTCGGAGGGTTTCAAGAGGGCGATATGGAGTTCCAATCACGGGTCGGGCTTGAGGGGGTTTGGGTTTTAACCATTCCGACTTTCCGCTGGAAACGGGTTGAAACGAGCGATTTGGGGCTTTGGGACGCACGGTGTCATCTGGTGGGTGGAAGCCAGGTGATTTTGATCGGTGGACGGAGTCAGTCCTTATCAAACGAGTGTTCTTCTGGAATACTCAGAGTTTTCGACTTGAATAATTTGCAGTGGACAGACTCATATAGTCCTCAGGGTACAAAGTATCAACCACACAAAAGGCTAAAATTAGGGGGCAGAACTGAGCGAGCAGTTACAGACACTGTAATAGCCAGCAAGCCGTCTTCTGCTATTAGCTCAGTATCCCAGGATTTCCGCCCAGCAAACACTTCAATCCCAATAGTCTCTATATCTATTCCAGAGGGAAAAAGGCATACCTCTACGAGCAGCACAGTAACTGGAAATGCAACAACGACTCGAGAACTGGACCTGAGAACTAGTACACGGCGCATATCAGAATCGTTAATACAGACTAACACGGCGAAGTTGACAGTACCACAAACAACTCGATCAACGACTACGAGCACTAAGAAACGTACTAGTACCACAAGGATTATTACAACTGTTTCTACAATTCGACGTCAAAAGGAAATTTCGAAGTTGACCATGAAAACAAGGCTTCGGAATTCAACAACAACATCAATAAATACTTCTAACAAAACCAATACACCTATTCTATCTCTCACAATCGTAGCCGAATCTAAGATAGTATCAACATTTTCTACAACAAGTAGTCAAAAAACCAACGACCCTGAATCGGCAGCAACCAATGGAGCGGAGACAGAGCAGCAAAGACTACGACCGTATCAAAATACTACAGGTATAATAGCTGGATCAGTAATAGGCGGTATTGGGCTTCTCGGGGGCGCGATAGCGATCTTCGTGATATTCTGTTGCAGAGTAGGGAGCCGGGCCAACTATCGAGAGCAGAGAAATTCATTGTCGGATGATCTTTTGGCTACGATACCACAGAATAGAGGTGGGATATCTGCTAATGAGATGATTCCACCGCCCATACGGCATCCACCTCGCAGGAAATCAAGAATGGATTGGGTGAGGTTTTCGAAGGCTAGAGGATTGGTTGAAGTGTTTGAACTGGAATAAAATATTCAATGCACATTGTTAGCTCCAGCCACAGAGGAGTCGTTTGATATTATTCGACTTGGCCTTGGTGTTTATGTTGATACTATTGGTTCTATGTAATATAATTTAAATAATCATGTGCATGAAGAGCTATCCTATCAGTATATTAAAGAAGACCTGTACAAGATCTTAAGAAGGGGCCAAGTTCTTCTAAGCAATATGTCATGGATATATCCAGAAAGGGTCTCAGAATTCTAATTCAACAGCAGGAGACCTAACTAATGGCCAATCCACATTATATTTAAACTTCTATGTAGCAATGCTAGCATATGCTCCTAGCGGCTAGAGCCCCACTAAACTCGCTCGCATGGCAAATGTCGGCATGGCGGGCGCGGTGAGGTGAAAAAATTTAGGACAAACACACAACATCCCCTGCGACTTTTCTGTTCCCCCATGTCTGTCAAAGATGGAAGGCTAAAAACAAAGGTGCGCGATGCCTAATTCTCCTACGAGAGAGCAGCAAAAGAATGCGGTGAGGGCGGATCGAACGCCCGACCTTCAGATATCGGGACCGAGGTGAACTTCAGTCTGACGCTCTCCCAACTGAGCTATCCCCGCGGAATTGAAGTTTTCGCCTACGAAAGAGCGTGTTGTTTCGATTTGCTGTTGTTGCACAACCTTAGCTCCAGCTCGGATACGCGACCAAAGCATCCATTCCGAGCATCATCATCCATCCTCATACCTCAACCATGAGTTCCGATCCAACCGACTCCTCAGCGCTACTTTACAATACCTCCTTCAACCTCCATAAACTTACTCCGCTCTCACTCAATGGCACCCTTACCACCACGGCGAACCTTAAAACGCATTCCACCCGATTAGCAAACATTCTTCGCGGTGATGTTTTGCGTGGCGTCCGCGTCGCAGAATCCCAGGCTGAGGACTCGACTTCAAGGACGGGCGCTCTCAAGCGTACCGAATTTTCACCAATAACAATAACCGCATCGAATGATCAGCTAAATGCTGTCGCGGTGGCATTCGTTTACGAAAAAATTACCTATTCAGCTTTTTTGGTGCAGAGCTCAAAACAGGGTGTGGCCCAGCTAGAGACATCTTCGAGGCGGACTTCTTTACGGCGAGCATTGGCTCGGGTAGAGCAGTCAAATCACTATCCTCTATTATTAACACGGCTTCCAGCGTCATTGCAATCCCTGTTCATCGAGTACCTTGTCGAAAACTTTGACTGCCATGTATCGAATCTCAGGCTGCCGGATGGATTTATCATGAAAGCAGTCGAAAATCATCTGGAATGTTTTACTCCTTCGGACGATATCATCAACGATAACCAACCAAATAAGAATTTACAGATCTGGCTAGAACCACCATCAATCGCGAAAAGTGGAGAAGACGGAACGAAGCAAGTTAAATTGCAGACCTTGAAGACAATTTTAATGACATTCACGAGGGACGATATTCCGGGGATGATGTATAAAGGACATCAGTTGAAAGAAAAGCAAGAAAGTGAAGGGGCAGAGGAGACTAGAGGATCCTTTGAGTTGGCCTTATCGTTATACGCTTATCATCATATGGGCATATTTGTGGAAAAGATGAAAATTTCGAAAGCAGCTACTGGTGAGTTTGTAATCGGCACTGCAACAGATGGAAGTGGGAAATGTAAATTCTTTGCACCTCGAGCGGGGACGGAAGATAGAGAACAATCTGTTATTGAAGGAAGAAAGAAGAGTTGGGATGGGATGCTTGGAAGTTTGGTGGATCTGGCTTCCTGAGTGAAGCCCTCGTTACTCATTATTTTTGACGGCAGGCCTGTTCTCTGGCAGCCTTTCCATCTAACTCGTATCAGACGAATTTTATGTGAGCAATTTTCCTTGTTGCGGAATTTTTTGACGGTCTCGTACTCCGAACATAGCTCATTTGAGCTCTATCTATGAACCAAACGCTCAGCAGGCATGGGCTGTCGCAATATCGCAATGCACCTACCATCCGCAATATCCAGAAAGCTCACCGGTTTCTCTAGAAAGGAGCGTCCTTTATCAATCAGCGAACTATTCAGTACTTGTATTTGCATCACAAAATCATGCAAATACACATCTCCATTATTCTTTTCTTGTTATCAATAGCCTTTGCGCTACCTCCCGGGGAAAAAACACCAGGCAACAGCCCATATCCCAACCTCCAAGAATTTCCCGGAGAGGTAAGAAGAGGACAGTTAGTAGATGCTGTCGAAATTGCCGATGAAACTAACGTTGCTGGTGGTCCGGCTCCTGTGCAGAATAATGTCCAGCCCGTGGACAGTATATCTGAGATTTATGGAGATTGGAGCCTTATAAACCCTGCTCCTGGAACAGACCATATCTACACCGAAGCCGAGCATATAGCCATGCTGCAGGGCCACCCTCATTGGGACGTCATGACTGCCCAAATTCGGGACGCAGCACAAGACCTGCCGGATCCACTTACTCTCCAAGACCAATACTTACTTCAAGAACAACTGGCGGCAATATTTCAGGATGATGGCATCGATAATGCAGAGAGTGTTATTGAAGTCGACTACTCAGCTAGGCCAGAGTCAACACGGCTTGGAATTATCGATGATCTGTTCACCCAGCCTGATGATGCTTTCGGAGAGCTACAGCCTGTTAAACGGAACCTCGGCCCCCTTGAGTCTAGCCACACTGGTCTCACCAAACGAAATATCGAAAGACGCGATTATAACTGGGTGAATCCACAACAATGGACCGATTGGTACGAGCTCAATAAAGAAGATATTTTCGAACCATTACAACAAAATATAAGTATTCTTGTTGAGCAGAGCCAAGAATTAGGATATGAGGCAATACAAGAAAGTCGCGGTACTAGGGGATATATCAATCCTGTCCTATTTCTCAAGTCAAGTTTTTATCCGCTACTAGAGGTACTCGAGCACCAATATACGGCAGCCAGCGCAGAAGATCTGGCGAAGCAGTTACTAGACTACAGTGAGCCTAGCGAAGATGCTGTGAGGGTAAAAATCGATAATGTTGACCTCTTCCTGTCAAAGTTCGCGGGTGAAAGCATGAGCTTCAACACGGTGGCGAGGAATATTGCCTCGAGTGGGGCACGCCGAATCAAGTTGACAAGTAACGCGGAAGCTACAGCTTTTGAAGCTTGGGCGAAGAAAAATAAGGACGTTGGCAAGCTTGTTGTGGATATGGCGAATGAGTTGGAGAATATCTTTACGCTTTTACATAGGCTGAAAGAGAATTATATGTGGCTAGGGTCTGTCATTGAAGATGTCAAGTTTGATGGTATTGATTCCACGCTCGAGGTAGACGTTCCGACCAACGGTGTGGATCCGAACGGTCCCATGTCCCGGTCGAATAGATTGGGCAAGCCTGCTCCCGCTTTTGCCGAAAGCAGTATCGCTAGTGATGATGATAGCAGCGGTGATAGCAGCCTCGATGACAGCCACTTTTCTTTTTCCGCTGATGATGTTTATCTGGCTCCGGGGGATGGGCATATGTTGGATTCGGGTATAGCTAATTGGATCAATCAGGAAGTCGCAGTAAAGGCGTGATTTCCTCTTCAATACAATGAATTACGTTATACTCAACCGAAACGTGGGCCAAAGGGTTTTTCTTCCAAAAAAAACAAAGATAAAAATTAGGTAACACTAGAGTCCTGCTTATCTTTAGCTTCCTGTCAAAGCGAACTAGAGAGAGGATAGTTTGATATATCATATGTATAAAAGTGTGGTACTTATTGAAGCTCGTTGTTGGGTTTGTAAGCAGACCAAATCGAAATCAGTGTGATATTATAATCATATCTAGCGCCGTCAATGCAAGTCAGAGTCCCCGTTATCAACTCATGCATCGATGCTTGAATGATAAGCTCAAAACTTCTGAGGATTACGGATACTCTAGCAGCTGAATACCACAGTAATCATTTGGCATGCAAGATCTAGAGCTCGATTCTCGGGCGATTGGGTCTCAGACTTGGGTGCTGGTGTCCCGAAGAGCAACATGTTCAACATTGTGTGGGATGGTCTCACAGAGTGAGGCCGACTTCCCACGTTGGTGTGAAACAGATTCCAACGCATCCTTTTAAAGCTTCCAAGACCCTTCTCGTGTTGGCCTCTTCGAGACGGAGGGTCTTTTTTTAACTAGTTTTAGAGGACATGTTCAAAACTTGCAAGGGAATAGAAACCCGACTGAACGAACGTTTGCTGCTGTTGTGACAGTTATTCCATGCCATTTTCAGCGGTAAAAGTCAGTCATGTAGCTCGTACTCTAGTAAATGCTTGGCAAAGCAACACATTTTGGTCCTTTTTATAAAGGGGAGCGAGAAAACTACGCATCCTATTCAGTTAGGCATACTGAGGCATCGATAGCTTGTTTCACTAGTTACACTGTTGTTGGTTCTAAACTGTATCCTAAAGTATTGTATTACTTCTTTTGTAGGTACTAATTGCTGTAAAAAGACATGAAAGTTAGAGCACTGTTACTATCAATTCGAGGTTATCACTCTACAATCCTTTGTAATTAATCTATTAACCGATCGGCGGGATTGGAGCAACAGATGCAGATACCTTGAATTTAGATTAGAGTATCTGGACATATATTACAGTATGCAGTTGCCCGAGAAGGGAAAAGTTATCTATTGATCAATATTGTTAAATAATTCTAATTCTAACTAAATTTACTGGTTTGAGGACAAAGAGCCGAGTCTTGTCTTTATGGACCGCCATATACATGGAGGAAACCTAATAGAATCCTTTGTCGAACCCATCGATAGTAAGAAGGAGAAGATCCTTCTCCAATATCTCATCCTTCTTGGCTTTCAACTCATCAATATCCCATTCAGCCCACAAAAACCTTCCCTTAAGAAACTCGGCCTCATCAGTTGCAGCCCAGGCGAAAAACTGTCCTGCCAGCTTCCCGTCTGTCATGCCACCGGGGGGAGCAGAGGCGCCAGATTTCGAAAAGCCATCCGACTCAATGCTGCCGGGATGGATATTAATGAAACGAACATCTGGGTGCTCAAATCGGAAATTTTCGAAGAGGCGAGCGCTGGCCGTCTTGCTCGAGTTGTAACCCGACCAGCCAATCAGTGGGAATCGCATATGGGCAGCCATGCTGGATACGCCCAGCACGACAGCTTGTTTCCCTGGAGCTAGTGCTTGGAGAAACTTCTGGGTTACATTGGCAGTACCCAGAACATTAATCTCAAACCCGGTCCACCAATTCTTGAGATTCTGCGTGACGAATGGCCCGTCATCTGGGAAGTGGCCGGCGTTGTTGATGAGGACATCGGGTGCGCCGAAGTCTTTGAAGACGGCGACAATGGCGTCTTCGTCGGTAATATCTACAGCATACGCCTTGAAAGTGACTGCAGGGAATTCCTGGGCGAATTCAGCTTCGGCTTTGCCGAGGCGGGTTTTGTCTCGTCCAATGAGACCAATAGTCTTTGGGCCCGCAGCTGCAATTCCTTGAACAATATGCGCGCCGACACCACGACTAGCTCCGGTTATAAGCACGGATTTTCCGGCAAGGGAACGGCCAGGAAGATCAGGGGAGAGACTGGGGTATGTTGTCCTATGATTTTTCACAAATGATGCCATTTTGGGGAAAATAGTAAAATGATTAGGTAATAGATATTTAAAGGTTGAATAATGCTGTGCGTATTCGTAAGGTTTATCGTACTGATGTGGATATTAGGAGTCCTGTATTGTGGATATAACATAAGTCCGTTGCGAAACCGAGAGATCTTATAGCAAAATTGTGACTCTTCGATATTGAAATCACGTATTTACGCATATTGCAAAGCGAAATATCGATAAACCCGACGAGTCCCGATTTCAAAGAATCGACGATTTCAAATCGCCCTGGATTGCAAATCTTCCCCGCGTTTCCGAAGCTATCCTTGTGGCAGATGTTGATATATCGGGTGGTTTTGCGATATTTGGTGTTGATTATAATATCACTCCGCGCAACACCGTCCGCTGCATGCGCTAAACCTGATTGACTTCCATGGCTTCACATACTCGCTATAAGAACATTTAATTTCCCCTGCGTATCGAGTTTTATCAGCTCAGTAATCATCTTATATACATTCCAGCCGTCTCTCCTAATAATAATAAAACAAAAGCAGCTATGAGTATCGAAAAGCAACATTTGGCGTCTTATCCCAGAGTCGACCCAACGAATTTCCAGGAGCTAACTGGAAAATCGGTCTTGATTACTGGCGGTGGCTACGGCATCGGTGCTACTGTTGCAAAATCTTACGCTGCAGCCGGTGCCGCTCAAATTATTCTAGTTGGACGCAATGAAGATAAGCTCAAGGCTACCTCCGATGAGCTCAAGTCGTTCAAAAACACCAAAACAAGCTTTTACAAGGTTGATATATCTTCCAAAAGTGACGTGGCCAGGCTCTTCAACTCTTTGGATAAGCCTGTAGATTATCTCATCAATAATGCAGGTTTCCTGCCGGCCCCGACCAACTTTGTGGATGCTGATCTCGACGAGTACTGGGAAGGCTTCACCGTTAATGTTTTTGGAACAGTCTTGGTCACACAGTCGTTCCTTCGTCACCGTCGGGATCTAAAGGCAGAAACTCCTGCCGTTGTTGTCACTCTCAATACCATCGGCGCTTACACATATCGCATTCCCAATCTCTCTTCGTATGGCGCGAGCAAAGCCGCACTTGCTCGTTGGTCTGAGTCTGTTGCAACAGATGTTCCCGAGGATACCGCTCGATTCATCTCTGTCCATCCTGGATTTGTTCAGACGGCCATGGCGACCAAATCGGGATTAGAGGGTGCTTTCCCAGTTACTGATGCCAGGTTAGTGGGGGATTTCATCACTTGGACCACGACGGAGGAAGCGGCATTCCTGTCTGGCCGTTTTGTATGGGTTAATTGGGATGTGGATGAGCTGCTTGCGAAGAAGGAAGATATTGTTGCAAAAGACTTATATCGCACTGCGTTGTCTCAATAGGTGTATTTAAGGACAGAGTATGGGATAGTCTCGAAGACTAGAGCTAAGGATGGTTTCTTTATTAAAATTATCTAGACGAGAAATATAAGCATTCATGTTTTTATTGAGCTAGAACGATATATGGACTTTGATTAGACAAAGAAATTCTAATCTATTCTCTTAATCAAGCTACAATATACTCCAACGATCCAAACAAGCAAGATTTAAACTAAACTATCGAAGCCAATATAGCATTCTCAATCCCAGCTCGCTGGTAACCGGGACCGGCTGTAAGGCAATTGGATACTATAGCTAATTTTTCGAAAAACTTCGAGAGAGGAATAACATAGGAGTGTGCCTGCAGCGCATGAACGGGATCGTCCACAGGGTAAGACACACTAGCGGCAGCTGGATTGTTATTAAAGCTTGGAGTACCCCCTGTAACGGCACTGAAGCTAAAGAAGTCTATTAAATTTGGTGGTGGCATTAATATTGTCGGTTTCTTATACATATGAGATGTTTGTGCGTGTTGGCTCAGTGCAGATAAAGTAGTGTTATACTGAGTATTGGATTCTTCTGCGAGAGGATACAGGTTTCCAGTTGGCGGGATCTCAATGGTATGGGGATCCAGAAACTTTATACCTCTCTCTTTTAGGTAGTCCTCTAAGCCAAAGGCGTCAAGGAATGGCTGGCCTCTGTGCCGGTTTGTTATTAGATTTCTTTCCTGGGATGTAGAATCTTTGTCCACTGCCGGTTGTAACAGATAACGGGAAATTGTATCAAGTACGTTTTTGTTACCAAGTGCACTTCCAAAGGCAATGGATCCCAAACGATGGATTTGAGAAGAACCAGGTCCGAGAAACCATCTTATATTGAAGAGAAGCTCTTGCTTGCTGTGGTACGATAACGCATATTTGAACATTGCGTTCGCTAATGACGACGAACTGGAGTTTTCATTTTCGCTTAATAAAGCATGATAAGCTATATTGAGGGTCGCCTGCAATAATCGGATAGCTAGTGGGCGCTCATTGTGATTGAAACTGAAACCTGAATTGATGGCAGGGGTTGTTGGAACCTGATCCAACCAGCCGTTGCCAAATATGTTCGATTCTAATGAAATGTCCTCTATATTTTGCGTGTATGTTGCAAGCTCCATCGGCTCCGTCGGATTCGGTGGTGGGTCGAAGAACTGTTGCCCCGCTGATATGTAATTCGGGAGGATTGGACGAAATCTTGGTAAACTTGGAGTTGTTTCCTGGGGTAGCACCTCGCTTGGTGAATCAGACACATGCAAGCTTTCCCCACCAACTAGGGTTCCGGTTCCACTTGAGTCGAGTCCAGCAGAGGCATCCTCTAGCTTGGATTTCTCGGCTGTCTCAGCGAGTTCGACAAAACCTTGCATTGCCGTATGAAGTACATTTAAGAAATTTATATCTCTGGCTAGCATTTCAGAGCGAAGGGATGCATCGATAACTTGGGTAAATAGCGTGCTCATCCCATCGACCACGTCGTTCAAAATGGTGAGCCGCCGCGCTTGACCCTCTTTCGCGGCTTGTTGGCGGAGACGAAATCCCTTTTGCGCCCGGCGCATTTGCTCTCTTCGTCCCTGTGTAGCATTGTATATTAGTTGAGCATATCTTACATGTTGTGGGACGGATACTCTGTACACTGGTGGGCTTATCTGCTTCGGTTTCATCCTTGCGAGGGCGACCTGTTATACGCTTAGACTTTGGCGCGATCATTGTGTTACTAATGCTGTTCTAATTCGCTTCAGGCTCTAGAGAAATATATAGGGCAAAGTATGGTGAAGTTTGTATACTACCTCTGGATTATCTCATCGTCAAGATATTTCTAAGCAGATTGGCACCGCCGGTAAGCTTCGGCCGGGAGGTCCAACCGGCTGGGCCGGATGCTGCACAGACGCTAGACCAAGGTAGTGCCCTGGGGCCGCACATTCAGCATCGTATATTTCAGTCGCTGTCGAATCATGATATCATGTCGGTTTCCAAGCGTCCGAGCAATACCAGTTTCCCGAATGCATTGCAGGGACGAGCGGTCGAGATAATTATCGACGCGCCCCACAGCATGCTAGCAATGTGAACACGTTAAATGTGTTGTCGACGACGTTGAGGCTCTGTGCAGTTGTGTGTGCTACCTCGACCATGTAATATCAGCACTGCCATTGAGTCTCTAAAGTTTGGACTTATCTCAGCTAGGCTGAATAAATCAAAATTTAGCAAACCCCACGCGCTACGTAAATCAGCATTAATAGTCGACGTATCGCTGCATGTTTGTGTTTGATCCTGCAGTTGTGGATGCACGTCTGCCAGGAAGGATCCGCTGCGCTGACTGGCTCTACACTTCATTAACTTGGCGCGCCTATAAATTCCTACCCCGGATCCCGAAACCTTAAAAGGCTCCATCTTCCGATTGACGCATCCCAACCTCACTCGAAGAATCAAGTTGTCAGATACAATTATCACCGTAAAGGGTTTAGACCTGCGCTACTCGCCTGTTCGAGATGTATATGCCGCCAGAGATTATTCTGAATGTAAGATCAACGCGTCGGATATACAACCGAATCTGGCAGTTGTGGTTAATATCATCGTCTATCACCTTCGTTTAGATCCTGGAGTATCTGGAGCTCGATGCCACGCTCAAAGACAATGACCGCGAAGTTCTGTGCGCCCTCCGACTGGTCAACAAGGACTTTTATGGTGTCGTGACAACAGTGCTATTCAAGGACTTTAGTATCCACTATGGCGTCGCCCGATCAGTCGTCCAAATGCAGGCAGTGATCGAGTCCCCGTTACTACGATCGTCTATCAGATCGATTTTTCTACCCAGCGAGTCATTCTTCCCGTTGGGTAAAGAGGGTATGGAAGATATATTATACCTTTCCCCGAAGATTTGAGTCTTCTATACTAAAGACTTACTTGGAATCTCGGTTATAGTCCAGTTTAATGTTAAAGATCGATACCCCTGGTCTCGTGGGACAACATTGATGGGGTTCGCCAATAACTACAACAAACCTCTGCATGTCCGTAAGGGCGCCAAAGGCCGCCGTAATCATTCGCAACAAACTCTCATGTTCCATCACCCGTTTCGCGAGTTCCCCACGAAACCATGGGTCCCGTTTAGTCTGAACCGTGGAGAGTTTAAACTACAATACGCCGAGTACTCAAACACACTAAGGGAGTTTCTCAATGCCTGCACGAACATAGAGGATGTTCACATTGCAGTTGGGCTAGGATGGGAGACAGAGAGGATGCAAGCATGGGGAGAGATATTGGGAATTAATTTGATACCCAGGATTGCCAGCTCGGGGGTTAAAAACCTCAAGATATCGGCACCATCAGCACGCTATCTACCACTAGCTATCAAAGCTTACAAAAGCGAGTCATCTCCAGACTCGGGAAAGACCACTGATTTCAAAGAGTATGAGCAGCCTCCTCAATTGCCTATCGATGGAAAGAATGTCAGCTAACAAGCATCGGGCTCTAGCCTAAAATCTATAACCACAGTGACTGTGTACGATCAACTTGGTCCAAATGATCAAGATGATATGAATCGCTTCCAATCGGGCATTCCTAGTTTAAGATCCTTCACTTATTCCATGTGCCACCCCTTAACGTCAAATTGCTGGGGTCCGGCGGTGCTGAATCCGCGCACAAAACCTTATACAAACCTAATAGACCTCACGTTAAAATCAATGTTTTTACATAAAGATCGGGGCAGGTTTCTCAAATTACTAGAATCCAGTCCATCGATTACAACCCTGACGCTGGACACCATTGTCATGGACGCTGACGATAACCCCACGGTTCTCTATGATATGCGCGACCTGCCGCGTATAAACTGGGGCGATATCCTACCAGAAATTCCGAAACTACTCTTAAACCTTGTACATTTCAATTTCAATCGGCTAATGTACGGCAGAGACGGGTACTACGGCCGGCAGGGTCATTTCAGAGATGTATGGGTAATAGTCCCGGGGAAGATAGATGGGAGACCCGTTTCGAAGGTTACGTGGTATGATTTCTTCGAGGGAACTGAGATGGTTAGTCCGTATGTGAGCGACTGGCAGGGATTAATTGCGTTTAAAAAGACAATTTCGGCGAGGAGGGAGAAACAGGGCTTAGAGAAACTGTTTATAGACCAAGGTAGCCCCGACGTTATAGGAGTGTTAGACCCGAGAGAGTGGGGTATGATCGAGGATGCATCAGACGTAGCCGCCAGAGCTTGGAATCATGAGTTTGCGAGATATATATAATCAGATAGGCGGAAGTCGGGAATAAATACATACAATATTTCTTCTGGGTCGCTCAGAAGACTCGTAGCTGTGTATTTTCAATATGTGACGTTTTTGTCAGGGTTAGTATTTTTAAATTCAGCTGGCACTCCCTAAATTTGCTCGAGAGAGCTCAACAATGTTTTTTACTTTCATTCCTGTAACAATATTTACAGGATCTGGAAATACTCTTTAACTAGCTCATATTGCTAGGCTAGAGCGAACAGCCTGGGCGACATGTTTTCCATTTTGTAATGCATTCGATATGTCTATAGCTTATAATTTATCAAAAACCCACCATCCACCTGATACACGATTGTGCTCAGAGCCCATATTAAACTCTCCAGTAATGCGGCTCCCCGTTCTCTTCCTCCTAGCACCTCCGATCTTCGGCATTGAATGGACTTCTTGCAAGCCTCCAGCCGGCGACCAAGTCGTCAACCCAAATGACTGGCCCGCAACCCCGTCCCCGCTAACCAGAAACCTCGACCTTCTCCTCTTCCAAATATCCCAAAAGCAGTTCATGCGCAACATCAAATCTTATTTCAGTAAAACCGAGCTACAAGAAGAATATGACGACATTCGCCGCTGGGAACTCGGCCTAGACATCGAACAACCCTACCCTTTCTTCGCCCAACGGACGCTATGGCAATTCGTCACAGAAAATAGATTACACTGCCACCGCACGGAACTATCTCTAGCCCGTGCGCTAGTGAAAATAGACCAAATCGATGCATTGGGGTGGAATCAAACTTCATTTCAGGTCGAGGATGTTGAAGATGTCAACCAGCTCGATGATTCTAATGAACTAGAATCTCTAGATACAGCGGAAGATCTGTCGGAATCCCAGAATACTTTCCAGTATTTAAATTACGGATTATTACGGCAGTTGAGTGTTTTGATCATGGTCTATTCCGAGCAATTGGGGCAGTTTAGAACAGATCTTATGGTTTCGGGGAGATGGAAGACGATACCAGGCGTAGCGCTTGATATGCTGGGGGGACGGAGGTATTGGTCTGATTTGAATACTGCGCTGGAAGAGTATCTCAAGGGTGTTAGGGCTTTTAGGAAGGATATTGAGGTGCTAAGATACCAGGATGTGGGGGACGCGGAAATCAGTAGGTTGGTGGGAGGGAAACGTTTGAAGAAGAATTGGGCAAAGGAGCTGTTCAAGTGTTTGGGAAGCATGTGTCCAAATACCGACTCCAAGTAGATGAATAGAATTTACGGACTATTGTAATACTTTGTATATGAGGTTGGAAGGGCTCTGGGATATATCGATAGTCATCGGGGGGTGGGTCTTTTGTATTTTATTACTATTAAGCATTATATTGTGGAGCAGACTGTGATTTACTTTCCAAGTAGACTATAGATAGAGGTTGAGTGGTTGTAAGGATAAGTAAATGCATGGTCTATTCGTTAATTCGTTCCCGTGGGATATATGGTTATATAAATACTCCTTAATCTCCAAAGACAAAAGAAAAACAGGCTCTCAACCGATAAGAAATGAAATGAAAAGAGAAGAAAGTGAAAAGAAACATTTTTTGCTGCAAATGAAGGGGAATGGTTGAAAGAAGTAAAGAGAAGGAAAGACGAAAACTATTTGGTACAGAACAATACAACGATCATTTACACCGTTTATTGATTGGTTTGTTTATTTCAGCTTGACGATTAGATCTTGCCGAAACCGTCCTGGCCGTTCATCATTGCTGATCTCTTTCTGAACGACATTCTGAAGAGGTATCTCTCGACGGTACCCCACCCAACCACAAGGAGGAATAGAATAGTGTAAACACTGAAGAGATAAAGACCTAGAGGGAAGATAGCAATGAATGTTCCAGGAAGGACGAATGGTGCGGCTGGAGGTGTCGGAATGGTAATGTTGGAGAAGGCACCAGCGACATACTGGACTTGTGCAGCGGCAACACTGGCGTTCATAGCATTGCCATCGGCGTCTTTGCCCATGAGCATCAGGGAAGGAGTGAGAACGAGCTTCATAATGCTCCTGTAAAAAACCAATTAGTTATTGCTTTCTCGAATGTGTAAGAGGAACGGTTACATACGGGTTCTTTCTGATAGTATCGTTCTTCAAGATGTCTGGGTTGACTTGGCCGATGAATCGCATGGTTTGCAACAACTTAATCTCATAAGCTGCGGCAGCTCCTGCAGGCGCATCGTCTGTCTGCGTCATGTCCATTGCTTCTCCTCGCTTCTCCTTAGCCGCGGTAGCTGGAGTTTGGCCAGCCTTCTTTGCTGATGAGGTCTTAGTGGAAGTTTTAGTCGACGATGTCTTACTCGAAGCTTTCGTTGAGGTCTTCGCGGCCGATGATTTGGCAGATTTCGGACCGGGTCCAACCACATCGTTTAGAAAAACAGCGGGTGGCGGAGCAGCACCAGGCTTCAAGGTCGGCTTCTTAACCGCATTGCTGGTACCTCCTCCCGTCGAAACTTTCTTAGCGTTTGCAAGAGTGGCTTTCTTAGCTTCTGTCGCGGAAATGCCTGTAATGCTCGCGACGGTGGTTCCATTGCCATTACCCGCTGTTGCGAGTTGAACTGTTGCTCCTTGGTACTGCACGCTTAACGAGATCTTTGTGCCAGCGGCTTCCCATTTTGATGTGCCATTAGAAATCTTCCACAGTCTAATGTCGGAAGCGAAGGCTCCAGTAGTGGCATTGTAGAATGGAATATTGTAGCAAACAGCTACACCAGCGGGATCGGTCTTCTGGGTAACGAGTGAGGAAAGTAGGAGCATGTGGTCATCGCATGCATCAATGACTTCAGCATCCCACGCGTTGACGTCGAAGTTGGCGGAGCCTGTGTTACCGGTTGTTGGATCAGTGGGGATGGTAGCGACCTGACGACGGAACAGAGAGGTTGTGCTATCGTCCATTTCGCTCAAGCTTCGTCTCATCAACCCCACAATGGTGTCGTGTTTCTGTAGCCTGTTCATAGCGCCTAGCATTGTCAAGCCTTCATCCTCGGATCGAACTTGGATATCCGACAGACCAGACTTTTGGTCAACGGCCGAAGGATACGGGTCCGCGAAGACCGATGCAACTAGAGAGAACAGAAAGCCTGCATTTGCGATACGGCTTCTCATTTTCACCTAAAGAGTTTGTCGGATCCGGCTGTAAAATATAGGACTTATTTGCAGCGTTGTATTTCCTTTCAGACGTCCGTACAACCCGTCTAACAACCTTATCCTTCTCAGCCCTCTAAACTTTGTCGTGGTCGTGTCGTTAGAGTTCAAGAACCAGCCTGATATACCAAAAGCCTTGAATGATAGTTTGAAGGTTATCGATTGAGTGAAAATCGGAGCGACCGGCGCTATAGGAAAATGAGTGTGTTGTCTCTAACAAGATCGAGGTCGGATTCAAGTGGCGATGTCTTTTTCAAATGAGTGGAAGCTGGACGAACAGCAACAAGAAGAAATATTGTATGGATATTGTCCGAAAAAACAAAAAGCAGGTCGGTGATATCTTGAGCCGGAAAGGAGAGGGGGGAAATAAAGAAAAAGAGGGCAAGACAGGACCGGACAGGGAGAGGTATAAAAATGGATTCCTATTGCCCTTTGTTTAGAGTGCCGTTCCACGGGTACGCATACGCATGCTCTCCCAGAGTCGAAACCCGAACCCATGGCCTTTGCCCCAATGGGCCAGGAGCGTCTCAAGAGTCTCAAGCTGGTTTCCACCCGCAGCCCAGGACTGGTTAGCTGTGCCAAGCTACATGTCCAAGAAGGAGCGGATGGTCCTGGCGAAACCAAATGAGCAGGGTAACCGGACCCGAGCAGTAAAATCTAGCGGACGTCTTGGCCAACCTCGTTCGGAGAGTTGGTCCCGAGTCCAGGCAGCGCGGGGCGGGCGAGAAGCCCTAACGGATATAGCAGTTATTGTCTGAGGATATCATCATTCTGCGATGAATCTCATACCAAGTGGCCTGATAGTTAGCTGACATTGTGGTGATTGCTATCAAGTGGAAACAAAATATAATGTTTAAGGGAGCAAAGGGCGCGAAGGGCGCGAAGGGATGGTGTCTGAGGGCGATGTTGTTTCGAAAACGTCGCAGGCTGTGTGTCAACACTTTTTGGGGTCAGCGTTTGCTCAGACAACACGCAGCCAACACATGTACACACCACCATCGGAGCCTGCCTGTCCGCAGTCCGCCGTTTCAACGCCTGACTCGCATTTGTTTTCCTTAATATCACCGCCTCTTATAAAGAACTAGACCAAGATCAAGCCAAACCATTCCCAAAGAAACTTTAGCTAGTTTCTTCAGTGGACTAGACACAAGTCGGTGACGACTGTATCGATGCCACTCCAGATCTATCGGGCAACCTGTGCCTGCTGCCATTTCAATCCAGCTCGTCAGCATCGCTCTCGACTCTCCGAGGGCAATACCCGACGCTTCGCTAGTTGCCCGTCAGGCTAGAAGAAACTTCCTCGTCTGATTGTGGTGACAGACTGCTCGAAATCTTTGCTTATATCGGGTAGTCTGGACTCTTATACCTTAAGCTTGGCCCTCTTATAACTGCATGTTTCCGTGTCAGCGCATAAGAGATTAGAACGAATCTGATCTTTTGTTCGGAAAACAGAAAACGTTTCGGCAAGGCGTTCCGAAACCACATCATGCCAGCAGCCAGTACGGATAGCACAGCAGCGCTAAACATAAGACCGAGCTTAGGACTATAGGGCTATCACGAGCTCTACTTCTTCCCGCACATCTTCATTTCTCTTTTGTTGATAATTTACCGTAATCTATCACCAGAACTTCCAAAACCGGACTTTGCGTTGGTCAGAAAGGATGATTGTTGTTCTAGTCGCTCCTCTGCAGTAGATAACTATACTGGTAGCCACTATACATCTCATTGAGGAAATGGCTGCGATCTCATTTAATGCATTTTATGTATGGGAATAGGTTGAGTGGGGTATCTGTTGTAGACGCCGGGCCTGGCGGCGGCACCAGCTATTCTCTCTCGACATTGGAGATCTGGAATAAAAGTGTGAGTTCTCGGCCAGTGAAACCCAAGACCTTCGGCAAACCATATGCATGCAAACTTGCGGCGTGACTGCCGGCGGAGTAGTTGCTGAGGGATGTTATGCGGATTCAGATATGTGATAAGAACGACCTAAGTACCAATTTTCATGTACTCAGAGAGGTCGTTAAAGAAAATTGAATTATTAAGCAGTCATAGCGACAGAGGAGACAAAGGAAAGGTAGCATAGCTATAGAGTACCACAATATTAGCAGGTATCAATAGCAACCCTTTAAATAATGAGCATTCAAGTAGTAGGAAGAATTAAGACCCAAGAAGGCATATCATTGGACTGGCTTGCGTTTGCCATGGCAGGGTTCCGTTTGTTTTGTGCTGGTGGTTCTTGTGTGGTCGTCGTGTGTTGTTTGGTTTGGAGGGACGAGGACCTGCAAATAATTCGATAGCAGGCAATAGACCCAATAATGCTTATTGTAAAGCCGTTAAAACTAGTACGGTAAATGTTAAAGCTGCACTTAGTTATACTGTAAGATATAACAGATTAGGTCCTCTCCAATTCTTGTGCTCCAAATATCCCAAAATACACAGTTTCAGCCCTATTTACAGAACAGGAACACAACTGAGCCTTCCAAGCAATACATTCACAAACTTTTACGTAAAAACATCTATTCCAGCCCACAATGCCTGCCATCCACGCAGAATACGATCCTCAAGCTGCAGGCACAGCTGGGTGAACGGGAAGTTATTATGATAATCGTAATCTGCCAAAGCAGGAGCGCTATGCTTTCCTAACCTTCTTTTGACTTCGGTTTAGTGTCCTGGCAACGCATCCTCGTCGTCGAACATTCGGTTTGGCGGCTCGCCGGATTTGGTGCCTTCAAACTGTACGTTCCCACGCTGGTGTCGCCTCTTAGATTCAGCAGTCGGCCCTGCTTCCAGGTCTATATCTAAGACGCAATATCGGTGCCACCGAGTAATCGATATCGACGACCATTTTTAATTCCCGTTGATAAGAAATCTTGATAGTATCTTGTCGTCAGCGTGGGGGCCTTGGTTCAATGATCCGCAGACATTCTCCGAGGCAAGCGAAATCAAGCGGATTTTATCTTTTGGTGGTGTTACGTTTTTAACGCAGCTCGTTTAGTTGTTCCGGCCCAGAGATAAGAGACTTGCGAGGCAAGCAAAAAATTCTTCCAAGAATTGCAATCAACATGCACAAAATGGGGGGACAGACGAATGTATACCTAGGGCCTCTCGATCTCTGGGATCCTCGGAACCAAAATCCTATCAGAAGGTTACCAAGCTTCGCCCTCGCTCGTTCTGGACAACTTGGGAAGCTCCGTAGAAAGGAAAGGCCAAGCTAGGGTGCTTGCCCATCGAGATTCGACAGCGGCAAATGAGAGAGGAGAAAAAAACCAAGGCATGCGTTAGCGGGAAGGGAAGTTGGCTTCGCCCGTTCGAGACTACATGAAATGGCATAGTGTGCTTTGTTACTTCTCCGTGATGCTAGAGAAGTGCACGGTAGCTGGCGAAATCCTAATAGGTATAGCTGGCAGATCGATTGACTGTCGATTCGTCAGTGCTCACATTTCAAAGCTAACCTGCGGGATTTCCACAGGCCTCTCGCAAGCCAACCATTGTTAGATAAAAGGGATCCCGTTTTGGTATACCAAATTCAATGGATGATGTGCGCCCAAGTGCGAAAAAGTTTCGTGCGAGGCGTATCGCTAGGGAGGGAGAAAGACTCCATGCAGCTTCCCCAGAGGATTTGGCCGAGAACACGGATTGTACATATTGTCAGGGTTGTAGAAAAAATAGCTATTTTCGATAACTGACCAAGAGAATCTACCGAAGTACCTTATTTGGGAGAGGGTCTGACTTCATATTCTGCTTAGCTTTCCCACTATTTGAATATATCTATCTATCCTCTGCGACGGCTTTTGACACTTTTTCGAGTTGCATGCTTCAGGCACACGAAACTTGTTAAATTGCAACCCCTAGGACTTCCCCATATTATATAGAACAATTCATATTGGAATTATATATTGGAAGAAACCATCTTAAGATCCCTTACCGCCTACCTATAATAACAAATTCGCTCCCCAGCGAAGATTACAGGACGAAATGGCAACAATCACAAAAACCACATCTACAACACATCCTCCGGAACGGCTGCTGCTACAGCCAAACCCTCTAACAAAGGACCAAAGCCTGCCCCCTTCACCGCCTGCGTCAGTATCATCAGATGTTCAATACAGTTTCCCACTAGCCCCTCAATCAACAAAAGTCGAGCCCCTTTCTATCGACAAAGACACACCGGACAAATGGGTACCACGGGACCCACGCCTAATCCGTCTCACAGGCGTGCACCCATTCAACGTTGAAGCCCCCCTAACTGACCTCTTCGACTCTGGCTTCCTCACCCCAACCGAACTATTCTATGTCCGAAATCACGGCGCCGTGCCACAAGTCCAAGATGAAGAGATCCCGGATTGGGAAATCTCCATCGAGGGACTTGTCGAGAACCCCATCACCCTAACATTCCAGCAAATACTCGAACAATTCGAACAAGTAACCGTCCCGATAACCATGGTATGTGCGGGAAACCGCCGTAAAGAACAGAACATGGTGCGCAAATCAAAGGGGTTCAGTTGGGGTGCCGCTGGCGTAAGTACAGCGCTCTGGACGGGGCCGATGCTGAAAGACATCTTGGCGCTCGCGAGGCCATCTCGGCGGGCGAAATATGTATGCATGGAAGGAGCGGATAAACTGCCTAATGGATACTACGGTACGAATGCGAAATTGAGTTGGGTGAATGACCCGAATAGAGGGATCATGTTGGCTCATAAAATGAACGGGGAGATGTTGGCACCGGATCATGGGAAGCCAATTCGGGTGGTCATTCCAGGACAGATCGGGGGTAGGAGTGTCAAGTGGCTGAAGAGGTTGATCTTGACGGAGGGGCCAAGTGATAATTGGTATCATATTTACGATAATCGGGTATTACCGTAAGTCTATCAGTCCGAGATGTGTTTTGGTTCTCTAGAGAGGAGTTGTGAGGGCTAAAAAGGGTTGAAATAGAACGATGGTGACACCAGAGATGGCAAGTCAAGACCCAAGCTGGTGGACCGATGAGCGATATGCGATTTACGACCTCTCTACAAACTCAGCAATCGCGTACCCTCAGCATAACGAAAAGCTGAATCTTACAACTGCGCCAAATACTTACACTGTAAGAGGCTATGCATACGGTGGTGGCGGTAGGAGAATATCTCGAGTCGAAGTCTCATCCGACCGAGGGCAAACATGGACCTTGGCAGATATCTCATACCCGGAGGACCTTTATCGCGGATTAGAGTATGATAATGTCTCTCTGTATGGCGGTAGGCTAGACATGTCGTGGAGGGACGGGTCACATTGCTGGTGTTTTTGGTCACTGGAAATGGATACGTCGGTGCTTCGTGACTCGGAAGGACTATTTCTACGAGCCATGGACGATTCTATGAACCTACAGCCAAAGGATATGTATTGGTCCGTACTGGGCATGATGAACAACCCATGGTTTCGGGTTGCCATCAGGAAAGAAGGGGATGTATTAACATTCGAACACCCAACACAACCAGCCTTGATGCCAGGAGGTTGGATGGAAAGAGTCAAAAAGGCGGGAGGCAACCTCACAGGACCAAACTGGGGGGAACTGGCCCCGGACGAGAGTCCTTCACCGCAGATAGCGGAAGAGGAGTCAAAAATATCGATGACCAACGACAAGGTCAAACGGATCATTGGATACGATGAATTCAAAGCTCATGAAAATGCGGAAGAACCGTGGTTCGTTATTAACGGAGAGGTCTACAACGGGACAGGATATCTACAGGATCACCCGGGAGGCGCTACAAGTATAATATCTGCTGCCGGTACAGATGCATCAGAAGAATTTCTAGCAATCCACAGTGAGACGGCAAAGGCTATGATGCCACAATATCACATTGGTACCCTTTCACCGGATGCTGTGAAGGCACTTGCCTCGGGCGGTAGCGTCGAGGTAGATACAACATCGCCGATATTCTTAAACCCGAAAGCATGGCAGAAATCAACATTGATTGAGAAAAAGATTATATCTTGGGATACTCGAATATTCACGTTCTCTCTACACCACGACCAGCAGACTGTTGGATTGCCTATTGGCCAGCATTTGATGATTCGCATTAAAGACCAGAAAACAGGCGAAGCAATTATACGAAGTTACACTCCAATCTCAGAAGGCAATATGCAAGGGAAACTCGAGCTTTTAGTCAAAGTTTACTTTGCATCTGAAGCCCTATTATATGCAGGCGGCAAGATGACAATGGCGCTTGATGCGCTAGCACTAGGTCAGGAGATTGAAGTTAAGGGACCGACTGGGAAATTGGAGTACCTCGGAAAGGGACTGGTCACAATTAGCGGCAAAGAGAAAAAGGTCCGGTCTTTCTGCATGGTATGTGCGGGAAGCGGGATTACGCCTATATTTCAGGTATTACGGGCGGTTATGCAAGACGCGGAAGATAATACACAGTGCGTAGTTTTTGACGGCAATCGATTGGAGGAAGATATTTTGTGCAGGGAGGATTTGGACAGGTTTGAGGCGGAGAATGCGCACAAATGCAGGATACTGTGAGTATTGCCTGTTCTATTGGGGACTAGTAGAGTAATTGCTAATACAAGCTATACAGACATACATTATCAAACCCGCCAGATTCATGGACCGGGCTGCGCGGCCGAATCAGCAAAGAATTGATTCGCAAGGAGATGCCACGAGACGATGTCTTGATACTGGTTTGCGGTCCACCTGCCATGGAGGAGACCGTTAGACAGATTTTTCTAGACGAAGGATTCGCCGCTAGCGACATGGTGTTCTTCTAACGACTGGGGCATCTTTTTCTGGATACAATCTCATAATAATGTTTATAAGCCCTTTCTCTTTTAATCTCCGGTATACATATCTTCTATAATAGCGACATTAGCCATTTTGTACAATAATAGAGATAGATAATGAATCTATCTGGTTTAAAACTCCGTGCGGGATTGACCCAACCCTTTTTTCGGTTGAATAGTGTTGTTGCGTCCACGCAGAAAACCTAAAAGGAGAATATCTCCGCGCATCTCGAAACCACCCACTCTGGTGTTTTAGCCTTATCGTGCATGATGAGATCTTCCGGGTGCATAGGCGAGAACGGTCGCCCGTGTTTTTTCTTCGTTTCTTCTTATCTGGAGGCCATCCCACCCTTTAGGTCTCGAGTTCCCCCACTGTAAGCTGCCGTTGATAGGATTTTCGCCTCCCAAGCATTTCCGACGGCCAATGGGGAGCGAGTAGTTTGTTATCAGCGGACGTTCGTCAACTCTGGCCTGGTTCAAGATGCGAGGCTAAGCTAGCTATGAACCTTGACCGAGACCTATACTTGGGTTCCGAGGGGAGGGATTCTGACGTATTCTACCACTCTCTCCTAATATCTCCGCTGAAATATCAATTCAGGGCGGAGATGCAATGAACAAGACCAAAAAAAATATTGGCTATTTGTCGCGACCAGCCATGCCATGTTTACCTACCCTGGTAGCTTACCAGCTAGCTTGTGCAATTGGGGAAGCGGGATGATGGTGGGGGATTGAATGCATGCTCTGTGATACGTTTATCTATGGCGGTCCTTGGAAGGAACTTCTTCTTCGGCCGGAGAAAGCCTGACGGTCGTACTGATGAAAATTGCCGAGTAAGAGAGAAACCTTTGTGATATGTATACACAAGTGTAGCCTGAGTGTAGGACCTCCTTTCTTTCCATTCTGATCATTTTATAGCGACAGCTTCTCTGAGGCTTGCATTTACTCGTCTTTCACTATTCCTTCCAGTCTTTGAAGCTCAACACATACTAGCTTATCAAGAGACAGGCTTTTGATATTGGATATTCTGCGCCCGACTTAGGTGTTATACAGGCCTGTATTGCCTAATTACTTGGTCGGAGCAGTCGAACTCGATACTTGAAATTAGACCTGGAGAGCTGAGGTTTACTGAGGGCGTTGCCCCGAATCTCAAAATGACAGAGGAGACCGTTCCGCCAGCTCCTGCCAACGGCGAAAATGGCGAAGATAGCACAAATGGCTCGACTAACGGCGAGACCAACGGAGTTACTCAAAAGAAAAAGATTGTCATTGTCGGCTTGGGCATGGTAGCCGTTGGATTCATGTGAGTATCTGCCGTTTTATTACATTAATTTCTAAGATTCTAGGTTTATCGATCGCTATACTAACTTATCATACAAAATAGTGAGAAACTCATAAAACTCGATGCAAGACGGCAGGAATACGAAATTGTAGTTATCGGCGAGGAGCCTCACGTAGCCTACAACCGAGTCGGACTAACTACGTTCTTTGAACACCGAGCCATCGATAAGCTGTACTTGAATCCTGTGTCTTGGGTAAGCCTATGTCCTTTCGCGAATTAAATATCTCCAAGTAACCAGGCTAACGCGAATATCTTGGTCATATAGTACGACAGCCATAGCTCATCTCTCGGCTACCAGATAAACACCAAAGTTACAGCAATCCACCCAGCAGAGAAATGCGTGTCCACGTCTTCTGGCGAGAAGGTGTCATACGATATTCTTATATTGGCAACAGGCTCGGACGCCGTACTGCCGAGTCATACACCGGGGCATGACGCCAAAGGAGTCTTCGTGTACCATAATATTGCGGATCTGCAGGAGATGATAACCTATTCTTCGACAGTAGCAGGCAGTGTTGGTTGCGTGGTCGGTGGTGGTTTATTAGGTCTTGAGGCGGCAAAGGCGCTACTAGATCTTGAGAAATATGGGAAAGTTGCGTTGATTGATAGAAACCGGTGGGTTCTGTCGAGACAGCTAGATGCCGATGCTGGTGGACTGGTTGTGGAGAAAGTGAGGGAGCTCGGTGTCGATGTGCTGCTGCAAAAGAGAGTGGCGACGATAAATACCGACGAAGAGAATAAAGTCAAGAGTATCACATTCGAAGACGGAGAGACGGTTGAAACGAGTACTGTCTGCTTTGCGGTAGATATCCCCTTTATTCTTTATTCTTCAGGTTGGGATAATACTAATGAGTCTATAGATTGGTATTCGGTCGAAAGACGAACTGGCGCGTAATGCAGGCCTGGACTGCTATGAGAAAGCTGGTGGCGTCGTCGTAGATCAGAACTTACGGACATCAGATCCGAATATCTACGCTATAGGTGAATGTGCTAGTTGGGAAAATCAGACTTTTGGTCTTATCGCACCTGGTATCGAAATGGCCGATGTCCTCGCGTTTAATCTAACACAGGCAAAAGCACATACTGAGCGGAAGTTCAGAAGACCGGATCTTAGTACAAAGCTTAAGCTTCTAGGAGTTGATGTCGCCTCGTTTGGCGATTTCTTCGCTGATAGAGATGGTCCAAAGGAAGAACCTGGTCGGAATGCCATTGCGAGACGCAGAAGCTCTGTGCGTCCAAATGGTACGGGACCATCTGCACCGCCGGTAAAAGCTCTCAGTTACAAGGATCCCTTTCAAGGTGTTTACAAGAAGTATTTATTCACTATGGACGGAAAGTATCTCCTAGGCGGGATGATGATTGGTGATACCAACGACTATATCAAACTCGTGCAGATGGTCAAGAACAAGAAGCAGCTTGAAGTCCCGCCTGCTCAGTTCATCCTCGGTAGCCAGAAAGGCGGTGATGAAAACGTGGACGATTTGTAAGGATTCTCGTTACTCTCGCATATATATCCTCCTGACTAATTTGCTAACGTCGATATCTAGGGATGATGACACGCAAATATGCTCCTGCCATAACGTCACAAAAGGCGATGTGGTCTCGCAGACCAAAAATGGCACCTGCAAGAGTATTGGTGATGTCAAGTCCTGCACCAAGGCAGGTACTGGATGCGGTGGCTGCATGCCCCTTGTAACATCAATCTTTAACGCGACCATGAAATCCATGGGCGCCGAGATCTCAAATCATCTATGCCCACACTTCGCCTACTCCCGTGTCGATATCTTCAACGTCATCCATGTGAAAAAGTTAAAGACATTCCAAGAGGTGATGCAGCAATGCGGCAAGGATCCCGAATCGATCGGTTGCGAGGCCTGCAAGCCTACCATAGGAAGTATCCTCGCTTCATTGTTTAACAGACATGTAATGGATAAAGATCTTCATGCTGTTCAAGATACAAACGATCGTTTCCTGGCAAACATTCAGCGAAACGGGACATTCAGTGTCGTACCGCGAGTTGTTGGTGGTGAAATTACACCTGATAGGTTGATCACTATTGGTATGGTGGCGAAGAAGTACAATTTATATTGTAAGATTACAGGAGGACAGAGAATCGACATGTTTGGAGCGAAGAAGCAGGATCTGTTGGCGATCTGGCAGGAGTTGATTGATGGTGGAATGGAGAGTGGACACGCTTATGCGAAATCGTTGAGAACAGTAAAGGTATGAGCTACTTCAGGTGTATGTTGGAAATTAATAGGATAGGATGTGCTAACGTGAATTTAGAGTTGTGTGGGTACTACATGGTGCCGATTCGGTATTGGTGACAGTGTTGGTATGGCTGTTCGTCTAGAGGAGAGGTACAAGAGCATCCGTAGTCCGCACAAGTTGAAGTCTGGCGTGTCTGGTTGTGTTCGAGAGTGTGCTGAGGCACAAAACAAAGAGTAAGTCGCACAGCCAAAATCACAGGTTTCCTAAAATAAAAGCTAACAATCTTCTAGTTTCGGTCTCATCGCCACAGAGAAGGGTTTCAACATTTTTGTTGGCGGTAATGGCGGCGCAAAGCCGAAGCACTCTGAACTCTTAGCCAAAGATGTACCGCCAGATGAGGTTATTCCATTGCTCGACCGATACCTCATGTTCTACATTCGCACAGCGGATAAACTGCAAAGAACAGCTAGGTGGCTTGAGAACCTCCCCGGTGGTATCAAATATCTCCGCGAGGTCATCATGGAGGACAAACTCGGCATTTGTGCAGATTTAGAAAGAGAAATGCAAGAGTTGGTCGAGTCATACTTCTGCGAGTGGAAAGAGGCCTTAGAAGATCCTAACCGGCGGAAGATGTTCAGCCAGTTTGCAAACACTGAGGAAACTCAGGAGACGATGGAAACAATCAAGGAACGAGAACAGCATCGGCCGACGTACTGGGCGAAAGACTCTGCGAAATACGACTTCAAAGGCCAAAAGTGGAGCAGTCTGGCATGGCAGCCGATGGTTGAAGCCAAACACTTCGAAATAGACAATAGCGCAAATGTTAAGCGTGGGGAGACCCAGTTGGCGGTATTCAAGATCAAAGGCAAATACTACGCATCGCAACAGATGTGCCCCCACAAACGAGCGTTTGTGTTATCAGATGGTCTCATCGGCGACGATGAGAAGGGCAAGTTGTGGGTCTCATGTCCAAACCATAAACGCAACTTTGAGCTTAACGGAAACGAAGCCGGCAAATGTTCGAATGATGATGAAATCAACATTGCGGTTTTTGAAGCCGAAGAACGGGATGACGGGTGGGTTTATTTAAAGTTGCCACCCGTGGAGGAGCTGGATGGTGTGCTGGCGACGGGTAAGTGGATTGTGAAGAAAGAAGAAAGTATCAGTCCATTCGGGGAAATGGATAAGTATCTCAAGGGGCGGTCAAGCAAAAAACCGAATGAGAGGATAATTATGAAGACCAAAGAGCCAGTGATGGTTGGTGGGTGTGGCGGTCCAGGGTTGGATTGGTGAGATTATTGCACCATCGATGCCACCTGCGAACAAACATTTTTTCCATATTTTCGGTCTGGCTTAGCGAATTTGTATATATATTGCTAGAGTATTCAATTGAGTAATTGTACGAATAAATACGAGTTCCCTAGAAGGCAATACTGCTTGATAGCATGTGAGGCGAGACTATTTCAGATGTTTAACCTTAGTAAAGTAGCAGCCTTAGAGCTAAGGTCTTAACATACTCTTGGGCGAGCTAAGAGAGGTTAAATAATCAAGTGCTGATGTCTTGGTGAGCAGAACACAGCAGGTACCCAAAAACCTGGTTAATTTTAACGGGTCCTCGGAACTTGGCGAGAAAAACTTAAGTTTTCGATCAAAAAGCGGGAATGGATATTCCGTGACAGGCAGCTATCAACTGTTTCTTGCATAGCCCGGGATTGTGATACCCAAGGTTGAACTAAGCAAAGGACCCATAGATAAGGTTAGCAGTTGGAAGGGAAATACGAAGCTCCACGAGGCCAATCGACAAGGTTTCGGCAGCAGAATTTCCACCAGCGTGGCTAAATTTAATAGTGCTCATGATCATATGAGACCTTCAAGGTGTTTTCAGTTATGTCAAGGAAGCGGAATTTGTCTAGAATGTCAGAAAGCATGCACCCTATAACCCTGTCGTAGATGTCTGCCTACTCGACCTGCCCCATCTGTTGATAGACAGGGATCCCGCGGACGCGATAGCCAAAATGTCAAGTGGGTCCGTCACTACCATGCAACGATACATGTTCGGGTGCAATGCAACCCTGAATCTAAACGAACATCTTAAAAGAAAAAAAAAAGAGACCGCCGCATATTGTGTGATTTGGGGAAATTGTGGGGACATTTAGGAAGTTGTCTGACGGACATGGCCGGTGATACGGGAACTTGGTAAGATGCAAAATATCACAAGGCGATCCTCTGAAAGGTGTTGAGGCGTAGCTGATGAAGATGGTACTATAACGTTATTATACCTACGAATCAAAAGTTTTAAAAAGATGGAGGAATGGTATATCCATAGATGGTCTATTGCTGTTTATTTTCCTTGGGTGAGCATATCTAGAAATAGAAAGTCTAGAAAATTACAGGAAAGCCACTGCATCGCAATTCGATCGAGCCATTATTGACATATTTTGACTTCAAAGAGAAAAACGTAAATTCGCTATCAGACATTACACCGTAATAATGGAGAAAACAATTAAAAAATGAAAAACGTTTGAATTTAGAACAGCCAAGAAATGAATGTCCTGTAGAACCAGCCGCCATCCTTGATACCAGCGGCTTTCCGCTCTGCATATCTTTGCTTCCACATTTCCTCGTCCCTGTCGATGATATCCTTCCCAGTCCAGATATCTGCTTCCTCGGGTTTGATTCCCTTCGTCTTTTTAATGAATTTGAAGCCGAAGATCATAATCAAGTAGAGTGGAATGCCGAGATATCCAGTGATAAAGTTCTTGTAGTTAAATCCGTGAACGAAAACGTCAAAGTTCTTGGTCAAGGCGATGATGACACACCAGAATAGGGCGAAATAGGTACCGGCAACGCCCAATGGAGCCTTATAGGCCATAGTACTTGGGTCAACACCCTGTGCATTCCTGGCGCGTACAAAGTAAATATGGGAGACAAGAATTGAAATCCAGGTGAGAAGACCGAAGATTGTGACGAGATTGACAAAGTACCCGAAAACAGTCTTAGAGTCGCTTGTAACGTTCATAAAGGCCAAACAGCAAAAGGCTGCAGAGAGACCGAGAGAGTAGATTGGAACACCACGAGCGTCGGTTTTGGCAAGGATTGCGGGAGCGTGGCCCTTGAGAGCGAGACCGTGAATGGTACGGGAACCAATGTACAAGTCTGAGTTGGAAGCAGAAAAGACGAAGATCAAGATGCAAGCGTTCAAGAATCCTGGGAGAACGCTGATACCAGAGACACGGATTGCAGCGACGAATGGAGAGGCGGCGGCGGAGTTGTAAGCTTGCTTGGTAGCCTTGACCAATTCTACGTCGTCGTAGGCAATGATCATGCCCAAAAGGAAGACTGAGAGACAGTAGAAGAAGAGGATACGGTAGAAAGTGAGCTTGATAGCGCGTGGAATCGTTTTTCGCGGGTTCTCAGCTTCACCAACTGTAACACCAACGAGCTCGGTTCCGAGATAGGCAAAGACAGCATTGACCATAGTAGACCAGAAACCGAGGAACTGTCCGAGGGAACCTTTCTCGAGATATGGGGCGAATGCACCTGGTTTTTTCCAGTATCTGAATCCCTTTCGATCATGGTCTGGACCACCTCCCAAAGCGAGAATCAAAGACAGCAATATTAAGCCGCAAATGACAAGAACTTTAATAGATGATAGCCAGAATTCGAACTCTCCGAAGAATTTGATACCAAAGTAGTTGATAGCGACAATTGCAACAAAGAATATCGCTATAAACACACCCGGATTAACTTTTGTCGCCGGCAGCCAGAATTGGATAACAAGTGCAGCAGCTGTCAGTTGATTAGGTGTTGTAATAAGGTACTTAAACCAGCTGTAACGCGAAGCTTTAGTTAGTGCCGCTGCTCTGTCAAATTTTATCGTATGTATCAACACATCCTCATGGACGACTTACTATGTGTAGCCAAGAGAGAAACCGAGAGCTGGGTCAACAAATCGAGTAGCATAAATCGAGAAACCACCTGCAGCTGGAAGCCATGCTGCCATTTCGCCCAAAGCACCCATCACGAGGAAGACAATAAACTATTTTTATTCTCCGTTAGCTTGACGTCTACAGCCACCCATTGTAATGTTGACTGACTCCACGGAGTCGTGGAATCGAGTGTAATTGGAGGGAACGTGACATACACCGACAAAAGTATAGGCAATGAGGAGAGAACCCGGTCTAGATAAAGTATATCGAAACTGGTTAGCATCATGTCAATCCAGATAAGGAATTCTCGATTCCGGCTTTTTTGGGTCTTCTTCTCGTCCTTCAAACTTAAAAATCGAACCAGGAAGCTTAAGATTCAGGAAAACTTATAAAGACACATACCCAGCTTTAGCTAGAGCGGAGCCAGTTCCGATAATTAGACCAGTACCGATGGCACCACCGATAGCAATCATAGTCACCTGACGGGATCGCAGGCCGCGATGCAGCGAGTGGTCGACATTATCAGGGTCCGATAGTATCTGTTCTTCTGGTGTCAGGCCTGAGTTCTTGCGTTCGACTGAGACGTCGCCGCTTTTGTTTTCTTCGTCGTCTCGACCGAGGATCGCCATTGTGAGTGTTTACTGATTTTATTGTCGAGTCTTCGGAAGATTGGCTTATTTGAGCGTATTATATAATAGTAGTTTGGAATGGAGGCCCTCTCTGCTTAAGAATGAAAGCTGGGAACACTGCCTTGAGGTAATAATGGCAACACAACTGAATCTCGCGCAGATGTGATGATGCAACTATAAACTCCCAACCGCGAGATGGCGAGGCTATATAACAAAATGCTAAAATAAAGCTGCCACTCGCAGAGAACCAAACTAGAGTAAAACTAGTTGGGTAACTGGGGGAAAGAGGGGGACATGAAGGTGGGAGATCAGGAACGAGAAGGGTCCGAAGCTGCCTCTTTAAACAAAAAGTTCTGGCGCACCTGAAGTGGCCTGGCACATTGGTGCCCTGGAACCCAGATCTTCTATCTACCAAAAGCTAAATCCCAGCCCTCGACCAGAAATCTGGCTGGCCACTGATAGACCATACGCATGGTTTCTTACAGTTTTGTGGTGTCACACATGTTAATACGCATGGGTGCCTCAATTATTGTCAGATAATTGACGGAAGAAAAAGGAATTAAGCTCCTCTGCTATGTTTTTTAATTACAGCCCTGTTCTTCGCAATTGGGGCAGGACGATAGGATTTTTTGTCATACAATGAAGTTTGCGCGCTGGGGTGTGATTGGAGAGCGGATGCGTGGGACTGTGTGGTGTGTGAAACCTTACCAAGTCGAGGAAGGACCGCTCAAAAGAAAGTATAACGTTGTTTCCGCAGGTTAAGCTGGGGAAAGTAGCTCCAACGGAAGACGCTTACCCCGTGTGCGCAGCTAAGCAAATCCTCAGACAAAGTTAGTCCTTCTTTACCTAGTCTTCATAGTATTTGTGTCTTTGTATTTTTCTTTTCCCAATCAAATCAGGCAACAGGGCTGCGCATTTCTGATAACAAGCTCCAGCAAACGAATATACTGGGCATGGGTTGGGATATTGTTGTTTTGGACATGCACCCTGCGAAGGATACTTCTTGGCTTTTCAGGCAACATGCTTTCCATACTTGGCTCTCGTAGCCGTGCATGAGCCACAAACCATCTTGCTTTCTTAGACACTCTAAGACTTCTCCAAGACTTCGGAGCTTCGCACTCGCGATCTCTGCTTCGCTCTGCAGTCCATAGCAGGCAGGATCTCATGGGGGCGTCTATCGCAAAACTGGGATGGAGCCTGCTGTTCTTGAGATTCACGTAAGCCCAGAAAATGCGTCTCGCCCCCGGCACCCGAGATAGCTTTTCAACCTATGTTTTGCCCGGTAGAGAGTTCACCTTTTTTTCTTCCCTATTTTATCTATGAGACAGGCCTGGAAAATAAAACTATAACCCCACCGCCATCTATTGCGGCCTAACAATGTTGGTAGTCAAACATTGTTCCAAAGGCGGCCTTGGCGTCATGGCGATACTTTGATCACGTCAGTTGGTGTATCTAGGTGGAGACATGCGAAAGGCAAAACAGCGGCCACGAGAGAACCGGGCAGTATTCTTGTAGGCGCATTAAATTCCCTTTTACTTAATATACAACCAAAAACGATTTCTCGCCTTGACGTGTAACGGAGTTTTCTTACTTTCATGAGTGAACAAAGTTGGTACATACAAGGCTTGCCGCCCAGAAATTTCCGATTGTCTTGGTCTTGCCGTAAGCCGGCTGCACCTGTCCTGAATGGCAACGCCACTCCCGCAGTCCGCAATTGAGCACACGAGTAACTCGGAAATCGTCGGCGTTGAGATACGAAGGATTTCATCGCCTCTGGAACCGGTGAAAATTGAAAAACAAATGTTTAAAAAAAAGGTTTCTAAGAATGACGATAGGCAGATGCCTGAGGATTTTACAAATAAACTTATGGATTTGAATGGGATGCCTGGGAGTAGTGAGTTTGTTGTGTGATCAGTTGGGGACCTTGGTGTAAGAATTACTAAGACTTTCAAAGAAGGTAGATGCAATGGAGATCCAACTCAATTGTTCCTTCGGTGCTAGAGATAGCGAGAAATAAGAGGCTAGGATATTTGAAAAGCGGTAAAGTTCAAATGGTATAAAATTGTAAGCCAATTTGGAAGAGGAGCCATGCTTGCCGCATATTAACTCGCAGGCATGTACGGTCAGAATATTAACCTAGTCTTGCGTTTATGAACGAAGTTTATGAGAATAAAGTTAGGTTTGTCACAGGTGCATGCATAGCTGAATTCATGAATGTGAAACGCTAAATTCTAGCTTTTTAATCGAAACGCAGTCCGAACCTGCGGAGCAATGTTGTGTGGCCTTGAGTTTTGATGCATTAACGAGAAACCAATATCAATTCGGTGGAGGAAATGATGGGGTTTAAGGCTTTCTCATTTGACGCATCGCTTGAGCCGACACCATTACAAACCAGCACATTCTTAAGCTCTCCTCGCCGAAGCTTAATAATGCAACCCACTCTATACCTCGGTTGAAAATGCTTGCAAAAAGCGGTTACGAGACATATTACAAAAAGTCTTGGAAGAAAAGTTCGGGCAAATTGGTCTTGTTGAGGCAGACAACACAGACCGTAAGGACAAACTTACCTAAAGCATCTTTAAGTTACTCTCGCGAAATGACGTATTCATTTGGTGCATTTCCGAAATTTTACCTTAACTCGATATCATATTGATGGGGAGTCTACGTGTAGCTGCCGGCAAACCTGCGGAAGATCTGACGGGTTAAGCATCAGCACTTTACCTTTTTAAACTGAAAATTTATATCACTAATCCAGTTCTGTACGCACATTTTCGGATTTTTAGTAGGTTTTTTGGTTTAGCTTAATATTTCGGAGCCTTAGTAATAGACACTCGGCTCGTCGTACGAGGTTTTCCAATGCCAGCATCTTTTTCTATGCCGCCAAACACCAAGAAAGATGGCGCCATCCGACATTCAGAACCGACGAAACGGGAATTAGTAATCTAAAGATCTTTATTCTTTCCGTGTTAACTATCCGGTCTTCCAATTATAGTGAGACTGTTGCTAGCGTCTTCTAAAGTCGAATCATATATAAAGAGCATTGTTCACAGTCCCATCATATTCTCTCTCCACCAGCATAAAAATACAGCAACATATTAGACCACAATCTACATTCAATTGTTATTGATACCTCGCTATTGGCTTGTTTACCTCCAATTGATACCCTGCTTTAGCTTCAACACCCGAAAACCCTGCAGCAGTCTTCCGAGAACTACCCCTCCAAACGAACTACAGCGCAGCGCGAAATTTACAACTATGACCGACGTAAAGGCTACCGTGGAAGCTAAGGCTCCCACTGGCGCCCCTGATCTTATCAATGTTGGAGCCGAAGGAGTATGTTGGACACGGATTCATATTCGCGTATTGTAGCCTAACAACTAACTCCACCCGAACTTTGTAGCTCTCATACTTCACCCCTGCTCAACTCCCAGCAGCCGGAACGGCGATAGACAATGGGAAGCCTATTCCAAAGCTGTTTCAGCCCATCACTATCCGCGGGGTTACCTTTCAGAATCGTATCTGGGTGCGTACAATCTACGATATCTTGATCCTCCGCTACACTATGAACGTAAGGAAGCTAATTGAGCTTTTTATCTCTGCAGGTGTCTCCCATGTGCCAGTACTCCGCTGATGACGGCCACTTGACTGACTGGCATGTGGCCCATCTTGGTGGTATCATCTCGCGTGGGCCAGGGCTCACGATCATTGAAGCCACGGCTGTAGTCCCCGAAGGCAGAATCTCGCCCGAGGACTCTGGTCTCTGGAAGGACAGTCAGATCGCTCCCTTGAAGCGAATTGTCGACTTTGCACACGGCCAGAACCAGAAGATCGGTATCCAGCTGGCGCACGCTGGTAGGAAAGCCACTACTGTCGCACCATGGCTGAGCCGGAAGGCGAACGCTACAGAGAAGGCCGGCGGTTGGGAAGGAAACGTATATGCGCCATCTGCCATCCCATTCGACGTTGGAAGCCCACAGCCACATGAGTTGACCCTCGAAGATATTGAGAGAGTCAAGGAAGCGTGGGGTGCAGCTACCAGGAGAGCAGTTGAAGCTGGAATTGACGTACGTATCTCGCCGATAAAAATTCATTTAAAAATTCGAAGAGCTGAGAGAAACTAACTTACACTGGAAAAGGTTATCGAAATCCACGGCGCTCACGGCTACCTAATCCACGAGTTTTACTCCCCGGTTTCTAACAAGCGAACCGATAAATACGGTGGCAGCTTCGAAAACCGAATTAGGTTCCTCCTTGAGATCATTGATATCGTTAAGGCCAATGCCAAGCCCGAGACCCTCATCTTTATCAGATTCTCGGCGTCTGACTGGTTGGAGTACGACACTTCGATCGAGTCATGGAAGTCTGAGGATACCGTTAAGCTCACGCAGATTATTGCCAAGGGCGGTAAGGTTGATCTTTACGATATCAGCTCCGCAGCAAACTCTCCCAAGCAGAAGATCGAGAGCAGCCCGGGATACCAGGGTAAATTCTCGAAGGCTGTGAAGGAAGGTCTGGCGGCTGAGGGCCTAGACGTTGCTACTAGCGTTGTCGGTATTATCAACGACGCGAAATTGGCAAACAGTTTGCTTGAGGATGGGTCTGCGGATGTCGTATTCGTAGGCAGGGCTTTCCAGAAGAACCCAGCACTGGTATGGCAGTGGGCCGAAGAACTTGACTTGGAGGTTCGAACGGCGAATCAGATCGGGTGGGGGTACGGGCAGAAGATTGGAGGCGGTATTAGGCACCATTCTACTGCGAGGTTATAAATGTGAGATGAGAAATTCAAAATTAGAAGAATATCGGGTTAGCAAGTGCTATAGCGCGCGTGTTCAATAGAAGATAATAGAGATAGATAGACAGATATAACGATTTTCATGATATCAAATACCCGCTTGCAGCCAAGGGTGTAGTACCCGTCCACGAGTTAAATATAGGTGCAGGTAATATATCCAGCACTCATTATCGAGTACCTAGCAAGTCACAGCCTATCATTTTCATGGTAAATATGGAGAAATAAAAGAAAAAAACTGGTTTCAAATCCCGGGAGCAGGAAAACTAGTTAGGTAGCCACGAAAAACTTCACGTTAGCTGGTACCCATCACGCGAGCAGATACTGGAAAGAGGCGTGCAACAAAAAATTGAAGCAAGCACCCTCTCTTCTCGAAGCGAAGGATTTTGCTTATGCTTAATTTTCTGCACCCCTTTGCTTCTGATTTGTGGAGAAGGGAACTGGGGTAATACTAGGCGACAGCATTTCTTGCATGAAAGGTTTGAAGAAGCTCGGGAATATGAACTGATTTGGTTGGACCCTTGCTTGGCTCACCCAGAGCGCCAGAACCCAACACTTAATACTACTATAAGTGCGATTAGTGATAAAATACTTGTTGGCTAGGTAGAAGTGAAAGAATAAAATAAGTGGAGGAGTCCCGTAGATTTCGGCGGCCGGCACAGTCTATATTAGGGACCGTAGATATTCACACGGTCTAAGTTGAGCCTCTAATGGGGGTTGGCCAGGAAATTGTGTGTGCGGTTTTGTAGTTTTGTGTTGCAGATTCTGGTGGTAGCACTCATAACTAAACACCTTTGGATCGAATAGAGGATACTATCATTAGATACGTGGAGCTCTTGGGCAATAAAAATGCTGTTCATGTTGTACTTTATGGATGAACATATATAATATAAAGAAATTAGGTAATTATCTAGAAGCATCGTTGTATGGTTCACATCTTCCGGCTCCATAGTCCTGCCCGCAACTACTACATCCGCCCATGTCTGATTGCCTTCCTCATGCCATGTGCATGCTACTACTACGATTTTCACACTCTGCAGCTGTTCTTCAAATGCCTGATAGAAGCCATCCCGGTTTAACCTCAAACTCTTTGACAAAATCAATGTCACCGTGTTTAAACCTCTGCTTTCGCAATGATCCTTGGAGCACTCCGAGAATCAAGGAAGCTGGCGCCCTAACGTTCAAGTGGATGACCCATTGTGTGCTATTCTTGTCTTCTAGTACGTCTGCCCCAACCAGCCCATAATAATTGTTGCGATACAAGAAGTTTCCGATTTCTACCATTGATTCGACAGCCTCTCTTTCAAGGCATTCTGTTCGGAGTATGTGATTGTGGAACCTGTAGAGCCAACACCATCATCAAGATGCATGCTGCTCAGCACAACTGATGAACACTGAACTGCCGTCGGCTTTAACGAAGAATGTTAATGGGGGGTTTTTCGCGAATATCTTTAACGTAATCAGTAATGATGATATCGGCGCCACCTAAATGCTTATTGTTCAGGTTGACTTTTGCGAGGTGTGATCTCAATATGCCCGGCAAAGATTCAAGCAGAGAATCAAGCTCTAAGGCCTGAGTTATAACATACGTTCCGGCGCCAGAGACGGTCTGCTGTAATTTAATGATGAACAGTAGCGAATACCGTCGCAAACTCCGAGTAAATTTCTTCGATTCTCCAAGAAACCACTCCTGCCTATGGCTGGTACACAATTCCGGAATAATCTCTGGCCCTTCCACCAAGCAAACCTTGCAGCAACTGTTGGATGGATCTGCAATCTCCTCTACTGCTAACCGCTTGTGAGCTAAATTTGTCATTATAAAGGGTAACGCTAAATGCAGTAACATGGGCGGAGAGCAGCTCTGTAGTGTTCTGGATATTTTAAATGCACGTAGCGATAGACTTTCCCTTTGCTTCTTCGTAGCTGGATTTATGAACTCGAACCCGGTCGGGTAGGCCTTTGGCAGGCGAGTCTATCACGTTTTCGCATTGTTTTATGATTATAAGAAGTTTGGAACTATTCGTTAGATTTAAAAAGGTAAATAAGATAGAGTTCCTAAACAAAGATGTTTGTAAAGTGTCTGTTTCCTCGCAACTCATCTTCCACCTGGGTGCACATTATTATTTAACCTGAACATGTTGCGTGGACTAACATCTGAGACGATGGATAAGTTAATAGACTATTTGCAGATGGCTGCAATTCGGGAGTATTTATAAATTCAAGTTCCTCAGCGTAAGGAATCTCATGCCAAGTTGCTGTGCACCGACTAATCAACGCAAACTAGGTTAAAATGCCACATTGTTGTCGTGAATTCGCTCAACCTTCGCCAACTACCAGGTGCCGAACTTTAAACGTAAAAAGATGAAATAAACCATTTTCAAGAATAAACAACAAGATATCTATATATTTTATAGCTAAATTCTGGACCAATTCCGATAAAATCAGTTAAACCCTACGTACGCATACATATGGCGGGCGAGCGTGTTATTCGAGCCCAGGTGTTCGCTCTCCCAGAAATCGGGGTCCCAAAGGTTCTTTACGACTACGGGCCATTCGGGACACCAAACGACCTGCCGGATATTGTAGAGAGCATACACAACACCAGCCCTCTGTACGGATTCAATGCGCCTGATAGGAATTATCGTCGTACGTAGCATCGTAGACCTGACTGGCGGTTTGCGAGAAATTCTAGACTTCCCATTCCCCTAGCATCAAGGTTATAATGCTATTTTCTTTTGGAACTGATTTTCTAACGTAATTCTATTGGCAATGTTGCGGATATAGTTTGCTGGTTTGGATACGAAGACCCAAATCCCAACTGGAAGTATCCACACGTTTGCGATGTGTTAGCGCCCGGAGCGATGGAGAGCTTTCGGAGCGGGATGGTCTGGATACCACAGCAAGCACCCGGAAGCCGCACAGATCACTTGATAACTCTGGGGGTTGAAGATGAGGACACAGGGCAGAAAGTTTATAAAACGCTCGACGCCACTGTGCAAGAAGATAATACTATCGCCGTAGGCTTCACCACGTTAGGGTTAGCTATAGCTGAGAGAGCGGCGACTGTACCTTTTAGGTTAGTCTAATACTTAATATCGGTTTCTTACTCCTCTTTTTATATAGGCTGACTTCTACACTATTTATTTCTGAGCAGTTTGAAGTTCTATGAGGCTAGTACGCCACAGCAGCCGGGGACTATGGAGATTGGATTAGATCCCATGCTAGCGTGGGTGCATTTAAACTTGCAAGATTGGCGGACTGAGTTTTTCTACGGTACGAAAAATCCTTCTTCTGTTATTCTTAAAAATTATCAGAGATACTTATCACATCTACAAATGGATGATAGTATGCGACCACCCCACCAACGGCCGTATAGTCTACCTCGCAAACCCCTACGAACGCACGAACAACACTGAACTCTGGTCCACAATACCCTGCCAGCTAACCACCTTCCAGTTACGCTATTGGTACAACGACCGGCGCCCTCGCCGCGTCAGGCCGGTCAGGAGTAGAGACCTGAATAATCCTGACCCGGAAGACCCCGAGAATATAAGAGATAACCATTACCGCTACACTAAAGATAATATACCCCGACTAGTCAGGTTCGTAGATGAAGACGGGGAAGTCGAGTTGCCGTGGACAGATGAGGAATTGAGAGAGAGACGACTTGCGGAAGCTCAAGGACAAGAGTATGAGAGACCATATATTCGGCAAAGGAGGCAAGAGGACTTGGCGCTAGCCCAAATGCTACAGCAAGGTGGTCCCCAGGCCGGAGTGTGGTTGGATAGCTTTGATGGTAACGCCCATGACAGTACATTTCACACGCATGGTGAAGATATGAGAGAGCCGGCTCGACAAATAGGGATTCAGGGAGTAAATAGAGACGGTCAACAAGACCCAGAGCATTTCGAAGACTTATTGGATTCCACTGCTTCGGAGGTGCTAGATGAAGATCGCCCCCCTGTGCCAATTAGCCTAGACTCGTCTGGCAGCCAGTTGACACGATGGAGGGCCTCTGAGTCGTCGGATAGAGACGGATATGAACCCGATGCTGACAGTACAGATAACCAGAATCGTATTATTCGAGACGCTATGGCCGGTATGATAAATATGGAGAATCGAGTGACACTCGTAAATATGATTCGAGCCGGCCTGGCGGATGATAATTCTATAGAGGACATTCGGCATGTCGGGGAGCAGATCATGCGAGAATGGGGATTCCAAAACGAGGATGCAAGGCCATCATCTGTGCCTGGTGATGCCGGAAATAGTCGTATCAATAGAGTCCAGGACATCACAAATGCACAAGATGGTGAGAGATCTAACGGGAATCCCGATGAAGCATTGACAGAGAGTAAAGTTTCCGCATATTCTGATAGCTCAGATTCAGCGGCCTTAAAACCCCTGCCAAACCAGAGCACTAAGGGAGGATACTGTGGGAAGCTTGTTGGGCGAGTTTGCAGTGCTGTTGGCAGAAGGGTTAGTAGTCTACTCGGGTGGCCGGGTGGGTCGAAACGGAGATTGACGCCAATGCCCAACTTCAGAGAACCTATAGGTTAAAATTGGAATCAGCCACCCTATCGGATATAACCTGGTCGACACAGCGGGTACTTTAGATGCACATCCGGCAAGAGAAAGAGGGTGAAACACCCAGGAGATAATACCACAGGTTCTCATCTATCATACAACGAAGTAGACCAATAGCAAGCAAAAAAAACAACAAAGACCCGAATGTACACCTTTCGCTGCCACTTGATAATTACAAATATAAAGAGAACGCCAAAAGGGAGAAAAAACAGCTGGCTAGGTAATTTTCAAACGGCCGTAATCATAAAGAAATAATGGAATATAAAAGTGTAGCTCTAGTAGCAATTAGACACCTAGAATACTGTAAAAAATAGCCACCATTACGATGAAATGAGTCCTCTAAAGTCGGCTTTCAGACTCCTTCTCCGTTCCGCTTCGCGCCTGGTTACCGTCCCTGGTTTTGTAAGAACTTTTAAGATTGCTTCTTCCTTCTCTAATCCTCGTGTCCGTCTTCTTTCCATTACTGCAATGGTAGCTGGACTTGCTGTTTTTCTTCTTGGTTTGGCGGCAGGAGTCGATGTAAAAACAGGCGGAAGTAGCATGGTTTCAAAAACTGGCACGGATTTTGATGTATCCTCAAGCACGGCCGTAAATGTAAACTCATCGCTTGGGGGCTCCTCCTGAGCGATAGTGACGGTTGGTAATACCGGAGCTAACACGGTCGTATCGCTGTGCTGAACCAAATCTACATCTTCAATCTCCTCCTCCTCTTCTTCTTCCTCTTCAAACGTTAGATTCACAATCGGGTCGAGGCCGTCATGTGTCATACCGGCTTCCCTCTCCAGCTGCTCGCTCGCTTCGGTGACGTCGCTATCCAATCTTTCAAAAGTGATGTCGATGTCTTCTGCGAATATTCGTTTCTTGATAGTTTTTCTCGGACGGTATTTCACCAGCCCATCATCTCGTGGTAGATCGTCTTCGGCTTCCTCTTCCTCTTCTTCTTCTCGATCTTGATCCGATGGGATCTGCGAGTCAGGCGGCGTAGGTAATTGTTTCGATCGTTCTTGAATCACAGCAGCATCAAGGGGATTTCTCCGTCTGGCTCGCCCTCTTGTAGGTGTGCTGCAAGGACTTGGTGTTCGGTCTACGAAGATCTCATCAATACTTAAACCGTGACGTTTGGCACTGCGCCTGGCACTTGTGCTGACGCTGTTCATGATGTTGGAAAGATCAGTGCGGGTGCTCCGGCGCGGGGTTGTTGGCTCTTCTTTCTCTAAATCTTCATATTCTTCTATAGGTGGGATTGGTGACGAGGCGTTAATTTCCTCCAACGATGGAACGGAAATGTGATCAAGGAAAAATCGACCGCCAGTGCTGCGAGTTGGGGTAGTTGGATCGATTTCGGTGAGGACTGGAGAATCCGGGGTAGGGCGGTCCGGGGTTCCTAAGGTATATCTGTGGGTAGGAGTAGAAACCCCAGACCTAGTGGAAGATTCACGAGAAGAGGGAAGCCAGCTATAAGCCCCTGGTGAAGGTCTTTGAGGTGTTCGTAGGTCCTGGATTCTGTGCCAGTGACGCGGTGTGGTGGCATTCATAGGTGGAAGGGGCGTAGTACTAAGACGGGCGCGTTTACCCGGTGTTCTGAGAAACGATGAGGGTGGCGACGTGCCTAGGGCGGTGAGAGGCGATGTAGCTGGCGGGAATGCAGAGGTATGGGAGCGTTTGGAAGCTGCAGTAGCAGGCGTATTCGGCATCGATCTTGGTTTCAATTTCCGGGGAGTATTTGTGGGGGTGGGCAGCTGCTTCTCTTTCACCGATGCTTTCTTCTTTGCAGGTAGAGATGAAAGGGACTTTCTGCGTATCAATGGCTGACCCTTCAGACCCCCAGCATTTTCTTTGTCAGATTCATAGCCTGTAGTAGTCTTGCTCTTCTTTAATGAGGGGACGCCAGAGGAGAATTTTGTCTTCTTCCATTCCTTGTCTAGTTGTGACTGGTGCAGCCATATCTCATGTCGACGGAGTCTCAGATCTTTAACCCAAGCATCGCAGTCCATTTGGATGTGAAAGTCGATAATGTCACCCCATATGCTGTCTGCTGCTGGGGTGGCATTAATGTAGACGACTTTACCGCCACGAGATTTTACTTTGCCAGCAAAAGCCTTGACAATCCGCTTGAGTCCGATAACTTTGAGTGATGTTCCAAAAATTAACAAAAGATCGGGCGTCATTCTTGTTGCGTCGTAGTGGGTTAATTGGCCGATGGCATCGCCTTGGGGGTGCATCTCGTCGTAGAGAACAATATTCGGCCTAAGAGTTCCAACATTGATAGACCGCTTTCCGGCTGTCATTCGATCGTCCGCCTTCCTTGAGCAGTCCGGACAATCGGGCGCTTCTCCACTCAACAGGATATCCAACTTTTCTTGGTCGTAGTCATGTAGTTTGGCACACTGAGTGCATCTAAGCATCTCGAGATCTCCATGAAGCTGTACAACTTCACAGCCAGTCTCCCGTCCAATTTTTTCCTTGCCTTTACCCCGTTTTCCCGCTCCCCGTGAGATATCCATGCATAAACCGTCCAATGCTTCCAATCCGTCGATATTTTGGGTATAGCATCGTAGCAGCCGGCCCGTTTCAGAGAGTGTCTTAATAAATTTATGTGTCGGCGTGCTGTCTCGAATTGTTTTTACGGTTTGTCGTAATTCAGCTAGGAAACTGTATAATATTGCGGTGGTTACTGGATTTGTGAAGGATATGGCATCAAATAGGTCCTTTCCCTTTAAAAGGGCGGTTTGGTCCGGGTATCGCTTTTTGACGAGGTTGTAAAGGCCATTTGCGGATCGAAAATCCTGTGCACATTAATTTTAATATGGGGCTAGCCAAAACGCGTCGTCCTGGGGGAACAAAACAGCAGCGAAAGTTGGGGGTTTAACATACGGGTATCCCGCTATTAGTGCTAATACCAGCACCAGTGACCATCAAAACCTGTCCGGACCGACATATAGAGTCTGCAACTTCTTGCAGCTCTCGAGCATGCTGTGGGCCGATTGTTTGGGTCGGCATTGTCGAGGTTGTGGGGTAAACGAGATCCAAGAGGCGTTGTTGATGTTGATTTTGAGTGAGGAAACGAAAGAAAGGAGAACGCTCAGGGGCGAACTTCTAAACCCAGTGACAATGGATGTCAAAGGAAAAGAAGAACCTAGAGATGTATCGAATACTGGTTCATTTGGATAGCTTTATGCTCTAAGATACTGACTGAGACGTCGAGAATTAATCGAATTGTTGTTTAGGTCCAGGCCAGAGATCTAAAGGCGATTCGAATATAATACGATAACGGGGAAGTCGCAGGGTAGACTATGCAATGAAGGTTTCTGGGTTTCGTAAGAGCAGCATAGATTGCAAAATAAGCTATCTTTCCTGAGTAGCTTGTCTGAAAAGTGTATATGGTATTCGAATGGAGAAATATCAAAAGAGCGAATGTGGTGAGGCTTAATCCGAGGAGATTTCTGGCGGGATGGGAAAGCGCGTGTTTGCGAGGGAGAGGTTGGGCCAACACAAAATAATTCGCGTCAGATGGGCCCTTGCAGCCAGGCGCTGGAACGAGCCAATCAGCTGGCCAGCTGGAGGTGTCTGGGAACTGTCACCAATCGATGCAGTCGAACGTCGCGTGGAAATTCTTCTGGAGGCTTTGGATCCTGTCAGACTTAAAAGCAAGCTTCCTGTCCTCGTCTTTGTTCCCGAGCCTTATACCCCAATACTTATCATCCTACCGAAGGAGCAGAATATTCACCTTCTCTGTATCAGCAAAGATATAGCTATATAGATAGACGGGTTCCAATCTCGAGCGCTCAGGGCAGCCAATGAAATTGACGGGATCGAGACTGTTTCCTAATCCGGACACTAAGACACTTTTCGACGTTGCAACACAGAAAACAACACATTCCCAAATTCTCCTGGATGGCTGAGCCACAACCAAGCGCGCGCTCGATACCGCGGCTTCCATTTCCAACGGAAATCGAGGTCAACATCATATCCTACATTCCCCTAGCTTACTACCATACCATTAGGCAAGTCTGCAAACGATGGCGCTCCATTACACTCCTCCCTAGCGTCCTCTACATCACTGCCCAGACCCAGCTCCCCAACAGTCCGCCACCCGACTTCAAACCGGTTACTTTCAAACTTCACCGATGCATCTATGAGATCGCGAACTTGTGGGACTCTGAAAGCCTGAACAAAAAGGGCTTAAGTTGTCCTAATCGGGACGTACTACGCCTTTTGGGCCCTTATAAAAACCACCAGCTTACCATTCCTTCCATGCCCCATACATTGCAGGATGTCAACATCAACATGTCTCTGGCACCAAACCGGGCCCGCCCTGCCCGCCCAGGATACGTTGCAAGAACCTTCACGATACCTTTTAGAAGGTACAGAAAGCTCAAAGTTTCGGTCGATCGCACCGCTCATCTCGGGTTGTCCATATTGAACCTCAATGGAGAGAAAAGAATCCAAGGGTTAACCATCTATGAAGTTTTTGCGACATTGATAGAGAGAGGTACAATATTCCCTAGCGACATCTTCAGCAGTATTCAACTCAAGTGGAGGATTAGAGATAAGGAGAAGGAATACTGGTGGCAAGAGTGGGACGGAAACACTGGTATTTACGAACTATTACTATTTTCAAATGGCAAGCAGCATGATCCATGGGTCTGGTATCAAAAGTATCAATCAATTTGGTAGCCTTTCCGAAGTTATTCCCCAGTATGAAGGATTTTGTTTGGACTCCTGGCCCCGGCCCCGGCTTGTTGTAAATAAACTCAAATGATAGCACTTTCGTCGCTGTTTGCTTGTGAGAGCTTCTTTTGAGGTATTAAAATTCTTGCGGTTGGTTATATGCCCGTGAGTTCAGTTATCGCATCTACTACGTTAAGATGGAGTTATACGCTCTTCCGTACGAGCTCTGGGACAGAACCAACTTTTTCACAATAGAAAAATTGATACTATCTTGAGAACGTAGCATTTCCTCGAGGAGGCAGATTCGGCCGCTTATTAGTCACAAAATATGAAGTTCCATCCCACTATAACACCACTTCTCATCGCTACCATCACCAAGGTAGTGCTCACTGCCCCCAACCTAGATTGCCCGAAAGACCTCGTAGACCTTCCCTTCCTCGACCCTACTCCAAGAGGCCAAGACACACCCTTCACCGAGCATTTTGCCGCCTATACCAACGCTCTATCTTCTACTCCCTGGTTTATTACTTTCACGAAGGGCCTACACCAACATACTCTCTCCCTCTTCCAGCTCCTGCTTGACCTTGAATCCGAATACGGCGGCTGGGAGATCCCTTATCCTGAAGATAGTTTATACACACTATACAGCTACATCACCGACCGCAAACTACAGTGCTATGCACTCAAAAGCCCCCAGCAGTTACTCCTTACGTTAGTCAGTATTTCTGCCAGTTCAGGCTATGGCGGGATGAGTGACATCGGAGGAGATGATCTAGAATTCACATCGGATACTATACATGCAGAAGATGACGATACAGATCCACGGACGTATTTCCAATATATTGATATTGGTAACTTGAATGTGTTTACCGGGATTGTGGATTCTTACGTATGGCAGTTGAACCAGCTCAAAGCAGCTGCGACGAAACGGTACAGCAAACACGAGACAGAACTGTTAGACGCGGCTTTAAATTGGTGGGAGTTGTCAGCGAAGGATGGTCTACAGAGGACAGTAGCGTTAATCAAGGGTGTCGAGGGGCATTTGAGGGAACCTGGAGCGTTTAATTTAGAAAACGTAAAGGTTTGGTTAGATTCAGACGTCACAGGGTGGGAAGAGCCGAAGCCGGAATCAATATTCGGGGGTTATCTGTAATTGTAGGGTATCAAACTAATTGATAAAATCTAAATATGTACATTGAATAGAAGTCGCTAGAAGTAAACCCATAGTGTCAAAGCAAAACTAGACCGCGTCGTCACACGGCAAAAGGCGAATATTTGCCTAAACTCTCTTAACCTTGACCTTTTGGCATCTCTCATCGCTGACACGTCCATCAGCCCACCAAACACTCGTGTAGACGGTGTTCAGGCCCAGTGGGTACTCAGTTGGGCATGCCCACCAGTTGCTCTTTCCGTTGAGCAACAGCCAGCCGTTAAAGTCAACCTGGAAATCGGTCCAGACCTTCAATGGACCGGTGGCCTGAGGGGCGTCGCTATTTGAAGGAGACGAGAGGGCTTCTGGAGTAGCAGAGGGCGAGAAAAACATGACCTTCATGTTATTCCTCACATACTCCTTGGGACCAAAGTTCTCATCGTACCCGGCAGGGGTAGACTGTGTCGGGCATAGGAAGAATTTGCAAACCTCGGGCGAAGCCTTGGGTGTGTAGGTTAACCGTCCGAATTGAGGTACCCGAGGGTCTGCGCTAGGGTAGTTATAAGCAATCTCGAATTGCTCACTTGGGGTCTTCGAGGTTGAGGTTATGGCAAAGACTTTACCATTCTCGGGGTTTGGGGGAGTGGGGTGGATATCCAGGTAGAGTCCATCGAGGCTATGAAGAGAAATTAGATAAATATTTTGGTATGCATGTGAGGATAAAGTGGTGAGGAACTTACTCTGTTTCTGGCGCTACAATCTGGAGTGAGAATGGCCCAGCATTGATGATCTGAGGAAGCTGAGGGGCTGGAAGAGAGCTTGCAACAGCAACCAGAGCAGCTAGGGCGATCGTATACTTCATTGCGACTGTATAGATAAATTGTGTATGAAATCCTAAGAAGTTCGTGCGAAGGGGTTATCGAAAGACGGATGTTTGAAATGGGATAGATAGAGCGGCTAGTATATGCTTCGGGAGGGCTGGTAGCTTCTTGAAATCTATTCTCAAAGTTTGGCTTTCGGAGGAGGGATATTAACCTTGGTGTATAAAACCAAAAGTGAAGCGACGATCTGCGATGTTTATATCCTCAAACCCGCGGGTGGATATTCAATAGCCCTCGTCGGTTGTACCGCCTCTTGCGATCAGCTGTTTAAGCTTTGGGACCAGCAGGAAACTACAAAGCCGCACTAAGATTGCCATTAGCTTATAGCCTATCGCCTGGTAGGTCAGGATTCTTGGGCTTCCCAAAGGGCATACCCAGCGTGTGGTCATGGGGGCGCAAATGCAAGGAGCGGAACAGGCCCCTGCCACTTTATCTGCTGCCGTTATGCGTTGCCCCAGTCGAATTACAACACAATGGCGATGCCACCATCCAAGTCGGGCGATTTAAAGGTCTTGGCTGCGAGCTTGGGAAGCTGGGAAAGATGAGACTACCCGGCTCGATTCATAAGCTTTATTGTTCGTGGGGCTATTGATTGGGCTTCCTAGGTAAGCTTCTCATTTATGGTTATCAGTATTGGTGCATATTGTGTAAACTGATTAATTGTTCCTCTTCAGCCCGCTTGTCTCGTAAACCAGACGCGAGGCACGAAGAGCCCGCTGAAATGCCACTATATAGCGTAAATTAACACTTTTGCATGGACAAAATTACACCAATGTTACCGCTAGAGTATCGAGTTGGCATTTATATTTGCTTAGAGACAAACTTCATATTCCAAACATATGGAATATGCAGTGAGTCTCATTACTTGAGGCAAAACCCCGTCTCTCAGAGGTTTAAATGAGGGATATAATGGTTGCTCCGTCTTATTACACCGACAATATTCGTAGGCCATGTTAAACTTGGCACCACGGAAGGTGGAATTTCTGGATCGAGTGTGTTCCGCCTCTTGTGCCATTCCTCTGCATCTTATTACGAGACAGCATGATAGCCTAGGCGGGGTCTGGACGTGCACCTACCGCCACTCGCCTGGGCGTCTCATCCCGGGAAGCAGGCGAGTTAATGTCCTTTGAATTGCGAGGTATCAATTCTCCTATTCCCTTCCCAGGTTTCAAGCAGCCATACTACCCAGATAACAGTAGCAACGACAAGGTAACGTGGTATAAACGATTAGCTAGCCTGGTCCTGGCGCTCTGTAGGCTGCAAGAAAACGGTGGAATCTAAAACATATATACCTTGGGAATACACAAATCCGAATTGCGTCCTGGCAGCCTTTTTAACGATCCAGCAAGCACACAATATTTCGTGATCGATTCTCAACTTCCCGTCCTTTCCTCCTTCCCTTCTGCTTGGTCTGGTGGTATACCATATCAGGAAGGCCCGACGTCCCAGCAACACATTTTTCTTGACATGTCTATTCGGCACAGTCTCTACCAGTCTCTAAGGGGCAGCTAAGCACATGTTCATAGCAAGCCAGCCAGCATGTGAGTGCTCTGCTTAAGTTGAACCAAATAACTTGAAGGCCTCATGGTCAGGGAATACTTCCTGGAATTTCGACCGCTTATTAATTTCAGACGGAAAATAAACCGTCGGAAGCCCGGGAACGAGACACCGATACCAGACTGAAGCTATCTGCTTTGAGATATTAGACAAAGGGAATCTCCGATCAAATTATGCCAAGATACGCAGAACTCCGTATTGTAAAGTGATCTTGTATTGTGGTTCTGGCTTATTCTCCGACCCGGAAAATTAAGATGTCGCGCGATACCGGTTCCTGAATGGAGGCCTAAGTAGCAACCAAACGACTAGCGATTGGTTGAACTTAAATTCCATCGTATATGTCTACTAAATACGTGGCAAAGCGTATATTAGTTGCCGAAATTTAGCCTCCATTTATCGATGCAGCAAAAGTTCTGAACGACTGTGAGTTCATCAATTGCTCGCCCTTAGCAGATATTATATTTGCTTCGCTTAATACTTCACAACTTACAATGGATTTTGTCAAAGTTATCCAAATAAGATTCTTTGTGTATGGAGCCCTGCAACCCTTCGAGTCAGTACTGCGTTTGATTAGGGAACAGATAAACCATATGTTTCAAGCTTGTTGCAAAAGAAGTTCGGGCTATAATGCTTATATCTTTCGGAGATATCATGGAGCCTCCATCTTACTTTTCCTAAGATCTATGCATGTACAAACCCCTACAGCGCAATCATATATGCCTTAGGTACGATACTTTAGCGGTTTACTATTGTACTCTAACGTATTGAAGATGTGTGATATGGAATCATTGAGGTGAACTTAATAGTAAGTTAGATGATTTACAGAAATATGCTTCGTTGGATAAAATATACTTGGCAAATTTACGGTAACGTGACTACTCCGGTATGGTGTAATGGCTAACATCGCTCGCTTTCATATTAAATCAATTCAAATCGTCAGATTAGAACTAGATTATAACTACCGAGCAGCTCCGGGTTCAATTCCCGGTACCGGAATAAAGCTGCTTTATTCTTATTCTTTTTCCTGTTTTGCATCCCTAGAAACTACGCTATTGATGAATCTTTTTCCGTTTGTGATTGTTGTTGCCAGCATGTTAGCGTTGTGTCAAGCCCTAGCGTAAAGTATGCTAAGTATTAGTCTTACTTCTTTGGGGTCACACTATTTGAGAAGTCTTCTACTCCTAGACTCCTTGAAGATTTCTTTGTTGTGCTATGAAGGAGGAGCTCCTTCATTTCAAGAATGAACAGTCCTGTGCAGAAATAGATCTGGTTTTTCTTAAACAGGGGAACTTTGGCGCTCACCCAGGTATAAAGACTTTTATATCGGATCTCGTATACAATTAGCCGCTGGATTATCTGAAGGCCATTAGTTATATTTTTCTAGTCCCGCAGTTATTATACTGTATCTTTTGACCAATATAACTTCTGCAACACAATCGCACAGTTTTTACATGTTGCTCTAGCTATTACAGTTCACAACATTCTGTATTGATTTATTCTTGAGGGTCGCAGAGCAATCTGAACGCCAAAGCGCCAACACAGGAGACATATGCTATTATCGCGAGAATCGCTAGACGTAATCGATATCGCATTTCTTTTATACATAAATTCCTAAGCAAGAGTCTGTATTAATGTATCAGAACGAATGAGCGAATGGTCTATTGAAATTGTCATGGTGTGGACTGAGGTATATTTAGCGATTCTCGTGTAGCTACGTAGCAACTTGCGGTGTGAATCGACTTATCTGCCTCACATGTAAAAAGTTATGCGCATGTGAGGCATTTTCGTTCAGTCAGATTAGTTTAAGAATCTCGGATTTCGTGAATCTGATTGATTTATATATTAAAAGCAGTTAGAACAAAGAATCTATATCAAACGAACATCGGCTAAAACATTGTAGTTTGCTTGGTTTATTAATAGATATACTTTCGACGAGTCTGTATGACATCGATACGCTAAATCCATGAGAAAAATTCGAAGTTGTAGAAGCGGAATCATCTTTCTGACCAGTTCAAGTCGATCTGTTCCGTCCATATTGAATCCTGTTGCCCATTGTACAAATTGTTTTCGCGTTTTAGAACCCGGTGCAGATGCAAACATTGCCGGGTCCATGTCGACATAGTCTCGTACAGATTTAGGTTTGTCTTTGAGATTCGGAATGGGGATAGCCGGTATGCACAAGCCGTCATCATCTCGCCAGTCGTCAAGGATTTCCGTAAGACACACCTGTAGGAGGTTGATATCACAGAGAAGCAAGTCGATTCTTTGGCCCAGTTCAAACCATAGAGCGAGAAAATCGGGTAGCACGAGATCTACCGTCGTGCGAAAATCGAACCTTGAGCTTCTGATTAAACGATCGAGCTTTAGCTGCCGCGAAACGTCTGTTGCGGCGATTTTTTGAGCTTCGGAGTGGAATCGGGCAAGACGCCCGCCGCTCTCTTTCTCCAAAAGACACCATAACGCCTGCAGCCGGCAATCAACCAGGAGCAATGAAAGAGTGATAGAACTTTCTAAGGTGTAGTATCTATAATCGAAGGAGCCCGTTGTTTCAATGTACTGGCGCGCTTGTTGAAACGAAGCGCCCTGAAGGAGCTGTATAGTAACGGTTGGAAGGTAGAGGACTACATCTGCAAGGTTCTGCCAAGTATGTTCGACCGCATCGGACTCCCATGGCTCAAGAACAACTAGAGAAGGGAAAAAAGCCCAGGTATAGGCAAGAGGAAGCCCGGGTATATGGTGCGTGATTACGTCAAAATCTGATTTTGCTCTAATTATAGGTATCGTATCGTATGCTAACCCGAGATCCAGCTGTGGGTGTTGTTGTAGGTTAAGCCAGCTCTCATTCTGCTTCCCAAGGGCCTTGAACCAGTTCCTGCGACTTTTATCAAGATACGAATAATATGGTTTGAAGAAAAGATCTAAAGGAGCTGCCGACCAGATCCCGTGGAATGGCATTATTCCCATATACTTGACTATTGTCGGAGAGCACCCTCCTGTTATCGAAGACCAAATCTCTGACCATGGTTGTGAGCTGATCGGAGACACCTCCGAGTACCGAGACGCTTGTTTCCGTGGAGATACCCTAGTAATAGATATGAGGTTTTCCTGGAAGTCTTCCGGGTGGTGTGCAATGTGATCCACAGAAATACATTTTTTGTATGTTTTCCATTGTTCATTACCCCATCGATGTGAGAGACCGTACAAATAGACAGTCTCATCGAAGTAATCTATACTCGTGTAAATGTAAAATCCCGGGAGAAACCCCTGTGCTATTGCACATATGGCTTGCATTTGCTGGGCAGATGTTGCGCTGAGTCGTTCTTCTAGTTGGCTAAAGCTCCCATCGATACTCACAGCTTGACCTAGCCCTGGGATTTGCTGTGTTGTAACTCTAACAAACGCGTTTTGTGCTTCGATTGAACCGTGGGCGGCATCGATTTCGATATTCTTAATGTTAACCATGTAGCAAAGCAGGCAAAGGTGGGTTAACTGCATTCTCTGGATCGGGACATCGATCCCCAAGGGTATAGTATCCGCATCTTCGTGGCCATCAACCAAGCCCACTTCGTCCGGCATAACACCTAAGACATCTAAAATGTTCGCCCAGCCAGCCTTTGAAAAGCGTCTATCAAACTTCTTTCGCTTCCTCAAGCAAAACCATATCCAGGATAATTTCTGGGAAAGCGACAGATCCCAAAATGTAAGAGCCGGGCCATTTGCGGCGACGATAATATGCCCGCGATCCTCAAGACACCATATTCTGCTGCTCTTGTCCGATGGGTCGCTAAACTGATCGTAAAAAACGCGCGGCACTATATGCCTATCGTATATTGAATGGTTCTTGGACGCCCACCTCCATAGGTTGTTAAAGGAGGTAAATTTGTTCGCGATTAGAGTTTCAGGGTCTAGTTTTAGACGAGGATACTGCACTCTTATCCTCCATCTGGTGTAATCCCATCGTGTTTTCGTAAATGCTGACCAACCTCCAATAGCTCCACTCAAACATTTGTCTCGTTGGCTCGAAGTTAAGTATTGCAGAACAGCTTGGAGAACAGCGGCTACGAATGCAGTTGCTCCAAATACGAGCGCGACAAGAGCGATCCTTGTTTCACCAGAATTATTTTGCCCAGGGCCTGCAAGAGAGATCGACGCAGTTGGGTCCGTGGAGGACGATAAAGACGACATAGATTCATATCCAGATGGTGAATAATATTCTGTACACTAAGATGCCACGCCTCCAACGATGCAAAGGCCCTTAGTTTGTTATAATGTCGCGCAGAATATCGCAGAATATGAGAACTGATGCGAGCGACCGTGCGGCTGAAGGCAGTGTTCTCTTTTTCCTTTCGAATCAAATTCGGCGTGCGGGGTTTGCGTGCCTGCGCCAGCCAATCAAACTGCAGTATTGTATATACCGAAGAAAGTGAAATATCTTGGCGCACCACGCCCTTGCAGGCGAATTACCTATACGTAGAGACAAATATGATATATAGATAACAATGGTACACATTATCATGAGCGATTTGGTTAGATTCAATGCTAATGTATTGAAATTGGCCGTTGATAATGACGTTGGTACGTACCATGGTGGGGGGGCTAAGTTTCTGAAAAATCGACCTTTTTCAAGCCTAATCTCTAGAATCTGTATGCAACTAGCTGAAGGTTGGACCCAAGATGTATGATATTTAAGAGAGCACAGCTAGCCGAGTTTTGAGGTGTTATTCATGCATCTTTTGAGATCAGTATTTTCGAGGACGACGGTTTTGACCCCTAGTTATTATAAGCTAGAAAACTATAGATGTCTGATTCTTGTAACTCTGAAAGAACGGCTGCCCTCTACCAATTCAGTCATGAAGTTACAGTAGGCCATACAGCTTCTCCTATATAACGATTCTAATCGAACAATGGATATATATCACACCTCCCTTGGAGTTCGCAAAAAAACCCAAGTCTTTCTCCTATACACCATCATTACCTTAGTATAGTTGCTAGGATTCTATAAGTTGTTAGCTAATGTTTCTCCCTCATCAATTACTAATTTAATTGTTGTACGTAGTTTGAGTGAAATTTGGGGGCACTGCATGCATATCGAAGTGCGGGTAGACTTGTCAAGAATTCCAAACCAGTGGAAACAAAGAGAAGTTCCCGTCTCTCGAAGTCAACATAAAATTCACACGTTTGTCGTGATAGAAGTGACACTAGAGGAACCGCAGTACTACTGCCTTGGACTCACATCTCACGAAACATACTATTTATGCATACCAGCTAACAGATCCCACGGTGACCGCATCCACTCCCTGTATGAAGAATATATCCGATAGGCAGCAATATCATCAGTTCCACCCCTAACTTGCGATATCAATAGTAGCGCTTAAGCAATTGTTCGATTTGTGCATTTTCCAAGATCCCAACTTAATCTTGGTACGTGTCTGAGCTTTTGAATCAAACCATTGGGAATCTCGAGGAACATGGAGAAAAGCCAAAATCTCAGGTCGAATTATTACGGAATACCACAAAATACTATGTAAATATGATCGAATCTAGCCGTCGAGCTCTCGCTTGCAGGCCGAAGGCGAGCTCTGCGGGATCCATCGTAGGGTCCTATTCGTTGGTTTTCCAAAATCCAAGACACGCGCAGGACATTTGCTGCAGCGGCGGAGACATATGCCTGTAACCCTAACCACAATAAGCTTCGCCTGCCAAGCCGGGACTCGCGTTCCTGGGCGAGATCGATCCAGAGTAGTTACACAGGCACGAACTGAATGTTTTCAGCTGAGCAAACTGACCCCAAGACTAGCAAACTAGGGTTCCCCTTGACCGCAGATCGAGATTGGTTGCGGGACGGATGGCCAGGTTGCAAACGAGATTTAATCGATTTTAACTGTACTGTAACTGCATCTGTGAAAACTGTTCTTAATTATTGTGACAAGAATTTTTACTGTTTATTTTATCGGCGATACGCTGGAAGCAAATAGGAGAACTTAAAGTACATACAAGTTGGATCCAGGGCGGGCCTTAATTCGCTTTCGGCTCGCTAACATTGAAGCCTCTTGACTCGCAATACTTCCTTGTTTTGACAGACATCAACCGGAAATACAAAGATCGACTGCCCTAAGCCTGGCTCCAACGGGCGAAAAGATTAAACTTGGTGCGGCGAAATAGCGCTAGGCATATGAGCAGGCCGGATGCGACCATTTCATTGGGTCTCAGACAGGACTTTGTCGGGGCTGGGTGGGTCTCGCGGCTGAAACGTCCCCACAAGCTGGCAAAGCACTGATGGCCGATCGTACCCTTTCTACGTCAACACAGACATCATTGTGCATCGGCTTCAAGATTTGGCTTACTCCGGACTAACTACAGGAGCTTAAATGACTTGGCTACACGAGGGAAAGATTTCGTCGGCAAGTGCGAAAGAGTGCTACGGCATTTTAAGCTACTTAAGGCCCATCGATTCCCACGGATTATCATGTATTCAATACGGCAGTGCAGCGTCTTTGTCTTCTCACCTCTTACTCCATAGCGGTCCCGCATAGTTACTACCGTCTCACAGAATATTGCAATAAACCTGCGTGTCATAGTATTGTGTTATAATATACAACATGCGGTGGCTCATAATAGCAGGTCTATCTGCGCCTGCTTTTGTTACAGGTGCTCCGCTGTCTCCGCGGGATATAGTAGCTAGAGACCTACTGGGCTTGACAGCGTACTCACTACCGGGAGCGCCACTACTTTCTACTCTCAGAATATCTGGCTTCGCAACTAAGAAGGCGACATTTTTGTACGGCCCTGGCATTGGAGGTGGACCGTCTTCACCCACTGGAGCTTTGGGACTAGCTCTTATCGCGGCCGATTCGGCAATCACAGATACCGAGCTCACTGCAGAGGTCGCTGTGAGCGCAATAGATCTAACTGCAGCGACCCTTGACACCCCCAAAGTATGTAACGAAATGACGTTTGGTAGGTAATTTTTTACTAATGGAAGCTCGGGTAATAGTACAACGGGCTAAAAACATTAGACGACTACACAAAACTCTACGATGGAGAATGGAAAGGAAGCAGTGCACCAACTGGTATCATGCCAGGAATGCTCACCAACTATACGCAAGATCTTCTTTTTTCCATGGAGCGCCTTTCTTTGAATCCATATTCCTTACGACGTCTCATCCCTGGCAAAGATAGTTTGCCTTTCACCGTTAGTGGCACAACAATTCAAAATGTATCCGGCACGACTCTCAGTGCTCTGCTCGCAGCAGGCAGACTGTTCTATGTGGATCACAGAGACCAGGCATCTTTGCCCCGAACCGCGAATTACGGCGCAGCATGCGACGCATACTTCTATATTAAGGAATCCTCTGGAGACTTCCTGCCTTTGGCCATCCGAACAAATTACGGCAGTAATCTCATCTACACGCCGGCAGATACAGCCAATGATTGGCTCTTAGCAAAAATGATGTTCAATGTCAATGATTTCTTCATGGGACAGTTTCATCACTTAGCTAACACTCACTTCGTTACCGAGGTAGCCTACCAAGCAGCGGTCCGTAGTATGAGTGATGACCATCCCGTCCTAGCAATATTCAAGAGATGTAAGTCCCATAATTCTTGAGCCTCCGTCGCGGGAGTCAATTACTCATAGTCTTCTGTCTAGTGATGTACGGTGCTTTTGGCATCAGGCCTCTTGCCGTAGTGGTTCTCTTCAGATCCGGAGGTTCAATTGACCAGTTTTTCGCGCACAGCGGAGCTGCCGCGCAGACCTATTCGGCGAACGTGTATGACAACGGGTATGCCGGCGCAGTCCAAAGCAATTACTTCAAGACCAACCTTCAGCGCCGTGGTCTCATCGACTCAACTGTCGGTCCTGCTCTCAAGAATTTCCCTTTCTACGAGGATGCCCTCGTCATCTACAATGCAATCCATGATTTCATGACCTCCTTTGTCAACTCTTACTACACTAACGACGCTGCTATCGTGAGCGATTATGAATTACAGGCATGGATGACCGAAGCAACCGCAGGAGCGAAGTCAATTGATTTTCCGACGACAGCAACAATGAAGACACGGTCTGAATTGGTGGATTTGCTCACACACATGGCACACTTGGTTTCATCATCGCACCATACTGTCAACACTAACAATCTCATCACGGGCGGTGGTGCTCTTCCATTCAACCCTTCCGCTTTGTATAAGGAAATCCCCACAACAAAGGGCGTGACCAACGTCGCCGAATACCTAGCTCCAGTCGATCAAGTCCTCCAGATGATTACCAACCAAGCATTCTTTTCCCGACCATTACTCGCCGGAACTAATCGAACTCTGGTCAACATGTTTGACGACGAGATCATGCTCTCGCGCATGAATACTAAGACCCGAACCGCAAACCAAAACTTCATCAATGCAATGAATGCGCAGAGTCAAATTGTGAAAAATCGCAAGTTTGACGCTCAGGGATTGAGTCAAGGGATGCCATTTATATGGCAAGCGCTAGATCCCAATGTCGCACCCTTCAGTTTGACTATTTAAGCAGCCACATCGTCTCGGCCTCGAGTACTCTTTTGTCTATATTACACTTGTATATAAAGAAACCTAGCATAACTTTCCTTTGTTGTAAGGCTTAGCATGCATCTGGAGTCAATATAATACCCTACCTCAATTAATTCCCCACTGATTGTATGGGTGATACGCCACATAGAAGACCTTTAAGTGCGTAGAACGCCCCCAAGAAAACATAGATTCAAATCACTACGGTTGAAACAGTGTTAGACTAGTTTCATAAGTGATCGAAGGTGAATGTTTGAGAATAGCAAACATGTGTAAAGAAACCGATACCGAAAGGACGTAAGCTTAGAGTCGTAAACAGACGCATAACAAAGGAAAATCGTAAATCGCAAATCGTAAAAGAAGACTCATATCACCAAAGTTCCTTCAAAATTCCACATGCGCTTGATACAATATCCCCAATATAATGAGCTGGTCTTTTTCCCCACAGCGCTATTTCCGCCCATTATCTTGTACTACTGCTCTTGTTCCTCTTTTTATTTTTTCCTTCTTTCTTTTTTTATGTGGAGTTTGAACGGAACTGTATTATCTCCCGAATATAAAGGTTAGGTCTGATGCCCACACTTAGTGAGTCTGTATGCGAGACAAGGTATAATCGTACGAGATGGGTTTAATAGTCATGCGTGTTAAATAGTTGCGACCAAGCTGCTACTCTCGGACGAGTTCGCGATCTCTCCGGAAACCACCTTGTTGACAATTTTTAATCACAATTTTAAGTAAATTAAATAAGTGAATCTCGACCACTAGTTTATTTGGCAGTGGCAACACACGAATGGGATATCCGCCCCAGTCTTTGTCCTCCTCTAAGATCGTGAAATTGAATTCGGTGCTGCGGATGTAGGTCCATGTGAACGAGATTATGGACCTTACGGAGTAGATTACGGATAGGATTATCTTGCCAGCTCCAATAATCCCGGACCACGGAGTATCAAGTACCGATCCGATAAATTTCGCGAAATCGTGTACGTTTTCGTTCTGGGTGGAAATGTTCCTGTTGAAGATGTTGGAAGCAAGTTCTAAAAAAAGTGTAGTACGTGACAGATGAATGGTAAACTAGCGCTAGCACTAACTAGCCGAACAATACATATATATATATATGTATTCAAGTGGGTGAATTGCTAAATTTCAAAGAATGAGGCGTTTAAACATGATATAAAACGGAGTAGAGCGTACCTGATTTCTTCAGTTCCAGTCCCTTGATCGCTTATGTTTATAGTCGGCGTGGGAGTAATTGTGGTAGATTTATCATCATGAAAAAAGTAATTGTAAAAGCCCACTAACGATAAAACCAAGAGGAAGCACGGTATTGCAAGTCGTGCGGCTTTAGTGATGACTGGTGGCATCTTGATGGGTATTTTGCGGTATATATGCTAATATACTCCGTCATGTGCATGTGAAGTGGATTTCGCTTTTGCTAGATGATTCAGTTGACTCGATCTTGGTGGTTGGTTTCTCTGAGGAATTGGAAGCTAGTGGCAACTCCCAACAGCCTCCTCCTCCTTTTATAGACGAGCTGGAGAGTTACTTGTCCAGCGTAGACCGGCGACCTTGAGAGCCAAGGAGAATATATGCACAGCATTACGCACGTGCTGACGTGTCCGTTTCGCATGCTGACGTGTCCCAGCATTGGCATGCCTCCTCTCTGACGTGTTCAAGTCTTGTAGAGTGTATAAAAGGGTGCTGTGGTGCTGTTTTTTGTTATTTACACATTGGTAGGCGGTGGAGTTGTAATTTGACCATAGTGTGCAATCAGCAGCCGAACTCTCTAAAAGCGTTGGATTTTGCTAGACTGAGCATTTGAAGCGGGCTCCGTAATCACCTTTCATATCGAACGATGAAAGTCTCATTCCGTAATGGTTTTTGTCCTACCATTTTTTTCCAAATATTCACGGTAGTTCTCTCTCCTTTATTGTTGCGTTTACCCTTGGATTGGAGTTCGAAGGTGTGGCCGGCGGTCTGGAACGAATATCATAGAATCCCAATAAAACAGGTATTTTACAGCGCGTTCTTCGGCTTTGATCAAAAGCTTCAAACTCTCATGGTCGCCTGACCTGGTGTTTGCTTGGCAGAGGCAGAGGCTGACGTCGGCGATAATCAGGCTGACAAGTTTCGCGGAATTTGACCCGCCAATCCACCCATGAATTTAATATATAATCAGACCTCAGGCTTTGGTGCCCATGACTCAATCAATTGCAGTCCAGGGTGTAGCTTTCTAGCTCGTTCTCTGGGCCACGCGTAGCTCCTGTGACGAACATGTGGATGATCTGTTTTTTGGTTTTTTTTATTTTTTAGAATTGCCAGAGGATTTTACGTTACAAAGGCAATGCAGGATTACGGTAACCATAAGCACGGTGTGATTTGTAAGATTTTCAGAGGACGTTCAACGGCGCTTCCTGATTCTTGAAGCGATTCTAGCCCGTCCCTCAATCTCGTAATCCGTCTACCAAGGATGTATTGCTGAGTACAGAAATGACACTCGAGAAACCCTGATAGTAGGGGCGCAGTGCATGTAATTAGGGAAGAAATTGCTGCAAAAAAAGTTCTATTTCCTCTTGTAGATGGCTGCCCTGTAAAGCTTTTTTGTTGCTATTAGTATGACCAATGCCGAAAGGCAAATACGCTTGACGGGTAGAATGAATCCTCCATCATAATACTGAGAGACGGGAGTGAAAAATATCACACAGTGATAATGTGTTGTTGCAATTCAAGTTTGAAGTGCGCGCTTTGAGGCCTTGGCATGCAGAGGGAGGAGATTGGATCCCTTCGTAATAACGGCTAAAAGATAAAAATAGGTTCAGTGTATACCTCCTCGACAATGTCGACGTTTCTATGAGGGTAGATAAAATGAAGATCTACAGCCTTTAAAGCCGAAGCTCTAGCCTGCCGTGCCGTGCCGTGTCTTGAAAATTTCAAAGCTTTTATAGCAGCCGATGTCGATGTGTCCCAAAGCTAAACGTTTTGGTGCACTGAAGGAAAGAGCGAGATGCGTCGAAAAATAAACCAAAGAACCCAGATCAGTCACTGAGAAAACCCAGAATATCTCTGAACTGAAAAAGTCTTCCTTTCATGATCATATTCCTGCCTCAATCCCAAGATTAGGTAATAGATCGATACTTCTCCCTATCCTTCTTCTTCCATGAAACCTTCGCCAACGCCAGACTCGAGTCCAGGGAACGTATGCGACCGAGGCAAGAGAACACTCTCTTCAAGAAGCCCGGAAGACAACAGAAACATGGTCTCGAATATGCGAATAACGGCCCGATACGGCGATGATTCTTTCCTCTGGACGTCTGAGAATACCTAGGTATGTCTTGATCTTTCCCTAGAATTGATTAGTTTGAGGGGTGACTAGACTGACATTAGAAGGTGAGAAGCAAGCTTTTTAAGCCTGTGTTGTTTGATAGAAAATTTCCGAAGCCTGGGATGACTTTGGGCTTAGAACAGGAGCTATCATGGTCGGATGTTGTAACTAGCTCCCGTTATACGTTAACGATGTCTCAAGATGCATCGAAAGTATATCGCCATAGCTCTTGAAGCCGTGCTTTCCACGGTATATAAGCTGCTCTGTATCCAGAGCGATTGAAGTCAGTCTGCAAATTCCCAAATGTAAGTCTTCCTATCAACCCAGACTTAGCGACCGATCGATACCAATCTATTACGATTGTCTAACATTTAAAATGAGCAAAAAGATGAAATTGCTATCTTTTCCTTTAGTGATCCCGCTTCTACTTAAGCTTCACACGGTCCTCGCGGCACCTGCGCTACAAGTACCGGTCGAACCTAGCGTAAAAATCGCGAATGGAACCGTCCATGGGGTGTATAACTCTGTCTATCAACAAGATTTCTTCCTGGGCATACCATACGCTCAACCGCCCGTTGGAAATTTGAGGTTCCGACCGCCACAGTCCATCAAGACGACTTTGGGGGATATAAATGCGAAAGAGTACGGACATCACTGTTACATAGTTGGAGCTAAGGTACGGTCATCCTGGACGTTGTCAAAATGCTGCTCCTAGAAGAGGAATTAAACCTGGATGCGTTTGTAGGTGTCGAAAACCAGACAGTCCGAAGACTGTTTGACCCTGAACATCGTGCGCCCTGCAGGACTAGCAAAAGATTCAAATTTACCGGTCGCAGTATGGTTTTACGGCGGAGGTTTCACGGGAGGAGGATCATCCGATCCACGGTATAATATGAGCTTTCTAGTAAACCAGTCTGTCGCGGTCGGCACGCCTATTATCGGCGTCAGCTTTAATCATAGAAATTCTGCGCTGGGGTTCCTTGGAGGGAAAGAAGTAGCAGAGTCCGGGAATGCGAATAACGGCATGAAAGACCAGCGAATGGTGTTACATTGGATCCAAGAAAACATCAGACAGTTCGGTGGTGATCCTGCTAAAGTTACGCTATTTGGAGAATCAGATGGTGCTTCTGGTATTGGCTTGCATTTGGTCGCATTTGACGGCCGAAATGACAACCTTTTCCGAGGCGTAATCATGGAAAGCGGTGCCCCCATCTTTGAGATCGTATCAAAGTTTCCGGAGACGCATCAAGTTTACTTTGACGCCTTAGTTAATGGGACAAATTGCAAGTCTTCGGCGGATCCCCTTCAATGCCTAAGAGGTCTCCCAGTCGAAGTGCTACAGGGTGTTCTGGCCCCGATGAAGATGACGAGAAAGACTCTATGGGGACCAATTATCGATGGTGACATATTAACGCAGCACGGCAGCAAGTTGCTCAAGGAGGGAAAATTCAACAAAGTGCCGACCATTATTGGGGCGACAAGAGATGAGGGGACAGCCCTTGGGCCTTTGGGTGCGAATAGTGTCCAAGATCTTGTGGTCCATATGAGTAGGTTATATTCGAAAAACATAAACTCGGCAGAAACTAATAAACTTCAATAGTGGAAGAAGAAAGCAACTTATCAAAGGAAAAAGTCCTCGAGCTACTTCGAATTTACAACGGATCAATCCGAATGTCAAGTCCTCCCCGGCAGACTACTGCAAATGTTTCGGAACCTACGGAACTCGGTTTGTTATTCCACCGCGGTGCCGCATTGATGGGGGATTGGCAAATGCATGCTCCAAAGCGCTTCACTGCAGAAGCTCTCTCAGCTCAGAGCCCACCAGTGCCTGTCTGGGTTTATAGTTGGCAATGCGTCCCAGATGGGTACCCTGCATATGTCGGGGCAACACATTTTTCGGAAGTCGCTTTTGTATTTTACAGTTTGAACCAGGATTTTGGGACAGGGTTTAGCAAGGTGAACCCAATGGGGGGACCGAGACGGGATGATTATATACACCTGGCAGACACGATCAGTAAAAATTGGTTGCGATTCTTTGTAACAGGGAACCCAAACGGAGGGTCTGATTCTGTTCATTGGCCATCGTATATCGAAAATGGAGGGCCTAATGAAATGGTATTTGACATAGGAACTGGAGGAGTCCGCGTTGGAAAGGATGACTACAGGAAGGATGGGATTCAATGGATCAATGGCAATTCGCTCTTAATTGGTAGATAATATTTGCTTCTCATAGCGAGTATATTTCCTTAACCAATCATAGGAGACAGTACAAGGTCACAATATTCTCCGAGCGAATTTGTAGGGACATTTTCACGACGCGTATAAATCGCGTTAAATTAGAACATCTCTTTCACCTCAACGAGTTGGAAATCCATAAGTACTAATATTCTGTAAATGAGGAATCGATAATTCGCGCTTGTTCTTCTTAGGTTTATGGGGGCTTCTCTAGAGATAGCCACATTTCTGTTCAGATGTATGCAGGGAAGGACGGAAGGCTCAACTTCACTATCTCTTAGTTTCTGAATCCCACCTACATTGACGCGAATACTAATAAAAGTATAGTGTGAAGTCATTGCATAAACCACAGGTGGCCGATGGGAGATGACGTGCACAATAGCTGAACTGCCCAATCGCCAGCTATAGCTAGCTGTTCTCGAAAAATCGAAGCAATATTTGGAGGTGTTGTTGGTTCGGAAGGTTCTCGGCTGTGATTGGCCGGAACAAACCCGAACCCTCGTTTTGTTTTGGGAAAAAACCCACACACACCAACTTTCCCTCGCCCACTCCAAAAACTATAAATTGACGGTGTCCCCCTTCCAACTTCCCCTCTTTTTTCTTTAGCTCTCTTTGCCTTTTGGCTTAGATCAGTACGTTTGATCCCCAACCTACATTTTTATCATCTAAACACGATGTGCTGACTTTACCTTTTTCCCCACTACAGAGTGTAGTATCTGTTCTTTTCAGTTTAATATCTGAAATATCGTCCACGCGACGATATCGGTTATTAATATTATTTTTGTATTTGGGATGAGATCCTCTTGGCTTGCCAATGTTCTCTCCACCGTGTCTCCAGTATTGCACTGTCTCTGGATGATGCGAAGCCTTTTCCATGCTTGTCTTCGTCATATCGAAGCATCCGTAGAAAAAGCTAAATGAAATATTTGTAGACGTCCTGAATTAGGAAATGTTGCATAGAAATATGTAGATAGTAAAGACAGTAAAATTGGTAATATAGGCTAAAATGGATGGGACAATGTTTTGGGGAGTTAATATGTCAAGGCACGATTGAAGGACTTGTATATTGATCGCGTCTTCTAAAAATATCCGTCAATCTCTAGCACACGTTATACTATCATGCAATCTCGCAGTTTTGCAATCAATCACCCCTTCTCACCATCACTTGTAATCATATACTCAAGCCATGTGCAATGAGCTTTCGTAGGAAACCTATAAAAAAGCCTCTCTCTTCCACATTAGGATTTAGAACCTCAAAAAAAAAATATTGTAGCTTTGTATCATGAATATTCAATACATTCAGAATTACTAACAAGATCGAAAGTCCGCCGTCGAGCTCTCGCGAGTGCATGTAAAACGGGAAACCAGCAACTTTGGAACATGCCCAGGTCTATCCAATCCATCATGCCCCCAAATAGTGGAAATAATCTGGCAACAACCACAGGCCATAAGGGACAGCGCTACTCTGATCCAGACTTTACCTATTGACCTGAAGATCAAGATTAAGTTCAAAGACCGCTCTCATATCATTAAATTCCATCACTTTTCTAAATACCGGAGAGCGATGCTATAAAGCATCCCGAATCATATACATCGCATAGTAGTGATATTGATATTAGTCAAAGTTATCTCTAAGAGCTTGACAGCAAGTACAAAGCTTTTCGAGCTCGCTCACGATATCGATGCCCGCGTGCTATAAATCCATAGGTATAGAATATCCTCGGTAGAATAATTCTCTTGAACCTTTCGCTACTTTTGGCATTTTAGAAGGGATGATTATCTGCAGAATACTGTTGTGCGTGAGTTATTTGCGACATCAAGAAGCTAGTTATATTGGCAGAACCATGGTTTCGTGTTGTTGAGAGAATATTGGTACCTAAAATAACCTTCCTGATATTTCGGCCACAATAATTCTTTGATGACACAAGCAGGAGCATGCTATTCTCGTTGCCTGTGTGTGTTGCCTCAGTTCCATTTTCTTTGCAGACAAGGGGATAAATAGCGGGCGATTGGAGCAGTAGCAGCAATACAGTAATATATACTTAGTAGTTACAAGACTAGATAGGAGGACCTCTGCTCTTCTCTTTCTTCCCGATTCATCCTTCTTATCTTCGTCTTCATCTAGTCTCACTTAACAGTTGTGCTCTTCAAAAGTTACTAGGTTCAGTAACTGGCGGAAATTGGTAAACTTAGTTTCGAGATGCTAACAAACTAGCCAATTAAACTCCCTCCAAGCAACGTTAACTCCCATTCTGATCACCAACACCACCAAGCTCCAAGCAATACCTTGCAAACTTAATTTCCAGTCTAACACATACCCATACTCGAAGGTAAAAAAAAAATTTATACCCTTCTCTCTCTCTTTCACTTGCACCTCGTAATTGTCCGCCCACTTCGAATTCGTCTATCATGCGGCTATCGGATTACCTTGAAGCTGTTACTGCTCCAGTACTCGGGCATCGTGTCAGACTCTCAACCGTTCAAACAACGAACCCTGTGCATCCCCGAAAGTATCTCGCAGACCTGACCGAATGGCCAAGGATCAAGCATGATATTAAGAATTTCATAGATCCGCACCTGAATTTCGAAGTAAGTTCACGCTGTATACTACCAAGCTCTCCAGATATCATTAACTTAACGAGATATTATGAATTCTCGGGAGAAAACCTGCAGACAAAGGAATTTGACGACCACTCCAGCACATTTAAAAAGTATTCGGAGCGGATGCGCTGGTGCTACAATGAGGCAAACGTTGTTCGGCTTGGAGCTCATGCGTACGAGAACCCTACACTAGAAATCCTAGATAGCTGCTTCAATATTCATGGAGATTTTGATAACCATCGGCCTGCCTCTAATTTAGGCGACCCCGATCGCGTCTTCTTGACCCACGATCAACCAAATGAATTTCCAAAAGCGAAATTTGCCATGGAATGGAAAACCCCATGGGCTCTGAAAACACCCAAAAATATTATAGAAGAGTTTAATACCACCAGAGATGATCCGAAGAGCAAGATTGCGAAGGCCGTGAGCCAAATATATGGCTACATGACTTTTAACAATTTGCAGTTTGGAGCTTTATGCAATTACGAGGTTTTATATTTGTTTCGACGAGCTGGCGACTTAGGATTGCAGGTGTCCCCACCGTTCAGATTCTCGGATAAAGGTACTGAAAGTATTGTCGCTGCTCTGGTCTACATTTGCCATTATGTAGTCAAAGAGGAGTCGTTCTACTACTCGCCTATTGAAAAAGGACCAAGAGGAACGCACATCTTTCAGATAGATGATATCGAGGTCAGGGGAACCTGGAATACCGGACTTGAAATCCCCTGGGAAAAGATGAACCTCCACCTTACGGGGCCAGCAAGAAAGAATATTGCAGTTGCAATGTCGGGAGAAGTCCGGCCGCAAGCAGGAGAGAAATTTCGGTACAACAGCACCGCTATTTTCAAAATCTATGAAATCACCACCTCCGAGAAGGTTCACGCTGCCAACAATGAAATTCAAGCGTAGGGCCCTAATCAAACTTTTTTTTTTCATTTTACCAATCAGGCCCAGACACACTAACCTGCTAAATATAGTTACGATAAGTTGAAAAGCCTCCAAGGCGAATACATTCCAAAGCTATACGCAGCAGGCACAACTTGGAAAACACTCAAATTCCTTGTTCTAGAAGACTGTGGAGAGACGGCGCAGGCGGAGAATATAGATTCAGACTTCTGGATCAGGGCAAAGAAGGCCATTCAAGCTCTTCATAAAGCTCGCGTTATACATGGAGATATCAAGCTTGATAACTTTACATTCTCGCCGTCCGGTGTGAGGTTAATCGACCTTGGCTCATGCCGTCAAGGGCATGCTGCAGAATGTGCGGACGAACTTGCTGAGCTTGAAGGGTTGAAGGATGAGTGGGAAAAATTCAAAGATGCTAGAGAAGAAACTGAAAGCGAGGCTCATTAGGAGGATGATAAGCAGTGGAATCATAGACACATTTTTTGCCAAAAAGAAAAAAAAAGGGGGGGGGTTTTTCTTCGGGAGTGTATTTTAACTAAAGAACTGAGCTAAACAGCTACTGCGCTAAACAGAATCTTGATACACGCAGTCGATTTCAAACAAACAGCCCCTACAACAGAAACAATTAAACTGACTTCACCTGGGCTGCAATTTGTGATTTTGCTTTCCCTTTTTCCCTGTACCATCTATTTGGTCATACTTTTGGGTGTTTGCCGCCCTTGCATATACCCATTCCCTCGCCCGGCGTGCTACTGCCTCGCTCCTCTGTGCCTTCTTTTCAGCCAAGACGAGCGCCTGCTGCTGTTGTACTGAAATGCCTGCTATGCTCATTTCCTCGCGACGAGCTAGTTGCCGGCCTAATGATAACTGCGGCTCAGCGATCGGTGTTGATGATTCAGCATCCTCAGTGTCTGTACGCAAATCTCTTCTCGTCGATAGCGCGAGTTCCCGTTTTCTAGATGCCTTCTTGATTGCAGGAGCAGCATGTTTCGAGCCGATGATCTTCCCAGAGGCGGTGTACCTCTCGGTCGAGGAAAGGTTGGGTTTTTGTTCCTGCTCCAGCGCGGCTGCGTCGTCCCCATCGACTGACGGTGGGCTCTCCCAGAAGTCGAGCAGCTCCGGTTCTCTATCAAAGTTCAAGAGACAATGGCCCTTGTCTCTCATATGGCTCTGTATACTCGGAGTCGAGGGTTTCGTAGCACCGCAATAGAGACATTCATGCCATACGCGGACTTCTGTGGCCAGGTATCCAATCAGGCTCTCGATGTCTGCTACCATCTCCAAATCAGGGATGAACATGCCATGGATCGTACGCATGTGATCAATGTTCTTTGCTAAGTCGGTTTCGTCGTCGTCGGCGTCGTCGGCGTCGCTTGCGAAATCTTGGTTGCAAAACAGACATTGGAAAGGCGATACGGCTTCCTCGTCTTCACTGTCGGAGATTTCCTCGTCGCTACTGTTACTTCTACTAGCTTTGCCTTTTGCGAGCGCCTTCCCTTCATATTCTTCCTTGGTGGATGGCTTGCTAATGGCGGGCTTTTTCTCGATTTGTGTCTCGAATTCCTCGAGGGGTACCGGCGGTAATGATGCAACGCGCCGCTTGATATTGTAAACACTGTTTCTAATGTCAATTGTCAAGATCTAGATTGTGGTTCTGCAGATTGCGACTTACTGCCATGGCTCTTTCATGTGTAGACGCTGTACCTGTCCATTTTCGAAGGATATCTGGCACGAAGTGCACAGGTAGTTTGTGGATGTGGACGGGAGTGTGGGTGGGGACTGTGCTGTTTGGTTGTCGGGGCTGGTATCCATGTTGGCGGATGTAGCGCTTAGTATTGCTCAGCGATTGACTAGCCTGGAATTTATATATAAAGATGTGAGTTTACGAGGAATTAGATGGTTGTGGAGTTTGTGAATGAAGTGCAGGAGTGACTGGTGAACTGAACGATGAATTGATGTCTGCAATCCAGTAGATCGGTTTCTTGCTCTTAAATACCAAATGTTTAATGAACAGGCTAGCCTGGAAACACTAAAGAATGGTATTTTCGGCGTCATAATCAGTGTATGGCTCTGAAGATAATATCATCTCAGAATGATGCGCATCGATGCCGCCAAGACACAGAAATGCTGCATCCGCGAAGCTGGTCAGAATGATTCATTTGAATTGTTTCCGCATTGGGAACAGCATTGGGCCAGCCCAGAGCAACTGCCGCGGCACAAAACTAGAGGTTTCCCACGCCACACCGTTGCTCGGTACACTCTGCGCCACACCAGCCATAGCACCATTCCCAAGACTGGAACCCAATAAATTAGCTGAATTATGCTGTCCCTCTTAGAGCCATACTTGCTATAATTCTCCTTTATGAGTCTCGAATTGAGGTCGATCTCACCACAGAAGCAATCAGAGACTTTCCTAGCCTCAGGCGTGATGTAGAGGCTCTCTTATCTCGGCCCCGTAATTCTTCATAATCTCTCAGCCAATGAAAGGAGACAGCACCAACATCTGGTGGTCTGAATACAATCTCGCGTATAGCAACTGCGCTCTGCTATTATGGAAATGGCGACAAGGGACGAAGGTAATTGTACAAGTCCTTATCATTGAAACGTCGAGGCAATTTACATTCATCTTGGCATTCAGCTTTCCTAACTTCTAGCTCACCGAACGTCATGGCCTCTCAAAACTTATTCGCCAGATTGCCGTTTGAACTTTCTTCACGAGATCGCCCTCAACTTGGATAAAGCTTCTTTGAAAGCGTTAAAGCTGGCAACTACTGAACTGAAGACCTAGGCTGCTGTTAACGCGGTTTTGTTTGAAACATTGGTCCTCCGTCTGGGTACCCTGGAATGGAGTCTTAGTGGCGCTGAATCTCGGCTTTTATGGTTTCTCTTTCCCAGAGAATTGGCCAGCTGAAGAGAAATTTAACAGGTTGGCTACCGCAACCATCCCTCTGTTTATTGCTGCTGCGACTTATTGTAGGTTTATTGCCGTCAAAGGATGCCATCCGGATGATAGCTTGAAGATCGTCTGCAACAGCACTGGTCAGCGGTATAAGCAGCTCGAAGAAACATATGCTACCGTCCTTAGACAGTTTCTGAACAGAGACGCCCAAGACCACGATTTAGGGGATGTAGTAGATATTGTCTCGGAGGGAATGACTTGCCTGCCAACTTCAGACAGATCGTTGGGACTATTATCACCCTTGAAACGCCTCTCTCAATTCCATCAATGTCGAAGCTTCTTTCAATTGAAGAGGCGACAATAAGGCTCACAATAAGCCCTCTGGGTTCTGTTTTATACGTACCCGAAGTAAGCGACCAGAATGGCCTTCTTAGGACTTTCCATCTATCCTTTCCGGATTTTCTCATCAGCTCTAGCCTAAGCGAAAATGCCAAACTTGGCCAGTTCTGGATCGATAAGAGAAAAGCGCATACAAATATAGCTTCAAACTGCATTCAACTCATGTCAGAGAGCTTAAGGCAAATATTTGTCTGTTGAAATCCCACGGAACGCTACGCTTTGAGATAAACAACGATATTATAAGCCAATGCATCTCTGCTGAGGTTCGGTACGCTTGCCGCTATTGGATTGGCCATCTAATACATGGTGAAGACTATAATAGTAGCGAATCATATTCATTCCTTTAGAAACACTTGCTTCAGTGGCTTGAGGTGATGAGCCTTTTGGGTTGTATGTTTGAGGTCATTCATTCGATTGTGAGCTTCCAATCTAAAGTCGACGTATGTTTGTAGTATACCATATTCTCGGTGAAGGACAAGCTGATGCGAAGTTTCCACAGGAGCATAAGAAAGAAAGTCTTGCCGAGCTTTTATACGATATCAAGCGCTTTGTTCTTCAAAACCAGGTGTTGATCGATAGAGCACCATTACAAGTTTACTCTTCGGCTATTATCTTCTCACCAGAACTTAGCATAGTCAGAAGACTATTCAGCCCTTCGTGTATTCAGATATACTCGGAATCAAGAGAGCACACAGCATCAGTTACGTCAAAATGGCATTGGATGCACATGAAACTCGCTAGGGCGAAAAGTATGTTTACGTTGAAACCCGTGAAAGAATTGAGAGCCGGAGAGACTTGGAGTGCAACACTACAAACTTTTGAGGGGCATACTAGAGCAATTAACGCTATAGCGTTCTCTCCCCGCAAAAATATAATCGCTTCTGGCTCTGACGATAGGACTATTAAACTATGGAATGAAACTACAGGCCAACTCCTGCAAACTTTTGAAGGGCATACTGGTTGGATCCGTGCTCTCGTATTTTCTACTGATGGTAGTATAATTGCTTCTGGCTCTAATAATGGGATTATCAAACTATGGGATCTGACAGGTCGGCTTCGGCATACGCTTAATGGCCATGCTGGCTGGATCCATTGTCTCGCATTTTCTCCTGATGGTAGTATGATCGCTTCTGGGAGCTCCAAAAAACTTTCGATACGATATCATTTTCAGATCAGCTTTTATGGGATAATGACGGCTGTATCTCCAACGGATACCATCGTTTCTTTTACTCTCGGGACCCAAACCTCCAGCGGACTTTACACTCTCTCCTAATATTGGTCTGTAGTGAGTGGATTATTCAAGGTGAAAAAAGCTTTTGTGGCTCCCAAATAAATACAGAATGAGTAGATCAGCTGTTTATGGGACTAAGATTGTTTTTGTTACTTCCCCCAACTCTGTCATTAGCATTAAACTTGACTTTAGCCTGGATAATCTAATATAAGGTGTCGATTAGCTGTCTATTATATATTTGGTGTTCTATATGATAAACGGCTTATCGGGCTCCAGGTTAAATGCATCATGCACATATTAAAGTTTTCTGAAGCTTCTATTTTATGCACAAGGAAATAATTGACAAATTGGGATAGAAGTAGCAAGCGGTGGGAGTTCATTAATGCATATGCGCAACTAAAACCCTACAATAAGATGATTTAGTCTTCGCACCGTTTGACGATATAATATAATGAGGCCTATTCACCGCAATTTCTGTACAATCTATATTGACAACTAATCGACCTTAGAGAGTCTGTATCCGAAATTCCCACTGCGTGCTAGATGTTTCTCTTCTTGTTACTCCCTGAAACTGTTCCTCGTATCCGCAGAATTCCGTTGACCCATCCGCTATCTCAATACTGGTCGCAATATATAGATGGATAATCTTAAGAACTACTCTTGAATAAACGTATTCTTTGTAAATCTTGTGTGCTCAATGCGAGATATATGTACAGCACACGCACGTACGTTTGTATGCTTGACGAGGCCAATAGTGTAAATGAAGTCCAACAAACTGTCAGTAGCCTTGTGATAGATGGTTTAAGAGGTGTTGTTGTTGGCTTAATTTTCTCGTCGTCACTGGTGCCGTTTTTGGATTAAACTTAGCATACTGATACTTTGTGTCGTATGGCGATTGATGTGTAATATATAAATGACTTCCGACACAACAAAATCGATTCCCAGCGGAGGTTGGTTAAAATTACATGCATCTAGGCATCATCGCTCCTCTACAACCATCTCAGCTTTATTGTGTAATGCAACCGCTTGATCTTCCTAGCAAGAAAGAAGATGCGCAAATTCACAAAGTAGGAGAGAAACTAAGGGATTATTTTCCATCACTGCCTACGAGACAAAAAATCAAAGTTCCGCAGGAGCTCTATCTTCTCGATCGATGACCTTGTAGTTTTAAAGACGTAGTTACGAGTGAAATGTGAAGATGATGATAGCGCGAACTTAGCCGTCCTGACTATGCTCCGGCGACATGTACTACTAAAATCGAAATGGCAGTTGACTACTATATATGGCGAGACATCTATTTGTGTGCTTCAGCCTGGTCTCGAAATCAAACCCCTTCCAAAATCTTAAGCCTGAAAAAATGTTCTAGTTGCTTCTCTTTTGCGATGAGTAAAAGATAACACTCCCTTGTGGCTTCCAGATCTAGGAAATGTATAGGGTTACCCTTTATCAGTTTAATAAATCCGGGTGGTGTATATTTTATAGCAAGGTCTGGCCTGCCTTAGGGTCTTGCTCTTAGCTCAGCATCCGATGAGGTATCTACTTTGGAAATATTTCCGAATCCGAAAGGTTAGATATCGTATCTCTATTTTGTCAATTACAACTTATAACGAGATTGGTACGCAATGACGGCTAGTCGGGCCGTATCATGTAAAATAAAAAATCAGAAGATTCTGGGAGATATATCTGAGACTAGAAGCCTAGGTTAAGATTATGTAACTGCTTTAGTCTATACAGAAGTTAGCTTTAATACCATTGACAACGGGCCCACATCAACAAATTGGTTGCGTTATTTGAAATATTAATCAACATACTGCGACGGGATCAAGTACTAAGCTAGAGGAAAGTTATCGATTTCTTTAATGAATGAAAGATTGATATATTGCAGATATAGATTACAGAGGCTCCGTTGACCTGTTATCGTATTCTAGCCATTTTCAAAGCACGTTTATTGCAAAGCCCGTGTAAATCCGTGAAAATTTCACTTATCTAGCTCTGGTTGCTAGCCTTAAATGTAACGCACTAATGAAGAATGAAGCAGACCTCAGTATGACGATAAACGCTATTCGTGTCAGAATGCTCAAAGGACACCCAATATTATTAAACTGTGGCTCTGAAAGAAAGTTATAGCTGTATAACATCGAATAAGCAAGTAGTATCATTGTTTCTAGTAATCCCATGGTAAGAGGTGCAAGGCTTTATTTATCAGTAGTCAGTGAATAAGACAAGTACTAGTCGTATATTCTGACAAATACGGACGACAAGTCATCTCTCGTTCATAGCCATTAGTTTTTTAAAATCGTGTATATCTTTCTGAATACCTTTGGTCGCCCCATTTCGGTATATTTAACCCTTCCATTCCGATCGACCTGTGCATCGGCGAGCAAACATATATAAAGGGTACTACAGTTTGCTAATTTGAAAGATCCGATGTTCAGATTGTTGTGGTTGAGAGAAGAGACTTAGTATACTTTTCTAGGTCTCGTGGGGTGGACATCAAATTAAAGGGGGTGTCAGTCGCCAAAAACATCTGCGGCGCCAAAAACCCTCACTGAGCCGTATAATGTTCGACAGTTTCCAGCTGGCAAAAGCGTACAATTCCCTGTTGTAGCCTTGAAATCAACTTAGTATCAGTATAGTCAGGATTGAGGAACAGTTTGAACTTTAAGAGCCCCCGCTCCAGAAATATCTCTGAAGCCTGGGATATAAGAACTCCAAGTTGAAGTTTAAATTTACTTCTCTCGAGGGTTGCCAGCTAATTATAGACGGCTCGATCATATCGCCTAAAAATGACGTTTTGGGGTCTTTTTTCGAGGCAAGTTTCTGTCTTGGTGCTACTTATATACACCTCCGTTTTAAAATTGTTGTTTTGAGAAAGAGTGTTGGTGAATATGCTGGGTGATCTTACATAATACATCAACCTGCGTATCAGTTATGTTATCAACTGAAGCTGGCAGACAACCATTACGAACCGCCAAGTACTAGGGTCCTGGGGACGGTCTCTGGGAAAAATATTCTTCAGTTCCGAAAAAATAGATAATACGGTGTTACTCGGTGAAGGTTACAAATACAAAATGAGCCACTTTTTATTTGGAAATCTAGATTTCATTTGACTAGAATTATAGGCGAGCCGAAAGCAAGTGCGAAAATAGAATTCTGCAAATCGAATCTTAAAAACTCCTCTATGACAGAACGAATATCCGTATTCACTTGCTAAAGAGACGGAATAGCATTAATTACACCCACTTACCGGGTATTGTAGCGTGTCAGCCCACTCGGTCCACATCAAGTAACAACGCCATTGCCAAGACACAGAAAACGTGCACCTGTTGTTCTACTTAGAGTTTGGGAGCGCTCGAGCGAGCACAGGTGCATGCGAGTATTAAGAACGATAAATGTTATTTCTAAAATAACCAATCACCTTTATATAAGTGCTGAGGCTATCAAATCCCGTATTATCATGTGCACCCTTCAGGGTATCCAGACAGGCTCAGGCTATGACCAGCATTCAAGATACAGTCTTTTCATAGTTCATAAGTAGGCATGTACTTACTTTTGTCTCTACGACTATCCTGAAACACCAACTTAGTTCTTCGCAAGCTCTTTTAATCCTTTGTAGCAGTCTAGACTCAACCTGGATGTTAAAGAGCTTGCATCTTATGAGGCCTCTAGCTCCAGTACACGTTAATACCATTTCCTGCTATACTCCTGACCTACTAATTATTTTGCCGCTAGTAAATTTTGTTGCTAGTCTTGTAATCGGGTTCCTTCAGCCCACGGGAAGAAAGCCGTTCGACGAGATTAAGAAGACCCTTGTCGGAAATACGTAGATCCCATGGAGCAGCAAATTCTGATGCGAATCCGAAAGTGAATTCGCTTAGCCCTGAGACATATAGCCCGGCTGTAAGCCTCAGCAACTCGAATACTTGATCAGAAGCCTTACAATCTGGTTACTTCAATTATTCAATTAAAATAACTTATTCAGACGTTACGCGGAAAAAGTTTGCTTGGATTATACGACAGTTCTAGAAATCCAGTTTTTGGAATATTTCTGAAAAAAAAAAATTAAAATTTCTAATGCGGTGAAAATTATGGGCTATGGGTAACCCCATCGTTAAGTCAAGGCGTCAAGAAGAAACTGTAAACTTGCCTATCCCAGCTATTTGCATGGGTATGATCCCAACGAACAGGAAGAGACGGTTCAAAAGGGAACATCGTAGTCCAGCATACGAAGATCAGTAAAATTCGAATAGATGACGAAAACTACGAATTGGGTAGTATTGCCCTGAAACTCGCAAGCATTGAGATATTAAAGCGTGTCTCATAATTTAAGCTTTATTGCTGGAGGAAGAGGCTGTTTCTGGGACCGAGGAAGTACCAGCCCAAACTGGAAGGACAAATCCTAGAACTAGGGATTTCCGGCAATTTTAGACAATTCCTTTGGTCAAAGACTTCCTTTAGAGTCTATTGTCAGTTTTGGTGGGGTTTGATGGAAGCATTATGAGCGAGACCATTATGAACGATCCTATTCGTTAGGAGCGATGGTTCTGGATGGTAACCACCGATATTTTCGGGAGCGGAGCCGAAAAGGCTTTTTTTAAGCCAAGCTTCGTTTAGGCGGAGTCGAGACAACAATGCTGGAAAACTGAAATCCGGGCTGCAAGGGTTGGTTAACTAGGTTTCGTTCTACTTTTCACACCAGGTGTTTTGTTTGGCAAAGATGAGTGAATGATGAGACTATACTTTTAGGCGAGAAGTATTTTTGATTTCTTTTTTTTCTATCAGTAGCTCGATAATTTGGGTTTTCAAGTCTGAATGTTCACGTTCTGGCTGTTCTTTGATACGTCTATTGTTGCACGTTCCCTGGTTCCAGGCCCTGGTTTTCCGTCAACCAGGGAATAAACTTGGTAAACGACGTTCCGCTGGTCCGTATTTCGCTACAGGCCTAGTGTCTGCATGAAACGGCGGTAGATACCGTGGATTTCCTCAGGTACACAGGGAACGCGGATGCAATGGAGCCGATGGCCAATCAGCAATTCCGCCGTCCAGCCCGAATTGATGGAAAAATCCAAACGCGGAGCCCACATGCACTCAAGGTTTCAACTGTGTGTATGCTGTCTTTTGTTTAAATTTTTGTGTTGACAAGATTTGATGTATGTTGGCGTGATGGTGTATAAAACTCGGCTGACCCGTCTTGGAAATATCGTTGAGGGCTTGGAACAGCATCGCCATTTTTGAGCATTTAGTTGGGTATTCTAGTCTCATTCCAGGCCTGTTTTGGGTTTTTCAAATCTTTCTATTTAAGAATGGTTCATATTCAATCTTCCATTTTCGGTGGCATCGCCATTGCGACGTTAGCTACCGCCAACCTCATCCCAAGCTTCCCAACCCACCTTCTCAATAAACGGGTGGATACATGGGGAGGTAGCGTCTCACTTGGTCCCACAAAGTCCACAATTATCAATGCTGTGACTACTATCATTCCTGGACCAGCACCAGCTACTCAGAATGGCGAACTGTTTTTGTGGCCTGGAATGTCAAACGGAACTGGCGACTTGATCCAGACCACGTTGGAATCTTGGGCAGGAGGTAACTCCTGGTGTGGAGCCGTCACTGGACAATGGTATATACATCCGAGAGTAGATACATAAATTATGGTGCTGGGTGCTTAGTGCTAAAATTATGACCGATATAGGTGTGTGCGAGCGTCTATCTTTGGCTGGTTCGGCCAACTCGATGGCACCGCCTCCCCGGTCAGCGGTACCGACCAAGTCAGAATTGAATATGCTCTTCAGTCTGACCAGGACACCTGGGTGCAGTAAGTTTCCACCCCTCTCAAGTTTTAATTTCAATGTTTTCAACATTACCGCTCTGAGGAAGAGATATTAGAGCAAAATGCTAATTCACTATTCAAGGACTGTCACGAACGCTGTGACCGGAAAACTCCTTTCCTCATACTCTCGCGCTTCGGGGCCATACATGAGAGGCTACGGTACCGGAACCGAGTGCAACGATAACTGTAGCGGCACAATTGCGGCACAAAGCTACCTCAACACTGTCATCACCCTTGCATCTGCTGATACCACCTTTGGAAATACAATTGCATCTGCTGGCGGCGCTACTTACAGCGGTCTGACAAGCAGCCAGGGTGGCAAAGTCTGGACTATTGCTTCTATCAATATTCCCGCTATGCAAAACGTCAAGACCACCACAACAAAGAGCACTACTACCGCATCAAAGACGACGACTAGCAAGGTCAGCACTACCTCTGCCAAGACAACCACAACTTCTGCGAAAACAACTACCAAAACCGGTGGCACGGGTGGCTGTACTGCTGCACAATACGCCCAGTGTGGTGGTGCAAGCTGGACTGGATGCACCGCTTGTGTTTCTCCCTACACTTGCAAGTATTCGAACGATTGGTATTCTCAGTGCCTTTAAACGATAGCTAAAAAGAACCCGGGGCTACCCACTATATGTTTAACTATTAAGAAGCTTGGTGTTCAGATTCTCAAAAATTCCACCATTTTTCCCTTCATGTAAATAGGGTATCTTTACCTAGGGAAGACTGTTAGTATCACTAGGACCTGTCTATATCATACCATTTTCTTCTAGCACTTGCAGTTAGGCCAAGTGTGAGTTCATCTGATCAGTGATAACATGTCCTGGCACTCCTTCGATCTGATCACTTACAGGTCAATTAGGCAACGGGATATTTCTACTAGGTTCCAAATTCTCTGCACTCTTAGAGTTTCATGCATAAGAGATATTGTACTTGGATTAGTGATGATTTTATGCGCCTTAAATTTACGATAAGCACGCATTCGTAAATCAATCTTCTTCAGAGATACATAATTTCCCTGGATTCACACGCTAGAAGGGGGGGCGGTTTAGGGAGCGGGCACGTGCATTTATACCCGCCGTTATTTGGGCGAGCAGGAACGTAGTATTACGCTTAATCGGTTAACTAACAAATCTTTTTTAAAGGTACAAATAGATGTAATGTAGTGAAACCCCAATAAAGTCGGGGCAATCAAGAGAGGTAATGTTGAAGAATCTTCCTTTTCACCATCTATCTAAGTCTCCGGAAAGGCACCACCACCGGTTCTGTTTTATAGATTTTTGGTTCTCCTGTATTCACTACACCATTCTCTCTCGTTATGTTATAAACGGCGACTTCCCATGGAACACCGAGTTGCGGGACCTCTATTCCCTCGGCGTCATGGTGTATATTAATAAACGTTAATCGCTCCAAATTTTTGACCACCCCTTCAATCCAGTCCTGAAGAAACCCTAGATTCAAATTCCCCTCAATACTGCCCCATTGAACGAACGCATTGAGTATTTTTAGCCCAGGTATTCCCGTAATTAGACGGGTAATAGTATCCTGGCTCGCATCGTAGAATTGAGCTTCATTGTAGAGGTAGCACAAATCCCACGACTCGGCACTCGGGAACATGCTAGAAAACGCAGCGTGATGTGATGACTCTTGCATGAATGCGAATGCTGTGCCTAACTTCAGTAGTTTGACATTAGGGAAGACTAATTCCCCATATGGAGGCTCGAAAGTCGCGTCTGGATTAGAAGTCGGCGGCTTCTGTGAAACCCAATCGCAAATAGTTTTTGTATCTGCTTTTGAGGTTTCGTCAAGAAGCGACATGGTCCCTTCCAACATGTCATTTGCTGCAGGTAAATAAGTAAGGGGACCTTTGACCTCCAGGAATAACCCTTCTAGCTTTTGGAAAAGTGACGGGCTAGCCAACGATATTGCAGTGCATATCCCGTAGAACAATCGAAAATCGAAAATATGCACCGCTGGGTCATCGTCATTTTGTGGAGAGCGATATGTGATCTTTAAGCTCTTGAGCTTGGGGAACGCGTGCAAGATCGACGAACAAGCGTAAAAATAGGCAACGAGACTATCATTCGAATGGCGAGTGTCGCTGTTGAGGGTGACATGTCTCACGCTTTTCCGAGCATCGAATAGACTGTTTCCGCCTTCTTTAGGAGCTTGATCGGGTTCGGCTTTGAATAATCGCAGAATCGGCTTGAGCTTCGATGGTTCTGTGGGGAGCCGCACGCCGCGGAAAAGTTGCGGAAGAGATGCATCTCGACAGTACTTGGAGCAGCGGGAAAAATTAAGAATATCCGGGTGCTTCAAAAAAGATAATACTGAGAACAAAAGCTCGGTTGGGATCGTTTGGATGGTAGCTGCGGTGGGGGTAGCCATTTCGTCGGTTGGATCTGGGCAGCTGCAAGTTGAGGTGAGGAGAGCTCAAGCCGAGAGGTTCCGAACAGCGCGCCCTGACATGGACGCGCAACATACATGGGACTTCAACACGGCTCTTGACTCTTGACAAAACACACAGCTTGGCGCTTATTGCTAAAGGTCACAAGATAGCTATCAGACCCGTTAGGCCTAAATTACAGTTGCAAGAAACACTATAGCTCTAACATGTATAAGATTTTACTATTATAAGCTGATATACAAATTCGCTAGCCAAATTCAGTCGGCCGATTCACAACTCCTACGTATCCATCCGCTGGTCTCGTTCCCAAATATAACTTCAAGAAGGACAATACCATCTAATTAATTACCAAGTATCCTTGCAAGTCTTCCACACCGGAATGCTCCAAACATCAACCAAGAGACCGCTGTCACCGCGGATGCTGGTTATACCTCCCGAGCATTGAGAGGCGACACAACAATTACCAACAGTCGCCATCGCATCGCCGATATTCCTCACATAGATATGCGTGTTTTCGGTCCAATATTTATTGGCAGCGCAGACCCTGAGGTTCCCACTCGTCCAAGAATGTGAGGTCCAATTTGGCAAATACAGCCAATCGTCATGAGACCAGAAGCTATTTTCAAGTGCCCAGTAGTCGTTCGTAGGAAAGGTATCGCCTGAATCGTAGCACCTGGTATCGGTGCGTTTGAAAAGATGATCGGTTGTCCTTTTCACTCGTGACCATGCTGGGCCGCGTGACGTTTCTTCTACTATGACACCTGCGATCGAGGTGCTTAAGGGAGCTGCATCACTCGTTGTTGTTAACTCGCTCGTTGGTATCGCATCAGCGGCTGGAGCTGCGGAGGTCAAGGAGGCTAAGGAACCAAGAACGGCTAGGAGAGTAGAGGGCCGCATGATTTGCATCGTGTTTTATTGCTTGATGCTGATAAGATGATGTCGTAAATAAGAAATTTGGTTAATATGCATAGGCAATGGCTAAGGATGAGGAGTTATAACTGTTAAAGGAACCGGCTATTTGTTGAAGTAGAGTTCTCTTATATACCTCGGTCTTATATTTCAACGGATACAAGATTTTCAATTATATCATGGAATCGGCTCATAGTCAGTAGCCTACTTCCATTTCTGGAGTTACAAATATTCTTGGGGTCATCCGAACGGCGATGGTTTTGCCAGTCATACGGACGACCAAAACTAATCTTGAGACTTCACAGCCCTTTGGTCAATAGAGTTTTCGCACATACCAAACCTTTTTGTTTTTTGTTTTTTGTTTTTTTTTATCGATTTCGCAAAAAGATAGAATAGTCGACTTACTCCGTAGCGCTAGAGTACAGAGGCGAAGTCGTACTCACAGCTAACTATCGAATTACAATGTCTGCAGAAGCGAATAACCGGAGGATCTCCTTTGAGACTAAGCGAAAAGCCTAAAAGGCAGGTACGTTTGAGCCTCCTGCGTTGCTGCCGGGGCTGCCCTTGTTCGCGTTCGTTGGCAAGTTCTGATGAGTAAACATTGCGCAGCTGTGGAGCTACGTATTCTGATTTTCCGAAAATTGTGTGTAATGTGCGACATTACGCGCGCATTGGCCGGATATGCCATGTTTTGAGGTTTTCTTTTCGCTTTTGTCTTGTCTTTGTTTTTATCTAGCTCTTCGCCCTCTGCGAATAATTTCGGCATCTGCAGAAAACATCGCCCCCTTAAGTTACCTACTCGATCGTGTTGTCTCCGTCAACGTGGTGTACCTGCTGTCTGTAGCCATGCATCTGCAGCCACTTCCAGGAATGAGAAAATCTAATTCAATCGAAGATCGGTACCAAAATGGTAGGTCATAACTTAGTCACAAGCGCTTGTTAGGTCGGATTAAACTTCTTCATTCCACGGAACTCAATGCATGCATGTGCATGGATACAAGTAGATCTGGATATTGATATTTGGCATATTTTTGTTTTTTAAATACGGTTTTCAGATTTTACGATTGTGCCAAGCAAGGAGGCCATGTCAAAAATATATTATTAAACATGTTTTCGATGTCACCAGACGGAATCCAACCTGAAAAGAGCTCCGTGAGTCGAAAAGATTAAGCGTCGGTACTGGCCCGAAGAATCTGCGATTCTCTACAGAGTTCTAATAGCGACTGAAAATTGCAACGTTAAATACATGATATTATTAATATGCTAGAGGCAACTCGCCTGTCTTATTGACCTATTGAGCGCTCCTCCCCATGTTCCCGCTATTCGTGTTTCTAAACCACAAACATCCGATACCATACATTTGATCCTGTTTATCCATACAACGATAATTTAGTACTTACAGGCCATCCATACCGGAACAGCCCAGACATCAACGAGAAGACCTGAGTCTCCTCGAATGCTAGTTATGCCTCCAGAGCATGCGTTCGTCTTACAACAGTTTCCGATAGCAGCCATTGCGTCACCAAGGTTTCTGGCATAGACGTGTGTATTGTCGAAGGAGTATTTATTGGCTAAACAAAGCCTGAGACTGTTGCGATCCCATTGATAACCGGATCGCGCGCCAACGTATATCCAGTCCGTGCGGCCCCACCATTGATTCTCAAGGGACCAAAAGTCATCTGTGCTGAAAGGTGCTCCGGTCCAGCACTGGTTCTCCGTGCGCTTGAATATGTGCTTGATATTTCCTGGAGATAGTGACCGTTTTTCTAGCACTACTCCCTCGACAGTGGGATTTGTGTCGTTCTCCGGTGTGATAACTGGAGCTGCGGAGGCTAATGAGATCAGAGATCCGACGAGGGCGAAAATAGATGTTTTCATGATATGCATCTTGGATAGTTTGTGGTTTGGATATTAGTGAAATATAATCCTGGAGAAAATGGGATTGCTTGTGAGGAAACCTGCTGACAGTTTACTACAGAAGGCCTGAAGCTCTCATTTATGTATGGTACACTTGGTCCAACTATTGGGGCAGCTAGATTCAAAAAAAAAATTTGTTTTTTTGTTTCTTAATTTTATTTTACAAAGTCGTTATCGAGCAAAAATATCAAGCACAGCCTCTAATCGCACAGAGCGAAGCAGCTCAGTAGCATACTTGCCTAATCAGACATCTAGAAGCATAGCCGGCGTCTAATTTGGATGAATTTCGATGTGGGATTACTCATCTCAACATTGATGTGTTAGTGCGCATTGCCAGCAGGGAAACCTTGACCAACCCCAGTCCCTTAAATTCGCCCCCTGCCATACAAACCAGCCAGTTTGGCCAAAATCTACCATCTATCGGACGGAGGCTCTTATAAACTATTAAACAAATAAATAATAAATAATTCATGTAGCTAGCCTGCTCAGTAGCCAGCCAGCCAGCTATTAGTATCAATTTTTTCATTGCTAAACTGACAGCTATCCCAAATTCTGGGCAAACTAGTTGTTTTGACTGGCCGGGGGGCAGGCCAATATTTCCGTCGCCAGCACTAGCTAGCGCCACAATCACCATGCCTGTGCAGTTGTGTTCGTGTTCTCCTTCGGTCGGATGTTTCTGATTCGGGAACTGCACGCTAGTACATACCTTTTTTCCCCCGAGTGAGTCCAATATTCGCTCTTGATGTTTCATCTTTCTTTAGTAGAGCTGGCCAGCGGATACGTTGCGGGTTTTGGTGGTCGAATTGCGGTGATGGCTTCCCTATGGTTGGAGCAATTTATAATGCCAAGCGGACAGCTTGCAGACCCAAGCCATAAAGCCAAGGAAACTTGTAACTAACAACCATGACCATGAGAAAAACCTAGTCACCATGCCTTTTTGGTAGCCGCATTCAGTCTTTGCTGTTGTTGATACTTTATCGAAGGGAGATGCTTTAGGCTAAGATTGATGATGAGCAAAGCCATTTGTTCGCCGCCGCCTTCGCTATTAATTACACGCTCAGCCGACGCATAGAGAAATTGTCTTCTGGCCGTATTTATACCCATAGAGCGGAGCATACTAAATCTACAAATTAGCAAATATCAATTCGCAAGTTCCAACTTCGATCGTTCCACAGAGTAGAAATAAGAAAAAGGATTCCCGCAATGAAGTTATACTTCGCGAATTCGCCGGCACGGGCTGCATAAAATATGGCTATTGGACTGTCGGTGCTCCTTACACACGCTGGTGGCGGCCACCTGGTTTTCGTGTACAGAGTCCCGAGATTAACAATTAGGCGGCGGTTTGAGTTTGTGTGGTTTGCACAGCTTAGTAGAGCCCTGTATACTCACGGTGTGGCCTACGTACTAAGGAAATGATTATAGTAACCCCGAGTACGCTTGAAATGACAATTATATATTGGTAATTGACTTTCTGTCTCTATTCCTACGTCTTTATTTTACACTTTCACCTCGAGGATTACGGCTCTAACGTTGATACGATAATATCAGAATCTAAGATGCAATAGTATTTTTCTTCTAAGAAAAGGATTAAAAAGCTATTGTGAGCTGTCTCACTGCCGTTAAAAAGACTTGATTAATATGATCAAGGGTATCAAAGGTGTATATAGGTTCCAACCAACTCATGCTAGGCCTTGGAGTCCTTATCGTACTCAGGAGCAGCCGATATTGCTTAAAAGCTTATTCACAAAGGCTGAACGACTTGTGGATTATAGATGATATTTTTGGGGTCATAGGTCTTTTTCAGCGCCCGGAGACGTGGGTAGTTTGCTCGCCAATAAAAGTTGCCATAGTCGGCGGGAGCGATCGTTGGATCCGCATAGTTGATATACATTCCCCAGGTGCTCTGAGGAGTTATTGATGTGACCGAATTGACCCAAGCATCCAAGAAGCCGAAACCGTCAGCAGGATACGGTGGACTGGCTACATTGTCGCTAAACTGGAATTTGAAAGTGGCAGAACGGTGGGCGTAAGAGCCTCCCGCGTCTCCGGTGATACTGCTAATGTAGGAGTTGGGGCCGCCGTGCAGGTCAATCATGGCGTACCATCCCTTCAAATCATATATTAATTATTCATGCTATGGTGTATAAAGTGAAAGTCAAGCCACTCACCCTGTTGACTAGTTTGGCAGTGTCATACCAATAGTTCACGAAAGCGTCCATCGCTGCAGACGATAGCTGCTGTGTCATAAGACTCTTTGCAAACTATTGAAAAGAATTAATCAGACAAGTTCGATCTTCTTTTTTCACGTTCAAACCAAACAACAAGCCAAACAACAAACCGAAAGTTGGCGAAAAGGATCAAGCAGACAGAGACTTTCGCCATTTTATACTTACAAAGGTGGCATGCTAAAATAGAAATATTAGCTTGGGTCAATTATAACAGAGCTCCGGAGATAGAAACTTACTTCGTCGTAATCAATTAGAGTAATTAGAGACTCGAAAGCGTAAGTGCTCAAACTATCGAGCCAGCTCACAGACGAGATGCTGTTACTGATTGAAGGGCCTAACAACGATAGTAACGGGTTTATGGCTGCTTGAAATCCTGCCTGGGTTCCATAGTAAACGCCCTCAATCGCAGAAGCATTCTGGAACATTAGGAATCTCATGTTAAGCTCTCTGGGGAATTGAGTAGAATTGACATAAGTTTGGAACGCCTCTATCGCATTTCGAGCTTGTGCCTTATTCCAGTCATACGCGTAGTTGAAAACGATGTTGCTACTTGGTGCCGGGAAAGTGTTGAATTTCAAGTTGACGACAATGCCAAAGGACCCGCCTGCTCCTCTGATAGCCCAGAAGAGATCACTATTTTGCGTAGCGGATGCAGTAACGAGAGTTCCGTTTGCGAGGACGATTTGAGCTTCGATGAGCCAGTCTAGAGCAAGACCACGGGTATGGGAGCTAAAGCCGTATCCACCGTGCAAAACATGGCCACCGATACCGACACTGTATACCAAGACGTCAAGTTAGGGCATTTCTTCTCGTCAGTTAATCAAATATTGGAGGTAAGGATGTATACCCCGGACAAGTCCCATGGCTTATAGCACGTCCTCCGAACAAGTAAAGTCCAACAGCAACATTTCCAAGTCGTGCAGCCGGACCAATAGAAGCAACTTTGCTGATAGGGTCTAGAAAAACGGCATTGATATATTTAAGATCGATAATCAAATGTCCGTCTTCGCCACCAAGACCATGACTAGCGTAACTGTGGCCACCTGACTTTGCTGAGATTTTAAGATTGTTCTGAATTCCGCAAAGGACCGCAGCCTGCACTTGAGCGGCACTGATTGGTAGTGCCACGGCCACTGGTGTGAAAGGAAGTCTCAGATTGTAAGGCTCAATTTCGAAGTTAAAGTTAGGCCATCCTGGAAATGCCTATGGCACCAACTTCAATGCGAGACATGCGATTATGTTTGGCGATCGCTTTTTCGTAGCAATAGTAGGAGCAGCAGTAACAGCAGATGCTGCGAGAAGAGTGAAAGAAATCTGCCAAAGACGCATGTCTACAAATACAATTTGGAATCCTGCGTGGAATTAACTACCAAATGAATCCTTTAGTGCCCAGATCCGCCTTGCACTTCATATTGCGAGTTAGTAAACATGCTTCATATATACACTATGGTCGTTCTTGTCCCCCGCACTCGCTGGCCGGTTTGCAACATCGTGATGTCAGAATCTTGTGATATTGCACGCTAGATGTCAAAATTTCATGGGCTTCAAACAGAGGCATTCGAAAAGGCAGATTCCGAGGCACAGGTCCAGGCTTAACGAACATTTATTTCTAGGATTAGATATGTCAAGTTGTTTGGCTTCCGGGTAATCTGGTAAAATATCGATGTTTTTATAGTGGCGAACAAGGATTAATACCCTAAACCGAGTTGGTTGGACCTATAGGCCAATGCTTGTGGAGACCTCGTATTCTGATAATATGTGTTGATCAATGGTGTTCCTCGTGTCCTAACTATAGTCGGCTCCACTCTAGCGCTCTTCACACTAACTAAGGTCTATCCACAACCATATCACTAGCATACTATGACATCTTCTAGTCGTATATTCTAGGCAAAACTTTTCATTATTAAAAAGGTACGCGTATACGGATAATCGGCTCTTACAATGACACCAAAAGCGTATATTCCGGAGCATACCGGATACTGATTCTTTAAAAATTTCAGGCTTCATGAATTTATGATTCGGTGTGGGAGGCAGCATTGGTTATACGCTTATACCTACAATTGAACTCCGCAGTGAAGTAGTATATCCCTTCAAGATTACTGAAGTTTTTCGTGTTTGTCCTTGCATTGGATGTCGCGTATTTGAATCTTTCACAGAACTTTTTTTGCTACCCTGCCTGCTTGTTAACTTCCTAGCTCTTATATTGGTGTACGAAGCTTAACTACCCCATATTGTGGTAACCGCTACTAATATCAATGGGAACGGATGGTCGAAACAACTTGAAGAACACACGGTTATGAAAACCGCAGAAGCTTGAAGCTAGAAGAGTATTCAAAACATTCGCGTAAGTGTAACCCAAGAAAACGCTGTTTAGGCCCTGTTAAATATCAATCTTCTCTAGAGTGTCGTCTAGAAAGGTCATCATAGTAATATTTATGGAGCAATGCTATGATATCATGCGGCATTAGAAATATTAGTTAGGTATTTTGAATTGCGGTCTTCCGATTTCTATCGTAAATATATTGTGGAGTAAAAATGGCCATTGAAACAACACGAGGTAAGAACAACGCCATGATCTTTCACGAAGAAGTTCATTATTATTATTCGCTCTTGGGAGACAATTGACTGGATGAGTAAAAATATGCACAATCACGCCGATTATGCTACATGTGCAGTAAAGGTATTGATCTCTTCAGCGAGTAGGCAACGCCCACCAATACTCGATTTCACAATGCTCCAAAAGGCAGTACCAGCCAAACTTGGATCTCATTACCACTCGAACCTGATCGCCCGGTTCGAGTACTCTTACGAACAGACCGTTCTCAATGTGGCCCGTTTCCCAAAACTTGATAATCCCCCTCCACTTCACTTCATATCCGGCGTATGGGTCTTCCACCTCCAATACGTCTTCAGGTTCGTCGATTTTTGAGTCCCAAACAATCGTATGGAACGGTTCATGGTCGGCGTTCCTCTGTAATATCCAAGTGCCAACTTTGTACCGGTCGCCGTCTTCCTCCTTTCTCTGGCTAAATCCATGGTAATAATGCCAACAGTGAAACTCGCTTGGGTCTTCGCTTTCATCGCCGTAATCTCGGTAAACTTCGTCGATATCACAGTTCGTGTAGACTTTCTCGTTAGGGCTATCATCCTCGAGCGGCAGACCACTACTGTCTTTCTTCCTCCAAATCTCCGCTTGTAGCCAACCCCAAACCGCCCTGTAATTACTAAAGCGAGATATCCCTCGGCTACTGAGCCTGAAAACCAGCTTACGAGCTACCCTACCATCTTTGAAATTCGGGATTTCTGCTGTCATGTAGACTCTAGATCCGTTGAACAACGTGTAGGGTTCTTGGCATACAGCAAGGGTGCAGTGCGGCATAAAGTCTGCCTCTTCCATAATTTGCAGGGCTATTTCGGTTGGTACGAATCTTGTGAGGATGTCCAGTATGGGGAAATTGGCTTTTTCGGCTTCTTTGATCTTTTCCCCGAGTTCTGACATACTTGTTTGCCGCTTTGGCTGCTGGGTGTAACCGGCATGCTCCGGCGCAGGTCTCTTCCGTGAGTTGCGCGACATCTAAGGGGAAAAGGTGGGCGTCGGAGAAAATAAAATGCGGTACCGGGGCATGTGGCCAATCAGAGATAACTGATCTCAAGCTGGAAGCTGTGAAGGGAGTGCAATGCAATGCCTTTGAGGAAATACGCATGGGAGTACGAAATAATTGACGTCAGCCAGAAAGAAACAGCAACAGCTTGGTCACTAAAAGGGGTAATTCTAGTAAAAGCAAACTCTTGGCACATATCAAAATCGCTTGAGAACGACGAGAGCCTCTGGTAGGCCATATCGCAGCTTGTCAGACAACACTCGTAAATCTTCCCCCATTGGTGAGAATAATAAATGTTAACAACATAAGCATAATCTTACTATTAGGTCTGTCTGTATATAAATCTTCTGGGATGGCTGGCAATCGTTTGTATAGCAAAAGAGCGAACTTAATTTGGCTTAGTTCATATTTACGGGTTTCGAAAACTAGTCAACACGAAGTAAAAGTATTTTACTAGATCTCGCTGCTCGTTCGATGAGATCGTTTACTGAACTGTGTTTTAATGACAAATAATCGGTCATTTATTCAATAGCATAAATCAACATTACAAAACATGGCATAAATGAATAGATAAATATACTGCAAAATAGCTTTTGCTACCGAGCGCTTAGGGGGTCCTGGGCGGGATCAACCGAGGGCAGGCATTTTGCCCCGAACTACCTGATCCATAGCTTGTTTAAATCGTGCTGGAGGTAGCTTTTCTAGCTGCTGTAGCTGGGCATCTGATGCAAATTTTAGGAAATTGATAATCCTAAGAGGTAGCTTTTTCTGGATGGCTTTCTGCAGCAATGCGTTCTTTGATTGAGTGTTCTGGGCTTTTTTGGCCGGAGCGGTTGTTGCTAGGTTCGATTTGATTTGCCGTTTATAGAGGGGCTTGCTGTTGTCTGTATTTACAGATCTCTGCCTATTGTAAGCAGGAGAGAAAATTGCAGCAGGTTCGGCACCAGCCATGTTTTGAGTAGAACATGCTAAAGTCAATACATTTTAGTTTATATTCAGCTAACTGAGAGTCGGACGGATAGGAAACTTACAACCAAATTTGCAAGTAGGCTCAGCTAAGGAGACCTGAAGTAAACTAGGAAGGAGAAAGCAAAGAGATGCGGCTGAGATTTTCATCTTAAATTTGCTTAGATTTCGAATATTTCTTTAGCTATAGTTCCAGTTATGAGTTTATGGATACAGTCTAATCCGCCGGCGGTATTAGCTGTGAGAATATCAGTTATGAGAGATATTAAGCAGAAATATGTTAATATGATGTGGCTAAATATGGTGATGATGGAATGAAGTTAATAACAAATTATTGGCATCACCGTCTATTGGAGGGAGTACATATATATATATATATACATAACGGCTATAAATATGACAAGAGCAGTTTGTAGCAATATATTCCATGTGTATTCATTTCAATTATAGGATACCTTTTTCGACTTAGGCGCTGTCGCAACCCGCCTGTGTCAGGAGGCATATTCCTGACACAGGCACCTAACGCTAACCGAGTGGCGAGTTTGAGCCCCGGGACTCTTTGCTGCATCGTCTCAACCCTACCCAAAACAACGCAGGAAAGCCGATCCTGAAACAAGCGGACAGTCAATCCAAGATTACCAACTCGAGCTCTCGTGGAACTAAACTCTCCCTTATCACCTCATATTGTTTCGCTTGTTTAGCTGTTAAAGCCGCCTAGCCGATATTTGGCAAAAATCACTTATAGGCGGGCAATTTTTAATACTAATAGAGGGCTATGGTGACATTCTAGAGCTAGGAATGTTCGTGAAACCGTCGCGGAAGTGGTTCTCCTAGCAAATTGTGGAACTGATTTAGGTTGTTATTGCTCCTGCACTACAAAGCTTTTTGCCAAATGGCTGAGGAATAGCGCGATACACACGTACGAGAGTCCCGTTTCAACCATAGCTAGCTTACACTAATATTGTGGCTAACTTGAACATTCGAGTTCATATCAAGTGGGTGACCATATCACATCGATGATTATATATATATTCACCGAGGGAGACATATTCTATATTTTTTTCAACCACACCACATTCATCTATCTTTGTACCTACAGCCTGCTGGACAGGGCTTTATTAGGTTCTATTGTATTCTCCAATAAACGTTTATATTATTACTACGGGATTGTTGATCGATTCCCTTTTCTATTCTACGGGACTTGATTGCGCTTTTGGTTATTTGAAATGGTTTCCCAAAAGCTTATCTGCTTAGTCGTGTCTTCCGGGCTTCTCGGGCTCCAGTCTTTTGCGGCTGTCATTGGAGATAATGCTCTCCCTTCCATCACAGGCAACAAGGCGAGAACTGTGCCTCTGATACCACTTCGCCAGGATGAGTTATACCCTCATATTCAAAAGAGATCAGACGACCATTCGAAACTAGATTTACAGCATGAAGTGAAGATGACATTCATGGGTATTAATTGTAAGTGGCCAATACAACGCTAACTTATGGAATCAACCATACCCGATCATAAATAATTGCAATAACATTTATATAATCAAACATGCTAATCTGTTTCGCTCTGAACAGCTCAACAACAAGCGTATGTCGCCGAGATGAAAGTAACGAAACCGCACCCAAACCATCCCCTAATCTTGCTGGAAGACTTCGACCACCTCACCCAAACCATTAGTTGTGCGGACAACACAATGTCGTTGAAGTTCAACAGCGAGGAAGCGATGAGTCGGGCTCTCAAAGCTTGGGGTTGGGCTACGGAGCGTGACTACTTTTACCTAATTACCCATCATCACCATAAAGGCTGCGGTCCTGACGAGGAGAGAACTCCATACAAGATTGTTGCTGTTGAATCTCATCGAGCATCTCTAGTGACTATTCTCACTAAAAAAAGCACATCTTGGAAGGAAACTGCTCAAAAGTACGAGCTAAAATTCGGAACTGTGGACCACCCGGACCGTATTGTTAAGCGTGACTCCGGTGACTTCTTCGACCGGATTCAAAGCTATGCCGATCAAGTTTGTGACAGCGGACTAGGCTTTGCCGTGATTCCAGCCTACTGCGTCACTAAAACCTTGGTCGAGGTTGTCCCAAAGCTGGCTGACGACGTCATCGAAGGAATCGAAAAAATTCTCCGTAATTCACAAGGGAGAGTGGGCACAAGCGTCGGATTCTCTATTGGCAAAAAGGACGTGAGAAAACCACTCTATAGCACGAAAGGAATGAAAGGTAATCCCGACGGCTTTCGATATGGAGCCGATATTACCTGCGTTGGATGCTATCTCACGGGTAAACTTGGAATTGCTCTATTTATCAAAGGAGATCCTAACGCCCCAGTTACCGTCGGTATGGAGCTTACACCACATCTCGAAGGACAGGTAGCCTTCGAGATTGCTGGTAAACTGTCTTACGTCAAAGATTTCAACGCACTCGATCTGTTTGTTAGTTATCTCGAGACGCCTGCGATTAGTAATATCATTAAACTGGCCCCCGAAGTCCTCAATGGACCTGGATTCACTGTGGGCGGCTCTGTCAGTGCTAATATTACAGCTGGTTTCTCTTTCAACACTGGAGAATCCAAGATAATAGCCAGTCTTGGCGGCCAGGCTCTTCGCGCAGAGGGATGGAGCGAAGGTGTGAAAAGCAAACCTATCTTCAACATCAATTCAGCTGCTGCAACTGTGGAAGTTGCGCCGTATTTCAGAATAGGGTTTGGTGTTGGCATTGAACTCATGTCTGGTGTTCCCGTTCTTGGGGGTTATAAGTTCGGTGCTTGGGCGGGACTCAAGGCGTCCGCTAACTTTGCTGTCACCTCCGAGTATAAAGCCCAGGGTGGTATTTGCAAGGATAAGCCTAAAGCCACCTCCGCCAAGAAGACTAAGAGCGCATTTAAAATAGAGGCAGGATATAAACTTATCAACACTATCCCGAAAGAAACTCTATTACGAAAGATCACTGCTGACCCTAAGAGTGACTTTAAATCACTATACACTCACACATTCCTCGACACATGCAAGGCGTCATAACTAGTCGATATTGTTAGATTTAGAGAGAATTGTGTTGAAAGACTTTCGAAGGTAAACAAGTAACTTAATTTAGAAAAGAGATTCAAACCCCACGAATATTTATAGATATATTACCCATTCCAGTTATTCTGTTGGAACAACTCCCTATAGTATAGCACGCACCATTACGATAGTTTTGGAATTTCCGTTTAGATATATATTTTAAGAGAATATGATGCGCCCAATTACTGTTCCTATATAAAGCCACACTTCCTTCGAGCCACTTGGACAATGAAAGAGGTATATTGTTTAGTGCTCGCACCTATTGCCATCCGAATATCAGTATAATTGTGTTGTAGAAACGAGGAGCATCCCCATGGGTAATTGAAGAACAAACAAATTTATTTCCCTTCCATTTATCGTCTTGCTGTCACCAATAAAGCGCGTCCGCTCATTCATCAACTCGTCTCTGTACTCTTCAGCTTCTCGTCGCGTCACAGTGAGGGGTAAATATTCAAGTATCATGAGCCGGATCTCTTCTGGCAGTTTCCCAAGCGGTCCCTCGCGCAGCGTTTGCTCCAGGTAAGCTCGGTCTTCTGGTTGTTGCGGTGCTATGACCTTGGTAGTCGGGACCTATATTCCGAGCAGATTTATATTAGCTATAACCAACGGTAATATGTTTCAAGAGCAATCAAAAATCCCAATATTATACTCTTACATCATTCGTTTTACTCGGGTCGCACAAAAAAAAAACCAAGATTTTGCGGTACCCAACTTTCGTCTTATCAACCAATTCAAATCGTCCGACTTGGTGTTGATAGACATTCGGGAAAACAATCGCTCGATGCTCCTAACGGATTTTAGTATGATCCAATTTAGCTACTTTATCGAAGAGCTATTCCCTTGGTTTCTATACCGCCGAGATATTGAATAGCTCCGTTACAGACATCCATGCCATGCGTATCAGTCCAGTTAGATTCGTGAAGTTCGGTATCGATATCATCCACGGAACAAGCGCGCCGAAAGTAAAGGTTAGAGTCTGTGATATTATCTTGGGCATAATAATAGATTCCTGTAGCGACTATCCGTTCATTCTACTCTCAGTAGCATTAGCTGTACTGAGATCTATAGTTTTATTTTTGAGTATATTTTTACCCTCATTGCTTCCACATGTGGAGATCCTCCTCTATATATAGGGTTATCAGGAGTAAGGATGATATTTGCCATTTTGACGATAACTTTCACTGTCCTTCCCTCTAACCGTACATTCCCAGAAGGAGGTTTGCAATGCTGTTCCGGGGCTAGGTAACCAAGATCCCAAATGTATAACCTATCTTCTTTGGGTTCATCAATATCACTGTTTGATTCCTCGCATTTTTCCGTTTTATCGAACCGAGAACGCCACTTTTTAGGGTATTTCTTATATTCGTTGAAATCCGCGGTTAGAGGTTCACCTCGTTCGAACTGCCCGAGTAATTCTTCCCATTTATCCAGATATACCCTTTTAGGCACATAAGGTTCTGTTCGACGATCGTGGCTGTATTGATCTGGAGAAAACACTCTGATTATATTGTAACTACCGTCTTTAAGATTGGACAGAACATTGTTGAATAGTGGTACAAATTTGGTAAAAATTTGTTCTAAAATGGGGTAAAAGAGAGTTTTTTGCTCTGGAGAAGATAGATTATTGATATAAGAGACGATTTTCGTATCTTTGCCATCGGCTGATATTTCGAACTCCGAGGGCATCCAGCAAAACTTGTCGGAGTACCCATTCATCCTACGACGGTCGTTTTTGTCCAGATGCCAAACTTCGAATCTCAGAACTTCAGGGGCCCCTTCGTAATCGTTTGGTTCAGCCCATGCATTCATAGGAGGGTATATTGGCTCTCCCGTGTCGGTTCTCAGAGTGCGACCGTATATAATTGGCCAAAGAGAGGGGTGAACTAGATCAAGCACCTGCTCTTCGGAGCCGGGATGCCAGTCTTGCTTCTCCGGCGAAACATTCTCAAGAGTTGCCACAGCTGTAGAGAACCTGATTAGCAACCAGAATATATATCCATATTTATACCCCATCAAAAAAGTGTGTCATCGAGAAATAAACGAACATTGATTGTAATTTTTACTTGCCATTTATTAACTGGTTCCGCAGGGTCTCGTCAATCAAATGATCCGACCTCCAGAATGCATCGATATCCGGCTCAATGAAAGTTCCGCCATCCCGCATTTTTTCAACATATGGTTTATACCAATCAACCAATTCCCCATAGATGAAGTCAATGTCAACAGCTGTCAACATTATAGTCTCCATTCCATACATCTCAGAAGTTTGCATTTCCGACTCTCTGATCCATTTCGCAAAGAGAGTGCGATCAAGAAACTTCTCGGTCCAATCCGGTTTGTTGCGAACTGCGATCGAGAACGCGCGTAAGTTCAGCTCTCGGACGGTTAGAGCAGGGTTATCGACCCCATCCAGTGGATGTGGTAGCATTGTGGTCCCTTGAGGTATTTTGAATACACTATACGCTACTGTGATTGTGATTGGGGATTTAATCGGAATTTTCTGCCGGGAAAGAGAGCTGGGCAGACCTCGAGCTCTTTATCACGGCAGCGGTCATTGATAGCTGGCTACTGAGTCGGCTGCGCGCATTTGCGGCGGTTTACTCTTAAGCTGTAAAACTCTCCAATTAGTACCCCGTAGAGATGTATACTGTGCTCATAACTACATGTCATCACGTGCTTGCGTGTGCCTCGCATATTTAGAATATAGGCTTATCGAATGCGCCGTCACCAGCTGGTCAGAGACATCTTGAACAAAACTCTTCGGCTCTTCAGCTTCTCATAAGGATGGCAGATATTAAGACTATCTCATCGGCTGCAACCTAAAATTCTGGGTGGATTATTTAGTGATACCTTTTAATTGTGGCTGGTTGTGTATACAGCTTGGCAGCCGGCAACTGAAACATGGAAGACTGAAACACGACTGAAAAACTTCGTCACCAGAAATATCTAGACCATACATAACAAAGCAACAAAAAGCAGATGAGAAATAATATTGATATACCAGTTAGTTTACACGCTTGTCTCCAGTCTCGGAACCGAACTTGGATTTGCCCTCATGCAGCATTTTTTATCTAAATGGTCAACACATGGGAAGAACGGGGGATTAATAAGTAGCCACATAAGTAGCGTTCATATTATGCAATATCAATATCTTAGATTCTCTATAGCCTTTCTCTTTCAGCCCCTGATATTAATATATTCTTGAAACTTTACCAAGCAGGCTTATCGACTAGCTAAATCGGCAAAAGCATCTAACTATTCTGTATATGACTATAGCACCACAGTTTATGCATGCAGATGCATATATTAACACGCCCCTGAAGACTAGAATATTCTCAAAAGCCAGCCTCTAGCTGCTACATGCTTAAGAAAGTTATGAGCGATATACTTGTTCATCTATAATCTTGATATTTTCGACATGTTTTGAAGTCGTACAAACCTCCATTCACTATCAATAAGTCTACGGGTTTTCCGTTTGTAGAATAAAGGCTGGGTGCTTAGCGAGGTTTGTATCCTTTGTGACTGAGGAGGCAGAGTGCCACCAACCGATAATACCCTAACATAAAAGGGTGGATACTTATTTTCTAGTCATCCTACTTTTGACGGCTCACTTCGGCGGGCAGAGTGCTGTAACACTAATTTAGTTTGGGAATAATAAAAGTTTAGCGAAGTTTTAGCGTCGCCAGATTAATAAGGTCTCGGCTTCCCTATCCATTTAATATCTAGCTTGGTTTCCGTATCTTAGTGCTTGCTGCCCTGAAATATAGGTAGCTGAAAGTCAACTATTAAGTGATGCAGCATTCCTACAAGTTAGATGTGAAACTTTATAGTGAAGCGGCGGCCTTAATAAGTAGATTACTTAAATGTCCCCGTAAGCTATAGATATGGAGATGATCTTCGTCAGTTTGAAAGATGGTCGAAGCGAAATCATGTATGTCGGGGACGTTTAAGGAAATATAATGGCTTGAACCCACAGCCTATATTGAGTTACACACGGAATATGAGGATGTATGATATGATTATCTCCTAGATTAGCGAAATAATAGCTTATAAAAAGATCTTGACATACACCTGACTGTTGCAATTGACATATATATCATCCACCCCCTGAACTTTTATTGCGGTCTTTCATCTGCGTCTCTGTTCTTTTTTTCACCGAGGCCTTACCAACAGCATCTTACCTACTTCTCACCACTTGAACCTCAAAATGCGCTGCCTCTTCTTCTTGCTTTCGGCTACTCTCTTTATGGCAAATAACGCGGTAGCGCAGTCGACGCCTTGCTCTTGTAAATGCACGACTGATAATTGTCTCCAAGGCAAGTTTTAATCTTGGATGTAATATTTATTAAAATCGAAATTTTTTTCCAATGGAGTGTTAAGCTAACCATTTCACCGACATAAATATAGCTCTAGGCGGAGGTCGCCCCTCTCTATATTTCTCTCAAGTTACCATCGACGACTGTAGGAGTTTTTTGTGGACACCTTCTACGGTTGCAGCAACGTATACTAAATACCTCCAAATCGCATATAAGATGATAGAAGAAAATGAAACTAACACGAGAAACCCGCTCACAGAACGATTAGAATAGTATCCGTCATTTCAACGGCTGTAATATCGGTAACAACAACCGAAAACATCGAGATGCGTAAACGGCAGGCCACAGGTGTCATACCTGATTACGCTTCTGCAGCTTGTATTAATGCGAATGCCTACTCTTCAGCTTGTAAATGTATTGATGTACCGACGGACGGAACAAACTACATACGGATACCCACAACTACAGAAATCATCACATCAACTAAAACTACAACTGCCGTCACAGAGTATACGAGCTTTGCTCTGCAACTGACAGATGACGCCATCAACGCTCAATTTAAGGGGAGGTTTTTCTATTCTTATGTTGAACCTGCAACCGGATATAAAGGGATCGGCGTGACGTCTGATCCCACTCAAGCCCAGGTGTTCTACTCAAACAGTACTGGGAATATTACTGGCCCTAATGATGTACCTGTAGTAGGTTCGGGTACAGGGGGTGGTGAGCCCTTGTACTTGCAAGATCTTGCTGGGACACAAAGGTTATTCCCATGCTGGATCGATTCGAACCATCTGTTCCAGTGTCAAGTTTCAGCGCCCCCACGATTCTTCGTTGCGGTGCATAACGCCACAAGCCAGGTTAGAGGCTTTCAAACATCGGATAATATATACACCTATGCCTGCTCCGGACCGATTATCGCAAAAGCAGTGCCATTCCCGATCGTTTCGTCAGCCGCCCCTCCCGCCGCCGCCAGGCGAGTCGTTATACAGGCGGATCCGGATGTCGCCTCAAATGGTCAATTTGCAGGCCAATACGTTGGCTTTGTAGAGGAGCCCCCGGCCGTTCACGGGAAGCCGGGCACCCTCAAGCGTCTTACTTTTAACTTAACTATACCCGATGCCAACGTCTTTCTTGCAGATCCTATTAACGGAAATATTTTCTCAACCACCAACGAGCCTATCATTCAAGATAAATTATCTTATTTTGAACAAATGTGGGTTAACTTTCCTGAACCCACGGTTTCGTCTACCCGCGATAATTTGCTGCCTTGTAAGGTTAACGCGGACATGTCGGTGACATGTAAAAGCGGAAACTATCAGGCTATGGCATCATACAACAGCACTGCAGAACCTACTTGGCTAGGCAGATTTGGGATTAGCAATGGTAGCATACCGGCAACCGGCTGGGTGGGCCCTTTAAGTTTAAAAGCGATACTATTGTAGTTTAAATCCTGTAATTTACGAACTAATAACAACTCATTTTCGGAGGGCAAATCAATCCGGTCTAAGCCAGAGAGCTACTCCCGTGAGACTATATAGTGCATTCCCAAGCTCTTCTAATAGTACCCTCCTCAAAATGAAGTGGTACGTACAGTAGATCGTAAAATTATCGCAATATTTGTATAATTCTATAAATAGCACATCGCAGCTTAGTCCAAACATTCCCTGGTAGATATAATAAGAGTGGACATGATCTTAGGACTTGCGAATGAGTATCCTGACTTCATGGGAATGTGGATCTTTGACAGCTTGGTCTACCCAGGGAAGCAGCAGTAGGGAAGCTGTGTATTTTAGTCCATTATCGACGCTAAGATCTTGTAACGATCAAGCTATCTAGCTCCTACTTATGCGACTGGCTCCTTTGAGGTGTCAAGCGTGGCTACACTCCCGAGCTTCCAGCATTGATATGCAGATCTTGATTCATATGTTCTGAAACCCATAAACTCTTTCCCCCACCGTGGAATCCAGAGTGGAGTTTCGTATCCACAATATCCATGCGTACCTACCCCTTATCCTTTCTCGTCACCAAGCTCTCTACTCTGCTCAATCATAGCCTGAATGGTTAAGGTATCTGGTTCGATTCCAATGGGGAGAGAGCTAAGCTTATAAGTCGGGAGGCGAGCAATCTGAAAGTCGCGGGGCGAAAACACTGCAACACGTTAGTTGTGTTGTTGTTCAGCCATTAATTAGTCTTGCAGAGAAGACTTTTGTGCCGAACCAAAGGCCCGGCATTTGCCAAACGTACCCTGGTTAACTCCTGTTACACTGCGGAGGATTGCATTATATAACTGTGTTGGACAGACGATGGTAAACACCAATGCCCCGAGGAGCAGATTCGTTTAAAACGTATTCTATTCGACAGTATGTCCTCCGAAGTGCGGTATATTGCTTCGCTTTAATTGCCAATTCGCTAGAAAGGGGACCAATATCACTAATGATATAACTTCTCCCGCCACAACGATAGGAGCTCAATATCTAACCACAACAAAAATATTGTACCTCCCTCAAATCGCAACTATGATAATACCTCTTTGCTCAGAGAACCCAGTTAGTTTCACTTCAAAGAATTCTTTCTGACACAGCGACCGAATTGAGCCTAAAATCTGTTGTATTGCAGAGTCTGATATACTTCTTCTTCTGCCTCAACTGCATTAACAACGTGCTCTACTGTTCTCACAAACAATCGATCACTTTGAACCCATCTCGTTATCTGAATGCTTTGCTTTGATAGCCTCAAGCATCAAAATCGATGGATTTGTGTCAAGGCGAAAATACAGGTGCGCTTTGGCATGGGATTATCTCGGAATTTGCCGTCTGGAAGACTAATCTAGAATCAGTTTCACGGACGCAGATTGGCCAGGGTCCTCGCGAAGCAACACCATCCAACCTGCTTTAACACCCGTGTGCTCTCATTTTTGCGGAAACTGAACACCTGCGGCTGAACCAACTGATAGCTCTGTTAACAGATTTTCAAGGTGGCGTACAATTCCGAGGGATCAATTTCAGAGGAATGCCAGGATCAGAGTAATAGGTTCCCCTATAATAATCAAAGGCTTTAAAGGCCTTCTTGGCCCGCAGAATGCTTGGAACAGACACACACTGTAAACCTCGAGCGAGTGGTCGATATCGGAAATCCTAGATCGTGTTACACAGCCGTCTCCACACCAAGCAGAACAACACATGCGACAAGATGCTTCCCATTTCACTCACAAGCTTGGTGTTCGCCCTTTTTGTCTCCCAAGCCAGCGGCCAAGAAGCAACTGCCATCGTTTCCGTGGTCTCAGATTCCGACTATGCGACCGCTCGCCCTTGCATCCAGACCTGCATCTGGTATAATGGTGGTCTCGGCCGTGGAGGAAACTCCGGGTTCAACGATGTCGGAAAAGCTCTTGGATGTGGCCAATTCCCTATAAACGCCTGCTATTGCTCTAGCCGGCTGACATCCAGCGCGACCAGCTATTTCAGCCAGTGTATCAGAAGTCTTTGTACTGCTGCTACCGACCCCGCTGATCTATCAAGCGCATTAAGTATATATGGACGATATTGCTCGACAGCAATCGAAGCGAACGCAATCACCACCACGCCTAGTGACAGTTCCGGTACCAGTACGAACGTAGGTGGGAGCAGAAGTACCAATAATGGATCGCTACCTCCCCCTACCTCTACCTCAGGTTCCACAGCTGGTAAGAAATAGCTGTAACATCGTAATAACGATACTCATGATATGCTAATGCCAAACTTCTACCTAGTAACAGGATCGATCTCTTCGGGTGCAGGATCGTCTCCAGGCACAAGCGTCGGAAATACACCCGACCAGACAGGAACGCCATCCTCAAGCAGCGGTTTATCAACAACCTCAAAGATCGCTTTAGGAGTGGGACTCGGAGTTGGCATTCCGCTCCTTTTGCTTCTCACCGCTATATTAGTCATATTATTGCGAAGGGGTAGAATTGAAAACAACTCAGGCATGGGAGGAATTGAAACAAATCAGAAGTAAGGAAGGCGTGCTCCAAAAACTCCCAGTCGATCTTCTACACTATTAAATATATCGCCATACAACTGTTAATGTGCATGTTAATTTTATGTTTTTAATGATCTATCTAATTCACCCAATAAACTTTTTAACAATTTTCTGTCTTCGAGTATTCTTACATATCTCGTTTAACAGCCGATACTAGCGTCTCTGTGCTAGCGAATGCGTTTAGTCCTATCCGTGCGGCAGCTTGAATGGGTTCTTCTGGTAGTACTGGGAGAGTGGCTCTAGGCCCTGCTAGTGCACATTCCTATTGGTACCTAGAAACAAATCAAGCCTCGACAATCGAAAACCGCCGAAACCCGTAGAGCATAGCGTCAACAAAACTATATTAGACTTGCTTATGCATATCAGAGACATACCTAGATCTAGACCTGATTGAATTTAAAATTTAACCTCGGTCAGTTGATCAGCCATTTTCCAAACCTTCAGATGACTTAATCGCAGTGCACACACAAACTTTCGATTTCCGCCTCGCGAACGCTACATATCTCGAATATTTCATTATGTACGGCAAATGTCAGAAGTACGTTGAGTGTGGTCTCAAATCCAGACACCTTCCAAACAAATATTTTGGAAAATGTTACGTCCCTTCTTAGAGTTTGGGAAGGAGACCAGTTGAGTGTGAAGATCTCCATAGCGATGCTCGAACGATTTCAGACCACGTCGCCGAAGTAGTATCTCAACATGAGACCCGCACAAGCACTCGAGAATTTAATCCGAGAACATGTTAGCAGCTATAACTCAACCTCATATCACCGGCCTAAAACCTAGTCTCGGAACCTGCACTCCAGTCTGCTCTGCAACACCGGTATTTCGAACGATTTCTTACGGAGCGTATCACTCGTACTCCACGGGTGAAAAATACCGCCAACGGGCTATGACCACTACCAGTCAGGTTCCATAGGTAAGGAGCTATTCAGCGCAGTTCCAGTTAGCTAGGAGAAACTGGCGATCATGCCCCTATGATCCTATCCTTAGCCTATATCACTTTTCTGCTCTCTATATAGCTATGAGGCTGCGCGAAAGGTGCGGATATCCACATCTGATTGCCATAAATATAAACGGACTGCAACGTAGACTCTGAATGGAAAAGGCTATGCGCAAAGAAAGAGTGGCGCTACTAGCTTGTCCGATTAGTGGGTACTGCGGAGTAGGTCTCTTTAGTCACTTAACTTGGATCAAACGGGCCGTCCGCTGAAGTTTAACGATCACCCGTTATCGGTTTCCTAGGGGCGAACTTGTTTCTAAGAAGCGGAAGTGTACATATCCCTCGAATTAGATTTTAATCATAGGTCTCGTCTACGAACATTGCTAAAATATGCAAATGCTAAACTCAACCTGGAACCTTCTCTTTGTCTCATCTCATTTCGCAATTTCGCAGTTTAATAGGGGCGGGCCGTTGGGCGCAGAAGAGAGCTCAATAACACGCGCTAATGAGACCCGCATTGCCCCGTCTAGGAATATGATACGCTAAGAAAAAGAAAGTCCCGCTATCAGTCGCTAAGCTAATATACTTTTGGAATCGCAAGTCGGTAGCTCTGAAGTTCGCCAAGACCAAACCACTTGCAGAAACAGATACTTTGTCGAAATTTCACGACCTGTCGACATCGAAATGTGATCCACATGGTATTGTGGATCTCCTAGCGTCTTCTCGTCAATACCTACCGCTAACTGTCGGGATCTAAGGTGATGAAGCGAATGTCATTGGCTTTTCTCTCTGTAGGTGGCTCGCTTTCATGCGCACGGCCCTTCGCGCGGAACTGATACTACCATGATGTTGAGACTAAACATAAGGCCATAGCATGCATTGTCGCCGCAAATTTTCAAAAAACATCCGATATAATGATGAGCTGCGACTATAGGTATGCAGGGAGATTGAGTTACCAAATGCATATAAGGTCCCTCGAGTTCCATATTAGCTTCCATCAGCATCTCAATCTTTGCTAAGTATTTCCCTCATGGAAAGTACATCTCGAGTTGACTTTCCTAAAAGAGATATCCGTAGGATAATTAGAACTCGCAAAGATGAAGCTACTTATTATTTCCGCATTTCTAGCCAGTTTCCAAGTTGGCGTGCAAGCGTTACCTGGTTCGCCGTCGTCGCCGTCTGTAAGAATCACCAATGGGACCGTTAACGGCGTGTATAATCGCCAATGGAACCAAGATTTCTTCCTAAGCATCCCATATGCGCAACCGCCAGTTGGAAACCTGAGGTTCCGACCTCCTCAGTATATCGAAACTAAGGGAGATGTTAACGCAAAGCAATACGGACCGCACTGCTACGGATACTCGGTACGTAAATGGTCTCTCCTATTTAATATTTCTATTCTACCTTCAAAGAAGAAAGATATTTTCTAACTATCGTTTCCATATTCCTTAGCAAGACGAATGGGGTTTCCAATTATCTGAAGACTGTCTTACTCTCAACGTTGTACGCCCTTCAGGGAGGCATTCAAGTCTCCCCGTCGCGGTATGGATCCACGGCGGCGGCTTCTCAGGAGGAAGCGCAAATGACCCACAGTATAATCTCACCTTTCTGGTCGACCAGTCGGTGAAACTCCGCACCCCAATGATTGCTGTGAGCATGAATTATCGACTTGCGGCTTGGGGCTTCCTAAGTAGCTCTGAGGTAGCGGGAACGAAGAACCTGAATCTTGGGTTGAAAGGTTAGCCGAACTAATTTTTGTCACTTTTATTCATGCATAAACAAGACTAACTAGATATCTGACACGATAATAAGACCAAAGACTAGCTCTTCACTGGATACAAGAGAACATCAGGGCGTTCGGAGGCGACCCGGCCAAAGTTACACTATTCGGAGAATCCGCTGGTGCTTTTTCAGTTGGCGTTCATCAAAAGGCATTTGATGGCCGTAATGACCATCTTTTCAGAGGAATAATAATGCAGAGCGGCGGCATGGTGTCTTACAGTCCTACATATTTCCCTAATTCCTTCCAGTCGAATTATGACAGCATCCTCGCATCTACCGGATGCAACACTGCGCTGGATAGTCTGCAATGTCTAAGAGGCATAAGCGCAGAAGCACTCAACACGGTCTTCAATACAAGTAACGCGCAAGCCTTCCAACCTGTCATGGATGGGGAGTTGATTTCCGGTTATGGAAGCCAGGCTGTTAAGGAAGGTAGATATGTCAAAGCGCCTACAATCATCGGAACAACTAGCGATGAGGGTACCTTGTTTGCCTCATTCGGAGTATCTAATAACGATGTTGATATCAAAGGCTTCTTAGGTGAGTTCCCGACCATTCACATCCAGATCTGACTTACAAAGGGTGTGACCAACTAATTCTTCCTGGTTTAGGCTTCGTAACCGGGTACACGCCCGATACTATCAACAACCTCCTCGAAATATACGATTCGTCAGTCTCCATCCCAGCAGCAGACGCCTTCGCTCACCCCGACCAAGGATCCTCGCTATACGGCTCAGAGTACCACCGACTGGCAGCTATCGTCGGAGACGTCTACATGGTTGCTCCAAAACGGTATACGGCTCAAACGCTCGCCGCGAATAATCAACCGGTCTGGACGTACAGATCCCTCGTTAAGACCAATGGAGTGGAGCCATGGTACGGCGCAACGCACTACAGCGAAACCCCATTCGTGTTTAACAATATCCAAGGTTTGGGGTGGGAATATATTAAATTTTACGATGGGTATACGTTGGACGCGGGTGATCCTCTAGGGGGGCCAAAGGCTGCTGAGTTTAGAAAACTTGCCGACTTTGTGAGTAAAAGCTGGGTTAGATTTATTGTGAGCGGTGATCCGAGCGCTGGTGCTGCGTATAATGAAGTCAAGTGGCAGAAATACGGATCCGCGAAGAATCAAATCGTATTTGATATCAGCTCTGCTGATGGTGTTCATATGGAGACGGATACCTACCGATCCGAGGGGATGAGCTTTATTATTGACCATATGCTCGAAGATGGCGTGTAGATATTAGACGCTGTAGCACTGATATAAGAAAGTGATACGTATACTGCACCTATATGTAGCTATAATTATATATTGAACTTATTTTAGTCACTAACTAATGAAAGAGTCATTATTGATGAGACAGAGGTAATATGTAATTTCATTGACATGCTCAACTGAAATGCTAATGCAGACAACATATCTAAGACAACCGAGACCCAGAAGCACCATAAAGTTCAATAAAGTAAAAAAATGCATAAGAACCGAAAACCTCGCAAGCCCTTTTACGCATTAGTCTCAATGCCACCGTATTTCTTACTTCCATCAAGTTTGTTCCACGGTGCAAACACATTTTTGCTCTTGCCTAATACTGCCTTTAGCTCTGGGAAGTGTCTGCCAAGGACGTCCTTCATCCCTGAGTTTTGAACCCATTTCAATCCCTCCTTTGTATAAGTCTCTTCATTCCATTGACCGGCAATAAAGCGATCGCTCTTCAGCCGTCTGCTTGCCATAAGAATAAATACACGGAATGCGGTCTCACTGAATCCGAATCCCTTGGGTAACGGCTCGGAGTGGCTGCCAACAATGGTATCCACGAGCTCAATGTTGCCACCATAGGCATCGCTCAGCTCTTTAGCAAGGGCTTTGTTACCGCCAGTGAGTTCTTCAAAGGTTTTAGGTGCAGGCAGGCGTAACAGACGGCGAAACTGGCAATATCGTGGAACACCACGTTCGCGATCGCGAATAATGTCAACGGTGCCCATGTCTTTGACTTGGCCATCAGGGGTTGGCAGATTGCGAAGGAAGTTAGGATAGTTGTAGTTTGTGATTGCGCCGGGATAGTTTATGCCGAAAGAATAGAAGGCGTCCGCAAATGAAAGAGCACCGCCGGATTTCAGAAGTGGGTCACGAGATTTTTCAAACAGGGTTTCGTCGACGGGGACTGTAGACACATGTCTTCCGCTTTCCGCGACGTCAAAGAAGGCAATGTTGTCTGGGATCAAGGAGTGCATTCTGTATACTGACACGAACTCTTCGGTGAGCGAGAATGGAACACCTGAGTGGTCGACGCCTGATCCTGGGATACCGCTGATGACTTCACTAGTTTTAGAGATACGGCCGACAGCTTTAGTCAAGGTCTCGCCAGCAAGGCCCCACCAATTTGCAGACATTGCTATCTGGAGTGCTGGGTGGGCGAGAATTGCGGGTGTCCATTCGACAGTGTGAATCTTTGCCATGAGAGCGCAGTTAACGAGACGAGCCTTATCAAAAATTTGATCTCTAAATTCATTTATCAAAGTTAATGTCCGCTGGAAAGGATAATTTAGTTTGGGGACCAGTTTTGCGAATAACGTACCCAGTCCATTCGGGATAAGCCTTTCTGAACATATCACAAAGCTCATTATGTTCCAACGCAAACAAAGTGTGTAAAAGTTCCATTCCGATCCACCAGTTATCATTAAATCCGGTTCTTGCGGTACCATCAACTTCACGCGGTAAGTAGACCGGCTTGCCATTTTCGTCGGGGGTAAGCTCCAGCTTGCCGTCTGGATGCCTATTGCGCAGTAGTGTGGTGACTGTCTCATTGGAGCCGTAGATTTGCGATCCGTCCCACCAGGATGTGTTTGAGTTCTTATAGCCAGGGCAAGATATATCAGAGGGGTCAAGAGTCATGTCTGGTTGTGTTTGGCGGAGAAGCATATGGGGGTGGGGCCAAGTATCACCGGTGGGTAGCGGGATGTCAAAGTCGGTCTCGCTCTACATTTAAAAATAGCCCCGTCAGCATTCTGATCAATACCCAAAAGCTCTTCAATTCTCGTGAAAAGCACCTAAGTTTATTATGTAATGGATACAGGCTGCACTAACCTTGTCATGATTAAACCAATCGTGTGTCTGGAATTGAATCCAAGCGGCAGCCAGTAAATTTAGGGTAGTTGCTGGGATGAAACCGCCTTCCTCCTTTCGTTTCATGAACTTTTCACTGATCATTCTGGGATTGGGGGTCCATAGTTCTTCCTCGGTTGGTTTCTGGGTGTATTGTCTTGGGAAGTTTCTACCAAATCGGATACCGGTGCATCCCATACGAGGCAATTGTAGCGAGTTGAACTTGCCATCCGAGTGACGAGCGTGGAGGTAACGTTCATCTTCGAGTGGATCAGAAGTGACGGTGCCTTGAGGTGCAGCGGTAGAGTAACCATCGTGGAGATTTTGGGCCCGAAGCTCAACCCGAAGAACACCTAGGTTGAAGGCACCGAGGATACCTGGAAGTTTATGCCATGGCACGTACTTGTTGACGAAATGGAACAGCCCAACGCCAGCATTCTCGAAGAAGGAAGGCTTAAAAGAAGGGTTTATAGTAATCGTGTTATCTTTTTTGTCCTCCATTTTTAGTTGTTAGCCAGGGAGGAAATTACCTGAGGCGGATTGATAAATTTCCAAGGGTTTTAATTGATTTTGGTCGCACATCGAGAGTGTGGTATATATATATATATATTGCTAACGAAGGCGCCTGTAGTCCGACTGCGATCATGGTCAGCTAATCTGTCGCTTCTCAACTGGCACAATCAGTTTCCCTGCCGTCACACATTTTCGTCGTACATATTTTTACCTTTTCAGGGCTGTCAGTCTTATCATTCTCGCCAGCTCCGACAGGCGGCGTTGAAGGCGTTGAGGTGGTCAGCTCACGGGGTCAGATTCAGGGCACGAGCTAAGCCCAAACTGTCGAGCGCAGGGCGAAACCACCAATCAAAATCTCCGACGAACGGGCGGCCTGCAGCTCGCATGTAGGGCTGAGGAATGCACTCGCTTGGGTAAAGAGCCGGACAGGGAAAACACCAGACTGCTCTGTTCTAGCCGGTTCTCACGTCAGTAACTTTGGGGATGTGGTCATTTCCTTTCATTCCTGTGTGCGCCTGTGTGTGTATCCTTGTGTGCCGCTGTGCCGCTCCTGCGTATGGGACTCATGCTCACCTATCAACGGTGCTTTGTGATAAATCAAAGGAATGCAATTGGGCTGTGGGAATGCCTTGGCTGAGAACCATGACCGACTGTGTCAGCTTGCATTCGCACGGCTCGCTCTCCCCGGCCGGGTATATCTGACTATTGGGCAGTCTCGCTAGGGATGATTGATGATTATGGTGATCAGAAACGGTCCTAGGGATGGGTATCAGCATGTATGAGGGCTGAATGGCTTATCTCTATCTTATAAACACATCCCGCCACGAACGGATGCTACAATGAATATTTCATTCTATGGTGACATCTTTATCATCACGAAAACCCAAGGCTCCTCAAAAAGCTTCATTTAGACACGCATTTTAATTTCGACCCCTCTGACGCTGGCTTAGCTGGTTCGCGCTTCGCAACTTTGCCGCAACACCTCAGAACCAACAAAACAAACCCTACCAAGAAATATCTTCTCAGATAAATCAAAATGTATCTAACGATAACAAATATCGTGAAGAGCGCCGTGAGTTTTGGAGTACCGAAGCCATCAAATACCGGTGAAGAGGAAGGCGAAGAAGACCATGTTTACATCAAGGGCGACTCTGCTAGCCGAAGCCCCTGTCCTGGTCTGAATGCCCTCGCAAACCAGGGATTTCTGTAAGTAGCCGTCCATATATCTCCCATATATTTTCATCCCAATATTTCTGAAAGAGATTTTCCTCTTTGCTAAAAATTGACAAAAATGCAGTCCCCGTGATGGCAAGAATTATACGGTTCCCATGGTTCATGCCGCCCTCATGAAAGCTTTACACATGTCGCCCACGGCCGCCTGGGCACTTACCACTGCTCTCAAGCCCCTCCTGCGTCCCGACGGTACATTTGATCTCATAGATACACGTCGCCACAATGTGATTGAGCACGACGCCTCCTTCACTCGGCTTGACTTTCACCAAGGAGATAATTATACCGTTCAACCTCACATGGTACAAGGCATACTTGATGATGCCGAAGGTGGCGATGTGACACTCCGAACTCTGGCAAAGACATTTCTCAGGAGACGCCAGGAGAGTAAAAGAGACGGCGCTCCTGGGCTAGGATTGAGCCTGTGGTTTGTGGCAGTGTTGCAAGCCGTTGGCGTCATGAACACCGCTCAGACTGGAGGCAAGTTGACCGAGGAAGTTGTCAGAGCGGTATATGAGGAGGAGAGGTTTCCCGCTGTTATCTTGGAGAACCCGAAGAAGCGGACAGTGTTCACATTGCTGGGGAACGCTGTTGGGATGCTTTGGTGGGTAGTAGTTGGGCCGTGAATCGGTTTCAATCCAGTTAGGTTTGTATTCAAATTGCAGGTTTCGGAGTTTGCAGAGTCGAAGGTTGAAGGCTTGAGGAGTTTATTTTTATTCATAGCGAGATCTTATGGCGTTTTGATTGAATGCACAACGTATTTGATTGTTGAACATTATTTTGCCAACTCTCTGTTTAGTATTCATAGGGATGTAGATACAAATACCAATCCAAGTTGATAAGAAAGAACAAAGCCCTCCCATGCTGCCCTTGGCCCAGTTTGAAGGGCGATGCAGTCCCAAATCAGGTATACCATTAGACCCGGCCGACGACTAAATATTCATAAAGTGCGAAGAAAAAGAAGACAACCACTTCTTCAAGCAAAACTCATGCGACTACCATGGATTTCTCCAGATTCCGCCTTCATCATCATTGTCATCATCATTTTCCCAGGTTGCCCTCCGGGCCCAGTTCCATAAACCAGCTCACCGAACATTCTCAACTGCATCGGCAAATCAGAGTTGCCGTAATGTTGTATGATCTCCGATTTTGAAACAGACTTGCGGAGTGATTGCCACTCTTCCGTGTTCATGCCATACTCGATGCACTCCTTTGCTTTCTGTTCTGCCCACCAGGTCGGTAGAAGGCCGCTTATTTTCTCTGCAAGGCCTAAGAAACGTCGAAAGCCAACAGAACTATCCGCCGCCCCGCCCAATACGCTTTCTGGGTCTATTTTCCCTTCAAGATTAAGGTCATCTTCGGCTCGGAGGCGGTAGGTATCTATCAAGAGCTTGAAAGTGTCCTTTTCGGACCGGTTGTGCAGCCAAGTCTTAGAATTGAGAAGGTGGAAGGGTTTATCGGGTACTGAATCTAGCGGCGATTCGGTAGAGGCAGATGCCTGCGAAGGGCCGCCATCAACGGGGATCGTTTTGCTACAGATTTTTTTATGTTGCTTCCAGTGGGCTTTTTGGCAGTCTCGCGAGCAATAGTATTCGGATCTGCACTTTGCGCAATGTTTGAGGCCATCTTTCTTAGTTTTACAGTTAGCACACGTATTGCTTGACGCGCTCGAGTCCATTTCAGCAACGTGGAAGTAGCCTTCTGGTGTGTTGTAGTAACGGCTTGTGAGACGATGCTGTGCGGAGCTGGACGGATGACAACGCTGGCACACAATAATGATATCAAGTCAGGATTCTTGGTATCTAAGTCTTCCGAAGAATTTTGGAGTCAGATGAACAATGAATTTGAAATCCTGCTCTCTTCGTCGTCTTGGTGTTGAGGGGTTGGTTGGTTGGTTGATTGTTCATGCGTCGTCGCGTCGAGAGAACGGCTTGTGCATGTGCCGATTCAATGCGAACCAACCCGAAGCTAGTTAGCCTCGATATACGTACTTAGGTAAGTACTTATGCAGAGCAAGCTAGTTGGTACTGCGACGCTACCAAACAAGAACAGAACTTAATAATCGAACTTCAATTATAACCATCAAAGTCAGTCCAAATTCCCAAATTACATTGAAATGCATGTTACACCTGGCTGAACATTGCCTATCAGAGTATGTGCAGCTGGCAAGCTCGCGGGTCAGTCGACAGTTTCCTATCAACGTGTCGTAGTTATGAAGTATTTGTCCATCTCTTAGCAAAATATTCCAAGAGAATTAGGCGAAAATTCGCATCTTCTACGCGAAAATACCGCGCCAGGATCACCTCGCTTCATTCGCCCAGATAGGCTGCTGCGACTTTTCGATCCCGGAGCACACTCCTGAGACTAATTTCTTGGAAGAAGGTCGTCGATATTAAACCGGTGCCTTTAGACTGAGGCGTCTCATACGCGGCAGGTAATTGTATCTTAAATGTTAATTGTGGAATGTCAGAAGCATGTAACGCATGCACTGTCTGGAATAGCGTATATGTATTAAAGTTAACTTCGAAGCCAGGCGCTGGAGGCTCTATTAAAGTCTAGCTCGAGCAAATGTTTCCTTGATTTCTCCCATAAAATAAATTCGCAACTGCCAACGTTTTGAACCAGCCAACTAGCATATTCCCACTGCCATCAGATCTGTTTATTTGCTATAAATTTCTTGAAATCTCAAAATGCCTGCTATAATGCCCGCAACTGCTCTTACGCCACCTGCACAGGGCGCTTTTACCCTGACTCTCACCAAAGCCATCCGCGGCGAAACTCCCTCATACCTCCCCCTCGATATCAAATTCGTTTACGATTGGAATCCGCTTATAAACTGGGGAAATGCCACCGTAGTTTCCATCGGCACAAACACCACCGATCAACCGATGCCGCAAGTGCGACAATCTAAACATCTCTCGTTTATGGCTAAGCAACGGTTTTGGGTTACAGTTGATGATGGGAAGGATGAGTTTTACGCTTACAGAGTGGTTTTGGACTTAGATAAAGATACTGGAGAGAACAAGCAAGCGGCAGTAATGATTGGCTTGGGTGCAAATCTTATTGTTGGGACAGAAAATTGGTCCGCGACTGAGCTTTTGTAGAGTAAGTGGACGTATTGGAGGCTTTTAAATCTATATACACTCCGTAATTAAACTTTGGTGGGCCAGAAGTGTAGAAAATTATGGAACCATCAAATAGACATCCCGCTTGCTACACTCTACTTCGTTGTTTAAATGTTGTGTTTGTAGTTAGAAGCCAGCTAGAGAACGATCTCGCCTTTCTGAACCTGCACTCTGTTGGCTTATTTCGGAGTCCCCAGATCGTTGCCTTAATTGTTCAATATAAGCATCGATGGTAACATTTTCGGTTAGGCTTTCTACTGCCGAGAAAATATTGCCCTCGATGTTACTCAAGCATTCTGGGATCTTGGAGACGTAGACATTCCCGTGGCCTTTCCGACTACGCATTTTCCTTATCCCGTACGTTTCCCTTTGAAATTGCAATAGTACACTTTCGCATACAAAACATGGAGGCTTTGAAATCCCAATGTAATCGTAATAAAAAATGTTGTCTTTCTGGACTAGATGACTTAGAAGGATGAGTTCGGCATGCTGGGATGCAAAGACAGTGGGATTACTCGTCATGAGAGAGTCAAGTAAATGCCGATGTCGTGCGTTGGGCACGACCTTCGGGATGTCTTTTATAAAATTTTCAACTCGTTGAACTATATCTTGCTTATCCCTTTGTGCCTGAAGCAATCGGCTCAACGAATTTTTGAGCGTTTCAGCAGGATGCCTAATGGCCATTTTCTCATCGTGCGGAATAACTTTTAGTGAGAATCCCCTGTGTATGATCTCACTTTTAAAGACGCTGCTGCGGAGGACGGCGAAAACAACCTCTGGATGGTCAACTAAATTGTGTGCTTTTATAAAGAGCCGATTCCTGGTGAGGAAGACTTTCTGATGCAAACCTGTCTTCTGCGATGCTGGGGTGTCGGTGTTTATTTCACCATCGCTATCGCTACTACTATCGACAAAGTCATTATCGAAATCTTCAACTGAGCCCTGATTATCCGAAACCGCAACATTACCCCGTTCCTCTTGAGAAGAAAACCCTGTTGGTAATTCTATTCCGGATGCCGCATCGTTGGGCGGACAAGACAGCTCAGGTGATGGCATTTGCTCTGCATTCGGAGTGGTACTATTACCCTGGTTAGAAGATGCTACTGGCTCAATATTTTGGCCAGAAGCTAATGTGCCTATAGTGTTCCGTTCTTTCCTCCTCTTCCTTCCACTTATTGTCGACCATGTTGCTTTAAAAAAATTTTTAAATGTCCCCCCCTTTTCTTTTTTTGTCATATCTGCTGGAGATTGTGGCGATGGCCTGGCAACTATACTGGACACTTCAGCCCTTAATTCGGCATTTTGAGAAGGATTATGTAGTCCCGTTAGCTGTTCATTTAAAATTCCGGAATCATGGTGTGAAATCTCGTTCGGCGCCTCTTGACTTTTTGCCGCAATACCATGAGTCGACAAACTCGGTGTTGTGATTGAAGGTAGAGCGTCCATGGTTCTCTTGTGGTCTGCTACCAGTGCGACTATTTCTGCCCATTTCCGAAAAACACAAGACCCTCGAGTTATAATACTAAGGTTGTCCAGCCAGGCTAACACCTCTGGCATGTGTGTGTCTATTGTGTCTTCATCCCCTTTCTCCTTGAGAGCTTTGATAACTTCCAATTTACTGTTGAAACTTTTGAAGAGCCAGATAAACATGGTGTGCCATACCAGTATTTCTTCCTTGAGAGAAAATTTTGTAGGTAGGCTTTTGTTATTCTGAAAATACTTCTGGACTGTTACTGATGGCGCGTCTGATTTTAGATATAGCATTGGTAAGCTAGTAGCCAACCTTTCGTCCCATACCTTCTCCCTAGGATCCAACGGGCCGGTTTCATATTTGGGATTTTGGGTGAGTAAATTTTCTAATGTGTAGCCAGACAAATCCAAATTGCTGATTTGGCGAAGTTCCACATTGAGGGATCGGGAGCGGTCTGCTATTTTCAAGATGGAATAGCGCACCTGGGCGCGAATGAAATCCCGTTCCACTTCCTTTTTCTTTTCTTTTGTCTCCTGGGTTTGATATTCTTTGATGAACTGGAATATCTTTATCGCGTGTTGTTCAATGTCTTCCTTAGGTCGGTTTCTGTTCAATTTGATTATAGTTATTATCAACCATAAGAGTAATGCGCTAAGCGAGGCTCAGAACACCTACATTTCCCTAAAGCTTGTGGTCGCCTCTATATCCCAATGGCGGGCCCCCCGCGAAACATCTGCCACTGTGCTCAGAATGCTCTTATCGGATGCCTGTTTCTCGTCATAGCTGGCTAACATAGTTATCTTATTGCTAGTTAGTCCAGTGAGAGAAACTGCTACGCAGTCTCCTCCTCCTCTCTTGACGAGAAGAAAAGCTAATCTATCCAAGAGCTTGTCCAGGGAGCTTCTGGGCTTTGTGTCCCTCCATAGATCGCGTAAAGTCTCTATCCGCCTCTGCTTTTCATAGTGTGCCTTCTCCGTCGATATCGAGGTCAGAATTGAACAAGAAGTCATATAGCGCTGTCGCTTAAGCTCTATATCGTTGCTTACTAAATAGCCCTCGGCTTTTGAATCCATTTATCATTCAGGGAGGCCAGGAGAATTTGCTCCCAAACCTATCTAAGGGACGGTCGGGTTAGGAGCTGGGTTAGCAATCCCTTAATAGGATATATGTATTGTTTTGTGAGATGACTGACGGTATCGTGGTAGCTACGATGAATGAGAGAAGTGTGAGAGTTTAGATGGGGAGGAAATAGAAAGTGGACAGTGCCTAAGATCTTAGGTATGTATCTTCCCAGAGCCTTCTCGAAGGTCGCCGAGCTGGTTGCTTACAGCACTACATTTAGTCTCCCAAAAGCAGTCACACTACATTACTATATAAAAATGTGGCAGCAACGTCTTTACCATGTGCTCAACCCAGCCAGTAACCGATCCCATTTTGAAGTTGGGATATCGTAAGAAATACGCGCACGGGTTCGCCATTGCCTAAAATATAAGTGAACTATATAAATAACAATCAGGAAGTGTAAAGGTTTGTTTTGAAGAATTGGCTTTAGCGAGACATAGATTGCAGCTTCAACAGGCTTACAGAACAAGAAGTGGCTAAACTTGGCAACTAAGTACACAAAATACAAGAATTCAATAAGGGTCAAGTCGCTAAACTAAACTTGAGCGTTGTTGCATTGCCAGCTCGAAGCTAAATTCGGGTCACCGTGGCCCTTATATGTCGTCTTTGCTGGATATTTACAGTGATGCTTCTCCGCCAAGATCGTACCATTGATAAGCTTGCGCCCTGTCAATGTCTCTGGTGCAACACCTTGTTCAACCCACTTGACCATCGTCATCAAGACACCATCCGATGGATCAATATCTAATGCGCCGAGGGTACCATATTGCACAGGCCCGCCGATGAACCAAGCACCATCACCGGTATAACAATGGTCAAGACCTGAGATGGGGAAGAATCTGTAAAATGCATCGAGCTGCGAGGACTGTAGACCCATAGCCTTCGAAACGTCATTGTAGTATTGGTATGAGTTTTCCGAGCTGATAAGACTGTCAGTAAGACCGTGATAAGAGAGAAGCTTGGTTCCGCTGCTCTTGAGATCTGTAAGATCTGTCTTCCAAGTATCGACGCCAAACAAGTCCGTTGCAATATCGAGATCGACCGAGTCGAGAGTCCAGTTATTTGCAATTGTCCAGCTAGGATCATTATATAAAGCGTATCTGCAAGGGGGGTATCAGCCAGGCTGCTAGAAAAACATGTCTAGAAAAGGTTGTTTGCTTACTGGTACCACTGCTGTGCAATGTAGCTAGGGACACCACCATAGTTTACAAAGAACCCAAGGAATTCTCTTGTAAGCGGATTTAGGCGAGGAAAAATAAACTTGCCGTCATTGCCGTACATTGGCTCGTAGAACTGGCGGACAGTATTTACCTGCGCGGCCGTCAAGCACTGGTTAGATGCCCACGTCTGGCCATGACCGCAGAGTAGCGCCTCCGGACGAGGTATGCATTTCATCGGATCTTCAAGAACACCATCCAAGACGCCGTCGATCCAATCGCATTGATCGACAACCATTTTGTGGACACGTAGCCACTGATCACGATTAAGGTATGTGGCATCTCCGGGCGCTCCAGTAATCTTGAATATTCGCGCTTCGAAGGCACCCAGTTTTGTAAATCCAATTGCAGGGGCGACTGAAATGATTCCATCGTATTCGTTCGGGAAGTCTTGCGCTGCTTTCATACCTTGACGTCCGCCACTTGAGCAACCTGCATAATAATTCTTCTTTATTCCTTCGCCATAAAAGTCACCAACTACCTTTTTCCCGATCTTCCCAGCTATGTAAAGTCTATGATGCAAGAATGGTTAGACAAAAAAATTAAGGACAACTCGTATTGACCACGGAAGCTATTCTCAAGCGCAAAACCCGAGGCAAGTTGGGGTTTATATGAACGTACGCTCTCCAGGCATAGTCTTTAATAACCTCTGGACGGTTTAGAAATGACACACCGGTATCTCCGGCGTGTCCATTATCATGGCCAATACTTCCAAAACCTAGTTTGGCGCCAAATGCCATATCACCGTAGGGTATACCTGGTACCTGTTAGCACAATAAAGAGTCATGTATAAGCATTGGATATATCTTTTGATACATACATCCACCTAACCCTCCATTTCCGGTCATTAAGAACCGCCTGCCTTTCGATCTCCAGTCAACAGGCAAAAACGCCTCCACGATAACACTAGATGTACTACTTGTTTGGACTTTGAGCCTCAATCGACATATATCTGCCAAAGCTACAACAGACTTTGCGCATGTATTATTTGCCGATTCTGGGAAATTGAGAGTAGTCCCCGTGGTTACATAGGCCGCGATGAGAATAGTGGTATTGGGGGCTCTAAATGTGCTACTAAGGCCTGCGCATTTCGCTTGAAATGAGCTGTGAGGAGTTGCGAGGGCTGACGAAAGAACCAAGGGCAAAACGCTAACAACTGAATTGACCTTCATGTTGTGACCGAGCCAAAACTGGACGCTTGTGGAAGATATTGTGATACGAAAGGTACAGGTATGTAAACGCACTGCAGAAAATTCGGTTTCTAATCGTGCTTTATTGAGGACCCTACTTATACTTCGAAAAGTTGCGAGTCGAAATATCAATTGATGTTGCAGACAGTCGTGACCTACTCTGCATCGGCACCTCGTTATCGGCACGGAAGGTAGTCTTGCTAGGATATCCATCCGACGAAGGAGCCCTTGCGCAGCATGATCTCCAATTGGTAAGTGGCGACAAGTTATTGCGGTAGATCTAACCCAGAACTCATTAGCGTACCGAGTCGATAAAAAACGGCTCATGGGCTAAAAGACCGAATAACGGCCTCCACAAATGCCCGTGCTGTGCATTAGTGCACACAAAACCGAATCTGATTTGTGGTATTGGCACCTAAGACGAAGAGGTCAAATAAAGTTGCCGACTCTTTCACTCCGTCCAATCTAGGACTTTAGTGAAATGTATGTCTACAGTTCATTGTTGTTCATTCAAGCGGGCCATCCTTGGCGTCAGATGACTATAAATCCGTAAGACTTTGACTTAGCCTCGCGCGGAGCCATATCATCTCTCGCGTCGGACCGACGCCTGTAGCGCAACTAACGTTAGTGTATCCTAATTTTTATCAATCAGAATTGCAATGATGTAAGGTTGAATTTGCGGGTGTGCCTAAAGTCTGCGCTGCAGAGTTTATGGGGTAGGAGTGCCGACGAGCTCCTTCTAATATCGCCCACCACAGGCACCGAATTAGGCGAAAGCGCGCGCAACCAGGCTATTGGGTCTCAAAACCAGCTTCTGGAAGGAAACTATGGATGTTGTTGCTGCTTGGTGTTCAAATATTCGGGGTCAGAGGAAGTTGGAAGGATTCGCGCGAGCTCCGAGTAAATCAATTTGCTGCGAACAACCGGGAATCAATAAAGTCAAGGACGCGTGCACCTAAAGCTACGTATCGGGCCAAAATCGGATCGGTCGCGATGAAACCCAAGCCTCTCTGCCTCTAAGAAGTGTGTCGATACTACTCAGTCGTTTGCAATGCTAAGAACTGGGTTGTCGGATTTCTTTAATCTTGGATGGGCGCGGGGGACGCAATAGGTGGGAACATTGGTGTGAATGCACCAAAAGTCAAGACAGTCAACACACAGGGCCCAGGTGGCTTGAAAAACAAAGATTTGAGAGTAAGATATCTCATGGAGAGAAAATGTGGGTTGGAGTCTAAAGGCGAGTAATTCCTATCATTTCTCATCCAGTCAGTTTATGCTGTAGAGAGGATGGTATACAAAGCCAGGAATATTACTAGTACTCGGTGGATGACTGTGGTACTGCCACATTTCGACGTAGATTTTTGGTAAATTATTTTACCTAAAGAATGGTCTCTTATTCCTTAAAACTCAGTTACAGTAAGAAGAGAATTGGCTCCGGCGGCGACAGTTCACCCGTCCAACCGTCCTCTCCAGCAATTATTACACAACCCGCGCGGGTACCTTGTCATGACAACACCACTCGAGCTAACTACGGGAAGTTTAAACTTGATTATCCGTGTCTCAATTAGCTTTCTTTCAACGGCAAGGAGCACAAACGTGCTGTAGAGTTGGCCGAAGCATTTGATTGCTAGAATGTGCTGTCATTTGCCATGTGTTTCTGCACGGATGGTTTTGGTGTCGAAATATGCTCCTTGACAACCCCAGATAGGGCCTCGAAAGACTGCCGTACACGTAAATCCCTAGAACCAAAGTATAATTTCAGCCTCCCACAGAGTGTTTGTGTAGGTCTGAACAACGAGACCAATTTCAGCACTAGAATTACAACCTTTGGGTTTGAATATATTGATAGGTATTGGGTTTTTTCTAGTAGGGATTTCTAAATTATCTTTAATCTAGGGTGTATTGAGCGGAATGGTTTAGATAACAGATGATAACAGCGAAAGGTTAGGCTCTATATGATAGAAATAACCTACACGTTGATATATCCGTTCTTCCGAGTTACCTATCCAATATCCTTTCATTGGCAGCTTCGGTAGCACGAAGAATGTCATTGAAAAGAAAAGGTCGCATCACCTGGAAGTAGTGCTATACCAGGGACACGGATGAAGCCAACATGGACAAGCCCAGAGGTCAGCTCCCAGTTTCAAAAATAGTCTTAATATACGAACATTACCACGTGGGTAACTTTCAGATCTATTACTTCAAGTTAGCTATATCTCAAACGGAGATGATGATCGAGCTTACATTAAACTGAACTGTTAAATTGTCAGCAATGGTATATCGTTTCGTGGAGGAGATAAACCATACAAGAACAGATACTACACTCTGTAATGATATTAGCAACGTTAATAAAGTAGGTGCGATCTGACGTACTGATCTAAGCCTGTTTTCGCGAAGATTAAAATGTATAATCAGTATTGGTTTTAATGTAGAGATTGAGCGATTAGAAGTGATAGAGAACTAACCAGATGGCAAAGAGAGCTAGGGGAGAAAGGAGAAAAGAAAGAAGAATCTATGAAGAGGGCGCCTTTATATAGTTCCCTTTGTGTCGCTGAGGGAAACTATGACAAGCTTTTCGGACCGTTGCAGTGGCAGAGCGTGCGGTCGAGAAGTTTCTTTGACATTCGATTTCGCGGTATATCTCGGCGCTTCTATCAACTCTTATCTCTACTCTCGATCTCTTACTAACCAGCTGCAACCCAAACCACACCCGTGGCATTTCCGCCAACTAACATATTCCCAGAAATATAATCGATACGTTTTTCTAGAGAGTGTATTAGAAGAATGGGGTGTGCTCATACGCATTTCATCTTGATCTCTTCTAGGTATTAATATTGCTAACACGGACTAGAGCCTCTCCGTCTCTCTACATTCTTATCGCTAACCTAGCCATTCGACCACACAAATCAAGTCAAAGTACTGATCCTCCTGCGTGCCGATGACACTGAGGACTTAGGTTGCAAATTATATCCGATTCCTTTCGGAATGGGTGTTCGCCGTAGTAATACCTGTGATAGAAGTATCTTCGCTATGTACTTATTTCGAGCTCCTTGGTCTGTACAGTTTTTAAAGGGGCTTTGGCTCAAGAGGTTAGCAGCTCTATGATGAGCACGCTAAAAAACAGGAATACTCCTAATTCTAACATAGAATAATTTGAATTACACCCTGGTCTTAAGATCTAAGAAGTGAGCTAACTAGACATAAGTACTACAGCGTATGTAACTTAAATATTTCGAAAATTCGCCTCGAGTTATTCCAATCGTAGTCACGCGTTCAAGTTTAATGACAGGGGGGTTATCCGCCTTCTGTCAGGGCGATGCGGCTTATAGCAAGGGCTGGTTACCGATTATTCGTGGAACACACTCTCTCATGGGCTCATACATCGCGACAGCGATAGCACATCATTCAGAAGTGCCAAGTTAAATCGGAAGGATTCTGTTAAATTCAAGGACCAGGTGGCGGACAGCCTTTCCCCTTTTCGAGCCGCACAATTTTTTCACTGCACCCAGTGCTTGGATAACTAAGTACACTAACCCCCCCTCAACGATAATCGTATAGGTATACCCATCAAGATTTGGCGAATATATCATAAATAAACCGAATTTATTTTATGGGCCATGTAGAAGAGTTTGAATACTGGCTTTGGGGAAATAGTAACCAAGTTTCGGGAGAATCGAGAAGAGTTCAAGTTGTTCATTTGTGCTCGTTTTTTCAAGCTAAAACGCAAGCCTTAGAAGTATCATTCGGTGTGTATCCATGGCAAGATATGGCGACGGTGAGAGTGCGAATATGTGTAACAATTCAAGTGACCAATGTGCTTGCTAGTCTTGTTTAACATTTGAATGCATGCATGCGTGCGCAGCCTTCCAAATATCTACCAAGATGCATCGGCGTCCACGCCAGGGGGTTTTTGCTGTCTTACCATTCCCAAGTCGTCCCAAATCGTCCCAAATATTCAAGCTCTCGTGTACCGACAAGTCAACAGCGATGAACGACCGTTGATTTGCTCACGGATACTGTTGTGTGTTAATAAGCCCCTGCATTATTGTCCCGTCAGCTCAAATCCTCCCGCCACGGTAAGATCCAATCCGCCTTGACGGTATGGGAATCGAGAAATTTGCCACACCGACCAACGAACTCGCATCTTGGAGACTTTCTTACCGAGATCTGTCACACTGAAATTTCGCCTGGCCGAGCAAACTTTCATGAAACGCAACCAATGGTGTTGCTGCGTGATGCGCTTGGCTGCGCTTGGCGGCCGCATCGAGCATGAAGGATTACCTTGGCGATATTCCTAGCATCATGAGCAACGTACTCTGTAAAACCCGAGGGAGTATCCGCTAACGGACGCATGTTGACAACCAATACGCTTGCATATCGCGTTTATTTCGTGACTCGAAGAAACTTAACTGCGGCTGAGCCAAGAATTTCTTCACTAGATATTTCTTCACTAAATATCTGTTTTACAAAATTTAAAATATATTAAATAGCAGCAAATAACCCTTCACAGGATAATTGTTCTAACTACCAATTACCATATCAGAATTTAAACTCCTAGGAGGCTTTCGAAATCGTAAAAGAAAAGGATACAAAATCATTCACCAAGATGTATCGATCATTGATTCTCCTTCTGGCTGCCCGTCTAGCTGCTGCTCAAAGCTCCATCACCTCTCCTCCAGCACCTCAACCAACCAGCGGGGTCTCCATCAGAGCCGAACTCGAATATACCCTCCAGCGCAGCTGCGTAGCACATTGCGTTTGGTACAATGGCGGTCTCCCACGTGGAGTTTACTATCACGACTGGGACGATGTAGGCGGCGAGCTTGGCTGCGGATACGCTCCTATCAACGGGTGCTACTGTAATACAAAGTTCGCATCGAGTGCGACCTCGTACTTTTCTTCCTGTATTCCTTACTATTGCGGTGAAGGAGAAGACGGTGATCCCGACAACTTGGTATCAGCGCTTTCACTGTACAATTCCTACTGCGCAACTGCCAACGGCAACCCCGCAAAGCCGATCCCCGAGCCAGCGACCGTTGCCGCGACATCGACGCTAGAGTCTTCAGCTAGCGAGACCAGCACTAGCAGCGATGTTGATTCGACGTCAAGTTCCCCTGCTCCAACAACCGCACCATCATCGGTGGCTAGAACTTCTTCGCCCTCTCCTGCTGCTACCGTGGGAGCTAAAGAATCCCCGTCCCCATCTGATACTTCGGAAACTACAGATAGCAACAACGCTGGCGGTCTGAGCAACGGAACCAAAATCGGTATTGCGGTTGGTGCGTCGGTGGGCGGCGTCGCTCTGATCGCTATTGGAGTTATTGCCTTTATAATCTTTAGGCGTAGGTCGCATACAGGAAAGGAACAAGCAATGGGCGGTATCGAGGGGTATTAATTGGTACAAGATTGCTTTGGGATGCGATTCGGATTGCAGAGTGGCTTTCTGCGCTTTTAAACTTTGATGCTTAGTGGTTATTTTCTCACGGCGCATGTAAACATATGTTATTTTATAAATTTTGGTATAATTGTTTAATGGAATTGTTTTTGCAGTTACTAGCTGGTGCTAGGCTGCGAGCAAAGTTTTTTTCCCCTGAGCCCTAACCAACAAGTTATCTGTGTATAATCCTATTGCCTTCTGCTGTGATGTGAAAGTATTAGTATGGACTCAGGGAAATCTACTCGATCAGTAGGGTCCATTACAGCCAATGATTACTTAACTCTACCTCTGTAGGGGCGAAATTATTAGACCAAAGACAATCGAAGCTTGAGGCAGTCCTCTATCCAACACAAACCCAGTTGAATGTTGTATTTCCATATTAGGACTTGCGAGGCTGCTGCGCAGCAACGAATGCCCGACTGAAATTCGGGCTACTAAGCAGGCTGGCTACTATGCAGGCTGGCTACTAAGCTGGCTGGCTACCAAGCTGGCTACTGAACAAACTACCAAATTAGCTATTTTAATAATTAGCCAGCTTATTTAATAGCTAGCCAGCTTAGTAGCCAGCCTGCTTAGTAGCCAGCCTGCCAGCCTGCTTAGTTAGTAGCCAACCTGCTTAGTGTTTTAGCTTGTACTGAAGTCTTTACTGAAGTCTTGGCAAAACAACACATTTTTTACATTTTTTATAGAGGGGGAGGAAAATTACGCAACGTTTAACCGGTAGCCCGACTGTTCAGTCGGGCATATCAACACCTGCAGGCTAAGCTCTGGCTTCACTGCATACGAAGCTGGTTGAGGTGTCGGAGCTGTAGATACCTTTCTGGTATCCAGGACTAACAAACCAAACAGTATACTGTATTTAAAAAAGCGGCTCTGATAATCATGCCTCTGCCTACCTTTCTGGCTTTCTGTTTACTAGATCATCTGTTGGAACTATAGTGTTCGATAAATTCTAGACAAGGGCAAGAGGTGTAGGACTTTGCATTATATACTTCTACGGTTCTTCGACGACTAGCTCTCGGGAAGGCTCGGTCAGTTTTGTCAGTTATATTTTATTTGGTACTGGGGATATGTTTGTCCCTTAATCACGAATTGCTTAACTTGGCTATGTCGATAGGCGTCGGCCTCCAGCTTCATCGAGAAGCCAGCACAAAGAAAACACAGTCGTAACAGCCAGAATCTGGATTTTATTCGAAATTCAGTCTACCAGTCTACTGTGGCTGGAAGCATTGTTTTCAAGGTTGCAGAGGTCCGTTGACAACACCTTCAGTTCTATTGTTTGACGCTTTGGCAGGTTGACACACCGACGGCGGAAAGATTCCCTCGGGCCGATTATATAACAACGGCCCCTCCACCAGAAGCTCTCTTCTTCTTTTCTTTCCTTCCCAGCTCTCTTTGGTCAGTCTACCCTCTGCTATCAAATACAACGTTGCAATTTCCTTACTAACATTGTATTATCTCCTCATAGCCTTTTGGCTTAGATCAGTATGTCTTCATATCCCCCTTATCACTTGACATGAATTGATACTAACAAATAAACAGAGTGTAGTGTATGCTCATACCATCGTCCTCAACTCTCAGGCTAGGTGCTAACTATCTTCCAGATCTGTTCTTTTCAGTTTAATGTGGGTCTTGAGTATATTTTTCTCAAAATTGACTTATACTAACAATCGATCGATAGATCTGAAACTCGCTCATAGAGCGAATTTGGTATTAATAATATTTTTGAACTTGGGAGACCAACCTCTAGGCTTGCCTACGTTGACTCCACCGTGTCTCTGGTATTGCACTATCTCCAGATGATGCGACCTTTTCTTTCTCCATGACTGGCTTTGTTTTATCAAAGCTACTGTAGAGAATCCTTGATTTGTGGTGATTTCTAATAGTCAACATTTTACTATTCGCAGCTAGAGCCTTTTGCTTCTAGAACCTACATCTCTGCAACCGATAGGAGCATCTGTAGGAACAATGAACTACCGGAGCTTGAAGAAGCTGTCGGCTACATCCTTTCATATACTGCGGTAACGATCATACACACTAATAATCATAACAAATCTCTGTATTTTGGGTATCTATGTAAAATCGACTAAATACAATAGGGTATCTGATAGTATCTACTTCGGAGCATATCCGACATTGCCAGCATTTTCAATACCAGTGCTGACATATTCACAGAGATTCTAGCCCCCTCAGTCACAGGAGAGCCATAGTCTCGAGGCCCTCGCTCCACCTACATCGTCGAAAGCAAGTACAGCATCCCGACCCACATCTCCTCGCCAGAAGGTCTAATCTGACTCGCCGGCAGCACAAACCCGCTAGAGCCACCGCTGGATGGTCGCAACTCGATACACCAACTGATCTCTGCCAGTCCAACATCCTGCATCCAGTCTGTGCTACCACCAACAGCCTTATAGAGATCAGGGCAAGTAGCGCCAGGCGTAAACCGCGACTTTGAGCTAGCGAGAACAGCACTGGCGACACCCTTAGCAAGCGTGATCTGCTTGTTGTAATTTGCAACTTGGCGATTGCAGTCATATCCGTATGGCAGGAGGATCAACTGGCTGAAACTGTGCCAGTCAATGTACAGCTTGATACCCTTGCCAGCTTTGAGGCTGGCGGCATGCTTGCTAAGAGCAGTATTCTCCGGAGTGTTACCAGCGGAAAGGCCGCGGAAGGTCTCATCGCATGGGTTTGTGGAGGAGCCGCCAGGTGTTTCCCACTTGAATGGCCTATTTCTGCCATTAGACTGGTACATATATTATTTGGGTTCAGGTTGTCTTCTTACCAGTTCCTGTTGATATCAGTACCCGCGCAAGAGCTGCTTGGATGTGGCTGGCGACTCTTTCGCCACAGGCGGTTAGTGGTTTGCGTGTAGACGAAACCTATAAAGTACAGCCGATTCAGCATCATGACTTGTGAAATTTGGATATTTATATCGGTAGGCAGTTACTTACCATCTGGGTTAACAACAGGGATGATATAGAAGTCATATTTATCGAGAATGCTCTGGACTTGGGTATTATTGGCATTGTATCCAGTGATGAGTCCATAGGTCAAATACTCGACAGTCTGTCCACCTCGTTAGCTTACTTGTCTTGAATCTCTGTAGACTGTCAACACTCACCATGGTAGAGATCCACTCTCGAGCATGGACGGTACCGTGCCAGATCACAGCTGGCTTGGATCCCTTACCACCTTTACCCCAAAGATGGATTCCAGTAAGTGCTCTCCCTTCATATGACTTGCCAACTTCAAACAACTCCGAGTTCCCAGTAAAGCCAGCCTGGACATTTACAAGCCACTGCTGGTGGTCGGCGAACGGATGATATCCGTTAAACCAAGTCAAATCCGGGAAAGCCGTTGGAGCAAATCCTTGTACGGCTAACTCCACCCATCAGCTATATTCACTGAATACTTCCATGAACTCATGACTTACAAGAAATAACCTTTCTCGACGAATCGGGGAAGAACCCGCCCTCTTGTGCAATTGCAGATCCAAGATCCTCATCGAGGACTTCATATTGCAAGCCCATCTTTTCAAAGCTTCGGAGACTCTCCGGTGCAATCGCAACCTCAATGTACTTTTGCACATTAAAGTTATACTGAACGGTATTGAGTTCCTTGAGCCTGCTCTCAATATACTCACCCTGGCCCTTCGTGGAAACACGTACGACCCTCCAGCCATCATAGTTGACTGGCTTTTCAGAAATAACCGCAGCCGAAGCCAACGGCGCAATGAGGGAGAATAATGCAAGGAACTTCATTGTAAATGTCGATAATACTGATATTTACAGTCTAGAACAATGCTCATCGAACGGGATCCCGCCGCTTCTTATACTCGGTCCATTGGGCATTATCTACATTGTTCAAGTGGGGGTTGACCTTAATGATACCTCTACAAACCTATCACCACCTGATACCTTAGGCAACAATCTTCCCGGCGGTCCTAGGAAAGAAAGAACACCATACTTCTTCCCACCATCTCAAACGCAAGGTCAGCGGAGATCTCACCGAAAAGGTAGGTGAGCACATACTCCCATCTATACGATACTAACCTACAGTATTGCCAAGTGCTTGACATATGTGCCTACGCAAACCGGATCTCCGTTTGGCAAACTAGCAAAGGACTTTCAATTATTCATGGCTGCTACTCGCCAAAAGACACCCTTGCTATCCCAAGCCCTGTTTATGTCTCAGGGGACGTCAGATAAGGTTCCTCGCCAAGCGGCAAGTGCAGGGTGGTGTAATCGTAACACGGCTATATTGCTAGCCCCGGGAAAAGTTCTGCCTAGGCGAGACGGGCGTTTCAACCTTCCAGAATATAATAGACAAGAGAGGGCGCGATTGTGCAGTACTACAATGCAGCAGCAGGTCGGCTTTCGCCGTATATTGTAATGGAGGAAACCATCAATTCCCACGAATTAATTTACATATATAGGCGCATGTTATCGTATGGGTGCGTTTTCTTGGGGTGGGTGTTGGATACGCTCAACTTGGCGCTTCTTAGGTTTGGCGCGAATGGGAAGGTGCTTGTATACGCACTGTTAGGCTGCAGAAGTGGGGTACCTTGAATTCAAGGAAGGGATTCTAGATCAAGCACTCTTTCCATGGCTGCTTTAATGAAGAATCGATGGATGTGTAGGGTACCATCTTGCTACTGGCCGCAGGGGCATGTCTCTAGCTTAGGCTGATATAAAAAGAGTGTTGCGGTGTGTCATTTGTGAATAGTATGAATTCGCCCAAAAAATGCTGGTTACAAGGCTGGAGGTCGCTATCAAGGTATCTACAATGGCAACTGGTTCTATGCATTAAAAATACAGCTTCAAATGCCAAGAGAAGCAGTAGGGTTACTCGACAACTCCAGCTGCAATTGTAAGCCCATCAGCTCGTAAAACAATCTTGCTCCCTTTCTCAAGCGGGAGGGGCGCGCCCGTAACCGTAACGTTGACTACCGCCAGGCTTCCAGGTCCAATATGCCTTGGCTTCTTTTTTGTAATAGTGCCATTGCCTTTATCCAGTGTTGCTACGAGTTTGGCAATTCTGCCTGATGCGTTAAGTCTTCCTCGGTGTATATCAACCATCATGGGCGTAAGACTTTCAAATGCTAGTATTTTGGCTTCAAATTCTTTGAGGGGCACAAGAGGATTATCCGCATGACAAATAACATCACCAATCCTAAAAATTGTTAGCATCTACTTTTTCGCGAATAGTGACGGCTTCTTACTTGAGGTGATCCATGTCTATTCCTGCCAAGTGCAATTGCACGTTGTTGCCTGCAACTGCCCATTCAGCCGACTGGTTGTCTACTTCTATTCCTTTAATCGTGGCTTTTTCGTCCCCTGGCAACGCCACGATCGTATCGCCTATCTGCACATTACCAATCTCTATCCTTCCGGATATTGTGACTGGATTTATGACGCCTCCCCGGTATACATCAGCTATTGTCATGCGAAGGGGCTTTTCAATAGCTTTCAGAACCGGTTTCGCAGTCTCCAACTCTTCTACTAACGTCGGGCCGGAATACCATGAAACTAAACCGTCTTCGGGTTTCCGCACAATATTATCACCTGTTAACCCACTGCATGGTATAAAGCTAACATTCTTCGATTGGAATCCCGCCGTTGTTAGGAACTGTGACATTTGTTGTTTGATCTCCTCGAATCTGTCTTGATCCCAGTGCATCTTTAAAATGATTAGAGTAGCTCTTGTAGCCTAACGGATCTTGTCACTCACTAAATCAAGCTTATTGACAGCAACGATTATTCGCTGAACGCCCATACTTCGCACCAACAAAGCATGCTCTTTCGTCTGCCCACGAATGTTGAAGCCAGCCTCGAACTCGCCAGGTGAGGAATCAATAACAAGAACTGCAAAATCTGCTTGCGCGGCTCCAGCAATCATGTTTGGGATAAAGTCGCGATGGCCTGGGGCATCTAAGATTGTAAACCGTCCCTTTTTCGTCTCGAAGGCGTTCACAGCAATATCTATTGTTACACCTCTAGCTTGTCGTAAGTTTACGATCGCCTAAAAGTTATTCGGTTGACCCACCTAGCCCTCTCCTCTCCTGTCTGATCCAAAACCCAAGCCAAAGCAAACGAGCTTTTTCCAATCTTTTCTGCTTCTTGCCTATATTTCTGTATTGTTCTCTCATCCACAACTCCGGAATCATATAGCAGCCGCCCCATTAATGTGCTCTTGCCAGCGTCAACATGGCCTATCGGAATTAGAATATTTCATTACAACCAGGAAAATTAAGCTTACCAATGACAACCAAGTTGGCATTTTCTTTCCTTTTTGATTTAGACTTCTCATATTCAGCCACCACATCAATTTTTTTGCGAACGATCTTCGGGGGTGCAGGTTTCTCCGACGCATCTGCTACTTTGAGGGCTTCAACGCCCTTCTGGATAGTTGCTGCAACGGAAGATCCCTTTTCTGGCTTTTGGCCTTTGGTTAACCCTAAAATAATTGATCAACACAAATGCCGGGACTGATCAAGTAGGTCGTCCGAAGTTACCCTTGCTATTCGACTGTGCGGCTAGAACAACGTCATCGGGACTTGGCCCTTCAAATCCCTGCTTGGCCTTTACAGCAGCCTTCTGAGAGGGTGCTACGGAACAAAATATGGGATAAGCGTCAGTAATCCCGTCATTAAACAAACTGTCGATTCGTTTCCCAAACATCGATTTAGCAAAGCCTGATGGTGGAGCTGCGAGGACAGGATCTGGTTCAGAAGTAGGAGCAACAGATGCCTCCTGTGGCTTTCCAACTTCTGTTGTGTCGGGAATGATCTTTTCAATAGGTTGATCGGGAAGAGGTGCAACCGCCGGGAGGGAAGTAGGCATAGCCGTCGTTTCAACAATAGCAGGCTGTTCCGGTTTCTTCTTCGATAACCTATCGAGTAGAGAAACAGCTGTTCTTGACTCACTGCCACCAGAATCTGCTGATTTCTCTGCCTTCGCTTTACTTCGGGCCTTGGCAAGAGCGGCTAGCTTTGAAGTTTTCGGTTGCAATCCAGAACCACCTAGCAGCCCGGTTGTCCTGTAACGAATGGCACTCGCGGAAGGAACCAAATTCGCGAGGCGATAAGGTGGAACCGAGCCGAATGGTGTATCATCCCAGAAGCCAAGAGGTATCTGAGATTGAAGATTCATCTGATACATTCCCTCCCTATCTGTTTAGGAATCAAAAGATGCTCAGAAACTGTACTTGAACTCAACTTTGAAGCTACTCACATGAAAATCCTCCATTCTGGCCTAACCCGCCATCGTAGCTCCATCAGATACAGAAAAGGGGCAGGACAAACCTTTAGATTCAGCTGCCACAGCCTTCTTCTGTTTCTTCTTCTCCTCCGATCCCGCTTGGTCTGTGGGTCGTTAGTCGAGGTCGTTTAGGGCCAAGCTTGGAGGAGCACATACTTAGGAGATATGTGATGGACCTCTCAACGTCGAAGTAGTAATACCATAGAGTCTCTTCGATCTTCTCATTGGTCAAAGTCGGTATATCGTCTCCAAGAACCTCCCGTACTCGTCGTAGACTTTCTGCCATCTTCGCTATATTTGGGTAAGAATGGTGGGATATGTCGAACGCGGGGTATATGGCGGGGTACCTTTATCGGCCGGAGACAGTCCTATTCGACACCGCAAAGTATTAGCATGCATAAGAAGGAGCAATGCGTTCGAAGTAATAATTGAGCATATTTTACCTTCTTCTTCCTCTCCATAGTAGTCGTCTTCGCCATCATAGTCACCCATCTCATCGGCCAGGTTCATGGTCCGAATGATTTTATGTCGCGACATGGTGGCGAATAAGGTCGGTTAGGATGAGGAAAGTATGGGTCAGACTATGCACAGTAGAATATGCTATGAGCCTCTCTTTCTTAGCCGGGAGTTTCGACGGCGTTCTTGGAGATGTGGTGGAAGTTAAATCGTTGCCTGAATGAGTCGCATGCCTGTCGAGAATTATCAGCTAACCAATGGCGCAGCGATTGATCGTGAGCAAGTCTTGGCGCCTGGCCTTCAACACAAAGTGGCAACCAGGCCAGGCCCCGCAACCAACCAACTACTTAAGTACTTAAGTACGCAGCCAGGACATGGGAAGTAAGCCTCCGCGAACTTGACATCCATAAACAAAAACGCGAATGCACAGAAAGATTGCAGCTAAGTTTGCTAATGAATGTAATTATTCGAGCTATCTGCTTCAAATGGACTGCGAACTATAAAAAATTTGTAAGTCATAAGTCTCGGCATGTACTATCATCCATTATCTTCTCCCTTCTCGAACTCTGCACTAGGCCTGAACGTCTACCAAACCTAGTGTTTGGGTTTTCGGGCGAGAGTATCGTGGAGCTAGGTTGCTCAAGTGATAGATGCGTACTCGCGTGATCCGATTGATTACGTGATATGTAACGTCTTTGTCAAGCTTTATAAGCTACAAATATGCGCATCGCGGGCCAAGTCCAAGATAATCTGTCAGCAAATACCAAATGCAGAGGGGATTAAGTAAGAAAGCTACGATTCGGCTCCAGTTTAAAACGATCAATTGAAATCCGCGATTTCGTTTAGGTTCATTTACGAGGCCATCAAATATTACAGCTGTTCAGCCTCTGCTTTGGAAACCACACCTTGATCAAATAAGCCAACAACACTAAAAATGACACAACCAAACGCGGAAAATGGCAAGGACCAGGCCATTTACAAGATGGCCGACAAAGATGGCCAGTTCAGGCGCAAGGACTCTGTATTCCGATCATTTGTCTCTGCAGACCCCGAGTCTGAGTTTCCCGCCGAAAAAGATCGATACGTAAAACCCCCATCTGCTGAGTGAAATGTTTTGTTACAATAATAATGGTGCTTGCTTTTGAAGGTTCTCTACCTGAATTGGGGTTGTCCTTGGGCTCACAGAGCGAATCTCGTTCGTTCTTTGAAGGGACTGGGAGATATCATCCAGCTCGTCGTCACAGATTTCACGCTGACTCCTGAAGGATGGTGCGTTTATAACTTCTTTATCGTCCTCGCGATACTTGGCTTTGCTTACAACGCCATAGGATTTTCAACGGAAAGAATGGCTCCATGGAGAAAGATCCTCTCTACGGCTTTACCAAACTCTCCCAATTGTACCTGAAAGCAAATCCAGAGTACGAGGGTCGCTACACCGTTCCTGTTCTATGGGACAAGAAGAAAGAAACCATTGTCAACAACGAAAGCTCTGAGATCATCCGCATGTTTTACTCCGCCTTTGACCAACTTCTCCCTGAATCTGAGCGCGAAGTCAACAAGCAAGGCGGAGGGTATCTTCCCGAGCACCTGCGTAACGAGATCGACGAAATGAATGAGTGGGTCTATGATAAAGTCAACAATGGGGTCTATAAGACGGGGTTCGCATCAACTCAGGAGGCGTATCTAAGCAATGTTGTCCCGCTATTCGAGAGTCTGGACCGACTCGAAACGCATCTTACGCAAAGAGACACTAAATATCTCTTTGGTGACTATATTACGGAGGCAGACATCCGGTGAGTCCCTAGATACCTGAAACCAAAGTCCGCTTATTTTCTTAACGGATCCCAGTCTTTACACAACACTCATCCGATTTGATGTCGCCTACTACACCCTATTTAAGTGTAACTACAAAATGATTCGCTATGATTACCCGCAATTACATAGGTGGCTCAGAGCATTGTACTGGGAAGAGAATAGCGAGACGAAAGGAGCTTTTAAGGAGACAACACATTTTGAAACTGTAAGTTTCGCAGCAACGATATCGCGATTGAACTAACTAGTCACACATACTAAAATTCTGTAAACAGTACAAAGAAGGATATGCAAGGGCATTGCGGACAATAGTACCATACGGTCCAGCTATTGAGATCCTGCCACTTATTGTATAGCAATTTCAACGGTACTAGGAAGATCAGCGCATATGTCCAGGACCACTCCTCCACGCACCACGAGACTAAGCCCATGGGTACCTAAACCCCGAACATTTCAAGCTGTGAATAATTCAAAGAATTCTTATAACTAGTTCCCTCCTAAGAGATCAATTGTAAATCTTCTTTGATTCTTTAGCCGTCCGCATAATAATAATTCATAGAGAGTCCGATTCGTAAAGTTTCGGGTTTACCCTTGGTTTTTTTTGGACACCAAAATACAAATCTTTCTGGTATAAACCAATTAGCTTCGAGTTGTCTTAATCTGAAGCCCATTTCAAAAAAAGCTGCGACTTCTATTATACCAAATATCAACTTCCAGTCCGATGAAGGGCTCCGGGATCGATCAGCTCCAGGAGTACTTTTGCGTCGAAATAAGGAAAACGACATTACTTCGCCTTCTTCACAGTTGTGTGGCTTAGCTTGCTGTTGAGCGAGAGTCTTAGCAATCTCCATCGTAGTCTCACTGGATGAATATATTAAAGCGAGCAACAATAGCTGACGTCCCGATGGCTTTGCCGATTGCCATGATGAGCTATATATCCATGCTATCTCTGTCATTTTTGTTTGACAGGTATCGGTATTAAGACATCTGAAACTTTTAATCGCTGGCGCGTCTGATAAAACCATGATACCACTTGTGCTTATATCTAAAGTATACCAAGGGGTCTTTGGTATTTTTAAGTCATCGCGGATATCGGAAAATGAAATCCTTCGGAAATCATGTAAGTTTAACATCACCTCGGCCCCATAATCCATCTCTTCCAACAACTCTAAAACCCCATCAGGTGTATCATCAATTGCTGTGTTGGATGTGAGTTTATAATTATAGAGTGGATACATATACGGATACAATTTCGGGGTGAAAATACCGTCCCCAGTTAGCTTCGCCATTGTATATTTGATTTCGTCCAGTCGGAACTTTCCGATTTCTAGAGAAATCCCAATAGCTTGTCGTAATTGCTCTTTTGAAGCCAGTATTATTTCCTCCTCTTCTTCTTCCCCAATGAATGTTGGCGATGCCGTTGAGTCTGCCCAATTCGACAAAGTAATTAAAATTTGAGGACTAGGCGGATCTGTTCTTTGATTCCACTCTATGAAAATGTCTTCAATAAGCCTTCTTGCCACATATTTCTCCAAAAAAAAGTCTCCTATTAATTTTTGTACTGCTCGTAGCTCTGCAGTGCCCAAAAGAGTTCCCAATACATCTGGGGATTCCCCTTGGAACGGTGCAAATCGATGCGATAATAGAAGGGGGCCACTCGGACGGCGACCTATAAGATTGTAGAGCTCTGTGATGATGACCTGGGTCTCAGCCGTGGTAACTAAAAAAGAAATCGTCGTAATATCAAGATATTTTGGATCTTTCGTCCCTGGGACGGCGGAGTTATAAGCGCTCCATAGTGCAGCTGCTAAGTTCGGAAAGTCTACTCTTCTTGGGCGTTTCTCTACTATGTATGTAGGGTCCGGGAGTTGTATTACCGCGATATGGCCCAAGGTTGTAGAAACAAGCAGTTCGTACGTTTCATATACCGGACGCTCATTCTGTCCCACCCGTTTCTCCGTCGTTATGTGAATAAGATTTTTTACCATATTTTTTGGATTGTTTAATGGCCACGTAAAGAAGTCAGGAATTATACCATAACCTTGAACTTTACTAATCTGATACCCCGTTATCAGAATGTCTAAATCTGTAAAAAGATCTACTTTGTTATCACTTCCTGCGATATTCCTCTCAAATTCCTGATACGTTATCTCTAGCTTAATCTCACGTCGGCCTTCCTCTAGAGGGAAACCTGTGTCTTCATCAACTCTTAGTCTCGGAAGCTCCAGACCATTATGTATTTGCATATTGGAGTCTCTCAGCCGGGCACCTTCTCTCTGCGCCTGGGCAAGAAGCGCCGAGTTATATGGACTTATGCTATAGGTTTCTCTTTGGGTAAAACTATCAGCGTTCGGCGGAACTGAGAGCATATATGCTTTGCGGATTTCATCTTGCGGGCCCACTAATCGAACAAGAAGAGTAAAACCAGAGTCCATTGGTATTTGATCTCCCTGTTGATTAGTTTTGAGTTTTTTGGAGCTCGGTCGCTGTCCTATTATGATAGACGATACAGCGGGCTGCCCTAAATCTATGTATATCTGATAATTTGTCAATATCTCCGTAACTGCCTTGGCTTCCAAAACATCCTTGAGAATTGAGATGGCTTTCTGATTAGCGCTTTCTTCTCCCCAGGGCTCTTCAGGGTGCAAGCCATACTCCGCGGCGTAAGAATTTCTAGAACTCCAAATTTTCAGTGCTTCCTTGGGATCTGCATTTCTCACGCGATATACCTCTTCGATAGCACGCTCTGTTGCCGAAGAAACATATGAGAACCCTATCACCCGGAGTTCCCCCATCCCATATGATTTTTTCCAAACATCATAGATGATGCCACCCAATGATACAGGGTTATTGACGTTGATTAGGTCTTCGAATAACAGCATTTTCTCGTCGGATGAGGCAGAAACTTGCGACTGTGCAAGTCGAACCTCCCCGTTAGTTGGGAAGCCAACCTGCCATTCGGCCGTCATTCGCTTGAAGTTCAAGGGCTGTTCGGTAACTCGTTTCCGTTTTTGTTTACCTGGGTCAAGGCTGAGCTGTGATAGCTGAAGAGTTTCGTCATCAAATACTCCAATATCTCCCAAACTCGCCAGCTCCTTACCATCCTTTGGCGGAAGGATATTTGTCAGGCTTTGTTGACCCCAGCCAAATGTTTGGATACCGTGATCGAACCGAGTATTGGATTTTTGCACCCCTTCTAAAGAGCTATACGCGGACAGTTGAACGAATATTGTCGCCGCAACTACTTCGTCTCCTCCAGAGTTTGAATTTTCCGTTTCCAGTTTTATGGAAATTCTACTTATTGATTGCTGAGAGAATTGAATTGGCCAGGTGTTCAACATTTTTTGTATCGCTCCAATCTCAGGTGTGCCAAGCAAAGCCGCTAGTGTTTCTCTTCCCCATGGTATATCTAGATCTCTGGGGATCACCAATTGGAAAACCTCATCCGAGTAGCATTCGAACCTTCCGAATGCTTCTAGGATTAAAACTATCGTACTCGGGTTTCGCAGATTGTCTATCATGACGCTCCTCAAAGACAGATCAAGAGGTCCGGTACTTTCGAATTTTAGCTGAGATAAATATCGATCTCTCCCGTAACGCCAAGTACCGAATAAAAGTTTATGGTAGTCCAGCTCAAACGTATCGTAAAGATTATCTCTGCGTTCCCACCCACTTTCAGGGCCTCTCCATTCTGCTATGAGATTCCTATCTATAAATGAGGTCATTAATCGAGCTGTCGAGTGTAGCGGTGTGGCAGGTTTATTCTCCCATTCGACAGCTGAATAGGTTTCTTCTAGACAGATACCGTTTGATGTCGCAAGTTCAACCAATCTTTTACTGGAGTCGGGACAAGACGCTGGGTCCATATCAGTTATAAATTGGTAGGAAGCTCCAAGGTGCTGCCGGGGGTCTGGAGAGTCCTCGGGTATCAGCTGCCTTGTCCATACCCCTCTTAGCAGAGTATTCCCTCTTCCCACGGCTTCCTCCCATCGCGAGGTATCGTCATCTGGGCTGCTAGCTTCGTCGTTGGGCACTCTTCTCCTAAAGATTGGAGTTGCTTTTACGTCCGTATAGATACTTGCATCTCTTAAGACTGGCCGGCTCTCGCGTGACCCTCTGGGATTCGCACCAACGTTTACTTTGTATCGGCCTTGCTTGCCTTGAGTATACCTGGCGGATACAAGAGTTGCCTCCAAAAGTATATTACAACCAAGAAATATTTCAAGGGCTATGTACCCACATCTAAGGATGCTACGGCGGAAGAGACCCATTTCCAAGACTAGATATTATGAATTGCTGGCGGTATAATTGAGGTCAGATTACCGAATTCGAGATGTAATTCACTTATGAGGTTTGACTAGTAAGTTCTTCAAAATGAAGAAAGGTCTATGTATTGAGCTACCGTTTGGAATTTGGAATTAGATCTGCGCCTGATGTCAATCCAAATATCTACCCTGGTACTCGGTTGAGTACTAATCATAAAACCCCTTTCGAACTCAGAGCTCCTTCTAATTGTTGGTCCCAAAATCAAGTACGCTGTTCAACTTGAATCTAAAATTAGAGAGGGTGAGATTAGAAAGGGGATCGGAGTTTTGCCCCAATTTGTGAAACAAGTTTGTTTGTATCAGCCATCCGTTGTTATTTCGCAGCGGATGTACAAATTGTGCGCAAAATTTAAGAATACAACTATGGCAAATCAAGGCAGTTACTTTCTTCTCCCCAAACCGCGATTCTGTGAGGGCTTAGTACGAGCATCTGAAAATCAATAACTGCTGTTTGAAATCATCCATATTCATACGGACACCCGTTTGGAGCCTCTGCAAGTATATGCAAAGTGTGCTACAACCCCGGCATGAAGTATGAAGAAACCGGCTCAGAAAACCTTGTTTGGGAAAATTTCTGGACAGATCTGGGTCGTCTTGTACATGTCAGCTAAACGCTGGACCCGAGAAGCCTAGGAGCAAGTTTTGGCAATACTGTAGCCTTTTTTGACTGGTGTAAGCCAACTGTTATCAATCCGTAACAACCATTTGATATGCTGTGCTAAAAGACATCTCAACCGCTAGACCGATTTACAACCAAACACTTTTGAGCGCAACAGAATCAATTGCCCAATATTTTAATTGAAAACCAGCCTCACAAACATATTTGTGCGGTACATTTGCCAGTCCAGATAGACAGATATAGAGCTTATAGCGGCCCTGTACATCCGGTCGGGGTGGTCCAACAACATTCTTTGGATAGCTGCTACCTCTGGTGTGCCAAGTAAAACCAGAAATACCGCCCTGCTTTCAGCGGTTGCAGTTGGACCCAGACCGTGGAAAGCTTGGATCTGTCCTTCCGAAAGTACATCGAACCGACCCAATTCATTCAAAACTTGAAATGTATACAAGCTCGGTCCAATTATCGATACGCCTCGTAAATAATTTTGCTCCATTGTCGCTGACAATTCTTCTAGTAGAGCGGAGTTCTCCGGTTGAATTTCTGTTGAGTACGAGCTCCATACCTGAAAGTAGATTTCAGAGAGAATGTTGACCTGATTTTTTATGGAGGTATCCTGCTCATACGATATGAAGCTTTCAAGTATTAGATGTCTATCCGTGTTTGATACCATAAGATAAGCCCTGCTCTTTTCCATCGAAGAGGTTGCTTCCACACGGGTATATGTCCCAGGCCTCTTAGTATTTTCTTCGAAAGCCATACCAGATGCTTTAAACAGTTTAATTGCCGTGTCTAAACATCTTAGACCAGATGCTAACTCTCGCATTGAACCTATGATTTCTTTAAGGATCGGGGCTTTAAGATAACCAAAAACCTGTCCCTCTAGATCTAGCGTTTCTCCGATGCTCAGTGCTGCAGCAAGTATTTTTCTAGCTCTATAGGAGGCAATAATCCCTTCTGAGCGTTTCACTTGGCAGACCACAAAGATTTCGGGTTTTTTAATCCAATGCATCATCATATTGCTTTCGGAGTAAGGGGATGCGTCGGTCCAACGGATATATATTTCAACAATCCTTTGAGATTTCAAGTCTTTTGCATATTTGATATTCATTGCTTCAATGGCCGCGACTTCTGCTGTTCCGAGAACCGCCAGCCATGTCATCTTTTTCGCCACTACCGAAGGCTCAGTTAAAACACTGCTCGATAGCCATAAATCGTCCTCAAGTCTCAAGCCATTTTGGTGGAAAGCCTCTAACATAACTGCATGTGTTTCAGTTCCAACATTAAGGATCGCAAAATACCGAGGTAGATTTATTCTCGCCCGCATTTCTTTCCGACTGAAAGACGGAATCGTGTTGAAATTTAGCCATACTAGAAATAGAGCATTTTCGGGAGATTGGATGTTATCAGATCGCCCCATGTTCGTATCTGGGTATCCGAAAATTGTCATTAGACCGATTTTGGTCGATTTGTATATAATCAGCTCCTCATTTAGAATAATCTCCTGACTATAACTAGCGTGGATGTCCTTTGCAACGCGATCTTTAAAAAGGTGTTCAGTATTGAAAAAGGGGGCTGCACCTGAAGATGCTATTGCGGCCACTATCAGATCAAAAGCCGGGTTTAGGTTGTCCTGTGGCTTCCCACGGCGTGACGAAAACCGTGACATCCCGGTATAGTCTGCTATCGGAGAGTTGGTGAGGGCTGCATTCATTAAAACACGCAGTTCGATTCCTTTCTCAATCCTCTGAACCCACTGGTCAAAAACCTGGCTTTCATCTTCCCTAGACTCAGGTTCATCTAGATCTGTTGCCAGCCTGATTAGGAGAAATGGTTGGTGTCGTACCCCTTCGGCTTGTTGATAGCCAACTTCAATTGTCGATACCATAGAAATTTCTTGCTGAAGTTCAATCAAACTAGAGATTGCTACAAGCTCTACGGTTGGCCATAATAAATCGAAACTTTCTCGGTCCTCTTCATCAAACCAATCGACAAGGAATACCTCTGTTTCTTTGACTTTCTTCCGTTGTCGTACCGTTTCTACAATCTGTTTGGTTTTCTCTGCAACGATGAGAAAAGTAACGTCCTGCACCGATTGGTGGGCGCCTTCTCGGCGTTCCCAAGCCTGGTGTAATATACTGCCAAGTAAACCATTGAATTCAGCGTCTACAGGGTAGGTTAGAACTACCAAATGTCCTTCCTCTCCTGAAGTCGCTAATCGAAACTCCAAATCTGATCCAAAATCTGTAACGCACTTGATAATAAAATTCTGATATGTCGGTATCAATATCTCATCAGGATCAGGTGCAAAATTGTAGGTAGTGTTCGCCAGAGCTTCGAAGCCGGGATGAATGCTAATCTCGGTACCCTCGTCCTCCCCATCTCTAAGCTTACTGTAAAATGGCTCTTCTCGATATATCCGATATCTATTCCGAGGGCTCTTTAGCATAACTGGTTCCCCGTTTATCTTTGGATCTCGAACTGGACTCGAAATTGTATTGGCCTTCTCAAGTTCTACTAGGATATCCACAGCCCATTGAGAATTATCAGTTTGTGAGCTAAACTTCTTGATCCAAAAGTGAATCTTTGATATGTAACTATTTTGAAGGCCGTTATGGTACGTGGTAAGCATACTCTGGACAGCACTGATCTCGACTGTACCAATAAGGTCATCCCATAGCTGAATTTCTTCCGAGGCGTAAATACTGCCTTCCGATGTCGGTGATTTCATTGAAAACCAAGGGTCGTTCTGATTTTGTCGTTTGCTAAATGCCACATTGATAACTTCTATCGTATTTGAAGCCAGTTTCCGAACATCGTAAATTGTTACGTATTTCAACGATGGTTTTAATTTTCCAGGAGAAGGAGCAGAACCTGCCTGCCAGCACCAGTATAGCAGATCCGAAGGTTTTGTCAAAGCTTCGGTCCATGAAAATACAAGATGGTTATCTGTTGGTGATACGAGAACAATAATACCAGGCTGTAGCCCCCATTTATGAAACTCGAATTTTTGGTAAGATGGGCCGTTCCGGATAACATTGACACCAATATGGGTAAAGAAAGAAGGATCTGGGTATGCTCTATTGTGAAGAGGAGAGTGTGATTGCCAAAGTGAAGGATATTTAGGGTCCGGGACCAAGGGATCAGGTTGGCTAATCATTTGCGGATTCGTGATTATGCTCTCTCTTCTTAAAACGTCACCTTTTTGCGCGGATTCCCAGTACAGCTTGATTGAAGCGGCGCTACTCGGTTCCTCTCCATCATTACCCCTTTTATGCCGAACGGAATTTTTTGTTTGGTGTGTTTGGTATCTGCGATTCTCAGGGTGTTTTACAAGATCGTGCTCACTACCCACATTGGAGCCCGATTTTTCAGTTAACGAGCCCACGGATTTGTAGGCGCGGTTTCCAGGCGTATTTGCACTCTTACTTAACTCATCATTCAGATTGCGAAAATGTGAAGCCGCATTCACTATAATAGGGTAATTGAAACAATATCCTCCGCACAGCAAAAGACAGATTGAGAGAGCTCGGAGGAGCCTCATCTTGGGAAAAGTAATTAGAAATATAAAAGATAATTTTGGTCTCCATATAGTAGTTTGTTGTCATTATAATGAAGAGCTTCGGTGGTTTTGGACCTTACTCTAATAGACACTCTTGCCAAGCGCAAGCTGTGGGTGTCAATGTGGCTACAAACTTTCTTCCAAGGACTTCAAATATCGATAAGAGAATGAATAAACGCAAGAAAATAGCACAATCCATGAATGACTCGAGTATTTTTAAATCAGAGTCTCTTCTATTGCATAAATTTACGCATATCATCAGCGACGGATTCCGCAACAAAGGCTTAGCCAACAGACTAGGCCTGTGGGATATAATTTTAGTATCCTATGATTCAATTCTAGTCTCATATTTTTTATTTTGGGCTAAACATCTTGCAACTGATAGCTGATTTTGCAAAGCATGCCAACATTTTAGTGTTAGATTGCTTACAAAATTCCATCACCTATGTACAGGCCACAAGCACTTAGGTAAATTGATCTACATAGATTCAGAACCCAAAATAGCGAGATGTGTTGGATGCTGTTATACTTAGTGAACGTATGTTTTAGCTGGGCTCGCTTAAAGATGCCAACACCAAGCTCCACAAACCTCCAGGCTAGCACCGTTAGCCAGACCGCCTACTCACAATAACCACGGAATAGCTCGCTCTTTCACCGAAATGGATATATCCATAATCACTAACCTGTATCACCGGTTTCAGCAGATCTAGCTCAACCGGATAATACCATACCGGGTATAGCTACCTTCGAGCTCTACGCACCACAGAAGGATCCGCGCAGCAGAATGACGGGAGGTGAGTACCTTCTACCCATTTAAAATCTCGAAAATAGTCTACAAGAGCACTGCAGCTGATATTACTCGTACAAATGATAGCCGAAGTTCGGATATGCGTCTGTGGCGACGAGGCTACTGGGAAATCCAGCCTCATCATGTCACTGTGGAAAGATGAAGCCATCCCAACATTCTCGGGCACTGTTCTTCCTATGGCGACCATGTCGCTTGGAATAGAGGCCCCAATATCGACAACTATCGTTGATACGTCTCGTACGTTGCAACTTGTAGATCTGAAGGCTCTAGGCTAATGTCTTATGCGCAGCCATGCCGCAAGATCGTAACACTCTAAAAAGAGAGATACGGAAAGCGAATGTAATTTTGCTCGTGTATTCGGATCATTATGTATGCTTCTTCTGAGTATTTTTTTTTATCTTTCCTCAGAGATACTAATATTTGTGGCAGAGCTGCGAGCGGATCACGTTATTCTGGTATGCGTCTCATCTGGCTAATTAAATAAGTTAAGCGAAGGTAGCTGACTTCCATTGCATGCTTCCATTTTTAAGAAGTTTAGGCGTCAATGTATGCCCAAATGTCCTTTCCTTACGCACAGGAACAGCCAACTGATCTGAAAGTACCTAGTTACCTGTAGTGCTTTGCGCAAACAAAAGCGATTTGCGACCCGACGTAGATGTAGCGCAGGTTGTGGAAGAGGAAATGATGCCAATTATGCAAGAATTCAAAGAAATTGATTCTTGCATCAGAGCAAGCGCAAAAGAACACAGGAATGTCGACGAAGTTTTCTATCTCTGTCAGAGAGCTGTCACAAATCCTATTGCTCCGCTATATGATTCAAAAGAGCAGGTATGGCTATAGCCCGGATCCCAACTATCTTGCGTTACTATCAAGCTAAATATCTCCATAGAACCTCAAACCGGCAGCGGTCGAGGCTTTGCGACGAATATTTTGTGTGTAACTCTTCATTTGCTACTAAGGTTAACGCTAATACATAGACAAGTTTTGTGTGATAAGGACCAAGACGGGATTCTCAACGATGAAGAGATTGCCAAGTTTCAGAAGAGATGTTTCAACAAGGCACTCAATCCGATGGAGCTAGAGGAGATTAAACACACCCTTCGCAAGATATCATCTGATTGTGTAACCGAAACTGGCATCACAGAGAAAGGTTTTATTCTACTCAATCGGTTATACGCAGAAAAGGGCCGCCATGAAACGACGTGGGCTGTTCTCCGTACATTTCATTATACAGACAGTCTCTCCCTCAAGGAGAGTTTCTTACATCCCAAGTACGTCTGACCAATCCAATTCCATAAAATCACTGTGCTCAACTATATCTAGATTCGACGTGCCCCCTTTTTCGTCTGCCGAACTCTCCCCGGCTGGTTACCGCTTCTTTGTCGACCTCTTCCTCCTGTTCGATAAAGACAACGATGGTGGCCTTAACCCCACAGAATTATCAGCCCTCTTTCGCCCAACCCCAGGTCTCCCACCACCTTGGGTCTCCACCAATTTCCCCTCTTCTACTGTGCGTACAGAAGGAGGCCATATCACCCTTCAAGGATGGCTCGCCCAATGGAGCATGACCACCTTTGAAGATCCTAAAACCACACTCGCCTACCTCGCCTACTTGGGTTTCGAAACCACATCCTCCCCAGGTAATTGTACGGCGGCCCTAAAGCTCACCAAGCCTCGCAAACGTCGACGTCGTATGCACAAGGTCGAACGCTCCGTCATTCACGCCTATGTAATCGGCTCCCCCTCATCCGGCAAATCCTCCCTCCTCGACGCCCTTCTCAACCGCCCATTCAACCCAACCTACCACCCAACAATAAAACCTCTCACAGCCGTAAACTCAGTCGAACTACCTCTAGGCAAACAAGTCTACCTCATCCTCTCAGAGTTGGGGGAACTCGAACCCGCAATCCTAGATAATCCGCAGAAACTACATAATTGCGACGTGATAGTATACACCTACGATTCCTCGAATCCCGACAGCTTTGAACATATCATCTCCCTGCGCAAGAATCACCCGCAGCTAGACGATTTACCATGCGTCTATGTCGCCCTCAAAGCGGATCTGGACAAAACCACCCAGAGAAGCCCAATCCAGCCGGACCAATACACCGAGGAAATGGGCATGCCCCCACCAGTACACGTATCCGCGATGTGGAATAGTATAGCAGAGCTGTTCGTACAGATAGCCGAAGCGGCACTGAGTCCTGCCGGTAACTTCCCAAGAACGGAGCCGGAACCCGTGGATCGGAGCAGTTTATATTTAGCTGCTGGTGTAACTGTATGTACTGCCTGTGCATTCTTGTATATTTGGCGCAAGGCGAGTCCCGCAACGTTTGGAGCGGGGTTGGGGTGGATGAAACATGGTTGGATGGGCGGTTGGGGAGGCGGATCATAGGGCGATGTTGGGAGTTTTATGTACTATATTTACTATTGTTGTCTCTCAGGGGGTGCAATATGATATCTAACAAACGAATATGCTTCTGATGGTTTCGGTTGCTAGAGGAGCTTAGGCGTATTATGTTGGTTCGTGTGATGACGTAAATAAAGAGAGGGTGTAGAATATAAAATAGGTCCATAAGTGTTTGTGTAGGTCTGAATTACGAGACCATATTTATATGTGTCACATTTAATAACGGACAAAAGACGTCCAAAGATCAGACTATCTTTAACTTTTGGTGGTTCGTATATAACATCGCAAATCCCATCTATGCAATAGTCGTCACAGTAGAATCGTAATAATATACCACATGCAATGAGAACATGAAAAAAAACAAGCTCCTAGCCTGGAAACTAGGCGCCCGAGGCAAAGTCGAGCACCATATACATCAACCCATTCATGCAAGTTTGGAACTATTGAAAAGAACGCCAGTTTAAGCCTCTTAAGCATCTGAGGAAATAAGCTTAGTAATCTTTCCAATAGCAATTGTTTGACCCTAAAATGAAGAATTAGTACCGCAAAGCAGCATATATATATATATGGAGGCAATAAAAAAGTAGGTCAAACAAAAAAAAACTCACTTGATCTCTCAATGTAAATCGTCCCATCTGGGCGTAGTCCTCGAACCGCTCAATACAGAATGGACTACCGCTAACAGTTTCCAACCGCGCAATAATACCTTGTCCCTTCTTGGCAAAATTCGGTGGCTTCTTGCTCTTCCTTCCCGTTCCCTTCTCTAACGCGTGCAATAGGGCTTCAAATTTGACCTCCTCGATAGCAGCGTGCACATGCATCACGCAACTAAATCCGGCTGTTAAAATACTTTTCAGGTCGATAATGTGAATCTGTGCTTCGAATGCTGAGACACAATGTACCGGATTCTTGAGCGATGATAGTACATAGCCGGGTAGAATATCTTCTTCTTCGACACCGCGGAGACGGAGACGGACTTGGTCACCGCACATGGCGCGCGGGAGTTCCTCATCGGACTCGGAGTAGATGGCGGTAATTTCGACTGACACTTTCCCAGGCATCATCAAGATGGTGCTACCCTTCTGGATAACACCAGATTCGATCTTGCCTTCGGCCATCGTACCCATGTCCTAAACCTCTAGGTCAACACAATTGTAGAGAAAGTACCAATATTCGAGACCAACCTTGTATTTGCCGGCGACGGGCATCATGAATGGTGCATTGACTTTTCTCTCAAGACCTTGCATATTGTCCAAATACTCCAACAGCGCGGGTCCATCATACCACGAGCAAAGTTTCTTATCAACTCTCGACTTTAGGCCTTGTCCTGTTAGTGCAGAGACCGGCATGCATACGACATCTGTATACCACTTTATTAGCCCATCACATCTCATTATTCGTAAAACGCAAAGATATATTTCTCATACCGGTCTTAGGGTTATAGCCTGTTCCCTTCAAGAATTGTAACAGCTTGACGGTACACTCATCAAACCGCTCTTTGCTCCACTCCACGGTCGGGTCATCCATCTTGTTCACGACCACAATCAACTTGTTCACACCCTGTGTTTTCGCCAACACAGCATGCTCTCTTGTCTGTCCTCCCTTTTCAAATCCGGTCTCGTACTCTCCCTTTCTCGCCGAAATAACCAAGATACCGACGTCAGCCTGACTAGCTCCCCCAATCATGCTTGGCACAAATGTCTTATGGCCAGGTGCATCGAGGATACTGTATCTCCGCTTCTCGGTTTCGAAGAAAGCGCGACCGACTTCGACGGTTTTGCCCTTTGCTCTTTCTTCCTTTGTGAGATCGAGAGCCCAAGAAAGATACCAAGACTCACGGCCGGCGTCTTTAGCATCCTTCTTGAATTTCTCCATGGTTCTCTCATCCACCATTCCCGTGGCGTACAGAATAGCGCCACCAAGCGAGGATTTACCAGCATCGACGTGACCGATGAAAATAACGTTGACGTGTTCCTAAACCAGTTCATTAGTTTCTAGTTCCCTCTCTCGAACCTCTGAATTGTCCAATATATTCGTAAACCTCACCTTTCCATACATTGTAGACAGTGTTTCCAAGTCAACATCCGCCTCCTGTTCCTTTGCCACAGCATCGATCTCTCTCTTTTCTGGCACTTTTGCAGGTGGGGCCGGCGAAGTATTTCCACTGCCACCAGCCTTCTTCGCTGCACTTGCTGCCTTTTCTCCTGTGATTTTCTTCGCTGCAGTCGCCTTGTTACCGGCCTCTGGCGCCGACTTGTCTGTTGACGGGCCCGCAGAAGCCGTAGAAGCCGCAGAAGCCGCAGCAGTCGTTGTAGTATCCTTCTTTTCCGTCTTCGCAGAGGCTGCACCTGACCCTCCAATCTTTAAGACCTTAGGTGCACCCGTATTCGTCGTCAAGCTCTTAACCACCGGCTTCGCATCCTCCTTTGGTGCTGCAGCCGCGCTAGACGTGGCTGCAGGGGCAACAGCGGGTGTGCTCTCCGGCTTCTTCTCGTCCGACTTTTTGGCTATAGCGGTTGGCTGAAAACTCTGCTGTCCCTGTTGATGCTGCGGCTGCTGTCGTCCACCGTGTTGCTGCTGTTGATATCCGCCCTGATATCCGCCCTGGTAGCCCTGGTAGCCCTGATTACCCTGATTGCCTTGATTGCCCTGGGCATATCCGCCTCCTCCCTGATAGCCTTGGTACCCGCCTGCACCGGCGCCGCCACCGCCACCGCCTTGGTAACCTTGATACCCTCCGCCGCCCTGATACCCGCCGAATCCATAACCCTGGTATCCTTGCTGGGCATATCCGCCCTGTTGGTACCCGCCATACTGTGGCTGCTGCTGCTGCTGCTGCGGTTGTGTCCAAGACTGTCCCGGTACAAACGATTGTGCACCCGGCTGGAAAGATGCAGCATTGAAGTTTGGTCTGAAGTTCTGTTGCTGCTGTTGGCGTGGTTGTTGTGGTGCACCGCCTAAGTTTAGATTCTGGGCCTGGGAGGTAACCTCTTCGGCCTCATCTTCCCAGGAAGCGGGAGCATTCGCGTTATTCGACATGGTTTGCTCGTTTATGCGCCTTTTTTTGACTTGGATCGGGTGATAATATCGTTTCTCGCCGATGGGGGAGGGGTGGTTGACCCGTCGAGGTGGGGTTGTACGATTGGATAGAGGTGTTCGAATGACCACCCTGTAAACTCCAGATTCCGGGTTTGCCTGGATCAAGTCGCTTTTAAGGGTATCAAAATCCGAAGGAAGAAGGGAGAGAAAGTACACTCAGATCTCTTCTATCGTCGTGGGGGATGTTAGCTTCTTTATCTTGTAATCTCAGAAATACAATCAACACTATTTAGTGGGGCCAAAATCCTGCAAGCTGGACAATAAAGCATAGTATGCTAAGAAACCACAAACCTTGAAAATACCCAGAAGAAAGCCGAGAGCTTTATAATGCTCGCTCAGGTGCAGTCGGAGACACGAATTCCCGCTGTTATAGACAGAGGGCGGCGGGGTGATTCGAGCAAGACGTCGGATGTGGTCAATGTGACAGTGGTCGAGTCAGTGTGAGCAAGAAGGAAAAGCCTTTGACGTTGCCCGAGGCTTGGCATTTCAAACCTCCAAAAGCAAAGAAAAGAAAAAAAAAATGTCTGCAGCGTGGCAACCTGCGACGAATAGAAGCGATCGCTGCGCAGACTATTAAATGTGCCGATACGTGTGTATACGTAGTTTACGAGGAAGACGATTTAATACAATATAAATGCAAAACTTTTGCCATTCCGTATTTAATAATTGTACCCGCCCAATACAGGCTTCATGGTACGTCATGATCTCTGAATCTTATATGCACAATGGAGAAAAAAAACGGTAAAAAGGAAAAGGCCGCTGTACATGCAATGTAATAAGCATTAAACAATAAAACGTTTCGTCGTAATGAACGGTGATAGTGGGAGGAGAGGAAGTAGCAGGATGAGCTATGACAACTGTATACTAATCAATAATGCAAAAAAAAAAAAAAAAGGAAACAAAAAATGAAAAAAAATCACAAGTTACTTTTGGTTTTCGTGTTTTGGGTGTCGTCCTCAATGCATGTCCTCTTCCAGATAATCCTTACGAGCCTATAAACTAAACCTATAATGAAAAGGAGCCTCACCCGGATCCGTGAATAGAAGAAATGAGAACATGTGAGTAGATTGATTCAAGAGGTGTGAGGTTTGAACCAGGTCGATGCGCACCAGACGGAGAGAATGGAAAGAATATTGCCGTCCCCTACCACTCTTTCGATTGATCTTTTGCTTTTTCAGCTGGACACACGCTCTCTTCTTTCTCATCGTCCTCACAGGAGAAAACCGAAGCGAGTCGAGACTTCTAGTCTCCATTCGCACGGCTTGCACCCCCCTTCCTCCTGCCACCACCATTGCCACCTCCTTGTACCAATCCCAAAATGATATCCTTAGCAGCCTCAACACCTTCCTTGCTACCCTTGATGACGATAGCTTCATCGCTCTGCTCCTTGGGTATCGTAATCTTGCATCCAGTCTCATTTCTGATGGAATTGACTTGGCTGCCGCCGGGGCCAACAACATATCTATACTTGCTAGGGTCTGGCAAAAATAGATATCCAGTCGTTGACTTACCGCTTTCAGCGTCAATCAACTTCTTCAGCTCGTTGACAGCCTTGACGTTGTCCTCAGCGCTTCCACGAAGAATCCAGGTAACTTCGCCTCCATCACCTTCGGGTGCAGAGTTATCTACAACTTCCCAGGAGTGATTAGAAGCAGACTCCCCAGGCTCGTCAGTGATCAATGGCAGACCACCATCAGTAGCTCTCTTGCGGCCCTGTTGACCCTTGGGTTTGGGTGGAATCTCGCCGTTGAATCCAACATCGACATTATATCTGTTTCGGAAGTTCCTAGCAAGGGCACCGTTGTCGGAAATCGAATGATGAAGATTTTTAGGAACAGCGACGCTCTGCACATCCTGATCTTTTGTAAGCTCCAAGATACGCTCCTTCGCCTTTTCAACATCATCGGCACCACCGATAATCTTGACACCAGTCGGGGTCTCCCCCTCCTGGCGCTGTCGTGGAATATCAATGGTTACATTAAAGGTCTTCTCAATTTCTTTGCGAACACTGCCCTCGCGACCGATAAGCTTACGATGCTTCTCGGTCGGGATATCAACAACGATGGTCACTTTATCCTTCTCAGCATCAATGATAGCCTCGAGTTCCTTGATAATTTTATCAACAACGTCGGCGCTACCTTCGACCTTGATGTTGTTATCGGTGACGTCGTGGTGTGGGAAGCGGACCATACGAGCTTGTGCGCTCTTATCGGCTGGGCCACCACACTTGACAACAATGGAGTGCAGTGTTTGGCCTTTTAATTCTGTCTTAGCGAATATACCCAGAAAGTTAAATTAAAACTGGCAACTTACCGCCTGGTCCAATCAAAGCTCTGTGGAACTTCTTGTCAACATTCAACAACTTGACTACCTGGTTCTCAACTTCCTTAGTACTAGCTTGAATAGCAGCCTTCGCCTTTGCAACTGAATCCTTAGTGCCCCTGATTCTGACTTCCACCATCTCAGCATCAGTAGAACCCTGTGGAGGGAGATCAATTTTGGCACCTGTATCATCACGAATTTGATTGATGACCTTGCCACCGGCTCCGATGATGTGTGGAAGAACTCTAGCCGGAACGGAGAGAGTATCGGAATGACCATGGTCCTGTTCGTACTTGATAAGTTCGAGAATTTCGTCCTTGGCGTCCTTAACTCCCTTGCTGGGTCCTTTGAGCACAATCTCGTTCGGTGCTTGGGACTTGACTGGAGCTCCGGCACCGGCACCAGCTTCGCTCGCGAGATCACTGGAATCATCCCGTCCAGCCTTCGGAAACTGAATTCGGACAGAGTACTTGTCTTCCAATCTCTTGACAAACTTGCCACCTTGTCCGATAATTGTGCGATGGTATTCAGGTGCAACGGTAATGCTTGTAATAGTCTCATCCTCCAACTTTTTACTCAATTTCAAAATTCGGCTTTTAGCTTCTTCAACATTAGCCTTTATACCCTTAATCGTAACGTTATCCTTATCAAGATCGACCTGAACACCAAGCTCATCACGATATTTGCTGATGTTGCTTCCGCCCTTGCCAACAAGATTCTTCTGGAATTTTTGTGGGAAATCGAAAGTAACAGTGTACGAATTCAGCACCTCATTATGTTTCGTTTCCTCCACAAAGTCTGTGATCCTCTTGGCTACGCGTTCGACTTCAGCAGATGGTCCACGGATGGTGATCGTGTCGTCGGCGGCAGCTGCAGCTGCAGGGGTCAAGGGTGCTTGACCGGGCTTAAGCTTTGGAGCACCAACGGTAACCTTTACAGTGGCCTCCGATCCACCGGTGAAAGCGTTTAGGGTGGTTCCCTTTGGCCCAACAACCTTGGCGTGGTACTTGGCAGGGATAGGTAAGACCTTCGTCTTGAGATCGGCCTGCTCACTAGCCGTCTTTTGCAACAATTCGGTAACAGCCTTGAGAGCCGTAGCAGCCAAATCTGCGTCGTGGAGAGTTTGGGTTCCTACGGAGCCCTCATAGACAAGAACAACCTGTGAATCTTGGTCGTCCTCATCTGCAAATAAAACTTCAACACTGTGGTCATCCTTGATCTTCTGAAGGTTTCTGCCCTTAGCACCAATAATGTGGCGGTGTAGGAGAGGTTCAATATCAACATAGCCCAAACGAGACGGAGGGTGCGTGTTCACAATGTGAATAACATTCTGTTTGGCCTTCATCACGTTCGTTCTCTCTTTGCCTTGAATCTCAATCAACACGCCAGTGCTTGGGTCGTAAAGGACGTCTGTCTTAGGGAGTGATACTTGGACATCAAATTCGTTCTCGATTCGCTGAATCTCCTTGATCTTGCGGAAATATCTAGCCAAATCACGAGCGTGCTGACGTTGCAGAGAGACCTCGTTGGAAAAGGCTTGAGCATGTGCTCGGGCAATATCGATGAAGTCGATAGACATGGAGTTCGCCTTGTTCATAACAGAGTTAACACCGCTACCAAGCTTCTCTTTCGGGCCGACAACTAAAACAGCATTATGTTGAACGTCGGCCGGGGGAAGCACGACACTGCATCCAGACTCCAAAAGGATCTCGCTAATCGCCTTGCCACGATCGCCAATTAGGAAGCGGTGTTGTGGCTTAGGGATGTTAATAGAGAGGGATTGGAAATCGTCGCGAAGAGCAGCAGCTTGCTTTTCGAGTTTAGCGCGTGCCTCTTGAACCGCAGATCTCTCGCCAGAGAGCATTATTGGAATCGGTGGTTCGGAGAACGACTTTGAAGATTCAGAGGTATGGTAAAGTGGGATACGGATCTTGAGATCTTTGCCTTCTTCCAATTCATTGATATTGGCATTGTGGGGTCCGGCAAGGAAGGGGAAGAATTGGCCAGGGAATGTCGTGAACGGCAACTTGACGTTGACGTGCGAAGTCTACGATAGGCCTAGTTAGCATCAAAAGTTCACTATATATTTGACGTAGGAATTATCATACCTTTTGACCAACAATCTGCTGGATCTCAAGCTTGGCCATTTTGATACCATCAACATCTCCCTCAAGAGCAACTTCAACCATTGGTTCATCTTCAGCGAATGGGTCGTCAACTTCCTCAGTTTCTTCGACTTGTGGAATCTGAACGCGGCAACCAGTTCGTTGTTGAATACCCTGGATGGTAGCTCCCTTGGGACCGATAATGTGCTTCCTAGTACGGACTGGAATGTTGATTTTATCTTGGGTCTATCGCGTTCATCGGCGTGTTAGTACATATCTATAATAATAATCGCGTGTTTAACGTCGTGATCCATGACTAACGCCTCGGGAACGCTGATGCAACTACCAGAGCTGCTGAGTTGGTATGCAGCTTCCCATCTTGCATCAACAACCCTAGACCTTAATCATCTTCACCTTGCTTAATATGCATTCGGATACATCCCCACTTCCAACTACCCCACCACCTCTTTTATAAAATAGCACTAAAAATCGAGATACGACTCACCTTCTGACAAAGTTCTCGTCGCAGAAAGGCCTTAGCTTTCATGACGGCGTCAGCTTTACCCTTTGTGATGAACGTAAGCATTCCAGATGAAGAAGTCGAAGCGCTAATCCTCACGCCGTGGTCCTTCATGATGGTTCTTAGAATCTCAGACACGGTCTTCTTCAACTGGTCTCGTGGGATCTGGTCGGCCTTTTCAATATTCATGATTTCGGTAACCTCTTGCGACATCAATGGGAGCGTGGTCTTGGGAGCTTGCTGAGCAGCCGGCGCGACACTCTCGCTGATGATAGAAGATCCGTTCATCTTTGCGCCCCAGGTCGGTGGAGCAGCTGGTCCTTTGCCTTTACCCTTGCCGGAGCCTCCGGAACCCAATTCAGGGAAGAGGTCAGCAGAGTTGATGTCGAAGACCTGCTTGTTTTTCTTCTGGGAGAGCGGTCCATCAATGACAGGGGTAGCCTGGCCGGTCGCAATGGCAGATTTAGAGCCTGGGTGCAAGAGATCTTCTTCGTCAATAACTTCTTCGACACTGACAGAGTGGGCGTTGTGGAGCCTGTGCATCTTGGCAGCAGCAGACTCGGACGAAGAGGATTCGACAGCTGGAGCATCAATTGCAACTTCGGGAACGCCGTTGCCGTTGCCGTTGATGTCGTTGGTGGATTCGGTCGCCATTTTGGATGGTTATCGATGGTGGTTTGCGATTGAGCTATACCGTGTAGTGGTCAACCTAGGGGGTACAGGCACTTGGGTGTTTTGTGTGTTATCGAGTTGATGACGACAGTTTTGCGGTAATGTCGACAATGCAATTCTGAGATGATACGAGGAAGTAATTGGATCTGAACAAGGAAGAAAGAAAGAAAAAGGAGGCGGAGGGATTTGAGAAAGGAAATTTTAAAAGGGAACGGGAGGGTGGTATGTCGGACGATATTTAACAACGAGACCGAGCAGTAGCAAGAGGTAGCAGTGTGGTGGTGTGCGTTTTCAGGAGCCCACCAGCATCGTTTGCCAGGTCGTCTCGTCTCGCTGGCCTTTTCGCCTGGTCGCCCGGCACCTAATTCTGCTGGCCCCTGTTCGGCGAGCCGAAAGGAGTCTAGCTACGATTACCGGAGAAAGCTGGTCTGTTCTAGAAGGACCAAGAGCTTCCCGAGAGCCTGAGACTCGATTTTGATATGTCACGGTTGGTCACAGAACGCGTGAGTCTGAAGGATAAGGAGGGGCAAATGTCCAGACAGTTTAATATGTAACGACCCAAGGGAGGGAGTTGGAGAATAGAAGTCGACGTCGAAGATGCTCTGCCAGTGGCAAGTTTACAGGTTTGTGCAGACGCCAGTTTTTGAAGATAGGCGTTGGGATGGCGTTGACTGCAATTCAAGATCGC